>CM075850.1:133738305-134970805 GCA_037975125.1 Latrodectus hesperus | reverse complement strand
AGATAAGTAATATGTTGTTAGTTTAAAAATTTTCTATTAAAATCTTAATTAAGTATAGAAAATGCCAGAATTATTTAAAATAACTGCACTTTGAATATTGTTTCTTAAAATAGTTGAGTTATCATATATTAAATGTATCATTCATTCATAATTTCATATTAAAAATTAGATTCAATTAACGAAATTTTTGTGTTTCTATAGCTATAAAATGGGATTTTATGATGTGTTCAGAAAAAAATATTCAATCAGTGTACAATGTGAAGCATTACAATGAAGCAGAGTAGCTATTCTCGTCATTCGAAATTGTTAAGCAAGTGCTTCATACAGGTGATTATTATACTGTATTATGATTTTGGTTACCAACTTGGTCTCTGTGTTTCATAATAAGATTACAATTTTGAGCTACAAAGGTATTTCCGATCTTACAGACCAATTGAGAGACACATTTAGGGGCATATACTTTTTTTTATTTTTTATTGTAAATTCTCGCTGCAAGAGATATTGATACTTACAGCACCCAGAAATTTCGAAGTCATAAATTTAATAAAAATATTCTAAGTATATCTATATTTCAAAAATGTTAACTGTAACAGAAGATATATTCAAGCTATTCTTAAAAATTCCGTATGTTTTCAAAAGAAAAAAATTATGGTATAAAAGAATATAAAACTTAAAAAATTTTACAGCCTTTGTTTTTGTTTTTTATAAATTAAAATTCAATTTTTTAAATACAGTTTCTGCGCATATTTTGTAATTAAGGATCACTTTTGAAATTACATTTGAAATAATATAATTTCGTTTATTCTGTAGTATAATTTTTAGTGTATAATGTACATAATGCTTTTATAAAATAATTTTTAAAATAATCATGTGATAATCTATGAAAGATACATTCGCAAAATTTTAAGCAATATAGATATGTAAATTAAGTTTTGTAAATTATTCTGTGATTTACTTGTAAATTCTTCTGTATTAATTCATTCCATGAAATCATTTATTCATTAGCGAATTATTGTTGGAAAGAAAAGGAAGACTATTTTTGGCAACCCTAGATTTATATCCCAGGTGATAAATTTTTTTTAAGCAGATTTTTATAAGATTAATTATTCCGCACTGTAAGGAAACATTGTCTTTTAGAAATATTTTAAAATAATTTTTAATTTATCTTTAATAGAATATTTATTTAATAATTTAAGTTAGATTTTAGATAATTAAATTTGGCATATGAATAAAAGTTGTATTATGGTAAATATGCTTAAAATATTTTATGTAACTTTTAAATAAAATGAATTTTTAACGAAAATCATTTCATTCTAAATATAAGAAGAAAGTGCCATTTAAAATGCAAAATGAAAAGGCAAAATATGAAGCCAAATTAAACATATTATAATTAAAAGCATTTTTTATAAAATTAATCATAATAGAACCATCTCTTATGTTAATAGGAAGTTCATATGAGCCTATACACACATATATGAATTTTAAGAAATGATACGTTTTATACATTTTTAGTTACTGATAAAATGGAAAATTCATAAATGGTATGTCAGAAATTATATTGTTTATTTTCTTAAAGAATAGTAGAGAATTTTTTTAAATTATCTGCTGTAACGATTATTTTGAAATTTTTGTCACCTGCAATAAGCAAGACAGTTTTCTTAATAAATCAAAAAGATAACGCAGCAAAAGTTTGGCATTGATATTTCTGCATATAAAT
This sequence comes from Latrodectus hesperus, assembly GCA_037975125.1. NCBI lineage: Eukaryota > Metazoa > Arthropoda > Arachnida > Araneae > Theridiidae > Latrodectus > Latrodectus hesperus. The sequence continues at coordinate 134,969,088 of CM075850.1, read as the reverse complement.
GAAGGTCGTTTAAGAATGCAAAATCAAGGTTTTAAAATACAATTGAGAATATAACATCAATTTAATATTGTTTCCGTAAAGTTTACATGCCCAACCCGCGGCCCACTTGAAGACTTTTAGCGGCCCTAATGAAGTTTTTAACTGTCTATATTATTTTAAATATTTGGATTATAGGCGGTTGAATCGAAAAAATCGCGTTTCGAAATTTTTTCCCCTTCGTTTGACTTCCAAGCAATAAGAAAAGAAACATTTGGCCACTGGGCAGAAAAACTTTTTTTGTCGAACAGTGTAATATTTACACTGCAGTTCTTCTTTGTTTAAAATGTTGCATTTCTTTGCTTAGTTACCTTATTACCTTTGAAGTAAAAAATTTGAAAACCTAAATCTTAACCAATTTCATGCAGACATTCAGTAACACAAGTATAAAATGTGAAGATATTAAGCAGATAGTTTGTATGCTGCGTAACGTCATATGGCTGCACAAATCAATTATATATAAAAACCTTGCAGGAGATATTCTTCCGCCAACAAGTGCAACTAAGCCTTGCAATTATTAATTTAAAATTCTATAAGAAACATTTTTATCAAATATAATAACGAATGGAATAAAAGTAAATATGCCTCAATCTTTTTGCACATGTCTTCTATCAGGAAAATTCCCCGCAATTATATTAATTCCCGGTTTGAAGAAGTGTGGCCAGCTAGAGTTAGAACTAGATCTTTTCCGACAAATGCTAAATTACATAAATTCAGACTTTCTTCTACAGATAAATGCTCCTGTGGAGAAAGAGTAACCATGGATCACATAATGCTGTCATGTCCTCGCTATGATCAAGCAAGAAATTCTTTAATAGAAAAACTTGACATCGGAGCTCTTTCCTTCTCTTGGATCTTAGATTTGTCAGCGAATCCTCGAGAGAAATGTGACGCAACAATTCCCTTTATGAAACAAATTAATAGGCTCTAACTTTTTTCTCGTCTTTGTATTTCCAGATATCTTATTTCCTCTTCATTTGATAATCAAATGGTCTGTTTATCTTCTTCGTTTAAGATTTATCATATTGATTTTCAATCAATTTTTCAAAACCATCAATCCATCAGTTTTTGTTAGGTTTCAATTCAAAACTCAATCTTACAATTACTTACTCAATGCGAGCTTTAAGCCAACAACCATAAAGCTTTATAAAACAGTTTTTGTTGCAACTTAATCTAACCTTAAAATTCTATTTATTAATGAAATTTTTAAAAATTTAAATCGTCCTTGTGCTGATTTAAACTAATTATAAAGTAGATGCTTCGTCTAGTATTTTTCATTTTGCTTTTTCTACTGTTCTGTTGCCCACGTGTTAATGGCTTGAATCAATGGAAAACGGCTTCTCAAATCGATGCTTTAATCCTTATAGAAGAAATCCTTTTATTAACAAAATGAATTTCGACAATAAACCGACACCACTGGCACATATTTTTGAGGGCCTTGGGTTGTCTCTTGAGGACTTATATAAGACTCACTTCTACGCTTGTATTGATTTTCTGAAAGTGAGCGGACTCATGGACCTCATCTAGTACACTCTTAGACATAGAAACAACAGCAACAACTTCGACATTATTCTTAGGCATTCGATTGTGAACTTCGCCTTGTTTGCTGCCTCTCGAAGAATGTGATTTGAAGGCAGGCAGAAAATTCCTCTATAAATCGGATTTACAACACCGTCTCAATACAATGTGACGTAAGTTAAACGTTATCTGATGTCATGGATATTTTAAACCAATGAGAATCGTTATAAAGTGGAGTACTCAGCATCTCAACTGTAAGGAAAGAAACAACTGTTTTATAGTTAATAACAAATCGATTGGAATAAATTTAACTTTAAATAAAATTTTGAGCTATTAAAATCATGATATCTAAGTTAAATTTTTTTCGCTTCTCCGTAGAAAAATGCGATTTTTTTATGCTCATATAATTGAAAAGTACCGAAACTTTTTATCAATAAACAAAAGATTTGCGACAAAAATTAGACTGCCTGAAATTTTATGTCATAATTATAAAATAAGGAACTTAAGAAATTTCTCAAATAAATTTCTTTAAGTAGGATTCTTAATCACATTAATTCATGAATTTAAAAAAGGAATCATAGTTATAAATAATACATTCAGATTTTCCAAATAGATAATTAAATTCAAATTTTTTTTAGCAGCATCCATTTAAAAAATAAATGTTTTTTAAACGGACTTATACCAGTTACTAAAACGGGACGAAATATATTTAGATATCTGGATTACAATAAAATTTAGGAGTTTTTACGATTTTTTTGTAACAAAATTATGGATAACTCTGCTAAATGAATCAAAACCTAGTGACATGAAAAAATTGAGAATTCTAAATAAAAATATAATACGCATATTTAATTATATGAGAAAATATACACTCTTTGGGAGTAATATTAAAAGAAAATATGGGATTTTTAATAATATTATGAAAATAAAAATGGCAAAATTGTGATTAGCCAATCTTAACTTTTTTATAAAATAGATTTCTTAAGTTTTATGGCAATAAAAATAATTACATATTCAGATACAATTCCAGCTTTGTCAGAAATTATAGGAATAAAATTCTTACCTTTATTTTTTAACTTTATCCCGAAGGAAATGAATGATAAATCATAAGATCGAATATTACATAAATCTTCACATACCAAATGCAAATTTATAAAGTAAAATGTAAATTAGAAATATGAAATATATATATATATATATATATATATATATATATATATATATATATATATATATGTATATATATATATATATATTTATTTATTTATTTATTATTAATTAAAAATTATCCATTATGTACTGTAATTAAATTTCTTCGTTAGAATCAACTTGCGATTAATTGTTTTGATTGAATTTTTTTCTGGCAGTGAAAGAAACATCAACAAATTTTAATACACGGTAAACAAGAAAATTTTTGCCATTTTTGTTTAACTCAAAAGAATATGACCTATATAAAGTTTATAACTATTGTTAGTCCTTGAAGAAATCATCATCGTCATCCGGCACCCTCTGCCAACGTGTTGTGCAATACCCTTGTCTTAAAATTCGGGGTTTTGAACGCAAAGAAATCCGTGAGTGTTTGGCGCAAGTCTGTTTCATTGTTGAAGAATTTCACGACGATGAATATCCAGAGAATGGAAGAAGTGGTAATATAATGATGAAAGGTGAGATGAGTAAAAGAAGGATGGCACAAAATCTCCCAACCAAGTCTCTGTGTGGTATCCCTGGGTGACATGCTGCCTCACGTCATCGGAGAAGAACAATACATCCTTGCGATTAACCAGTACTGGCTCCTTCTGTTGAAATGCATGTTGCACACGTTCTAATTGTTGCGAGTACAGGTCTGCCGAGGCCGCTTGTCCCGTTGATAGTAGCTCACAGTGAACCACTGGACGACTCATCCACCAGCTTCAGCTTAGAGATCTCCGTACCAGAATGTGTGAAACCAATGCCTTGCCGTACATTCTTTTGCAGCACTATCCCCAAACGCTTGACATATTCGGTGACTTGAGCTGCAGCAGCACACTTTGAAATCGTAAAACAAACAACACCAAACTTCGACAATCCATTTCTCTTCTCTACTGTACGAATTACGATTAATTTTCGTTCTCTACTTATGAATGCTTGCCTACTTTTATAACGACTGATATTCCTACTCTCTTATGTTTCAACCATGTCACACACTCGTACTCACTTCCTTTAATGTCAACCCGATACATTTGGCTGCCTTTTTCCTTTGACGATCAAGGAACTTAATGATGCTCACTTTAAGCAAAAATAACTGCAGGGTTTTCAATATACTTTAAAATTGGCTTTTTCTTATGATTCTGTATGGCCTCGAAGAAGTGAAAAATATATTTCAGTTTAAAATGAATGAGTACCTGCGTCCGTGATTCATCCAAGTTATAAATCGATTATAAGTCAATTCATTTGATATACAAATAATAAAACTTTTTTAAAACGTGGGTGTAAAAGCATTAGAACCAAATGATTAAAAGACAAAAATGTCAAACCTAATATAAAATTCACAGTGAATGTACTACAGTTTATTGAAATCTCTCTTTTACAGAATTAATTTTTTTACTCTCTATAAAATTTGGTTTTAACTTGGAATATATTAAATCAGAGTTTTATAAGCAGCGAATGTTTTTATTTCTAGCCTTTTAAGAACTTAATGAGACATTTGCTCAATTTTTTATTTTTGAGTAACCAAACATGATTTACTTTGATGCTACAGCTACTATGTTTATTATTATTTAACTAATTTTTTTTGAATTTGGAGATGAGAATAATATTTTCTTATATATAAAAGTTTGCTTTGTCTAAAATGTAAACAAGTAATAAAAAAATATTTTTCAAAAGTCAATTCATACTAGGTTAACAAAAATAAATATAATATTTTTCTTCCATATAACACTAAATTAATTAAAATTTGAAAAACTGTATTAACATTAAGTGTTATCCATTACAAGTTTAAAAAACCGTATTGGAACTTTCGTGGATGAATAAAACGTATTTTATTAACTACTAAAAATATGAACCAGATGTATTTAGAAAGAGTGTGAACTAATACTAGAAATTGAAAAAAGGATTTGTGATTATTATGTCAATGTGCTCACTCCATATGAGGCTTTTGCTCTGCTCCGGGATATTATGGTTTTTAATTACATTTAAATTGCTTACTTAGGAATTTATTTTTATTCAATGGTGTGTCATCCATTCCCAAGAGAAAAGAAATGGGGCGTCATTAAAATATTGTTTCTCTAATGAGATTCAACACAACACACGTCTGCTCTTGCTAATCAGTCTTAGAGCAATATTCGGTATTTTGTTTTTGTAATCATTCCATATGACTCAAAAAATGATATGGGTAATACAAGCTAACTGATTACGGTCCACTATTTCTTAACTGCCTTACATATCATATCCTACTCATTTCAAAAGGTCTCCAGCGTTAACTAAATACTCGTAAAATGTTTCTAGATCTTATTGTATTAAGTCTACAGGAAAGCTCTGTCCATTTTTGGAATAAAACAAAATACAAATTTTTCTTAACGTCAATAAATTTTATTAAATATAATATTAGCCATTATTATTAAATACTTCTTGTTAGCGTAAGTGCAATTTTTATACTCTATCTTTGAAAAATGATTCATTTTTTCATACAAAAAGTTGAAACAGTGCTTGACTTTTATCTTCTTTTTGGAATTTTTCACCCGATGAAAAATTTTGTAAGGACAAAAACAAGTGATTGTTGAAGGGTGATAAGTTCGGAGAATATGGTGAGTAGGACATAATTTTCCAGCTTAATTCTGCAAGTTTTTAACGAACTATTTATCTTGACACCTTTCTTGGACTGCTCTTTCTTAGGAACATCACCGGCATCTTTTTTTTGGACAACTTTTCTAAATTATCCAATTGTTGACAATACTTTTCCGAATTGAGCTTTTTGTTCAATTTTTAATGCTCATAATGTATTGGTCCTCAAATGTCCCACCATATACACAACATTCTCTTATTCAGAGTCCAATTTGTTTTAGAGTTGGGAGGGCTAAGCTTTCAGCACAATATATCCTTTTCCTAGCGATGTTTTCGTAGGCATTCCACTTTTTATCTCCTGTTCAAGATGAGTTCCAATTTGATCCGAACAAGCAGAGATGTGCATACGATGAATGACTCGGTCATCAAAATTCTTCTGAATTAGTTCATGTGGCATCCATTTTGAATAGTTCCGCATTAGTTCTATCTTAATATGGTCCGAAATGTTTTACTGAATTGAATTGAGGTTTCTGCGATCTTCAATGAATTCAGATATTTCAGAAAAACATCTTTGTCCAACATGGTTTTAACAACAACGTGTCGTTCAATTGACAGAACGTTCCTGTAGAACTAATATATATTCTGATTTGAGGTCAATATTTGGACACTTACATTGCTTCTTATTCCCATGGTAATTAAATATTTTGTAGGTAGGTATATTAATTAACAGAGTTACATGTAATTTTGAATCACGATTAAGTGATTAACATATAAGATACTAAATTAGAATACTTTAAACAGAATGAAGGTGAAGGAAAATTTTTCAAGCATCTTCCACTTTTTAAATCATAAACATTATTTACTTGTATGTATTTTTAAAGTTTATAAGATCTTAAGTAACATTTTCAATACATTTTATTTGGATTTAATTAGAGAAATGCAATAAAGAAGATACAGCACATTTTCATGAATGGAATAACTTTATTAATACTGCTGTATATATTACATTCGTTTTCAGGCATTTTTATTATAATACACAAAAGTCCTGTATACAACTTCATACATTTATTCCTCACCTGCAATGCCTCACAGGTGGACTTGAGCAAAAGAATGCGATCGTAAAAGAATTGATCAGACGAGTAAACAGTCAAGAAGTTTGTGAATTAAAGTGCGCTGAAAATAAAGGATTTTAAATGTAAGCTTCTGCTATTGACATTTATTTGAATGATTTTCAATAGATAATTTAGTCCTTTAAGTACGAGTGTATATGTATTTTAGAAATTCATATATAAATATGAATTTTCTCTCGATATAGTAAATTAAAAAATACTGTGACAAATATCTTTTTAAATCAAGCCAAAAAAATAATTACTTCAAAATTTATGTAGTATTTATTCAATTTTTATACGAAATCGAAATCTTTCTGCTAACTTGTTAAAGAAAAAAATAAATTTTGCATTATATTTAATTGATTGCACATAGTTTTAATGATATACACAATAACGTAACCAATTTGAAATTTTTTATATAGTTGCTGCATTTAAAAATGAATAATAGGAAATAGTTAGCTATTAAATTATATTATGTAATATTTTAAAATTTACAGATTTATAATCCAACTTTAGTCTGATTATTTTTCTACATCAAGATCGCTAATTCAATTATTTTTATATAAAAACTTTCAAAATTATATTATTCGTTTAAGAACACTTAAGCGAATTGAGGTTTTTCTGAAGGTCTAATGAGTTCTGAAATCTAAAAACTTGTCACCACATATATATTTTAAAACTTCTTTTAATTATTATTCTTTAAATTAATTTATGATTTTATCGTATTCTATAGAGTAACTCATTCTTTAGCATTGAATCTAAATAATATGCATTACATTTGTAAATGCTTCTTTTAAAGTTCAACTGAATACATTTGCATAGATTCGCCAACTGAGGGACTACAAGAGTCGGTTCCAGGACAGGGCAACCTGAGGGACTAGAAGCTCATTTTGGGCCCCTTCATGTGGAGGCGTTGTTTGCATAGTTATCTGTTCATGTGGGCCCACCCCTCTTCCGAGAGCCCTGCCGCCGAGGGAAAAATCTACTTGCAATAAACGGAAATAGGAAGTCACCGCCCGAGCAAACACTAAGGACGCTACGGTTACCAGGACATGAAGGTAAAAATGCTACAAAGTGGAAGGAATTTAAAATTTGAAGCTTTCTATTTTGTACAGAAAAATGAAAATAGAAAAATCATAAAGATTCTGTTCACTTAAAGTGCAAAATAAAAAATTTCATGCCTCATAATCTGATCACAGCTAAGAATTGAACACAAAATATAAACATGGATGTATTCTCAAGTTTTTGCCTAATACATATTTTAATCAGTTATTTGAATGCCCGACTCATTAGAACTTGAAACTGTCGTTAATATCAGCCTATAGATTTAAGAAAAGCGCGGAAATTTTTTATTCTATATTTTCCTATTAAAGTTTTAACAATATATTAATTAAAGTAAATTTCATTAAAACCAATATTTTAATTTAATCCATATTGATTAGTCATGAAATGTCTGTCTTGATACAGTGCATTAATATTATTCAATGGGATCTAGTGTATCTATCTTCAAGTAAAACTTGAAGAAAAAGTTACAACATTTTACACAAAAAGCTTGAATTAACTCTTGATGTTCTCTTACAATTCATCAAATGAATAATATATAATTGCATTCATATTCAAAATTTTTAATCTTCTGTATACGCATTTATTATTATTTTAGATAATATTTTCAAAATGTATATTTCTCTAAATTTTTCAAAATTTTGTTTCATCAAGAACTTTTAATAGTAAGTAAATTTATTTCTAACGTTTCACATACTTATTAATTTTCGGTAAAAAAATAAAAAATAAAAAATTAAGAACACACATATTAGGGAAATTCATGAAAATTTGTGAATTTTTGATTGAAGTGAAATAGGTTTTCAACCTTTTAAATTGATTTTTTGATCAAGGAATGTAAAATGTAAAGGGAAAATAAAATAAAATGTATGTATTACAATTAAAAGAGAGGTCAATTAAAGTAAGGATTTTTCAAAGAAAGAGTGAACAAAAGTAATAAAAGTCAGACATTACTGCTTGGATATTACAATAAGAGAAGAAAATATTTTCAACCCAGCAAGCAATTAAACTCAGCATTTTAATACATAATTAGTTCTCGTGATCATAGGTATGAAAAAGAAGACTTCTCAAACAACTTTTTTCCACATATATCACGGATCATCTTATGATAAATCTAGTAGAATACATGAATTGACCAGTATTACAATAATCATAGTTGTATACATTCATACAAAATCAATTCAATATTATTGTACACTATAGTAGAACACACTCGTACACTTATAGCAAACATAACGAGAAGCATACAATCACTTATTCGAAAAACTTTTGATCCACTCTTTTTTGTACAGGTCCTTCCAAATGAAATGCGAATTCCTGGAAGTGAAGGAGCACTAGCCGCCGACGCACTGTCCTCGCAATTCTCGGGCCTCTCACCCTCGCAAGAAAAGCAGTCCATCAGCTAAAGACAGAGAAAGAAAGGAAATGAAGCTCGTGAAAAACATTTGACTTTGCGGGAAGGGAGGGGTAAAAATTGCTAGAAAAAGCTACGTAATTTCAAATCGACAAGTAGAAAGCATTTGATCCCTAGTAAAACTTTAAAAATTGGAAAACCAAGTCTTTATTTTAACTCATCCACTTAAATATTTCTGTGCGTAAGTAGTGAAGTTCATTTTACAATTATAAAGTTTCTTCCTAACACACCATTCACACATTTTTCGAATATCACAAAGACTCAGCAACAAACAGCAAAGGACGCTAATGGATATATATATATATATATATATATATATATATATATATATATATATATAATGCATTGTTTTTATTATTCAGCACCTAAGAGAGATGTGAGACCTTCTCAGAAGGACATGTCCATTGCAGACTAGTGACGCTTCTGCACCGTTGGCAGAGTATGGGGAAGACGATCATCGGCACAGGAGAAACCATTCATCAATAGCATTTCTGCTTTGAGGAGAAACCGAAACAATTCCATGTCTATTAGAAAAGAGTGATTCATTAATATTTTCCACAAGTACAGGGTTAGCAAGAAATAAGTTTCCCACTTCAGAGGGCTGTAGAATACGTTCTACTCGTCCAAATGAGATAAAATTTGAACTACAGATAATTCAAATGATGCGCTTGACATTTATTAAAAAATAGTACAAAATTTCACCGATAGATGGCAATGTAATACACATAAAAACATTTTATATGCTTTATAAATGTTAAAAAATAATAATGAAAAAGTAGCGTTACAACTCTTCAATATGCCCTTCTTCATTTGGCATTCATTTGGAAGGCCAATGTCTACTGTAAAAGGCCAGCAAGTGTACCAGATCTGAAGGACAGCATTAGGCGCCATATCCTTGATATTCCGACAGACTCACACCCGTCTGCTGTCGAAAATATGGTTCTGTGGTTATAGAGCACATTGTTAAAAATGAAGAAGGGCATATTGAAGAGTTGTAACGCTACATTTTCATTATTACTTTTTAACATTTATAAAGCATATAAAATGTTTTTATGTGTATTACAGCGCCATCTATCGGTGAAATTTTGTACTATTTTTAATAAATGTCAAGCGCATCATTTGAATTATCTGTAGTTCAAATTTTATCTCATTTGGACAAATAGAACGTATTCTACAGCCCTCTGAAGTGGGAAACTTATTTCTTGCTAACCCTGTATATTGAGCAATAATGAAATTAAACAACATGGGCAAGTTGTGTATTCGTTTAGATTTATAACAGCATCGAATCTGTAAATATATTTCAGCCACAAGAGTGCTTGAATCTTTTTTTACAATAAATAAATTGTAACTCCACACCACATGCATTTTATCGACATTACGTCAAAAAAAAAAATGCAGTAGTTTGTTTATGTAGTTTCAATTATGAAAATGGGGATGTTGAGATGAATCGTTAAGCTATATTAGAAACAATTGTCAAAATAGCAAATGTTTCAAATATAGTCGTTTTCAACATTTTCCTTGTTGAATACTAAAATATTTTTAACAATGTAATTACATTCATATGAAATATTAAAAGGCAATATTTGATATGCAAGTCCATTGAATAAAATAAAAACTATCTGTGAATATGCAGAATTTAGCGATAATTTTGTTGCTTTGTTTTTTTATGACGAGAATTGCTAGAATTTCACATGGCGATAACCTTGGCACAACTGCTTTCATACTATCAAAAAAATCTTTTGATATATAGTAAAAATTAACTGGTATTAAGAAAAATGTATGGAAACGTAATGAAGCAATCTATCTAGACATTTTTTGGTTCATATTATTAAAATAAACAATTAGTATTAGTTCTGATTGTGACTGAATTGTTGAGAAAAAAAGGAGCTAGTAAGTCTGAACTCTGATGTTGATGTCACGGTTTCTTCTGCGCATGATGCTTTCGCCAACCCAATATTCTATTTGCATAAATAACATGGAGTAGATTCACACATCTAGCGACCAATGTTGATGTTCGGTTAGGAAAGGAACGAGAATGCTCTCAGTTCATCACGAAGGCATTGACTTCCAAGGTTCGATATGTTACGATGAGACTAGCTTGAGGTTCAATAGCGCTTTTATGCATATTCTCCTGGTATAAAAGTTTTACTCTTCTCTCTATCAATATTGCACAATTTTAACGTCTATATTTATTTTAAGTAACATTTGTCGTATACGGAAGAGCTTTTTTTTTAATCCATACTCTAAGGACGTAGAAACAAATATCTTCCGCAAAAGCTGTGGCTAATTGATAAGAGAATTCAGTTGCTATAACTAGTCGAAATGTTTGTACATCAAAATGTTTGTTGTACGCTCTCGAACAAGTTTTAAAAAGAACTGAATTCTTTAAAATATTCAGTGTTTAAGCAATCTTGATATTTTGAATGATTTTAATTCTTTTTCTTCCACATTCTGTCTGGAACTTTGCAATTAAGAAATAATCTTTTCCTTGAAAAAAATTGAGATAAGAGCTATTTCTTTCAGGCCGCGATGCATGTAAAAATTGACGATTCTCCTTCAGTTCTTTGTACTGTTTAGGAAGAGAGCAACGTAGCATCTAAACTCGTGAGATGAAATCTACAACGTGGTTGTTTCTCTTCTAAAGCAAGAAGGCATCAGTTTGGATCTATCAAATGCTGTCGATTCTGGAATCTCTCTTCAGGCTGCCATGTCGTAGTGATGAACCTCAGCAGTTTCTTGAATTGTGAGACCAGCCATTCGTTTACGATCCATGGTAGCCTGCAGAATAAAGGAAAAAAATACTGGTAAAAAATTGAGGCATTTTTAATTCTTCTTTAAAAAGATTTCATTTACACTTTTTGACAAAATCTTTTAATGATAATAATTGACTAGGTTTGAAAGAATACTGTTCTCACTATATATATTTGTAAAGAAAATATCAAGAATAAAATTATTAAAATCATATCCATAGCTATAGTTATTATTTCAATTTGTAAGTTTTTTAAAAGATTATATATTCCGCCAAATAAGGTAGAGCTTAATCACAATACAAATTAAAATGGAGAATCATAATTAAATAAGGATCACTTAAGGTATCGGAAAAGTATAAAATCATTTCTAAACAAACATGTTTCATTCATGAAATATTTATAAATACGGATAAAAAGAATAGTCATGAAATCAAGTTCAATGTGGTTATCCTGTTTTTAAGATACACAGATCACTCTTCCGTAATAGCAGTGAATCAGGTGTGATACAGTTGTTTGTTTTAGCATTCCTTTTTCATATAATTAACATTCCTTCCGTGCTATGAATTAGCAGACAAAACCCAGAGGAAGAACTATGATAGGTGGTGAACCCCTATCAATCCAACGTCTCTGGAATATGTAGTTAAGATATTGCAACTGTTAAAACGAAGTGAAAAAAAAGCTTCGTTTTATATACTATGCAAAACGCGTCAAGTGCTGCTCCCTGATGGAAAATCATGTGAAATTTACATAGACATTTGCATTAACAAATCATTAGCACTCCAGCGCATGCATGCATCACGAGCGACCGCAGTGTCACCTGAAAGCAAAGAGGTATAAGATTGTTGATTCGATGTGAGACAACGGTTTTTTCGTGCGTTATTTTACGCAAACTGCTTAAGCATCTAGCTCTTAAAATCTAGCTTCTTCGCAGCAAGTTTCTGAGTTCAACCAAGGAAGAAAATTACTAGGAATTATCTTTAATTGAAGTCTTTTAACGTGTTGGAAGAAATCAAGCAAGTGTGATGCAAATCTGTAATTGGTGTATGCAGTAGGGAACGGTGACCAACGGGACCGATCGCACAAACCTCGTTGCACCGTGATGACAAGCATATTGTTAGCATGACAGTGATACATCGCTCAGTCACATTATGCACCACAGAAAAAATATTTTTTATCTATAACGCATCATTTGGTGTTCATTACGATATCGTTTGTAGCCGAGGGAAATATTCGCAAGGCACTTCATTCACGTTCAATTCAAACCTGCAGGTGACTGGGCAGCCATTGGTTTAATGAACAACAGAATAGAAGGCATTGTTTTTGCAACGAATTCCATTTCTTCCAACAATAGCACGATGGTCGAGTTCAAGCCTGGAGTTGTTGCATGATGCACTGCACCCGGAATCATCACGTCCTGAGATGGACTCACTCAGGCATTCTTCTAATACGCTTGGACGGTCTGAAGCGTTGGAAACCTGGGGTCCTTCAGGGCCACTAATCAATCATATTCCAGTGGATGGGTGGCTGCATGTTTACGTAAGTTAGAGAGAGTTCTTATAATTTTTCATTTCATATTACATTGATTGAAATTTACTATAGTATAAAATCAAAATAATAATATAAATTTAAAATTCCTAATCTATATTAACTGCATATAAGTATTAAGTGTGAAAGCACATAAATAAAAATTTTAACTGCACTTTTAATACAAATATATTATATCATGTAGAATATAGAACTGATTTATATATATATATATATATATATATATATATATATATATATATATATATATATATATATATATATATATATATATACATATATATATATATTATAAAACGCGCTAAAATTTTTACACATATATTATTAAAACGTAAAATATAGGTAACAGAAAGTGATTAAAATTAACGGACATTTGAAATTTTTCAAAATAAACCCCTTATTGGAAAAATTTTTGAATCACTTACCGAGATTGATTATTTTAATATATATTTCTCACTCACATTACAATATATTCTAACTATATAAAAAATTATGTTAAACCGTATTGTGGCAGAAGCTCTACTTTATTCATCCGATAAGTTAAAGCCAGTGCTGACTGATGGCGGAGTGGTTAGCGTTCCAAATTTCGAAGCAGTAGGTCCGGGATTTGAATCCTGGTTCGGGCATGGATGCTCCTCTCACTCTCTCTGGTTCTTTTATCTTTTCACTTTCAGGGCAAAAATGGCACACCCATTGGTTGTCCCGCTATAAAAATTGCCATAATTTTCGTCCCTTATAGCGCTGAATCTGATTAAATCTTAAACAGTAGTCGAGCATTAGAAAAACAAAGTTACAGCCAGTGGGCAACCCCAATAACAAAAGACTATCAAGTGCGAGATGATGTCATGCTTGAAATAGGCAAGCTTGATTATTTTTCTCGTTAAATTGACCGAATCACTTATAACAAATCCCATAAAATGTTTAGATTGAGAAATTATAAAATAGGTGATGAATATATATATATATATATATATATATATATATATATATATATATATATATATATATATATATATATATATATATATATATATATATATATATATATATATATATATATATATATATATGTATATATATATATATATATATATATATATATATATATATATATATATATATATATATATATATATATGAATCTTCTGTATATTGAGATTTTAAAATGGTGATACAACTTAGAACAGAAGTATTCGAACTAAAGAAAACTGATATTACAGCATAAGCGTAAGGGAATACAAAAAATCCAAGGGAAACATTTCACACTTACATTTTACACATGTAAGTGTGAAATGTTTCCCTTGGTTTCCTTGGATACATACAAAGAGGAACTAATAAATAAATATATAAATTCATTTTAAGGCCCTGTGAAAATATGTACATTTACTACATAAAATTCACTAATTTTTTAGTAAGAATTTTGAACAAAATTGTGAATCAAATACTTTTTTCTTCTTCAAATACTTTCTAGTCGACTGATTGGTTCATTTTTTTTTTCAAAAATAAATTTTTGGCATAACTTTTTTGAATAAAAGGGTTTTTTTAAAGGCACATTTCACTTCTCTAAAATACCTTTAAGAGCAAGTAAAATGTGGTTTTTTTAAAAATTAAAAGAGGGAATCAAGAAAGCGATAATGGATAACGATCACTTGAACGTTCTGTTTTACGACAAATGGAGTACGACTTTGGGATTAAGATTATACAACATCAAAGTAGATAGTATCTATCTGGTACAGTTAGTTATACACTGCTGGACAATTGCTAAGGACGGATAACACTATCATCCATAGCAACCACAAAATGAAAGGAAGCAAAATGTGGAAAATTAGAATAAGTGCGGGATATATTAAGAAGAAGTATGCGTATGCAATTTTTTTCCACGTCTGTTCATCACGTGATAGCGTTCACAAGAGCTTTAAAGCTTTTGACGCGTGTGGAGAGTTGTTGTTTCAAGTCAAAGTTTTACCGGAAAGATTTAATAGACGAACTTGAAATTTTTGGCATGTCTTCTCGACATCACTTAGATGATATTATGCGTGGCCGAATTATTGGAAAGATCGAAGAAGGACAAAAAATAACAGATGTTGCCAGGTAGTTCGATATGGCTCACAGCGTTGTTTCACGGCTGTGGAAGTCATTTAAAACTACAGGAAGATGTAGTAGGCGCCACGGGGGAGGTCGTGTTAGAAGTACGACGTCTGCAGAAGACAGATATATCGTCCTATAAGCAAAAAGAAACAAGCGCACCCCAGCTCAGCAGGTGGCAAATCAGTTTCTTGCTGCCTCAGGAAAGCAGATCTCCCGAAAAACTGTTGCCAGATGTTTGAGGGGAGGAGGACTATACGCCCGCAGACCTGTTGTATGTGTCCCATTGACCGGACAGCACCGTACTGCCGTTTGCAATGGTGTCGTGAGCATCGCAATTGGACTGAACAGGAATGGGCATGCGTACTATTCTCAGATGAGAGTAGGTTCAGTCTGTCATCGGATGGTAGACGCCAACTGATCTGGCGCGAGAGTGGTACTGCTTATCATCCAGAAAATATCCAGGAAAGGGACGATATCCGACATGCAGTGTCATGGTGTGGACCGGCATCATGATCAATGGCCGCACGCCCCTACATGTGGTTGCGAATGGGACTATGACGGGCCAACGATACATTAATGAAGTTCTACTTCCTCATGTTCGTTTTTTCAGTGGTGCTGTCGGTGATAAATTTGTTTTTATGGACAACAACGCAACATGTCTTCGAAGAATCGCTGTTCAGGATTGTCTTGACAGAGAGGGTATTCAACGCCTCGTATGGCCATCACGTTCTCCACATCTGAACCCCATTGAAAATATGTGGGATTGCTTTCGAGAGGCAAGTTGCTTGTCGAAACTATCCTCCGACAAACAAGAACACCCTCATCCGTGCACTCCCAGAGGAATGGGATAAATTGCCTCAACAGCTGCTGGATAATGTTGTGCAAAGTATGATACGACATGTGGAATGTTGCATCACACTCCACGGTGGACATATCCCGTACTGATACCTTTCTTCAAGGTGCCTGCTGACTTTTAGATGCATTGTTCCGTTTATCCGTATGCAGCTTCAAATGAACATTTTTTTTTTCTTTCAGATGTTTCACAGATTTTGTACTTTCCAGAAGAATAAATATTCTTTATTCTAATGTCTGAAGAGTGTGGCAACTATATGTTATCCTACTAGGCCTCGTGTCTCGCTTAATGTTATGCTACATTGCAATTTGTGATCTGTCCTTAGCAATTGTCCAGCAGTGTATAATACACGGCTGAGTTATTAAACTTTAACTTTTGAAGAATTCCCTGCGGCTTGAGAGAAAAAGCAATAAGCAAGGACATTTCATCTTTCATGTTAGTTTACGTTTATCAACTGATTAAGCTTTACGACATTAGGAGGAATGGAAACCAGATATGATGTTGTTGTATTACTAACTTGTATGAGTAAAAGTGAAAAGTAAAGATAATACAATTTAACATAATTGATTAGCTAGTCATGAGACTTCAAGACAAAAACCTGACAACAATTTATATCCAAAACTTCACATTTGAAGTCATATTAAGGATATTCGATCCATTGAGCAAAATTACTTGTTCACTTAACTGATCGTGGACCAAATGCATTGGTGATTTAAAAACTGACTTAAAAAGGAGCAAGGATTTTTTTAAATCTTGAGAAAATTCAATTGCTTCATTATACTTAACTGGTTGAGGCGATGACAGTTACAATTAGATAGTACCTGAAGTAATTCATGGAGTTCAGTGAAAGAAGATTAAGATGAAGAAACAATGTGAATATCACAGGCTGCACTTTTTGTTAACTGTGATTTATTAAAGATAAAAACGATGAGTCTCAGAATTAGAGAGATTATTATTTTAGTTCCTTGACGATGAAAGAAACATTATATTGAGTTAATGTCACAGAATACAGAACTTATTATGATTTGTTGAAGATAGCGATGAAAAAGGGCAAAAAATTAGTTAATGTCATATAAGTAAAGGGAATATTACTATAGGGTTATAAAAAGAAAGCCGGGATTTTGAAACCTTATAAAAAATGAATTCTTAAACGTACGGAAATAATTCTTGTGCTGAAATGTCGCTAGATAGCGCTACTAGTGTATTATCATATTAGGGGTCGAGTTTCCGCAGTTGGAATTCGCGAGTCGAAGAATGTGGGCGAAATTTGTGTTGTGGTATGCGTAATTGCTGTAGTGCTACGAAAATGGCGGCGTTCGTTACACCCTGAGAAAAGTCTCCCAACGATAAAGGACGAAACAATTCAAAGATACTGGAAGCCTATCAAAAGATGTAATTCCAGGACGTTCAAACTTCATAAGAAAATGCCGAACGCATAAGGCAGTCCTGTGTTAGAAGCCGTAAAAAATTTATTGATCGTCCAAATTTAGCATTGGTTATTGCGAAAACTACCATACAAAACGTTCTTCATCAGATTTACTACTCCATGCTTACAAGATTCAGTTTAGTCATGAGATTAAGCCTGATGACAAAAGTAAGCAAGTTGAATTTGCTTCTTTAATGCTTTCAAAAATTGATGACGATGTTAACGTATTCTTTTTACAGACGAGGCGATATTTCATGTCAATGGTTGTGTCAATCGCCATAACTGCCGCATTTCGGGATCACAACAACCAAAAGAAATCCACGAGTATGTTCGTTGTTCTCCAAAAGTGAGCGTTTGGTGTGGCTTGCTTAACGATCGCATTTTTGGCCCTTTCTTCTTTGCAGAGAGCCCCGAAACATATATCAAGATTTGCTAGAAATTTATGTCTTTCCACAAATCGATGGTTTGGAAACTTACTGGAAATAAAACCATTTTTATGCAGGACGAAGCATTTTTCCCTAACTGTGCGCTAAGCCTTGAATGCGAACATTCATGGGTTGGCCGTGGCCTCCGACCTTACGCCTCTAGACTTCTTCTGGAATGTGCATAGTGAAAAGATTGCTGCCACCTGAAACGTCGAATCCTAGCCGCAATTGAAACTCTAACTCCAGATATGCTTTCCAAAACATGGAACGAGATTGATTATTGTCTCGATGTTTGTCGAGCGACTAATGGTGCACATATCGAAACATATTGAAATGGGTATAACAGTTTGGACATTTCTTAATATGTTTAGACTAAATTTATGCTCATATATGTTTATTAATTTCTCTATAACAAACTATTCTTCTTCGATGTATCTTCGTATTATCTTTTGAAGCTTCCGATAAAAAACAGAGTAATGAATAAATCAGTTATGAGCTTTTATTATTACTTATTTTAAGTTGATGTTGAAAAGGAAGGGCATATAATAATCATTGAATATCATAACATTGAGTTATGATGAATGCATATGATATTGATGGAATGTGTAAGGAGAGATAATATTTGAATGGAGAGAGAAACCTGTTGAGCGCGAAGTAAAGGGTTCAACAAGCTGATTATTGCATACCCTTAAAGACCGCATTTGTTATTTATACTCAAATTTCCGGCTCTTTTGAAGGTGAATGAGGCGTTCAATTTCCTCAGAAGAAACAGCAGAAGGTACTCACGTGATGAAGCAAGCCGCTGCGACCGATGACGATGGCGCGGCACTCCTCGGAGGGGCGGCGTCTTTCGGTGGTGATGGCGCCCCGGATGGGCATGGTGGCGTAGGGGGCGGGATACCCCTCTGGCGGAGGATGCGGAGGTAGCGGAATTCTCAGCAAGGGCCGGTTCTTATCCACGTCCTTATAGCGCTGAGGGTGAGGCAAAGTAGAACTGCCACTGTAAGAGTAGCGACGGTCGGGACCCCCTGCAAAAGATTTTGTTGAAAACAACTTAAAAATCAGATGATTTTGTCCCGTTACAAACATTCGGGCTGGACTCTTTCTCTTCATTTAAATATAATTTTAAAATAATTTTTTTAATGCACATAAGAAATTTATTTTGCTTAGATATTGCAAATAAGGTAATGAATTTTTTTAAAATTAATTTTGTTGCGGTAGGTTTTATTAAGTGTTTTGTATAAGTGTAAAAGAATTAGTATGTACATAGTAAAATTTAATAATTATTTGTTTTTCATAAAATATTAAAAGTATCTATTAATCATATAGAATCCACTTTTTTATATCTTATATGGTGAGTCCTTAACATTTATAACTAAACTGAGTTAAGCGCACAACTGCAGACTCGTGATTCAAGATTGGCTAACATGTTTATCTGATGCTGATGGCAATTCATAATTACATCATCATTTATGATTCAACTTGAAGTATAAACAATCTGTTTCGTTGGTGAGAAATGAATAAATGAGAGTCTGAGTCACATTGTAGTATAATATACAAGAGTTATAATAAGTTAAGATATGAAGAA
Source organism: Latrodectus hesperus (assembly GCA_037975125.1). Lineage (NCBI taxonomy): Eukaryota > Metazoa > Arthropoda > Arachnida > Araneae > Theridiidae > Latrodectus > Latrodectus hesperus. The sequence continues at coordinate 134,949,518 of CM075850.1, read as the reverse complement.
CTGTGTGTGTGATGGAAAATATAAGAATGTTAAGCGAATGTAAAAATAAGTTTACTGTCGTTGATCAGCATTCTTAATTCAATGTTTCTTCAACAGAGAGTGAGTGATTTATACTTTTCCGTTAACCATAAACGAAAATAGGCTTTAATGCAAGGTGATATTTTTCCAATTCTCACTGAGAATTTACCTTTTTCTCTCCAAATTTCACATTTTGCGACAAACAGTACAGAAAATAAAATGAGTAGATTCTCTGAACACTATATATATATATATATATATATATATATATATATATATATATATATATATATATATATATATATATATATATATATATATATAGTCTTAAACAATATCATAATTCAGTACAACGGTTTTAAGTTACCAAAGCTGTACTTTTACTTCTGATGCATCAAAATGAAAGGCTCTGTGCTGAATTCGGATTTTCTGAAGGTAATCTTCACATAACAGATGAGGGCATTTTTTCGACTGCAAACTTTAAGGTCATTTCAGAAACTCCACATTTTAAGATTACATCATCTATGCAAGATCCTGAAATTAAATACCGATGCATCGTGAGTAGACTCTTCTTCGAAAATTATTATTTTGGTGAAAAAGTCATAAATATTTTTTTTTTAAATCAAGTTCAAATTTATGGAAACAACTGCGCGCCAGGTACGGCACACCATCATTCTGGAATCTTCCCCACGAATCTCAGCCAACATGTGAGGGGGTTGTACGACACTTTTTCTTCAGAATAGAAGAAAGTCTTTTGTTTCTCAGAAAATGAGGGAGTGCGTGACGATGGGTTCGTTCTCTTTCTCCTAACAGCATGGATATCGGGTAAATACGCTCGAGTGAAAACGCTACTCATCCGGCCAGTAAAAAAAATGGCTTTCCTGGAATCCTAATGGAGATCCTCCAGCCTAAGGAATGCACACGCACTTCTAGAGAAAACATTTAATCTTGAACGAATGATCTTTTATCTCTGATGTGAACATGATCGGATGAGAGACATGTCACGCCATGCTCTCTGTAAAGAATTATTATAGATCTGCTAGTATCGCTTTTGGAACCAATAGGTAAAAAATTCTTACGCTTTTCTCAAAAGTGATAATTTCCTTCCATGTTTATGATTGCGGCTACATGCTTTTCGATTAGTTTTGAAGTAAAATAAGAGAAAATTTCTTCATTATTTTGCAATGAATCGGAAAAGACGAAGCAGTATTAACTTAAGTGCACAACAATGAGAGGTCAGCTTATACAAATTGAAAGTAATATGAAGCATAAATGCTTCGTAATTTATGTCACGGTCAAGTGACGAGATCAACAACTGAGTGGGTACCCATTTCTCAAAACAATATTTCATCGTGATAAAATCATTAAAACTAAACTTAAAATTAATTATAAGTTTTAATTTCAAAATTTAACACTTATTGGATTTAAACACTGAAAATGTTCACTGAATGGCATTTTAATATTTTAGACAAAATGTAACATTTTGGAGTGAACTTTATTTCAATTATTGTTAGTCAAAAAGAATGCACTGAAAAATTTTCGTAGTTGATTCAAGGTAGTTAAACCTAATGCCTAGAGATAGCGCTCTTGTTCCTGTTTATATACATATTCTTATATAAACAAAAATTATTGCTCTCATATAAAATGTTACCTCCTTTTAATTAGGTTGACGACGATGTTTTTAGGTAAGATATTGTTTGCAATATTTCACTGGAATCATATATTCCTTCTTATTAAATACATACATATTGAATGTACATTACTAATCCTTAAAATTTGATGCACTAGAAAAATTCAAATTACAAAATGATAATACTTTTTAACAAATGTATTAACTTGTAAGCAACAAGTGATTGAATTTTCTTTAAAATTGGAAAACATGAATCCCAAGTAGAGTAATCACATCTGTCAGCAATAATGATACATACAGTCAAACAAATATTGGATATCACCTACAAGTACAGTTGACCACACCAAACTACTGCATTTCATTGACCATAGTGACATGCCAATCACTCGGCAACCATTGAATATATGTACTTCATTGATTGAAGATTCGGAGAGCGCACTGCCGGAGAAGTAATCAAACATTTTCTTCATCAAAAATACTGGCAACACATGGTCTTGTGCTATTCAACTGAAAAGTCTTTCATACGAATCAGGCCATAATTACAGAACTAAATATGACAGGAATGTGAAAACTTGTTCAAAGCACCACCAACGCGGATAACAAGTTTTTGTTACACCAGAATACTCTATTTTACCCTAGTTGGGCTGTACCAGTAATGTGTCGTGAGGGAATTTTTGCAATTCACAGAAGCAAGAACCAAACAGAAGACTCCCTAATATTCGACCTGCTGCTCCCAGAGGTATCACTTTACTTATGGAACTCAGCAACCTTAACTTATCTAACGTGCTCCATCAGCCTTTAGTGAAAATAATAGATCTTCAATTAAGTCAGGATTCAAACTCACTACCTCCGAATAATGAGCCCTAACGAACATCATTGCGTTACCCTCCATGGCACATCCTCTTGTGTTCAGTTTACAGCAACATGAAGGACAAACAACAACATCCCACATCTATGGACTGCATCCGTGACCTTACTTGGCTAACAAGTCCGTCAGAATTTTAAACGACCATTCTGAAATGCATCAGATCCGGCAATCGATGACAGAAACTATGGCATGAAGACATTAGTAAAATTTTGCAACCGTTACCTAGTGATACAGAGACCCACATAGCTGCGAAGAGCAGTTTCCCTATTTGCCTTTTTGAACATTCAATGCGCAATTGTTCGCTGCCGATATGTCCCAAAGTCTTGAATATTTTCTCTTATCTGAACATATGCTGTACAAATATTTAATTTGAAAGAAACGGTAATATTTTTTCAAAGTGCTCCATTTCTTATGGAGAAGATTTAAAAATTTTTAATAACTATATGGTTATTTTTTTTCTAGGTAGTTTTCAAATTTTTTGAATCAACAATTAAAGAAAATATTGATTCCGGAAACATATATATTTCTTCTTATTTTTATAAAACCTATTTAAAATATTCATATAATTTTGAAAAGATTTAGAATTTATATTCGGATTTTTTTTTTAAAGTTTTATCTTTACAGTACTTGAATATAAATTATATTAAAAAAGCAACCACACACACACACAGCAGATTTTTCAATTTTTCCTAATAAAATAGTATTACTAATCTAAATATGACTAAGACAGACGTAAGATTAATCTATAAACAGAATAATATATTAATTATATAAAATATTTAACAACCAATACTATTCGTGATTTATGTTTTTTCTTCCAACTGATATGAACACGTAAAGTAAGAAAATAATTAACTAAAATATTGGAGTTTTAAAAAAAGATTATTTTTATGATAAAAAATTGATTTTAATAATTTTACGTAATTCAAAGTTGGTAGGTGAATAGATAGATTTGTTACTGGTTTCTGCTAAACAGTTCGTAGGTTGGATTCGAATCTCAGGTATTCATTTTATCTAGATATATTTTTATAATTAAAATGATTAAATTGTAGGTTATCGTCTAAATGGATCCTCGTGAGCAAGATATGACAAATCAAGAGCTTAAGACTTGTTTTAAAGAGAGACACTGATGTGAAAGTTCAAGAATTTCTGTTACACGGCGTCGTATGTAATCTTTGGGAGTCTGTGCGGCATATGAGTGGATAGAAAAGTAAGAGCAATGCAGGAAATTCCGAAATCCAGATTGTCACCTGGCACAGCTGCTTTGTAGCGTTTCTCCTCCCTTCTGACGTAGAGACAGGCCCCGATAAGCACCAAAAAGATGACGCCCACGGAGGAAGCGAGGGGCGCGACGACGGATAGGCGCAGGTAGATCGGCGTCTCCTCTCCCTTCTCCACCACCGGATGCGACGACATGTCCGACAAGGCTGCAAAGGACATCGCTTTAGAGTCCAATCAATAGAGAACTATGAAAACATAAGTCGGATTCCTTTCTCACCTCCTCCTTCTGTCCTGACGGTGAGGATGTCGCTGGGGTCGCTGTCGCCGGCTTCCGAAGTGGCCTTCATGTACATCTGGTACCGCGTGCCCTCCCGCAGGCCGCTCAGGGTGTACGCCTTCTCCGCCGACCGAGGCACCATGATCTCACTCCAGGGATTGTACTCCTCCTTGTAGTACAGTGTGTAGTCTGTGGGAAAAAGAGCGTGAACTGGTGTCAAAAAGGCAAAAAGAGTTCAGGAAATGCGACTTACGGACTGTTTCATTGCCCGCTGGGGTCTTCCACTTGAGGCCGATGCTGGAACGAGACTGAAAATCCACCCAAAGGAAAGGAGCTGACGGTGGATCTGTTGCACGAACAGCAATTGTTAGGATACAAAAATTTCAATTAAGAAAGGCATTGAGCATTTAGAGCTATACAAAAACACATTGGTATCGTAAGAATTAGAACATTCTATGAAAGGCTACTTTATTCATAAAAATTTACAAATGCAAGATTTAAATGTGTTTTAGCAATCAATGTACAACAGAGCGAAATCTCACAGTTTAGAAATGTAATGAAACCTTCCTTCATTTCGCTACAGAGTGAAAACTTCAGAATCCAATGATAAATATTAATGGCATTTCTTGTAAGCTCTGAACATCGATGATAACAGTTTGTTTGTGCTGATCTCTGAACTGATAGCTGAAATTTATTCTTTTTGTAAACAGCCTTAAGCAGAGAGTATAATAGAACTTACTATTATACTTATAAATCTTTACATATAAATTAAATTTTAGAAATTGCGATAAAAATGTACAATGTTAAGTCGAAAATAAAAAAAGGTGGTAACGTGTTAGTTCTTTGAGTGGAAACCTGCATTTGTCGGGCGAACTAATTCTAGTCTTTCTCTCACACATATGCATGGAATCTTTGATACGCAATTTAGATCGTATTATTATTGTATAAAATGATGAATTAATCCAAATGAATTAGAATATTCGGAATCTCTAAGCTATACTCATTGATCAATATATTGAATATCAAGGTTTAAAATTATGATTATTTTTGATCAAAATCTTCTTGAATATGTTTAGATCTAAATCTCATTGGATGTTTTCGAATTTTCATTTGTTGAAATCTCTTTCAAAATAAATGAATGAATTTGAGTAAGGGTATTTTATGCATGTTTTCCCTTTCTAGTGTCTAAGACATTATTTAGAAACAAGGAAAAAGAATACATTTAAACTAAGAGGGAATGCTTATTTTATGATTTTTATGAAATAATATTTTCTTTAACAACGCTGTCTTCTGAAAAAAGACTCTTTTTTTTATCATGAGCAACGTTTAGTTTAATAAATATAAAATTCATTTCAAGTACAAATAACTCAACAAAGAAGAGCCCTTACATTTTGGTAGCCCCTGTAATTGCATATCAACTTTATTAAATGTGAAACTTACTTAACTGAGTGACAACACAAAAGGAACCTTAAGACCACTCACCTGTAGACGAAGTGCAAGCGATGGCGTCCTGGGAGGGTGGCCCACTGCCAGCACTGTTGAAGGCCTGAACGATGACACTGTACTCAGTGGCTCTCTGGAGGTTGGTGAGGCGGTACTCTTCGTCTCCCTGCTTGCTGAACTCCACTGTCTTGAAGGAATGAGGCTCGTTGCTCGAGGTCGCTTTGTAGCCAATGTAGTAGCCTTTCAGCTGGCCGTTCCATTGGTCTCGAGGCGGAGTCTAAGAACGGTTGCATCGTCAGTCACGCATCACAACAAGGGTGAATAATAGTGGCGAAGAAACTTTTTGGCCATTTTTAGAAAACGTTTAACCACTTCTGTTATGAATTGATTCAAAGATTGTCTATTAATGTGAAATGAAAAAGATCCCAGTACTGTCTCAACTATATGTTTTTTCCATGCAACTTATGTGGCGTGTGCTTCAAATATACTCTAAAAATATAAAAAAAATATTTATTTATTTTCTATCTATTAACTAATACCGGAAAAATACTGCCACCAAAGTATCAAACTGGCACGAGCCGATCCCTCTCAGGGTATTCTATTTCTTTGAACAACCAGACAGCGTAGAGGATTGCCTGATCACCGAAGGCTGTTGTGAGGCATTTTTGCATTCATCGCGTATATTGCTTTCCGGAAAGACTTTCCATAGTGGACCGTATTCAAGTGTTGCAGGGGAGAAAACGTGAAAAGCATCCAACCATCCACTCAGACAGTATACAGAATGCAGAGGCGCAACATCCATTTCCCGATGTTCAACAACATCGGCTTCATGAACCAAAGAGCGCTGTCCTACCACTAGAGCACTGTGAGCCCTAATAGAAATTTTCTTCAAGCTGGAGCAACGAAATGTTTTGTATCATATTCATTTCTAATAGCCATTATAATTTAGTGTTATGTGCTAAAAATATTTGTGAGGTTCTTAAAAAGTCACATAAAACTGCCAGTTTTGATTGGAAAAACACGAAATTAGTAAGTTAGAGCAGTTGTACAGGTGCTTATGGTGTTTTTAATTTGAGTTAATTTGTAATTATTGCTAAAATGTATTTTAAGCGGAATCGATAGATTGATTCGAAAAGAGGATGACAAAAAGATTGATTTTTCAGCAAACCAAAACATTTTGAACTATTTTAACTTGTAAATTATATGTAAATACAGAAAATATAGTAACAAAATAACGCTTTTCAATATATGTGTAACAAATATTTCCAAACGGTTGATGCAGCGGCATGTTACTGGAGATTCTCGATTCTACTGGAAAACTTGTGATATTAGGGTTTTTATTAGGGATATGCCAAATGGTTAGTTTTCAATAACCTGTTATTGCTGTTATATTTTGAGCTGATAAGTTACCAATAACTGTTACAAAATAACGAATGAAATTGTCGATTTTGGATTGATTTAAAAATAAGCGGAAAACTCTACATTTTTATGTAAGAACACCTCAATATCGCCAATAACGAACTGTTATTGGTGATATTGAGACGTTATTGGCAATATTGAGGTGTATTAAATAATATTTTGGGACCCAGCTCCTATAGGATTATTCGTTGGAAAATATTTGATTTTATACTGAGTGATACATTATTAGTTAACCAGTCAAACTTCTTACTGTGCATTTCTATGAAAATCATAGAAATTTTACTCTGAAGAAGAGCATTTCTTAGAAATATTGCTACATCATGTTTTAACCAAGATTTTCATTTTTCTCATAGTTTACACAAGGAAGTATTTTTAACGACTTAAAGGATTTTTCTTGACAAAAGAAAATGATTTCTGGTAAACTGGTTTAGTTTCAAGATTCCTTTTCCTTTTGGAAATATTTTGTTTTTAAATGATCTTTCAATGAATGAGTTTAAAATTTTAATAACGTATTCATTAGAAATTTTATTAAAACATTCATCAAATAATTTTAAGAAATATGAAATTAAATCATTTTTATAGTTAATAGTTTAATAGAAGGCCTTTCTTCGTCACAGCTAATGTTAAAATTGAAATGATTATAGGTGTGTATGAGTGTGAGGAAAACATGTAATAAATAACTGAAATTTTTTTTTATTTACCTATATGCCTACGACTACATCTTCAAAAGAAACTGCATTTGTAAGGAAACATTTATTTTTTATTGTTTCTACCTTTATAAATCTATAATTATTTTTCTACAGTTAAAATTTTAAAATTCAAGTAGCAAACGAATTTTATAACATATTTTTAAAGTCTCTTTTAAGAAAAATGTTCTTCATAGAAATTTTATGACTAAGAAAAATATGCAGTATCAAGTAGACATGTTAAATTAAGATTTACAATATATATTTTCATAAAATAAATATTTTAATAAACAATTTTTTATGCAACGCTAATTATTGTGTTCATATTAAAATTACTTTAAATTTTTTTAAATATATATGTTTTTAGAATTTTGCCACTTCATTTCCATTTTAAATTATTCCCTTGCGGTTTAATATTCTTTTAATTGTTAGAGTTTTCTACAGAGAACCGCGCAACAATTTCCCGTTTATTATTATTAAGGAATCTTATGATTAACACTTTTAAAATTTCTAGTTATAGTGACAATGAAATTTTTAATCTTTAACGATTCATATAATGGATAAAATTTTTATTTATTATTTTAAAATTTCTATAATTAAAGGAAAATTGAAATTTTTAATTCCAGATAACTTTCAAGGATAACAATTCATTTAGTCAGGATTTTTTTGACAAAAATAATTTTTGTTGTTTGAAGAATCACATAATAATTATCATTTTTATTTACATCTAAAATTTCTATAATTATAGTAAAATTAATTTTTTTAAATTTCAGATTATTTTCGAAATAAATAATTCATTTAGCCAGGATTTATTTTGACAAAAATAATGAATATGTAAAGAATTACATAATGAGTGACATATTTATATACTCTTTTAAAATTTTCACAATTATAGTGAAACCGTTTTCAATAAACTGAAAAATTTTCTTGATTTGAGGTTGTTTTTAAAAAATAATAATTCATTTAGACAGGACTAAAATAACACAATTGACAAAAATAATTTTTAATGTTTAAGAAATCAAATAATATTATTTATATTCATTTTTAAATATCTATAATTATAACTCAAGTCAAACTGAATTATTTTATATAATTCCAGATTATTTCAAACCAAATTACCATTTTTAAATGAAATAACTTATATCTATGGAAAACATTTCCTTCACAGAAAATTCCTTTATTCATGAAATCAGAAGGGATAAATATTCCTTCTAAAAATAAATATCTTAGTATTTTCCCCATCCCGAATCTATTGCAAGCGCAGCGAAGAAGATCCGAAAAATATCAAAAATGAAGAAAGAAACCAGTTGTTCCCCTCTTAAATCAGCAAATGAAATATTGCTTTCAAAGTAACTTTGAAATATTGCTTTTAAAGTAAAGTCTAGCGATGCACACACGCACATAACGCTCTTGAAATAACGAAAATCAACTGTTATCAAATAACATTTCGTTATTACATAACAGGCGTTCTTAAAATAACGAGGTGTTCTCTTCGTTATTGAATAACAGATCGTTCTTCAATAACGATAACGAGCAGTTGTCAAACAACACTTCGTTCCTGCATAACAGACAGTTCCTTGAATAACGAACAATTTTCCTATAGCATTTCGCTGCCGCATAAGTGTTCCAGAGAACGTGCTGTTACTGATGTCCCACTGACAACAACTTTAATTTAAAATTAATCCGCCAACTAAAGAGATAAATTGCTAAATTGAATGACATTTCATGGCAGCTCGGAGTAATTTAAAGGTCTGTTATTAAATAACACTCTTTTAAAAATAACTGGTTATTTTAACAGCGTTTACCATTATATAACTGTTAAAAAATAACAGTAATGTTAAATGAAGATCATATAAATTTTTTCTAACATTCTTCAGTGTTATTATTATAAGAATCCAGAATCTTATTTATTCAAATAAATATATTTAAAAATTTCACAATTTTGAAATCAAGCGTAAAAATGTTTTGTTAATGCAAGCTTTTCTATTACTTCTGCTTATTTCATTTGAACTGAAATGCATGAGTACCATTTTATTTAATTATTACATAAACTCTACTTTTAGTTTGGAAAATAATTAAATGGAATTAAACATATTCATATGAATAATTTAATTGTTAAAATGGATTAACGTGCATTCAGCATAAATGTTTGCGTTACACATGAAAACCTAGCAGAACTATTAGCTTTAAAATCAAATCAAATTTAATATTTAAATCTTTTCCTTTCTTTTTTAAAGGCATAATATGTTGCACAATTCATTTAAAAGAAAGGAACTCCATTAATATATTTCCTTAAAAGCGCTCTGTCATAGAAAATGCAGTACTGAAGAGTTTCATGTATAAAATGTGCTATTTTGTATCAAATTTAGGAGCACGATTATTTTAATACAAATTATATGCGATATTGTTTCAGCATTAAACGTGATTATGCATCATTTTAAGTTATAATAAAATTTCTTCGCATTTCCTTTTGATTACAATCGTAATTTGGGAAGAACCTTAAGGATTTATGAAGAGAAAGAATAGCAAAGAACTTACTTTCCATTTCACTCGTAAAGTGCCAGCACCACGAGCTTCAACGGTGACGTCAGTTGGTGATGCTGAAGGTTCTGAGGAAAAGAATATTTTGTCAGCTTCTAGTATATATAAGTGCATACTTGCAAACTGTTTTTAATACAGAAAATATTCATCACAAATATGACGGCATATACGATATGAAATTTTGTACATGTTCGATGGAAGTTACGCACACTATTATTGGATATCACGCCTACATTTCGAAACGTAATTTACAGTCTCTTTTATTTAAAGCTCTTTGGTTTCAGGGCTTGCTTCATTCATTTAGATTCAACAGCGCCTTTCCAACGATAGCGGGCCGGAATCAATGAAAGATAATCCGATCAATGATATTCGTACAGAAAAATGTCCCGCAAGCAGAAACCCCCTCTTGAACTCCGAAGAGACTGCCTCCGCTCGTCATCCGCCTCCACTACTGGATGCAGTTTTCCCCCATTAGAGTGGGGTTTCTTCTTTAACCAGGATCTCTCTTGTACTAAAGCATTTTTTGACGTTTTGCCTTCTCTATCATTTTTGTTTCCTATCTGATTTTTATTCTAGATACGCACCTACAACCGAACCCTCAAAAACATTTGAAAAAGTAGCAATGAATCATCCTTATAAAAGTTTAACAAGAAATAACTTTATCTGAAATAACAACAGTATCTACAATATATTCGAATTATAATAAAAATTCAATAGTTATTTCTAAGGGTGTTTTAAAAATGAAACATGTGTTTATTTTGAATATGCGTGAATGCAGGGGTGACCGAGCGTGAAAAAATAGTCCCTGTGCAGCTCACGCATGTCGTAAGAGGTGATCAGAATAGACACCCAACATATGGGTGTCTATTCTATAGGGGGAGACACCTTTTCGAAGGTTATATCTGAGGACTGGTCTTGTACATTGTTTACAGGGCTAACCACTCTGACTTGTAAAAATTTAAAAAAAAGTCAGACATCTCAAAAAGAATTCTTCGGACTGACTCATTCCTAATGACTTGTAACACGAAATCGGACTTGAAATTTGGCATATAGAATGTATGGACGCTAAAAGATGAACAGTAAAACACCCAACTAGCTGCTTGGAAAGCCTATGAAGAGCACTGCACTGGATGGACTTTGGTGAGGAATTGACGAGACAGCCTTTGCCATTAACAGGCTGTAGGAACTAAGGGAAAAAAGGGAGTGAAAAAGAATGCAAATGTTAGCATCTTTGTTTTTAGTTTGAAGCAATTCAGAGGATTTTATTTTTTCTCACTGTTCCAATCGTTATTATATTACAGTTTAATGATATCTGTCTAGGCACGTATGATGAAATAAAATTAATAACTCTTAATTACATGTTAGATAATTCAAAAATAATTCCAAATTCCTGATGCTTCTCAGGTAGTTTATTTGATTAATTTCCAAGATATCTATTGGAATATCCCAAACGTTACAGGTTTCATTGTCACGGAAAACCTAAATATCATGTCATATTTTGTGATTCTTATGCAAATACTGTTAAAAGGGGTAGTTTTCTTTGAATAAAAATCAGTATGAAACTATAACTAAATTATCAACTATTTCATACGCACTGGAATTGAGAAATTTTAATATCCCTATGACTGTGTCTCATAAATGAGGAATGATTGGGAAATTTTATATTTAATAGGCATTTATATAAAATAACTGTATATTACAAACAATGCACAAGAGAAATCTGTAAAATTTTTAAGACAGGCGTTTTAGTATAAGGATAAAAAATATCCGAACGCAGTTTACATATTTTAGAAAAAGGTTTATTTTGCAATCAAAACAAAGAATGAATATCATCCAATAAAATAAGAAAATCCAAGAAGCGACAATGAAATATCCTTTCTAAGAGTATTAAAACTTTTATTGAGTCGAAATGGACCAGAAAAAAACACGATGTTTTATAGGTCAGAAAACATCATGACTCTTATTTACTTTTCCCAACAGAATCAAAGTAAAACTCTGATTGGATCGCATATTACAATGTTGCGGACTGTTGGTAGAAAAAAATTCATTAAAATATCTGATTTTTGATATAATCGAAGAATATAGCGAAATTTAAAAAATCCTTTTTAGTCTAATTTTGTTTATCTTATAAAAGGATCTGACAGTGAATGCTGATAAAATTTATGGAAATCACATATTTTTCTTATCAAGATTAGCAGAATTAATGCAGTTCTAAGTTATCCTGCTAAAAATATTTGTATTTAGACTTACTTTCTTAAATGAGAGCATACGCGTTAAAAAAATTAAAAGCAATTTTAAATGTTCAAACGGATTTTTATAGATTTTTTTAGATGTGCGTTAAAATTTTATAATCTGTTTACCAATTGTAACTACTTAGAATACTTTTAACAGAAAACATAATTACAAATAGAATCTATTAATTGAGAGAGAGGCTTAGGAATTACCTGAAGCATGTGTTATGTTGTGAATGAAAGTTATATACAAAATTATTGCATATAAAAATTTTAGCTTCAATCTATAATGTCTGGCACATTATAAAACTTCAAGTGAAGGCAACTAATTTTGATTAAACATTAAAAACACATGTTTTATTTTTTAAAAATATTATACAATATTGCAAAACATAGAATAACAAAAACGGCACAGCTCATTTTACTGGAATAAGATTAGAGTAAGAAGTGATCGAATACATAAGCCACACTCTTCAAGGTGCAATAAATGGCTAGTTTTAATAAATTGAAAATTATCGTGTTATCGGAAAATGATTTGAACTGAGAGTGACTTCGCGAATTTAATTTTTCTACTTCGAAATGTTAGGAGTCTCATCAGAATAAATTAACTGTTATAATATCAAAACTCTGTCTGACGTGTTTACTATCAATGTTAAAATCAATGACTATTAATATTCCTAATCAAAAATATCTCTGAATAAATCATAAAATTAATTTAATAAAACTACTTGGGTTGAATACGATTAGAAAACCTGACATGTAAATGTGATTGTAACCAATAATTGATGAATGAGCCATTAGATCCCAATGTCTAAATATGAAAGGAAAACATGTCACATTTTTTAAATAAGTGTAGCTGAATAAGACTGTTGTCAACCGACTGCGAGTGTCACAGGAATCGATCTCATTTGGGTTTTTTTTTTTGTCAAGGATAAGTGGGAAGCTATTATGAGAAATTTGACTATCACTCGAGGTTAATCTAATTTCGGAATCGCCGTTATGTGTACATATGATGTAAATGATTAAATGAAAAGAAAAAGCTCTATCTATATAAAAAAGACAACTGTTTCATTAATTAAGTTAAATTGATAATCCTTAACAAAATGTTTGAAAAAATTAAAAACTACAGAAATACGAATTAGGCACGAGTACGACATTTATTCTGTCGTAATACCCTCTGAGGAATAGTAAAACATTAAGGTCATTTAAGCGTCAAATCTTATCATTTGAAGGTAGGCATTTTAAATAATGCAAATGAATTACGGTTCTTCTCGTATCCAAGTATGAAAGCAAAATAACTGGGTTTACTGGTTTGAAAAAATCTATAGAAATTGAAGTGTAGAAATACTATTTTAAAAACAGATCACTTCTACATGAACAAATTATGAATGAAAGAGCTATTTCATAAGTGACGTTTTTTTCACTGAAGGGATATTTAAAGAGATGGTAATTTCAGAACTAATTGTATTTGCACTGCAGGTCTCCATAGTGCAACAGAACTGATTCATGGCGGACCTTAGAAACATCTAAAGACAGAAAATAAATTTTTGTCTCTGAATAATCCATATGATAAATTTGTGGACACATATGATGAAATCAATATAGAAACTCGTCTACTTCCACTATAATTTCTCTCATTAGAATAACTGCTGGATATGACTCGACTTAATTATATAAGCAAAATAGATTGAAGACTCCACACACATGAAAGTGAAGTAAGACTGAATCTTAGCAATTGAAATATTACACAGAGAAATGCCAGAGTTAAAAATCTATTACCTGCTTCTTTGGTGAGGAACTGCTGTGATTCGGAAGGATTTCCTCTTCCGACTTCATTCTCCGCCAAGACACGGACTACATAGGAGGTGCCCGGCTGCAAGTCCTTCAGCATCGTGAAAGTCTGTGAGGCAGAGACTTTTTCCTCTTCCAGTCGGTGAGGGGCACCTGAAAACAAATAATTCTCCTAACTAGATATTCAATTAGGTCCCACTGAGACCACAATTATTTGCTAATATAACATTTCACTTCATTTCGCAAGATATAAAATAGCCTATGACTTCAGCATAAGAACTTTTCAATTTTTACATATTTTACGCACATTTTTAATTGTTATTCTCCTGAGGAACAATGGCATAGTAAGGCTGGTTTTGCTACCACCTCTAAAGGAGTGCTAAAAAACGGCTGATGGTTTATTACTTTGTGTTATTTGAATAATTTCCACGAATATTCATATTTATTGACTAATTCCTGCAATTTGAGGGTGAACGATGTATTGTAGTGATGATTTGTTATTGTGAAATCCAGGTGCCTGTAGTAAGGGTTATTGTTTCCTTTTACCTGTTCTCCACTGTGTGTTTATTTTGGAAAGTTCCCAATGAATTTATAAAAAAACGCTGCAATTCGTGTAAAAGCAGTGTGAAGTTTGTTCATAGTGCATTATACAACCAAAGTGTATAAAAGTCAATATAAATGAATGCGATAACATTCCCACTTACTATGCTTATTCATGATTGAGAATTTAAATTCATTTGTGTTGAGTTCCATAGAAGAGAAGATATAGTTTTTACGAATTCACAAAAATGCCATCAATGTCCACACAGTATAAACACCGAGTAAAATAGCATAATATCAATGCCTAAAGGTGAGATTAAGTGAAGTCTTTAGATAAATTTCTGATAGCTGCACATTTTCAAAGCTACTGGTTCTGCGATTTGTTTTAACAAGATAATTTCTTGCAGAACACATT
Organism: Latrodectus hesperus; assembly: GCA_037975125.1. Taxonomy (NCBI): domain Eukaryota; kingdom Metazoa; phylum Arthropoda; class Arachnida; order Araneae; family Theridiidae; genus Latrodectus; species Latrodectus hesperus. The sequence continues at coordinate 134,934,438 of CM075850.1, read as the reverse complement.
GAAAACCGAAAAAAAATTCTTACATTCTCAAAAGTAAGTATATTTTCATAAAATTTAGGATATATAGGATGCGAAACAGTTACTTACGATTTGCACAGTGAAATCTCTGTGATAGTCATTTGTTAGACTTGCGCAGACTGAAGGCCAATCGGGAGTATCAGGTGTAGCAAAATATTGTTTAGTTTGAGTCTGATTATGGGTTGCATTTCTCGCATCCCTAATGGACATTTTCTGAAGTTGCGCAAATTATCACTGTTCTGTTCGAATGGTAATAAGGCTTGTTTCAAAAATTACGTGATAATAATTTTAAAAGACAGGATTTAATAAAAAAAAACGTTGTTGTTTAGAAAAATAAAAAAAGACATTATTAATTTTGAAACCTAATAGTAGCCATATCTATAATAATTGTATCAACTCAATATCTAAACGAGATGTTCTCGAAAATTCCATGGCTGAGATTCTAAAGTACAGGAGCATTCAACTGAAACGAGAAAACTAATCGACGGAACATATATTCCATATGAACTGTGTAGCCTTTTTTTGTGTGTCGTTTTTGCTTGCATTGGAACTAGAAAAAAGAAAATCTTGTTAAAATTGTGGGAGACTATTAACATATCCAGGAAAGAAAAAGGAGCCCACAAATGCGAGTAAATTGTTGCAATTAATGTTTCAGAGAATGTTTTTTTATATCATCTTGATTAAGTATCTGCCACCTTTTACAGAAATCTTTTCTTCGGTAGTTTTCAAAATTAGCTAAATCTGAAAGAAGTTGGTAAAATGTTACTTTTTCTTCCCAAATTAATCTATTATTTGCCTTAATTAATCAAATTATTACTTTAACTAGTCTACAAAGTAAAACAATAAAAGATAAGAAGAATGAAAAATGAGCAAAGTAATGAAAATATTGAGAATAAACATAAGTACGTAGATAATGGCTGAAAGTTTCAAAAATAGAACAACCATTTTGTAGAAAATTTGCTAAACTTTATTCCTTATTATTTAATAATTACCAATTATATAGATAAGATTGTTTGGAATCAAAAGTAACAAATTCCAAAGAATAATATTCTATAATAATATGAATAAAATAGAGAGATGGTATAAAAATATTCGTAAGTCGATTTTAGGGGACAGTATCAGGCTTAAATTTCCTTAAAATATGCAATAAATATTTCACTTAAGTCTAAATACAAACGAAACTAGTTTAGAAAAGCTAAAATGCTTAATATTTAAGATAATGTGAAAAAAACAAAGGAGTAAAAACCAGTTAAAATGAAAATCTAAATATATAAAGAAAACAATAGAAAACAGATTTAACTATTCCAAGATACTTTAGATAAATGGAAAATTGTAGCATTTAAATACACTCATATCTATAAATTAAGGATAATTCACAGAATCACACAGACCTGGGTTGTATCGTCTGGGGGGCATACTATGCATTAACCGACCCTGTTATGTTGGTTTTTGTAAATAGGTTGTTTTTGAAATTGGTGCTCTAGGGAGTAAAAATTGCAAATTTTATTAATAATGACAAACATATAGCATCTGTTTTGCTCTTTACCTTTTGTTTAATGAATAGACTTTACAAATAAGTCACATTTGTTTTGCTTCTGTCTCTTTGCCTGAACTTGCATTATCCTTAATTTATGGACACGTGTGTAAATTTGAGCTGTAATTTTGTGTCTGCGATTGCTTTTAAAAATTAAAATTTCCGATAAAAATATTCTTAATGAAAAGTATAAGAAAACTGAGTTTTTTTATGCGATTACCAGCGTCCCTCCAGAACTGGACAATGAAGGAAGTGATGGGACTGTTTCCACCATAAGGAACGTTCCATCGAACAGTGGCACTTTGACTCCAAGTCTGCTCCACGCGAACATCACTTGGGGGACCCGGAACCTCTGTAAAAAAGAACACCGTACTACATGATTGTCTAGAGTCAGGCATGTTGTTATACTACATGAAAAAAGTAGAAGGACACTCATGTTTTATAAATTGTGCTTTATATTGTAGCTCAATTAATGTAAATTTTCTTTTTTATTTTATTAAACTATTTTTTATTTTTTTTATTTTCAGTAAATGAGTTTTATCTACCACTAAGGAAATATTATAAAAAAGTACTTAAAGGTTTTTGGTCTGTGAAATAAGTAGAATTTCACTCAAATTTAAAAGACTTCTATACATTTCAGTGATAAGACCAATTATAACATATGCATCCCCAGTATGGAACTTTAACGAAAAAATGGACAAAAGGAAAATTAATAGTTTTCAGTACAAGATATTAAGAAAATTTACAAACGCCCCATACTTTATCAGAAATAAAAATATAGCTAAAGATTTAAAAATAGACGATCTATAGACGAACATATAAGAAAATTAAATAATAAATTTTATGAAAAAGCTCAGAACTGCGAAGCAGCAAACTTCAACGAAATTTTTAAATATCAATATCTTGCGGAAGACTGCAATTATAGACCAATAGCGAGATATTTTCTTAAGGAAAGAGATAAATGTAAATAGTGTGTATATTTTCATCTACTTGTATTACTAACCGGAATTATTTATCTCAGATTTTCTCATTTTGAACTCTAAATATTATCATGCAAACTTGTATCTATGTTCTCTTTCTACATTGAAAATTCTCATTTCTGGTAACCACGTCCAGTTATGAAACACTCTTAGCTGATTGGCTATTACACGCAGTCAGGCTAGCGCTCTCCGTGAGTAAAGACATGTTTTTCCTCCTCATATAGCTACTACAGATGAAGAAGTAAAGTGACAGTTACGCAGGCCGACACTTCGTAAAACATATTAGATCCAAATAAGTAGAAAGACACCTATAAAAACATTCTCATTTTGGAATCTGTTACAGTTTAATATGATGAAAACATTGTTTTTAAACTGTTTTTCTTAAATATATAAAAAAATATATTTTGTTGAAATTTTCCTCAAATTTTGTATAGTTAAAATACCTAGGGGGTAATCTTTAAGTGAATTTCAAAAGGGCCAAATTGTAGCATATAAAGATGCTGGTAAGAGCATACGAGAAATTGCAACACACATCAATCCAAACGCTGTTTCTAACTTCTTGAAAAATCCAAAGTGTATGAGGAAAGCAGAGACTGACAGAGCCAAAAAAATAACACCAAGTGATCAAAGGAAAATCTTTAAAGTACTAAAAAAAGCGTAAAAGCATTAGAAAAGCACAAGAGCAAGTTGGAATCATATTAGAAGAGCTACATAATAGATCGGAAACCTTCATGTTCAAGAAAAGAAAGCACCGTCCTTAATGGAAAGAAAGTCATATTGAGCACATGCTACAGTAAGCCAAAGAACCCACGTCTTGGAGCTTCGAATGTGCTTCAGTTATTTTTTCTGAACAGTATTCAATTTAGATGGTCGACACGGTTATCAATATTAATGGCATTGTTTGGGTACATAAGAAAAAACTTATCCTACCAGATAGAAGGAAGGAGGCAGTTTAATGGTTTAGATAGTTGTTGGGTATGGTGGAAAGACCAATCTAGTATATCTGGATGGAAGACAGAAACATACAGATTACATTTAAATTTTAAATTCAGACTTTCTTCCCGATAGTGCTGTGCTTGAGTTTACTATCCCACCCTATAAAACTGCTTTTAAAAATAAATAAAAATAAAAACCAATAAACTCTAATTTTTAATTAAACAATCGGATTTTTTGAGAGAAAAATTCGAAATAAATCCAGAGCAATCAATTTAATTTAGTTTATTGCTCAAAGGTCAATTATTGTTCATAAGGGTTAATTAGTCCGAGACCAAAAGTCTAAAAAGTATTCCAAATTATATGAATATCTAAGCACAAGGTGGCAATCGAAACCATAACTATTGAGCCGAAAAGTAAAGCTTCGACCTTTCGGTCACCACCTCGGCCGGTTTGGTTTTGTTTGTCACTCAACGGTCGTTTTTTGCACACGAGGGCTAATTAGACCGAGACCTACGGTTTTAAAGTGGATTCCGAACCACTACAAACATCCATGCCCAAGGTGGGATTCGAACCCACGAACTGTTGAACCGAAGGCAAGAGCGATAACCATTTGGCTACCAGTTCGGCGCCTCGGCCCGGAGTAGTCGTAGAAATATTGTAGCATACCTCGGCCCGTAGTAGTCGCAACAATGTTGCAGTGTACAAATTCATTTCATGTCTCAGCTGGACTACCAAAATAACAATTGAGAGTTTAAAACAGCATTTGTTTTAATGTATACAACGATGAAACACCCCGGGCTAAAAAGAAGATTATATATTTCAAAAACAATTCCCGGTTTTGTTGCACTACCAAATGTGAATCTTTTTTAAAAAAATTTATTGTCTGACGAGGACATATTTGTCCAAATGGAAAGGAAATGTATTTACCGAGTACAACTAATTTGACGGTCCGCTCATCCTTCCCAAAAGCATTCTTCGCAATGCACACGTACAGCCCGTTGTCCTCACGGTCAGTAACTTGGACATGCAGTTCAGATGTAGTGCCATGCTCGGAGGTGCTGTCATATACTTCATACCTGAAACGACAAAGTCATGCCGATGAATTTTCCCGTGAAAAATATATCATGCATTGAAAGTATTAATACTGATATAGGTAACTATAAAGGAAGAAAACTTAAATTGATATGAGCGGGAAAAATAGAAAAGATCAATTTGAAAAGATATTGGTTTTGTAACATAAACACTGAAATTAGAAAGGATTGTTCTAGGAATAACATAGTGAGTGTGAAGGCATTGAAATTATAAAGCAAAGAACCAGTCATTTACAATAAGTTATCGTTAATGATTCAAAAATCTGTTACTTTGATAGAAATTTGTAATAACATACATACATAATGATATAGGTAAACGCCAGTCTGTACCTTAAAGGTTAACGGGTTTGGAATACTTAGCTAACGCCAAGCGCATCGTAGTTTTGAGCCACAGAGGGGATCGCATATCAGCTGGCACCCTCCTATCCACATCCACACCACATCAGAGAAAGGATATAGGATTAATGCAACAAGTTTAATTAAGTTAGTTAAAAATGCAGTTGATTGAGTGACTTATGATAAACATGTGTTACATGTGTGACATGTGTTACAGATTTAAAAAACCCTGACTGATTTTTCATTAAAGACAAAGGCTACTTTAAAAGACAAAAGCTACTTTTTAAAGTTGATCCTGACATGTATTCAAGATGGACCTTGATGATTCAATGTATTAGGTCTACCTGAATGTTCTTTCAGTCGAACGACGAAGATGTTGTTAAAGCCATATTAGAGAAATATCTTTTTCTGACAACATAGAAAATCGCAGAAAACTTAACTCAACTCAGTAAAACATTTCGGACCATATTCGGAAGATATAATTAATGCGGAACTATTCTAAATGGATGCCACATGAATTAAGTCAGAAGAATTTTGATGACCGAGTCATTCATCATTTGCACACCTCTGCTTGTTCGGATCAAAATGGAATCATCTTGAACAGGACGATAACTGGAGATAAAAAGTGGATTGCCTACGAAAACACAGCGTGGAGAGGGAATATTGTGCGGAAAACCTAGCCCTTAAAACTCGTAAACAAATTTGACTTTGAATAAGAGAATGTTATGTATATGGTGGGACATTTGAAGACCAATACAATAATCAGCATTAAAAATTGAACGGAATTTTGTCCTTACAAAATTTTTTGAAAGGCAAAGAAATCAAAAATGAAGAAGATATTAATCAAGCACTATAGAACGATTTCGATTAAGAATTTTAAAAAAGTAAATGTTTTGAAATAAAAATTTTTGGCAACAGCTTATTATTTGAAATGAGAAATATCGTCTGCCACTTTTAAATTTATTGTTCTTTCAAAATGTCGCATGTAAACAAGCTGTGGATCGAGGGATATGTTTTTGCCCTTTCCGAAGAGAAATATTCTTATTCCAGGATTCAAAAACGTTGTTAAATGCATGGTATTAAAATTTCTAAATGCAAAATAAGCAACATTATTAATCGGACAGGTAAAAACCGTCAAATATTATTTCTACATGGAAAGGAGACTCCAAACGAATATCCGAAAAAAGTACGTACTGTTTCAAATGTTTCTAAAGTGAAATCGCTTGTACCAAGAGAAAATCCATCAACACAGAAAGCCATTGCAAAGTCTTTAGATACATCTGTATCAACAATAAATAAAATAATAAATCAAGATTTACAGCTTAAAAAAGCTAAAAAACATAATGTTCACCAGCTTTTGCCGAGACATGTGGCTCAACGCAAAACATTTTGTAGAATCCTGTATGAAAACCATTTAGCAGGAGATAAATGGAAATACATTGTGACCCTTGAGGAAGCATGGGTTTACCTAAATGAGTGCAACAAAAAAAGGTCTATCTACTATAGGAAAGGGGAGAAAAAAATTTACAAACCTGGTTCCGTCAATGTAAAGAAAGTTTCAGTAAGGGGTTTATGATAGTCACAGGTTTCTCCGACAATGGGAAATTAAAAATAAGAAGAGTAGAAAAAAATGTTAAAATCAACTCATCATACTATCAGGAGAAGGTCTTACGTCCAATATTTACAGAAGAAATTCCACTTCTTTATCCCAAAGACTTTCAAAGAGTGAAACATCAACAAAACAAAGCTACAAGTCATACTTCAAAAACTACCGCTGCATTCCTTGAAAAAATGAAGACTAATACAGGTATTGCATATATACATTTTCAACATATTCTTGTGAAGTCCCCTAACGTTTCACCTATGGACTATTGTGCCTTTGGTCTTTTAAAAAAGAGCTCTTTCTAAACGCAAACCCACCACGATGGATGGACTCTGGAAAGTAGTGGAAGAGGAATGAAAAGCAATACCCCTGGAAATTTTACGAAAAGCTCTTATATAATGGAAATCACGATGCAGACTTATAGTCCAGAAAAAAAAAACTATCAGATCGAATATTTAAAAAAACAGTCTTTACAATTTAAACATTAATTAAACGGCCCCAAAATCGTTCTAAAAATGTGTTAATACCCTCTGTATTTCCCTTTTCCATATGAGAAAAGGAACTTTAAAAATGGGGTGTAAATTATTATTATTAAAAATTAAAAATTATTAAACACTTTTTGCCTCACGCTGGCAAGAAGTTTTTAATAATAATGGCCTATATAATATTTAATAAAGTTTATATACGCTAAGAAAAATTTATATTTTGTTTTATTACAAAAATGAACAAAACCTTCCGGTAGTAGAATATAATTTTAGTACTGAAGAACAAGAAATTTCGAAACAGAAGAGTGGCAATACCTAAGGATTTCTTGAAATCTTTCTATACTGAATATAATATGCGATACGAATTGAAATGAGAAACGTATATTTTTCGTATGGTGACATACAGTATTTTTACTTATATCCTAATATTTATTACACATTGAAGTTAATACAAACAATAATTTTGATTTGGATACCCTGAAAAAGTAAATTAATAAATAGCATTGTTTGGCCCTTATTTTATGCTTTTTGAAGGAAATTTTTTTTAAATGATTTAAATTCTATTCTAAAGGATACAACTAATTTTGATACATCCTTCTTAGTAATTCTGAAACATCATTTCAGTACTGTTATAAATTATGAAGGATTTATATGTAAATTTAATTAACTTCACTACTATAAGTGAAAGTAATTAATACTCAAAATAAATAATTACTTCTAGTTATTGTAAAAATAACTAAGAAAATATTCCGAAGGATTCTCTCTTATTATTCCGCTTGAAGAGGGGAAAGAAAGTGCTTCAATAAGTGTTGACGTAGCTACATAAAAATAAATTGACAAGCAAACATTTTCTAAAAGAATAACAAGAAGTCAAAATATCAATGATTATTTCCTTATCTGAGTTGATATTTATAAAAATATTAAGAGGAAATCATATGCAACAAATAAATTTAGTACGTCTAATAACATTTAAATTTAGCATTACTCATATACAACATCTGTATTATCAATTTTGATTAATAATTTTTTTGTAGTGAATTCACATAATTTAAAGAGTGCCCTCTAGCGTCCAAGAATTAGAAGGTGGTTCAAAACTCACGCCACAAACTTTGAAAAATAGTAGAGCATTTCATTTTTATCTCAAAATATATGAAAGTAAATAAAGATCCAATACAGAAATAATATAAATAAATATAAAAGAAAAATGCATGTTTGCATCATATATAGCAAATATCACCAATATGTGTTTCCTTGCAGAGATCATATTAATCCCTCACAGTTAGAAACACAATTATTGGGTGTGTATTTACATATATCCTAAACCATGACATTAAAATGGTGCAGTCAGTTAGAATAAACATTGAATTGATACATGAGAGCCAATAAATGCAATTTCGGGGAATCCATATATTCTTTCCTGCAACAAATAGTTTTTTTAGTAAAAAATATCCTGTCAAAAGAATTTATATTTTCCAAGCATGATTTTCTTTGTGTTGAGGGCTTGAATGACTCACTTTGACAACGCGTAGTTAGAAGCCTAACGGTCAACACCTGTTGTAAACCATTTTGATGTCCACCGTGTAAGTTTTTTTTTTTTTGGAAAACTTTTCATAGTTAAGTGTGCCGTATTCATTCACGTTGTTTAACAATGTCTGTGATCCAACCCGAGACTTTACATTCGGAAAAGTCCTGTGAACTTGTTCCAAAGGATTAAAAAATGTTATAAGCATACCCAGTGACCATTTGAAGTTTGCTCCCTGAGTACGGATAAAATAGAAAGACGTCCATAATGAAGAGATTCTTACCTGGTGCTATCTTTCTCGGACAGAGGTATTTGGTTCTTGGTCCAGGTCAGCGTGATGGGATTATCGCCAAAAGCCTGGCAGTGCAGGATGGCCGTCTCGCCCCACCGGACGCTCTCCACTTTGAACTTGCTCTCGAACCGAGCTGGAACTGTAGCATTTGTCAGAAACAAGCATTGAAGGAATTTATTCAAGAATTAAGAAAATGAACAAACGGCCAAGACTTCTACCGACAATGAAACGAACATTTTGTTTTTGCTAAGAATTATATCTAACATTCAGATAAATTGTATTACGAAACACATTCATTTATATATATTTTTATATTCTGTACATATTACTCAATTCTTGTACACATAAATGCATCAGTATATATTTATTCAGAAAATGACAATACACTTTTTGAGAATATCATTTCCACCAACATCTTAAAATTTCGTACGAGACGATCTGTGGCTAGGTAACTGAGAGATAAGTATGGCAAATGACAACAGCCGTATTTATCTTTTATTTATATGTACACAGATAGGAGATTTATTTTTATTTGTATACATATAAATAAGAGATAAAAATAAGTACAGAGAACAGTAAGAATATATATATATATATATATATATATATATATATATATATATATATATATATATATATATATATATATATATATATATATATATATACTAAGCACGGGTGGGTATGATTTTTAATTTTCAACTCCTATGTTTACAAAGAAGAAAATAAAATGCAGTTTTTTCTCAAATGATTAAAGATATTATTAATTATATTGTAGAAGATAATATTAATTATTATTATGTAAAAGCAATTTTTTATAAGTGAAAAAGAAACAATATATACTTTTTTTATAACCTATTAGTCGGCTTAATGCATAATATAAAGAACTGCGTTTTCATATTAATGCATTATACCTAATACCGAATTTATATAATGTAATGTAATTACTATTAATACATTAGAATGATTACAGAATATTTTAGATTGTTTATTTAAGATGAAAATAAAAATGTCCTTGAATATACTACAAACCGAACTCTGCAATAAAATACAGCTTAGTTTTTATTATAGTATATTATATTTTAACCAAAAATTCTGTTAAGTACAGCCTGAAGAAAACCACCAACGTTCAAATAGAGGAAAGAGTCACCAAATTGTCAATCCATCCAGGTGATTTTAATGTAGATACCGCATAAGCCTCAACCATTCGATGCACTCTAATGAAGTCCAAGTTTTCTTCCAAAATTTTACGGATAGGTCTAAACTGGAGGGCAGAGTAGGAGCGGCATTTATTGCAATACATCACAACTCTCAAATCCACTCTGAGAAATTCAAGCTTAGTGAACATTACACCGTCTTCCAAGCTGAGCTCTATGCAATACAGCAGGCAACAAAATGGGCAATGCAAATTAACCACCCCTGTCACATCTGGTCTGTAGCCAAACTGGGCTTAAGGCAATTGGTAACCCAACTACCACTAGTTCCCTGGCAAGGAACATCCAAGCTGACCTAAACATAGCCACTTCAATCACCCTAGGCTGGATAAAAGCCTATGTTGGAATTACAGGGAATGAACTAGCGGACTCCTTAGCCAAGGAGGCTATTACATTGAATGATGAGCAAACTACTGTCCCTCCCCCCACGCTCCTACCTCAAAAAGAAGCTGAAAGATGAGATTAACCAAGAGTGGCAAACACTATGGGATCAGGCCACAACGGGACGCCTTGTCCATAACATTATACCAAAGGTGAAGCGCTACACTCCTTGTTGGCCACCCCAAATAACTTTCTTCGTCACTGAACACGGTCCCTTCCCCACGTATCTCCACCGGATTGGAGCCCTCTCAAGTGACAACTGTGCTTGTGGAGACACTTGGAAGCCCGGACCACCACCTGCCCACTTACTAGCTCGTGGCACTTTAACAGACCATGTGAACATCTCCGTCTAGAATGGATTCGGAACATCGTTAACAACCACCAGACCAGTATACCAGACCAAAGCTAATCGCCCACATTTCATTCCTTCTCTCAATCATAGAGACTTAATCATATCAAACGAGAACGGAGATGATGATAACGATAGCCAAGGGGACCTGTTTGACTCGGATACGGAGTATTAGGAGCCACTCTACCTCAACATCTATCTCGCCAGTGCTCAACCTCATTCGTACTCTTCTCATGACTGCTAGGACTGTATCACTTGTACATACTTTCATAGCTTATTTTCCCACTCACAGAACATTTGCCCGCAGTACATCTACTGCTCTTATTTAATCAAGACTTTCACCTGTATTCTCTTCTCCTTGTATGTTACTTTTATCACATTGTATTATGTTTTTTTTTCTTTACTCCGCAATCCTGCTAACCCTCTTCCTACCTGTACTCAAATCTTGTTTTCTAAATTGCGCAACATACGCAACTGTCTCCCCCATTCTTACACCCTGTCCTCCTTTTGTTTCTTCCTTCTAGCAACTCCCACCCAAACTGTTTGAACCTTCCTTGGGTTAGGCACAGGGGACTTTGCTGGTGTAAATGTAAACATATAAGAGCAATATATAAACTAAGTGCTAACCTTTTTAAGAAATACTTCATTTTAATATTCTAAATCAGTGTTTTTCAACCTTTCAGTATTCGCGGCTCAATTTTCAATCGTAATTTTCATCGCGCCCCGGCCGCATACAATAAAATGTATAGAATAATAATGCATTTTGAGTATTTTGGGGCTAAACCTACACTACGACCCTAATTTTAAACTTTAAAAATTACCAAGGATACGGAAATTTATTGACATTTTGCAACACCGATCTTCAAAATTGACAAAACAAGAATCCTGCGCCTTTTTAATGCTCTTACATCCCGCCATGTCAGGCATTCTAAAGGTTTCTAGAGAAGCTGCGATTTGTCTGGAATATTCTGGAATGTCTGTGCGACCGTCTGTATGGCTGCATGTAGCGGATAAAAACAGTGGCGACTGTCAGTGTAACGTCGTCAGCTTAAAAATTAAGTTAGGAGCGTGCGCAGATCTGAACATATGTTTTCTCATAGGGAAAAGGAGAAAGTTCGATAACACCAATTTCATTTCCAGACAATCTCATTCGAGTCAATCCTTCTATCGCTATTGAATCTATTGTGAATGTGCATGTTATATATATTTTCGTGTAATTGCAATTCACCATATTAAATGTTCACGGCAGCAGAATCATGGATAAATTTTTAAGCGAGCTTTAGACGATAGACAAGCATCAACAAGTACACAGACGAGCGTGGTTCCGAAAATAAAATCAAGAAAATACTTAAATTTTGGGTTCACTAGTATTGAAGTAAATGAAGAAGTAAGGCTCCTGTGTATCATTTGCTCAAAAATGCTTACGGCAGATAGCATGAAACCTAATAAATTTAAACGACATTTGGAAACGTTTCATATTGAATATGTCAACAAACCCAGAGAATTCTTCAAATTAAAATTAAAATCATATGAAAAGCAAAAATCATTGTTTGAACATTTTTTGTCTGTGAAAGAAAAGGCTTTAATTGTCTTTTACAAAGTTTCATATAAAATAGCCAGATGTAAAATGCATTCACTCTTTATCATTGGTAAAGAGCTTATTTTACCAGCAGCAATTGAGATTGTAAAAATTATATTTGGAGATAATTATGCAAAACAATTGCAGTCCATACCTTATTCAAATGATACTGTTGCCCGTCGAATTGGTGATATAGTTGAAGATGTAGAGTGTCAGCTTTTGTTGAAGTTGCGTGAAAAATTGTTTTCAATCCAACTTGATGAGCAACAGATGATGCTCTCATTTCATTGCCTATGTTAGATTTTGTGATGATTTGTCAGTAGTAGAAGAATTACTTTTCTGCAAACTAATAGAACTCAAAGCAACAGCACTAGCATTATTTGCTATCTCAAATGATTTTATGAACGAGGCAAACATAGAATGGAAAAACTGCGTTGGAATATGCACCGATGGTGCTCGTTCTATGTCCGGAAGATTCCAAAGTATACAAGCACTTGTGAAAAAAAATCGCCACAGTGCGTCTGGATACATTGCATGATCCACAGAGAAGCTCTGGCTTCCAAATAAATGAGTCCTGGTTTGAATATTGTGTTAACTAACGGTTGTAACCGTAGTAAATTCTATAAAAATGGGACCCCTGAAATCAAGAATCTTTTCCGTACTTTGTAAAGACATGGGTGAGGTGCATTCAGCGTTACTATTTTATGGCGAGGCAGGAGGGTTATCACGTGGGAAATTTTTCCAACGTGTTTATAAATTAAGAGAAGAAATCGCCGTTTTCCTAGAAGAGGAAAGCAGACCGGAAGCTGAGAATTTTCGCGATAGTTTATTTGTGATGAAATTGAGCTACTTGTGTGTGTGTGTGTGTGGTCGACATATTCGAGACATTAAATAACTTGAATCTTCAACTCCAAGTAGCAAATACATATATTGGATACGAGTGATAAAGTTAATGCTTTTTGCAGAAAATTGAAATTGTGGAGCAGAAATTTAAAGCAAGAAAACTTAATATTGATTGCAAATTTGGATGATTGTATTAAAACTTTCGAGGTTGAAGAACAACATGTAAAAGTTGTTTTTGTAACCATTAAAAACCATTTAGCAACGCTGGCAGAGAATTTTAAAAAGTACTTTCTTGCTGACGACAAACTGATATCAAGTTACAAGTGGGTTAGAGATCCATTTCAAAATACTCCCGAAGGATTCTAAATTGAAGAGGAAGAAACCTTCATAAACTTCACGGCAACCAAAAGGCAATTTAGTAGTAATAAATGACTCTTTGAATTTTGGGCAGGAGAGTGGAGGATGAGGTTTCTGCACTAAAAACAAGGGCATTTCGCATTCTACTACCATTTTCAGCATCCTACCTTTGTGAAACTGGATTTTCTGCGGTGGCTTCTTTGAAGACAAAATATAGATCTCAGCTAAACATAGAAAAAGAACTGTGAGTGTCTATTTCTAATATTAAATCCTCTTACGAAAAACTTTGCTCTGCAAGACAGGCCAAAGGAAGTCACTAATAATTATTAAATTTGTTTTTCATTTAGTAAGTTTTGATTGAGTAAGTTGTTTTAATTTAATAAGCTAATTATTAAATATGTCGAAATGTATTTTGTTTTGCATGTGTGTCCTTTCCTTTCAGTCACTTAATTTTTTTAAATAACATTTTCTCTTGGATGCGCTGACGCCCCCTAAGGGAGGGGGGTGCCCCACAGGTTGAGAATCGCTGTTCTAAACACCGCCCGATTAAAAAAAAATAATTTTTTGATATTTCAAGGTGTGGATGATTTAGTTTGAACACTTTTGATGAAAGTTGTTTTCCAGACAGCAATCTTTTTTATATAAGCACAATATAGTTACTACATTTTTACAAAAAAAAAAAAAAATGTTATGTAGTTGAAAAATTATAACTTATTATGTACTAAAAATACTTCACATTAGATTTACAACACAAAATGATTTGTGTTAAGTACATTGACAAGTTGTAATTAAGGAAATAATAGAAATAGATTTTGTTTTTCATGATATGATTTTAATATATATTACTTATAAATGTTAATTAATTAGATAAATAATATAATAGAATTCTCTTGTGATGCGAGAATTTTTAACAAACTTATTCTCTTTGAAGAAAGATTTCATTAATAAAAATGAATATTGTGTTGAATGAATATCTTTCATACGACCCAATATGTTCAGACAATATATCATATCTAATAAATTGTCTGAAAAAATTGCAAGCTAAGCGGAATCGAAGCTAAAAGAATTTATTGAGAGTGAAATCCGAATACGTAGATAAAAAAATGTGAAGAACCTAAAATGTTATTTCAAGTTTCAAAAGAGTTGTGTGATCTATCAGTATTAACATAGAGTAATATAGGAAGCCCAGTTCTCACACACGTTGTTCAAGATTTTTCTGCCATTTTATGAGCAGGTTTAAATTTAGAGCGGGAGAGAGATGTTGGCACTCGAGAGGGCGCCGGAGAAACAATGTCTCCAGTAAAATACAGGTGACTATGTATCGACAAAAGCATATAATGGCCTCTTTCTCTTTAAAAACGTCATCGATTGTAAAGTGACGTCACAGGAGGAAGAGGGGTGGCCTAGATGAGCAAGGGCGTCTCCACTCATGCTCGAAGAGGGGTGGAAGGGTGAGTAGAAATATCGATTGCACAGCTTGGCTACACTGGAAAGATACTATGTTAGCTTTCGCTCATTTCGGCGTGTTGCAGACAGCATTTCGATCACGATTAAGAAAACATCACGCATAAATCGCAACTATATATAGATTTGTTTTCACCAGTGGCAACAGCCGTTCGTCTGCAATCCAATAATTTTATTTCAGATTCAGACGGCTTAACGCATTATGGAGAACACAAAATATTTAATATTAACCCTCTTTGGAAATCTCAAATTTATAAAATTTCGGGTATGATTCTAAATTTTGAAATTTAAATTATAATACCTTTTTTTTGTAATTCGAATCTTTTTAATTCTAAGTTTACAAGGAATTCGAATTTCAAGTAAAAAAAAATAAAAATAAAAATATTTTAATTTGCATTCAACTTAATGCAGTTTATTTACTGCAATATTAAGTGTATAATTTTGATATTTTATTATATATGCATATGTATGTATTCCAAGATAAAAAAAATGTAACTTATTATAATTCCTCTCTGTCCTGAAATGTTTTTAGTAAAGTAAAGCATTATTTACAGTATCATGTTTTGTAAAAGGAAATTTTGAAGACATAAATACTGATATGTAAAATTTCGGATTATCATAAATTAATGATTTATATAATTCAGTTTTATTGAAAGGCAACGCGATTTTAGGTACAATATAAAAAGTTAAAAATGAAAATTTTCAATTACATCAACGGAATTAATTCGTAACAGATAATCAAGCTAAAAAATTATTTATAAATTGTTTCAATTAACTTTTAATAAAGCAATGAAATAAAGAGTGAAATTCTAAATTTAAAAAAACTCATATAATCCTTTATTTTCAAAATTGAAAGAGGAATTAGTCTTTCGTATTTCTCATTTACAAATTAAATTGGAAAGTCGTTCAACAATTTTTAGTTCAGGACGTGTCTTACTTTAATCGAAATTGAATTATAGTTTCGTAATATTAAGGATTACTGTACTGTAATATTGCCATTTGCGTTAGTAGAAAACCGAAGATCCATCGTGTTCACTCAAGACGACTGCAATGAGCAGTAATATCCTGGAGGGTGGCAGGTCAAAGATTAGGAGAGTCTCCTTCTGAAGCACTCCCAGCAGCTTTCACTTAACTGAGAAATCCCAGCTTTGGGCTAAGTACAGAAAATTATAACGGTGCACACACACACACAATCTTTAAAATTTATGTATTTCTATCCTGTAAATTTTTACCATCTACTTTCAATTAAGGACGATGAAAACAACTGCTGTATTACATGTTTCGACACAATTACAATCCGAGAATTTAGTAATCAAGAACTTGAGATTTTATCGGAAAGTAAGACCATCCATTGGTGTAATTCTTTAAAACTTTATAGAGTAACCTAATTTTTGTAGGGGCAGAGAAATTGTTATTGTTTTCCTATGACACTTGGACAAGCCAAGCTCGCTTTTGCCTTTGGCAGTGCGAATTAAGTCAAAAGAGAGCGTCTTTCGTTTGGATCAGAACACCACGAAGATGAAAGTACGGCTTTGCTCTTTTTAAGGTGCCTCGTAATTAAGAACCACGACCAGGTGACGAGGCCACACCTGAGCTGACACCCTTCTCTCCACACCAGCGGAAGGACTTTGGACGTCACAGATTAACGTGTACACGGAGTTCCAGCAACCCAGTGAAGGAGAGTACGTACCGTGGTCACCCTCCCAACCACTGCCTACGGCAAATGATGTTTCACTTTGCTGAGCTTACGGGAAGCGGCGTGAAGCTATTGAGCCACTGGAGCTCAGGCAGAAATACATCCCTGATACGATACTGAGATCAAATTGTTGATGACATTGAAAAAGAAAAGTGAGAGGCAGAAATCCCTGGAAGATGCTTACCATGGACACTCAGAGAAATGGTCTTACTGAGAGGGGGTCCGATGTCATTGGCCGCCCTGCACTCATACCTGCCTGCGTCCTCCGGCTTCACTTCGCTAATGATGAGGGATCCGTTTTCGGCCTGGAAGCCTGAAGACTTTTTTACCAACACTTTTTCTTCGCCTGCACCAGAAAAAAAGCAAAAGGATAGGAAGCTTTATTCACTAGGTGAAATAATGTTATGAAAATTTATTTAATCTTAATTACAATAACAACTTAGACTGTATTGCTTTAGTATACTTACAATTAAATTTTTTGACTAAAAAGTGTGGAGAATTTTTAACTTGAATTACAACATTAATTTTTATGTAAATTAATGTAACCTGACACAGTTGCATAATTCAACCTTAATTTAGTGTATAAATTAAGGGTGCATTAATTATATAAAGCCGTATTAAAAAAAATTCAATTTAATGTCACACAACCAATGTGTTAAAAATACATAATAAATAGCATTTTTCAAAAGAAATATTTTTTTTGTTCTTAAAACTTATTTAATAGAAACAGAGTATCAAAATAAAGCAAATATATATAGAATACAAATCTCAACTTTGAAATTTATATGCGAAAAGTAATTAATAATAACTAAGGTAAAAGATATATGTACGAATACCATTGTTATAAGTAAATGATTCCAGAAATAAAATCTATTTCTAGGTAAAGTATCAAATGAACAGATGGTTCTTGAATTTTCCTGTAAGTTTAATACTTGTTGGTATTCATGCTGTAAAGGTAGAATATATTGTCCTGGCATTATTGATAAACGGTATAAATGAATCGCAAACATTTGCCGAATTCAGTGCGTTTAGTAATTATTAAGATGAAATATGGGTCCCCCCAAATTGTAGCAAGCTTTGGCGGGACAATCTTGCTCAGCGCTGGCAGAAGTCACACAGTACGTAACAGAAGCGCGGCTGTACGATGTTCTCACAATATCGCTGAGTTCAATTTACTTCGAATCACTGTCGAGGATTGAAAATAAAGCACGCACCATTTGTTTTGCTGATGAGACAGAACAGTGTTTCCCATGAAAGGCTGGTTAATAAATTAATAAAATAAACAAACTATAACTACAACATTGGAAAATTGTTGGTGATTGCGGTGTTTCACATCATGATTATTTTTAAACAAACATACGCATGTTGCTGAACTGATTTTGTTATCAGTTTTCCCCCTTGATTTTTAAAAAAAATTTAGTCATAACCTAACGACCCTAATGAAACTAGTAGACGAATGATTAGCACTCTAGTCATCAGTATATGCATTTGGGAGGGGGGAGAGAATATTTGAAGTGGATACACTTTCAATCCCCAAGCGAAGACTGTTTAAAACAAATTTAACGCAAAAAAAACAAGAATTAAAATTGAGCAAGATTAATCTGTAATGGTATTTTAATTTTGGAGAAATTAGATTTTCATTTTCTGTTATTTTTGAGAAAATAAATTTTTTTGGAGGGGTTTAAAAACCAACATGAAGATAAAAAGCTAGTTTACATAAAATAAAATTTCTTAACAATTAATGTTAGAATTTAAAGGCATTTTTCTATTGACAACTATACACTCGTATCCATAAATTAAGGATAATGCAAGTTCAGACAAAGGAAGAGACAGAAGCAAAATAAATGTGACTTATTTGTAAAGTCTATTTATTAAACAAAAGGTAAAGAGCAAAAAAATATGCTATACAGTAGGCAAAAAAAGTATTAGAACAGTAGTAAATTTTAAGTTATCAAGGTAATGAAATATTTGTCACATAGTATTTATATTATGTAATACTTTTACATAATTACTCATGGAGTAAGAAACAAATATTTAAAATCAATAAAAAATTAAAATTAAAATTAAAAAATTTAAAAAATTAAAATAATTAAGAATTTAAAAATTAAGAATTAAAGAATTTAAAAAATTAAAATAAAAGGAGATCTGCATTGCAAAAAAAGCATTAGAACATCGAACTTCAATATTGAATCATACATAAAATAAAATAACTAAAAATTCAAACGTGATACTAATATTTGGTATGAAATTTTTTTTGCTGAAATGACTGCTTCCAGACGTCTTTCCAAAGATTCCACCAAATCTTTGGTGACGTTTGATGACATGCTGGTCCATGCATCTTGCAAAGCTTGCTTTACTTGTTATTGGGAATTTTCTCACTTTTTCATCCAATAGATGCCACAAATGTTCTTTAGGATTCAGGTCTGGGGACTGTGGGGAAATTACCAATCTTCGGGGAGCATTATATAATAGCCATTCTTTAGTTTTGCTGGCAGTATCTTTGGAGTCTTGTCTTGTTGAAAAATGAATGTCTTCCCTAAAGCTAATTTCTTCGCACTATCTTCCAAGTTATCTCTAACACCTCAATATATGACAAAGCTGTCATTTTATTATCAATGAAATGGAGATTTCCAATTCCATTGTAAGCCATACAGCCTTAGACCATGACATTCCCTCCTCTGTGCTTTATAGTTTTCTGTACATTTTGAGCGTGAAAAGCAGCTCCTTTTCTTCTCCAAACTGTGAGCACGTGTTTAGGTTTGAAAATTTCAACTTTACTCTCGTTGGAGAAAATAACGTTTTTCCAGAAATTATTTTTATAAATTTTGACAAATTCTAGGCGTTCCTTTCCATTGATTTCAGAAATAAAACGCTTTTTCCTTGGCCTTCTTCCTTTTATACCAGCATTATGCTATACATTTTTAACTGTTTGAGGTGTTACAACATTTGCTGAGATTGATTCAATATTTGCGGGCAACATCCTTGCACTTCCTGTCGGGTACTGTAGGGCATCTTTAACCATTTGTCGTTTTTCTCTGACAGTTAGCTTGCTTGGTCTCCCTGATCTTGGCCTATTATCCACAACCCCAATTTCTTTTTTAAAATGTTGTGAATTGCGCAAAGTGAAACATTCAACTTACTGGAAATTTCTCGAAATGTTTTGCCACTATTGTGCAGGTGAAAGATTTGTTCTCTCTTCGCAAGTGAAATCTCTTTTATTTTGGGTGCCATGGCAGGAAAAGTCCACGTAAACTGAATTTCTACAAATTAGCAGCGAATGAGACAAGCGCCCTTGACATTGATACGGTTGAAAGTAACCTTGAAAGTTTAATGACGTCACCAGCGTTGTAATTTGCATGTTTCTGCTTCTGTTCTAATACTTTTTTTGCTATCCAAATTTTGTTATTTTTATTTTAATAATACTGTAATTATTTTTAAACTTTATTTTTTACCTAGTTATAATTTTCGAAGAAAATGTTATCATTTATAAACTGATTATACGATTTACATGATTTTGTTAACTTGAAAACTACAAATTTCTCATTGTTCTAATACTTTTTTTGCCAACTGTATGTCTGATGTTATTAATAAAAATTGCGATTTTAACTCCCTAGAGCAAATTTAAAAACGAACCTATTTACAAAAAGCAATTTAACATGGCTGCTATGATGGTTAATACATAGTATGCCCCACATACGATGCAACCCAGGCTCTACAACGCCTAGGCAGGCTGAATATCAAATTATCGATCTTATCTTGGGGAATATTACACCACTCAAATCAAGAAATGCTCTCCGAAGTTCTGATAGACATGTGTGAGAGGGTTGACGGGCTGCAATTCGTCGGCCAAGCATGTCCCACACATGCTCTATTGGATTCAAGTCCAGTGAGTATGCTGGCCAGTCCATAAGGGTGATATCCTTCAATTGAAGGCATTCGTCTACAATGTTTGCACGGTGAGGACGGGTGTTGTCATCCATAAACAGCAATTCTGCACCCATGGTGCCCCGAAATAAACGTGCATGGTTTTCCAGAATGACATTTCAATAGATGTGGCCTGTCATGTTTACATTCTGAACATGCAGGTTAGTTCTGGAACCCAGAATAATTCCTCCCAAAACGAGCATTCATGCACCACCGTAACGATGTTGTTCAATGCTGTTCTCTTGGTAGTAACGGGTGCCTGGCCCTCTCCATATGAAAATCCGGTGAGAATCACACTGAAAGCTAAACCTGGACTCGTCGGAAAACATCACACAAGACCACTGTTGCGGTGACCACAGTGCATGCTCTCTACTCCAGGCTAACCGCAGGTGACAGTGAGTTGCGGTAAATGGAACACATCTGACAAGCCTACAAGCGTATAGACCAATGTGCCCTAAGCGTCTGTACACGGTCTGTCTTGAAACTGTCTTACCGGTAGCTGAAGAGAGCTGACGAGACAGGTCTGATGTGCTCCCTCTGTTTTTTTTTTGGCAATAACTGCCAAATACCTGTCCTCATTCGGCGTTGTAACTCGGGGGCGACCTGTAATATAACGTCTACTCACATTACCATTATTTCGGAACCGTTGCCAAAGCCTGGAGACGACACTGTGGGCGATTCCAAGTTCCTCGGATACTTCCAGCTGGGTACGTCCACATTCCAAACGGGCGATAATTTTACCATTCTACCTAATATTTGATAGTTAAATTCTGAAAATTATAAAGTATAATTTATTTTACGAATGTATTATAATAATTTGATTCAAAATGATGAAATATATTTTTCCAACAGTGAGCATTGTGTGATTAACTCTTCGCAACAACAAGGCCGAAAACTGCTACTTCACCGCAAACCTATTTATAGGGTGTGGCTATATATATATGTACAGAGAGAGAAAGAAACATCCATGGCTGAACCGGGATTCGAACCTGGGACCAACAACTTAGGAAAAAGAAACACTAACCATTCAGTCCTTAGCTGGTACTTGATTAAATATATTTGTTGTTATGTGCTAGAGGGATGCACTGGGTAAATACAATACCACGCCCATTCATGATACCAGGTGTAGGAGCATAGCGCAACACTTCAGGAGTCTCTTATCATTGTGTCTCCATACTTGAATCCGACCACGATGGTATTGTAGACAGAAACAGGATTCATCAATTAATATCGTTAAACGAAGTAATGGAATTGTATTCCTCTTCGAAAGGTACAGATTATACAAGGGGATAGGGAATGTACTGTGGCTGAGTGACTCATCACTGCCATGCCTACAATCACGACATGCCTCTCATCACGTGCAGTGGTAGGTCAGCTGTGTCCTACATCCTCCAGCTGTTACTGATCCGGATTATAATTGCTGGAACACAATCACCGATTTTTATGGAGGTTAATCAGCAATCAATACAGAGATTTCTCCTTGATCAAACTCAGAAATTTATAGGAAAGACGTTTGATATCTTCTAAAGACGTTTGATCACTTACATACTATGAACCATAGTATGTAAGTGAAAATTGGAAGCTCCTTGCGTCAGCATCCGGGCTTTACTTCCTCTACTCCACTACTCATCGTGCGTGCCGAGGAGAAGGGTTACGCATGGTCAAAAGAAGTTATCGATTTATTTATTTAATTTTTTATAGTTTTGGCGGGGGTGCGGTACGAAGGGGAACTCGCTCTGTAACGACCGATGTATTTCTGATTTCAGGGGATCCCAAGGCCTATTTTTTTAAAAACATTATTATGTTTGTGGAGGGAGACGCCTTTTATCTAAATAACTGATTAGCCAGGCTTCTTAAGTCAGTTTATGAATAAGTGTTTGTAATTGGAGACACCAGCATCAAAATTTCATAACTAATTAATTATTTGGGTTTTTTAAGCCAGCTTTATATATTTGTAATGAATGTTTGAGACGCTTATGAATATATCTATGAGCTTCTCAAGCAATATTTGAAACTGAACGTATTTTGTTTTGTGATGCTTAGCAAATAAATTGAAATTAGCATCTGTAATGTTGTTATGATTCATGACTTACGCAGTAAAAATTCTTTTACTAACCCTAGAAGGAGGGTGAACTTCACTGGCGCAACCGGTAAGAGCTCTTTAAGTTTTATATGCGTGAACCCCAAATAATAGCTAAACTACTGTAGATTTTTTCTCCATGTATATGAACAAATGATAAATATATACTCTCTTTCTTTTAATGTGTTTAGATTTTGCTGATGATTTTGATTATTCATGCTATCATAACAAAACAGTTTGCTATATTGTAAAGCTACAGTATTATTCAATTATTGTTTATGACGTAAATAATATACCCATTTAACCTTAATAAGAGTGATATTATTATGTTAATATTTATTATGTTAAAATATCGTATAAACAAGAATGTATTGTTAATTTCTATTGCCGTCTAGCCAAAAGATCTGTAATTATTTAATGTGTTATTTGCTTTCATAATAGAAATTGTATTATTTTTGTAGAAATTGATATAATCAAAGCTAATATTCATTGCATTTAATTATTTTTGATGATTATTATACTCTTATTGTTGAACTAAAATTTGAAAATGAAAAATGATAAAATAGGTCATTCAATATTGTAATTAATTTTAAGCATAAAAAGAGCTTTATTAAGTATTGTACAATTAATTAACATTTGGAATAATAATTCATCCAATGTCAAATCCTAGTCAAAATAATTTTATTATAAATTATTAGATATTTTATTATATAAGCATTTAATTTTCATTATTGTTAGTAGAATTCTTATTATAAATTGGTACTTTTTTGAATTTATAAATATTTTGCTCACAAAGAAGTGTTTATTATTTTGAATTTCCGAATTGTTAATATATTAAGATAATTGAACACACACACATATTTAGATCATTTTTTTCTAGAAACAAAACTAAAAATTTTGTTTCTGATACAGTTATATTGTTTATGTGGATAATTAATGCAACATTTTACATATTCTTGAATTTTTAATTTGGTGATTCGTATTTTAAATTTTCTATAATAATTTGTATACATATATGTATATGCGGATATAAAGTTTAGTTTGATTTAATCAAGATTTAAAAGAAAGTGTATGTATTGATTCATTTTCATATTTTATGATATCTACTGTATCTAGAATCAGATTCCAGTTACGAAATTGAACCAAAAGTGAATTAAATTACAGGTTGACATAAGATTTTTGTTATAGTTCACGGGTGTCTTAAGAACTTAATTTGAAAAAAGATCATATTTTGCTTTTGATTCAAAGGTTTAACTTAAATAATGATTTATTAATATTCTTATGAACACAAAAATCCTTCCAATGATAATTTTTCAGTTGTAAAGTAAAATCGAAAGCAACTAGTTTATGAATGATAATAAGTTAGATATACTGTATCATTTTTTTTATATAAATTAAAGTATAGAGGTGATATAACAATAATTTTGACACATTTTAAATAGACATTTAGAATATAATACTGTTAAATTAGGGAAATATGGCAGTTTTAATGAAAGCTAAGAAAGAGGATTTAAGTTGTTCAGCGGAAGAACTTGGTGAATACCGCTATGAAAATATTTGAAATTAAAAATCTGATCATAAGTAGTAAAACTAATGATGAAGAGCTAGTGAGAATTTTCCTCGAAAATATTAACTATAGCAGAGGTGTCAAACTCATTTTGCACAGGGCCATATATTAAATTTAGAATGTTTAGGCGAGCCAGATTCAAATAAAATAATGTACTCAATTATTATTACATTTATTTATTCAATTATACTGTATATAATATGCGCGGTGGTAAGATATCATATCAAAGTTATAGAAGAGGGTAATTATTTTGAGCTCGAGGATCCAGATACCAGACTTCTCTGGCTTTTGACCAGCTCATTGATGTCAGCCATCATATTCTCTGCAGTTATTTTAAGAGTTGACTGGAGGTGTTCATTCGTAAGTCTCTTGGGCGATGTTTGTTCTTATATATTTCCAGGATGGAAAACGTCTCACATAAATAGGTGCTACCGATTGCATTTTTGGTAGCTTTTGTAGTGCTGCATGCTTTTTAAATTCCGGGTATTAATCCAAACTCCTGAAATAATTTGTATAAATGTAAGAGCGTTTATCTCTCAAAATACTGTCTAATTGAAGATCTATCTACTCCATTTGCAAATGAACTGGTGTCTGTGAAGTTTCAAAATTGAATGGATTGCAGAAAATTGGGAATTCCATTTCATTCATTTTGTGGAAGTTTTCAAAATGATTGTTGAATTACGTGTTCAAATTTTGCATCAGTTGAGAATATAGATCCAATTTGTTTTTGGTTCATTGTACCAAATGATTTTAAATGAGGGAAATGTTCCAAAGTTTGATTTTTTATCTGATTTTACCACAGCCTCAACTTTGTTTCAAAGGATTGAATACATTTGAGTGACAATAAGATTTTTACCCTGTAACTTAACATTCAGACCAGTAAAGTGTTTATTCATATCCACCAAACAGGCACACTTAACCTACCTGTCATTGTCATAATCAAATGGGTTGCCATTTTCTAACTTTAAAGATTGAACAGAGTCACGTAATGCAAAAAATCTTTCTAAAATTACTCCCCGACTAAGCCAACGAATTTCGGTGAAATAAAAAACATCAGAAAACATTTCTTTCAAATCATGTAAAAACTATCTGAATTTAGTCCTCTGCGCCTTATAAAATTTACTATTTTGATTATAGGTTGCATGACATGGTCCAATTTTAAATGTTTGGATGCCTATGATTCCTGAGAAGTTATGCAGTGAAATCCCACAAAATTCCCTGATGTTTTCTGTTTTAATGCAGTTACAACGTCAGAATGTTTGCCAGCCATGGCAGGAGCGCCATTCGTAGTTGTGCTGCTAAGTATATTCCAGTCGAGTTCATATTCTGCTATCAAATGCTCAATTGCAGAATAAATATCACTTGCTGTTGTAGCGCCTGTCAATGGAATGCACTTTAATAGTTCTTCAGTTATTTCAAAGTTTCTTCGTATAAAAACAGCAAGTTGAGTTGTATCAACAGTATCAGTGCTCTCGTCAACAGCCAGTGAAAAGCTTGTAAATTCCTCTTTCATTTAGACTGAAAATCTGGGCACTCATTATCAACTTTACGTTTCTGTGACTTTTTGCCAAAATCTTAAAAATTATGAAACTCGACACAACAGTTATGGATATCGCACGCGCACGACACAAATGCACAATACCTTCACAGTCACTACTTCGCAGTGCAACTGAAATTCTTCTCCGACAGTATCGCTTCGATTACTCGACTCAACTGACTCATATCGTGCCGACGAACTCCTTTTATATCGATAAGGAAGGTTCTAATTTAGACTCGAAGCGCGTTGTTCTATTGTTCTCAACAAAAATAATAGGGTATTTCCGCTTATTGCTATAAGATGGCATTACTGTCTCTCTCTCTCGCTTATCTAGGCACGCGCTGCCCTTGAAATTACTTATAAATGCAGTGTGCACATTTTAACACTTCCGTAGAGGAATCGAGTGGTATCTAAATGCTCTGAAAACATGATTATTCTTTCTCTCGAACATTGAGATCGCGGGCCTTTTTGATACGACCCGGGGGCTGGATGTGGCCCGCTGGCCGTATCTTTGACATGATTGAACTATAGGAAAGAAAAAGAGCTAAGAGAAGTAGAAGCTAGGGAGAGGCAAGCAGAGTTAGAAGCTAAAGGTAGGGAGACACAAATGGAATTCGAGCTTGAAAAATTAAGAATCGAAATACAGAAAAAGAGAGAAAAAAAATTCCCCTATTCTCTAGAAAATAATTTTATTCCATGCCTCGAGTTAGTCAAGTTGATGTATCGAAATTAGATTGAAGGACAGATGACACAGTTTATTTACCTTTGTTTGAAAGACAGGAAAAAAATAGGAGTAGATTCTAAGGATAGGGTATCAAGTCTTTAACTTTAATACCGTCATATATTGTCCAACTTATTGCGAAAGAATATGAAAAGAATTTTTAAGATTATGGATATATAAAGAATATTTTATTAAGGAAATTCAAAATGAATCCAGAAAGTTTTTGTAAAAAGTTTGTAATGCATCGAAAGGCTCCTGATATCTCAGGGAATGACTTTACTTTTGAGATTTAAAACTACTTTCAATAATGGCTGGAAGGATTAGAAATTAATGATTTCGCAGGTTTGAAGGGTTTAATGATAACAGATCAAGTTAAAAAGAGAGTAACTGCTAAAGTCAGATAACATTTTGTGAACGAATAGACCAAAATGACATCCCTTTCCCAATTTGCTGAGAAGCTGAACACATATGAAAGTGTTTGAGTTGATAGGAAAAATGTTGTATCCCTCTTTCTAAAGAAAAGTTTGAAAGAAGTCAAACATACAATTCTTAAACCGATAAAAAAATTTAGGATTTAACCATTTACAGATAATTTAAGCAGTCAGAAATCTCAAAAGTATCATGGAAGATCAGATTCGCTACGTCAAAGCAGTAAGCTAACTTGTTACTCGTGTGGTGTAGAAGGTCATACCTCCCACTTTTACTTTTAACAAGAATTTTCCAAAGAAGAATTCTAATCAAATTGTCCAATCTAACACTCAGGAAGACGAATTCAGACAATATATCTGAGCCAACTGTTATAAACTGCTAAAATAACTACCCTAGTGTTTTATCTGTTGAAACGAAAGGAAATGCGGACGAGCTTAAAATCATAAACATTAGACGTGGAGAAAAACTTTTAAAAGATATTTTCGATTCAGTGCCCTAATATGAATAGTACGTGGTGATCGAGTTGAACACATCCATTCGGAAGATGAAAGAAAAATCGAAATTAAATCAGCAATCAGAGAAAAGGAAGTAACATCCATAAGAATCTTCACATGAAGTTAGATGATGGATTTCATAGAGCAGTGTCAATAACATGCGCTGTTACTAATAAACTTGTAAATGAACCTTTGATCAGTACAACAGCATACACGGCTCTAAAAGATAACATTTAGATTTACAGTGTGTCAAAAGGTAAACTAAATGAAATGTGACTGAAGAACCATCGGAAGATTGTGGAAATGTCATAAACGAAGGAAATCTAATTGAAGATATTGAAGAAACTAGCTACTTTAGCTGTAACCCAGGGCAATATTCAAGAATCAGGCGACCGAGATTTGAAAAAAAAGTTCATTGAGCTTCAAAGAACTGATGAATCTTTAGATTCTGTATAGGATTTAGCCCAGAATAAACCATCTCCTTACGAATTAAGCGGTAATCTCTTGATCCATCCGGAAAGAATATGTAGAGAGATTGTTAAGCAGATTATTGCTCGCTGTAAAAAGAAAGAAATTATGAAGAATTGATATCCCTTTGGCTGGTCACCCAGGCGAACAGAAAAAAAGGATCAAAAATTCCTTTTTCTGGCCTACAATTTAGCAAGATATAAAGTGTTTTATCAGAGAGAGTTGTAAAGTTTGTCAGCTCCGAAATGGTATTACATATAGTGACAGATTTCCTATTCAGCCTATAGTGAGACCTGAAACTCTCTTTGAGGTTTGGAGTGTCAACTGTAACGGTCCGTTGAAACACCTATCTCATAGAGGATACTGATATATCATTTGTGCTATAGATTTATGCACTAGATGGGCAGAAGCCATTCCCACAAAAAATATTAGGGCAAAGACTACTTTCAGTGTCGGTATGAGAATTTTTACACAAACTGAATTCCCCAAGATGACATGTTCTGATGAAGGAACAAATATTACAGTCAAGCTGACGGAATCATTTTTGAATAATTTGGGATTGTGTCCAAGATTTTCCGCTCCAAGCCATCCTGAGAGCATGAGTACCGTGTTGAAATGGAATAAGCCTCTTAAAAATATGTTAAAAATTATCCAGGAAAATGGATCCAACAGCGACTTGCATCTTCCATACTTGTTATTTGCTCACAGGGAATTTCCACATTCCACTACCGGAATGTCACCTTTCCAGTTGGTATATGGACGTATGGGACACATGGACCGTTCTTGCTTCTGTACAGGAGAGCGGCAGATTTCTTTACTTGTTTCTTGTTCTGCCGAGCTTAAAAACTCAGGAAAGCCCCTTGACATAGCTGCTAAAAATTTCAAGAAATCGCAAGAAAGATATATTTCTCAATATAATTTGAGAGCTAGAGAGAAAACTTTTAAAGTTGGAGACAAAGAGTGCTGCTTTTTTTACTATCACCATCCCATAAGCTGCTGAATAAATGGATAGGACTAGCTACAATAATTGAAATGACTCGTCCAAATGCAGCTAAAGATGAACTAGAAGATGGAAGTTTCAGAGAAATGCATGTAAGCAAACTTCGACCATGCTGCCAGAATTAACTATGTTGGCTTAATATTTGATCAAGATGAAGACTTCCAAAATTTACATTATGCACCAACTGACTGAATTAATAGGTTGATCACAGGTATGAAAAGCGCACTATACAAGGCAAAAGGAAATTTAAAGATTTACAGAGAGAACTGTTAGAAAGTTTGAAAAAATATACATATGTGTTTAGCACAAAACTTGGTCATGCACGTGTTGAAGGGCATTCTGTAAATATCGCTGAAGAATGTGCTCTGAAGAAATTAGGACCACATTGTGTTCCTATAACTCTATGTAATGAAATAGATTGATAAATTCCAGAATTGCTCAATTTGAATTTAAATGGAATAACCCTCTTAAAAATATGTTAAAAATATTCGAATGTCATAATGTATGTAAATAATATGCTTATTACTCATATATTGTTGTATTATAATCGTTTGTTTGGGTAGTTATATATATATATATATATATATATATATATATATATATATATATATATATATATATATATATATATATATATATATATATATATATGTGCAAATTCGAGCTCGTACCTATACTATCACATTACCTTTACTTAAGTGAGAATTTTTTTATTTTCCTAGTTCTTTCAGATGCAGCAGCATTGTCCCATGGCGGCGAATGTGCTTCCTTTGGGGGGACGTGTGAAAATCGGAATCTCCTTGAGACAACATCCGGATATTACTGCCTCTACCCCACCACTCTTCACTAGTGTCTCAAGCCCTGTTTCTTCAAAATTTTGGATTTTGGAGGTTCAGCAGTGATGTTTGAGATAACTTTTTTAAATTTTTTTAATGAATTTCTAATATTTTGTTCTGGAGATAAAAAAAAATTGATATCTTCTACTAGAATCAACTCTACCCTTGAAATGTTTCTTCTATATTTCAACTAAAATATTCGTTTTTAATTTGTATTACATTTAATGTCAAAATTGATAAGCAACTTCCCATCACTTTACCAAATTCATAATTTTCCAAATTTAAGTTTTTCCCCCAGAGAATTTAGAGCACCTTCCTTTTTTGAATTTCTTTATCATCGTATAATTAAAAAATAATACTAATAATTTTTCATTGAATTTTTAAAATAATGAAAGTTAAGAGCAAACTATGTTAGATAATTCAATTTTATTCTCTCTCACACACACAGGAAATCGAAAGAGTATGCATCTTTTTTAAATAGCCTATTATCATTACGAAATGAAAATAGCCTTTAAGTTACGTAAGAGTTTTAGCAATATTTATGGGTCAAAAATAAAGGGAATTTGGAAATGAATAACTTACTAAATTTTTATAAAAACGGCTTAAGTTAAATTACATTTTTTAAGTAATGTTCTTAAAGATTTCAACACGGAAGATTGTAAGCATTGTTTTTTTTTTTTGCAGTTGCATAATTCATCTCCAGAGGACTTCAAAAGCTAATGTTGAATATTACAACACAGACGTCTGCAGGTGAGAAAATGGATAGCATGTTTGAGTACAATTAAGGGTAGGAATGGCAAATTATGGTCTGTTAGTATGGTTGTTGCATATTCATAATTTCAAGTAAATTATATATTAGTAAATACCATCTCACCATTTTCAAACGTATGAACAAGGTTGATTTCCAAGTTGGCACCATCCACTTTAAATGCTTATTTGTCAATAAAAGATATAAGTCTCTATGTATTTTAAATGGTTATAAGATATATCATTAAAAAAGTGGTCCATAATTGGCTCAAGGATAACCAAGTAAGACCGATTTTACTTTGCATTATTTACTAATAACGAAAGTTGGTATTTCTTACGATTTCTATTCAAACAAGTTTCAAAATTCAAGACATAAGCTATTCAAAATTTGCAAGATCCGTAGAAGCCTGATATGTTCTCCTTACTTTGGGACTTATTATTCATTAAAGTAACACGATATTAAATGTATTATCTAGTTTTTTTTTCTTTCCTACATTCTTATATAAAATAGTCAAGATTTCCAAACCATTGGATCGATGTAAGTATAGAATATTTAAAACGTTCGATTTATATTTGAAGAAGAAAATTTAATCCACATTTTGTAATAATGAATAGAAAGTAAATTATGCATTTACTTTCCAGTGAGAAAACCCAACTAATTCTTTTTTTTTTCAAGGATTTCTCTTTCACATTCTTCTTTGGAGAGGTGTCTGGTCCTCCGGCGAAAGTGAACAGTACTTCACTTAAAGTACTCTTCTAGAGTACTCGATATTTTCAGATAAAAATATTTAGGCTCTTTTTGAATACTTATTTTTTTTTTTATCTAGAAGCATATAATTGCTTCATACAGATAAGAATACTGAACTACTTTTTTTTATCTATTCTTAAAATGTGTTTTATTTTAAGAATCTCCGAATCGAGTCAAGATAGACAAGAACGGAGTAATCACTTTTCCACGCTTCTTGCTGTGAGTAAAAGCTAAAGCGATGTACAAGTCCATTTTCTTAAAGAAATATTTACTAATTGAAGGCATTATAATATGTGTTCAGAGAATAAGGAAAATTAACATTCCTTACATGAAATAATGCTTTATTTTACAGGATTTAAGAGACAGAGAAAGCACTTCTAACGAAGTTTCCAAGGGTTTCATGTGACCAACTTGACAGCTACGAATTTGCTGTGTTCAGCTGCTCTTGCGGGCAGATCCATACAATGTCATGCAATCAGCTGCGAAGCTGAAATCTAAGGCCATATTGACCCCTAAGTATTGAAATTGAAATGAAATTGTTCAGCAGAAAATATATTTTTTAAAAGCATAAAGGAGCTGAATATATTTATGACACATATATTAAATTCAATAGAAGAATTAATGAAAATTATGTTCTTATTTCATGGCAAAAAAACTAACCAGGAATGCAACCACACACTTACGTATGTTTACCACTACTTATAGTTTATTATTTTTAAATTTTATTATTGATACATTTACAATTTTGACACCGCCTAGTAGGCAGCCTAATGGCCGCAAGTCATTTTAGCATATAGCAAAATCGTATTCACGTGTCCTGAGTGTGAAAGCTCCAAAGCACTCACCGTTAAAGACGTCAGAGGCGCAACATCTACCGTTGTACCTGGAATCGAACACAGGACTTGATGCGCCAGAGATCTTATCACCAGGTCCATGTAAATTTATACTTTGTTTTCGTCAACTGAAGAGCTGAAGAAATTACTAGTGACTTGGTATCCCAAATTTTTCAGAAAAGTTTCTTGTGCTCAACAATTACTTCATTACGGTAAAATTTTTTTAATGACCAATCAGATATTTGTAATCGTGTGTGAAAATTTTCTTTTCACAAACGAAGCTAATACTTTATTAATTCAATACATTTGAGATACGTTATTACCTCAAAAATATGTATTCCTTAATTGTAATTTCTACTATTTTAAATTAAAAGAAGAATTATATATATATATATATATATATATATATATATATATATATATATATATATATATATATATATATAGCATAAGATTTAGCAAGTTTACAAAAATGAGGTGAATTACTCATTACGAGCTAAAAATGCTAAAATTTGGTTTCAGTATAAAAATTTAAACAGTAATTTATCATGAAAATCGAATATTTTTCGATTACAACAGTAATTTTTATTTTCAGAAAACGATTTACTTTTTAAATATTCTAAATCAGCTACGGGAATCTTAATTGAGGATTCGAATACAGAATTTGTCAGTGAAGTCATGTAATGTTAATTCTACATGGACAGCCAGGCTGTATTTGGTACTTAGCTTTGTTCGGACAGCGTTTCTTTCTAAAGTAAAATGTAATTTGTCTGTAATTCAAATTTCTAAACTAGTTTCTGATGCAGTCAGAATTGTTTTTGATTAAAATGTAATGCTTAGTGTTGTTTGTTGAGATATGAATCTAACGCGATGGAAAAATTTCCTAATAATCAGTTGTTGAGGAAGTTAATCTTATATAAGAGAAAATACACGTCACTTTATAAACTTCATTTCTGTTTGGAATTAACATGCACGAGTATCTTAGTGCATGGCACGTTTAAGTAATATTAATACTCTATTGACCGTAAATAATTTATAGACTTACCATTAAACTTATACCACGTAATCACTGGCTTGGGATGTCCCCGGACCTCACAATCTAAACTAATTCGTCCTTCCAAGCCAACAGAAGAATCTTGTGGCTCTCTAAACCACTTCGGTGGAGCTGAAACAAGGAAAAGAAGAGCTGAAACATTTTTCTCTAACACAATTAGCAATTTCTGTTAAGTTATGAAAGGTGCTATGACACTTTAAATAATATGTATATATGTGTGTGTGTGTGTGTTTGTGAGTAAAGCCCATAGACGTAGTGGATCGTAGACGCATCGTGCTTCCAAAGCACAAATCCAGTATCGATCTGTGGGCTGGAGAATATAAACGCTGAATTTCATCCTTTTGGAAGGGTGATAAAACTGAGAGCATAGCAAGATTGGGAACTAAACACTGGGGTTTTGGCATTATGTTGAACGCCTAACATTGACATATGCCTTGGACCCCAGTGTCTTTGATCAGGAATACCTGTATGGGCACTGTAAACCTAGATCCATAAAGGCCGTTGTGTCGAGTCTTCAGGAGGATTTTTCATAAATACAAGGGTTGCTTAATATAAGTTTCGCAATATTCTTTCGCATCCATTCCTATAATCATGCACACAAGTAGAGATAGCTGAGCAGGTGAGTACCGGACTGTACCTTAAGATTATGTGCACACATAAAGAAGAAATGCAAGACTCCTCTGTGCATCCGAGAATGAAAGTAAACTCGGATCTTCTGCTCTGAGTAATACCAGACTTGGTGGCCTGGATGATCAAGACATCGTTCTCACTATCGGAAATTAGTGAGTTCGAATTCCTATTTAACCAAAGATCCGTTATGTTCAGAAAAAACAACTGAGGTGTGTTAAATACTTCGTGATCGCAATGTCTTCCAAATAAAACAATGCTTCAGATAAAACAGTAACAGATCAAATCCAAATAAAACAGTAACATCCAAATAAATTTAAATGGATAACTTCCAAATAAAACAGTAACAGATCAAATATTGGAAGGTTGGCTTTTTTTTTTGCTTAGTCTGCTTCTAAATGACGATGGCTCCCATCCGAATTCTTTCACTTAAATGACAGATGCCAACTCTAGGCTTGGTACACGAAAGTATGCTACTGTAACAAGAACGCCAAAGGAAACTCGCAAACAGTGCATTTTATAGCTTAACAATTGAAAACTGTGCTAAATGTCTTTTTTTAACATTTACCTTGTTTTGCGTTGTAGAAAACTTTTCACAGATTGCATTTATGAATTACGAAAAGTAACCGGAAGACTGCCAAAGTATCTACCTCAACGGATAAAATTAAAAAAATATCATTGGACAGGATTGAAATCAAAGTGCTCTCCTCCGCAGACTGCCATTTTACCATAGATCATTATGAGTCAGTGAATCTCATTAATTTGAATCAAATAAGTTGTATGTATGCCCGGAAGAAACACTGAGCTTCTTACTAAATGATTAGAGCTATGTTTGTGAACATGATAGTCTCCTGGGGTGTAATAATTTGTGATGGCCCAGAATTCATTTTAAAGTGTAAAAATCCTGTCAAAGTAACAGTCGTGTGCAAAAAATGGCCGCAATGTCAAATCAATCCAGGGAGAACTCAGAAAAATGTTTTGCATTCAAGCAATTGCAGAAATCTTTCAGCCAAAATAGTATATTTCAAACTAAGGAATTCGTTAGCTAAACGTTTACTTTCATCACATTTAAAGCCGATCTAAACTTTTCGTTTCCCATAACTTCGCAATCTTTTTATGACACATAATTTTTCAAATTTAAAATATTAATCATTGAGATATACGACATGACATCTTTCAACTTACCAAGAAAAAGTAATGAATACTTGAGTTTTATTCTTTCCCATAAAATTGCCCTGGGTTTATATATATATATATATATATATATATATATATATATATATATATATATATATATATATATATATATATAAAGAATTTATTAAAATAAACTGCGAGACACTCCAGATGTCAGTTTTTTTGCATAGTTTCTGAGTTTTTACTTTTTTCACTTATGTAAATAATTAGAAGCTTTTGAAGTTCAATTCCAGTTATTAATTCCCATTAAGTTTTTATTTTATGTATATATGTACAAAACTTTTTCTCTTATTAAGTCTCATTTTCAATTTTAATTATCAACTTTTATGATTGAAAAGCAATAGGGCAATTGTTTGAGACTTAAATTTAAAAATAAAATATGAAATAATTAGATTATAAAATAAAATGCCATTTTTAATTTTTTTCAAACTTAATCAATATTTTTATTTACTATAAAATATATATGAAGAATATGTATGAGAAAAATCAAAAATAGAAAAAGTAAATTTGACATGTATAGAGATATTGAAAAAAATATATATATCAAACTAAAAACTAAATAGATCCGGTGGAGGCACTGCAGAAATACACTAAATAAATACGCAATTGAAAACGTTACAAATATTTAATAACAGAAAAAATAACAAATACTTTTGGCCGATTAAATCGACCCGAACCGAGAAACATAGTTCTCCTACAAAAGCAAGCAAAAACAAAAGTGCGACTACAAACTATATAACAAATACAAGTTGCAAAGAACGCCCTCTGGCGTTCAGGCAGGACCAAGTGAATTGCTGCGGATTGATATTTTCCACCGATATTAAAAAAAGAGCTGTTTTTAAAATACAAAATTGTTTTTATATTTATGAAAAATGTCAGTACAATTAATTTTTTATTCTTTATTGCTTTTAACGATCATTAAAAAATTAAAATAAAAAAGAAAACAATTTTAAACTAAGAACTTTAAAAAAGAAAAAGATACACGAGACCCCAAACAAGAAGAGGAGAATTTAACCCTGCTGTGATGGGTGTGCGCGGAGTTGCGCAGAGCTTTTGCCTCTGAGGCGCTCACTCGCAGGCCTGCGAACCATAGATTTTGATTTTGGATCGGATCTCTGAGGAAGCCAGAGAGTGATTTGAGGTCATCCCATCAGTGGCACCTTCCTTTGCCAAACGATCTGCAGTTTCACTTCCAGATTCCAATATGAAAAAGGGTCATTTGAAATTAGAACTAAACGTTGTAACAGTATCAAAAGCTGTTCATGGACTTTATTTGGATACTATTTGAGAACATTAACGCTTTGGATTGCTTAGCTTATTTGTCAACACAAATCATCGAATGACTAACATTAAGGAAATGAGGGGTATTTTGATTAAATCTTTTTTATCATTTTGTCCTACAGATAATCAGAAATCACTGATATTCATTTTCTTTCAGTTATACAAGCAAAGATACCTTCAACAATAGCTCTACACAGCAGCTTCTATTGGCATTTAAATGTATTCTCACAATTTTTTTTCTATTTTCGTGCTAAATTTAAGAATTGTAAAAACGACATGTCTCTTTTATATCACGCTAATTTAACTGTTGTTGTTTGCTATCTATTTTAATAGCTCACTGTTTAATAAAAGTATTAATGTGTTCTTTTGTATTTTTGAAACTCTAATTTAAAAGAAACTTTGTTGAAATTCCATCTTAAATCAAATATATATAAAAAAAATAATTTCTTTTATACAGGCAAATTCATCAAGTCCAGGAAGATTTCACTCAATGGCTACTCTTCTACACAGATAGAAATTTAAGGGCTTTTAGCACATTACAAGGCGAACAAATATAGTGGAATATTAGAGGGACATTGATACACATTCTCTGAGCTGCTCAGTCGGTGAGTTCGAAAACCTAATTAAGTAACCCACAAGAAATGGGGGGGGGGGCACTAAGGAAATGAGCTGTGACTCAGCAGTTACTTAAAGACTGAAGTCTGTACGCAGGAAATGAAATAATCACCCGAAGAAACAGTTGCTAACTGCAAGGAGGGAAATGAGTAAAGGATAAGTCAGGAAATTTCCGTCATCCACTCTATAAATGTAGTTCAGCAGAAACAAAATTAAAATAACAAAAAACAAACAAAAAAAATAATAGGGTTTTATACGTCCAGTACGACACAAACAATTACACCAGAATCACAGTTATAAGTTCAATAAACACGCCTTTATCTTCGAAACAGACTGTTCACTTTTCTGATTTCGAAAATTCATAAAATAGTGCTATTTTCTAGAAATTAGAGAATAAAATGATTTGCGACTTGTAAATAGCGAATGTTCTTAGAACAATCAAAAGATATTGAAATCTTTGTTTACATACAATCACTCAAGATGGCTAAAACAGAGCTTTGTGAGTACCAACGAAATTATTTTTCTAAATTTGTCCCCAAAATTAAATTTAACTTATAGTTGCTGATGATAAGCCACCGCACAAATTTGTGAATCCAGATATTTTTAGCAACAAATAGAAGGTGAGTCAGCGTTTATGCATTTCTCTGAGAATTAAAATGTAAAATGATATAAGGGAAGAACAAACATTCTCAATCAGATTTAAAAAAATCCATAGTGGCCTGATTGGTTTAAATGTCGTATTTATTATCAGGGTCAGTTCAAATCATGACTTCACTGAAGATCCAAGAGTTCACTGGTGGAGACTGGGGCACGAAAAATGAGTCCTGGTTGCAATGTTCTACACAAAGATTCAAAACTTCTAGAGCAACAATATAGAAATCATAGACTCTATTATAGAACAAAATATAGATTCTATCTTAAATTTGTCTGCATTCGTATATGGACAAATTTAAAGCAATCGTTTAGTTATGTTCCTTCTATATATACATGTGGTTATCTAAATAATGAAAAAAAAAACCTTAGATTCCCATAAATAATTCTTTATTAGTATGACCTCCTTTGGTATGTAATATAACTTGAATTTGCAAAGGAATCAATTCATACAAGCTCTGAATAATGTTTACAGGAATACTGTGTATTATTTTTCATAATGATAAAGTGAAAGTTTAGGAAAGATGCCGGAATATGTCAAGGTAAATGTGTGTTTAACTTTATCATCGTGTTCACATCAAACTATGATTTAAACCCTGTAAGTATGGGCCCATTATCATCCAGGAAAATTCCATCTCCTGCTGGAAACAAATTTGATATATCATAGGTCAGCTAAAATTTTTACTTAGTGATCCTTCTTCCATCCACTGTTGCCAAAAGAGAGCCATGACACAATTGACAGATCCACCTCAGTGCATGAAACTTGTGGAGCTGTTGTCCTCCAAGTATGCGCTCCTGCAGTTGTAGGAAAATGTTTAAAGGACGATCTTTCAAATCGTTCCGCTTTCTTCTACTTATCAATCGACCAAGCCTTGTGAGTGAAACATAACTGTGAGAAAGGGCATGGGAATTGCTTGTTTGCCGCAAATGTTTATGGATTTTAACATGGAAAATCCGAATGCTGATTAAGCTCAACTGTCAGTTTTGCTGCAGTTGTTTTCTTTTTAAACATTACAGTTCACTTCAATACTCGTCGGTCTCTTCTAATATTTTGCTTTCCTAAGCTTCTCTTGCCCCACTGTCGGTAGGCTGTCATCCCTTTAGAGACGGTACCACAAGAATAGCCAAAAAGTTTAGATGTTTCACTGTCATTTGCTTCAACTAAACGGGCTCTCACAATTTGGTCCCTTTAAAAATCTAAGAAGTGTGACATTTTACGCTTTTGAAAAAAATCTAAGACTAACAGAACTTTAATAAAGCTACCACATTATACAAGATTATATGCTGTTTGTAAGCTCTGCTGTGCTTCCATTATTTTGATAACCACCTGTATGTAGAAAAAACGAAACACACATTTCCTTAAAAATAAAATGCAACATACTTTTCTTAAAATTATATTCATTCTTACTGAACATTTCAGAAAATCGCTGCAATAATCTTAAGTTAAACATTACATGACAAAATAAGAATTGTGCGCTTTCTGTTGCTAATACGCACTGTGATTGTAGAAGGCTGTGTACTATATCAATTAGCTAACAACCACTGTCTACCTAATCTCTGTATTTTGAGGTTAGATTGACTGACGACGTCCACTGCTCTGAGCCAACAGTTTCTTCTTTAAAAAGCAAGCGCAAAGAAAAATTTGCCCCAACAAATATTCACCTAGCATGATTCTTCCCAGTCTCTGATTGGGTGGACAAAGATCAAATGAGACTGACCGACATGTTCCTGCAGTCACACAAATAGGCGGTTAAAGTGGGCGACACATTCTTATGTACCGTTCGTAGGGAAAAAATTTGACTCTAAAAGAATAAATATGAACGGAGCTTGATCTTCAGGGAATGATTTTCTACTGAAACGGTACCATTTGCGATCCACTTTTTAAGGCAGTGCCGTAGTTTTTTTTTTGAAACAAAACATATTCACAGAATTATTTTGAATGTAGCAAGTAGATGAAATATTTTCTAATCATCTGTTCATTGCAGCTATGTTTCAATAATATTAAATAATACGTTTAAGGAAATGACTTTTGCATATAATTATATAAAGTGGTTTATGCATGTTTCAGTTCTTACAATCCTTTTCAAGCGATTGCCTTCGATTATAATTTAAAGATTGTTCTCTGTTTTAATAAATATTGACTTAATCGCGTGGAAAAATTCCGTTAACTGTATATATTGTATGTCCTATAATTAATGAAAATATTTATTTTCTTTAAAAAGCCTGTTTTAAGCAACCTGAAGATTAACGACAGATTTTAAGAGCAATATATTTGTAGAAAATTTATATATAATACAAAAAGTATATAAATGATATCAAGATTGACGCATTTTTAAATAATGATTCAATTTGAATTTGAATAGTCATTATTTTTATTGAACAAATATCTTATTAAATTAAAGTATATTTGAAGAGAGAATTTTTTTAATCGTAAAATATTAACGATATTCATATCCAAAGTTATATTTATTGAATATTATTGGAAACTAGTGAAAATTAGCATGTTTCACAATATTTGAAAATAAAGAAAATCATATACATAAGAATTTTTGTTTAATCTTAAATAAGTTGCATTTAAAAGAAGCATGATATTACTTTTTGGGAATTCTAAGCCAAGTGTTGGCAGCCTGAGAGTTGAAAGGAAACCAGTGCAAAGCAGGAGAAATAAAACCGATATTTGAATTCCGAAAGACTTCGAGTATCGATATCGGTCCACAGTACGAATAAAATTGATATCATTTAAGATTAAATTATAAGGGCCAAATATTTAAATACAAAATCAGATATTTAAGCATTTTTTGGTGCATCCACTTAAAAATGTTTTTTTTTTTTTTTGAAGGCTAAAACAAATTTTGTAACCAAACTTAGTATTTTAATTTGAGCGCAAATATGAAATTTGTAATTAATCGAAGAGGTTTTTATGAATGTACAAGTAAACTATTAAAATTTTTGTGCTTCAAAAAGAAAATTTTGCTTGCATAGTAGTTATTCAAAATATTACAGTTGAAAGGCAGCAGTTGAATTTGTTGGTATAACAAAACTTGAAACATATTGTCCCTATAAGAAGACACCCTTCTTTCGCAGTTTAAATGGCAAGCATGCTTCCAAAGGTAGAAAAAAATATTTGCTAATATTTCATAAATAATAATAATAGTGTATTAAAAATTTTTTTAATGGATAATAGTGTTTTAGTAATTTTTAATGTATAGAAAGAATATTTTTTAAAATTATTCATGATTCACTTAGTTAACTATTTAAAGAAACTGTTATAGATTCTCATTTTTAAAATTCAATTTGTGAAAGGAAAAATATTTAAAAAACTTTCACTGGAATTCAAAATCATTTTGATGCACAAAACAAACAAATTAACTATTTTTATAACACACCAGGGGATAATGCGTGGTCTTCTATTGCAAAATGCATACAGGGGAAAAATTAGAAAAATAGTGATATTTGTTAATTATTTTGCTTATAATTGTTACAAACAACAACAGTTTAAAACAAAATGACGTCTCGAATCCTAATCCATTGAAAGCAATCTAGTGACGAAATATTGAAGTCAAGACTTATCCGATGTACTATTAGTACTTAGACACTTTCCGCTAATGATCTTATATTATTTTCTTGATTCACAAAACTGAAACCGACTAAGTTGGAATAGCATATGCAAAATGTTTTATCATATGCTTGCAGGGAGAGAATTCAATAAATTATTGGACACAGAAACAACAGATATTTAAGTTCATCTAAAGGTAATTATATTATAACAATAAAATTCATATGCAGATAATGTATGCAATCCTTTTATTCACAATACTAAGTTTTTTTATCGAAAGGAATTATTATTAATGTTTAGAATTGTAATCAAGTGTAAATAAATGTGTTCACTTGCGGTTATTGATGTTTCTTTATGACTAAGCGCAATCATTATTAGAGTTCATAATACAATCACATTACTTAGATCAGATTCAAAAAGAAAATCACTTATAATTTGTTAGAAAAGCAAAAGTAAGTATGTAAATTAAAAGTGAATTAAATTTTTATATACAAAAACAATAAAAAAGGAAAATAATTTTTATTCATTGTTAAATTTTAATACAATTTTGAGAAAATGTTAGCAAATGATTTTAAATGAATTTTTTGAAAATGTTTAAATCCCAACCACTTAAGCGATGCTTTAAATCAATATCAAAATTGTAAAAATTCTATACGATCAGCTTTTGATGAATATTTGTGATTTTATATTATAATTATGAAAAAAAAAGTATTAGATGACATTCGTTTTTAAACTAATAGAGCTTCGCGTGAAGAAATGATAAGAAAAGTAAATAAATAAATAATTTTTATGTATGTTATTTGTTTTGTTGTTCGTAATCCCGGAAATATTGGATAATCATTCAAATGGAGCGGTTACAGGATGATGAAAAAAAAAAGTTTTCAGACTCCTCAAATGGGAAGAAAAATGCGACAAAACAGAATCTACTCCAGATACCATCATTGAACAAAGAGTCACGTGATTGGGGTATTTGGCAGCTTGCCAGCATCGTCTCTGAGATGAAGTGGATTCACTTTCTGCATTCGCATCACCTCTTTTGGCACAACCGTCCGATCCTCTGGTTGGCTTTCGACAAAAAAATTACTAATTTAAGTCATAGTTGAGGGCCCAGTGCAAAGTTCATTTCCGACTTTTTTCAGAAAATAATGATTGTTCAATCAAATCAATGAACACGAGAAAATCTTTAAAAAAATGATAACTTATTAAAGAATCGAATTTGTGCATCATTTATCTTTTAATTGCAATCTCACGTATATTAATTAAAAAAAAATTAAAGCTTTGGACAAGAGTGTTAGTGATCCTTGGGAAGAAAAAGCTTCCAGAAATGTTTCAAAATATTATTAATTTTGATTCAAAAATACGGCAAAGAATTTATTTAAATCTTTTCAAAAATCACAAAAATTTAAAAAAATCTTTAAAAATTGAAAAAAAAAATTTTTAATATGAAAAAAAATAATAAATAAAAAATCATCGAACCTTAAAAAGAGAAAAAAGAAAACGTCGAAAATCCCTTAGAGAAATTTCGGAAAACGTAGAAAAACTTAATTTTATTCTTTTTCATTTGAATTTCAATATAAAAATCATAAAAAGCATGAGATGAATATTTTTCATGAAAAGTTTAAAATAATAATCTAGAATGCTAGAAAATCAGAATTTTCCCCCTTATTCAAAATCAATTAAAGGAAAATGTTTGGAATTTTTCTGAATATTTTATTAAGAGCAATCTTATTGATGTATATGGATGTGTTCATATTAAAAATATGTTTTCAATAAATGCAATACTCATTTTTAATTAAATTTACAATAATCACTCAGACTCATTACATGTGGTTTTAAAATGCTATCATGCTATTATAAGCACTATCAGTGCAGAATACTAAGGTGCTGATGTATTAATGAGTCTCAAAATGATTTAAAATTAAACTTTTTTCATATTTTATAGATATTAATGATTTCACTGTTTTCATAAAAAATTTGGCCTAAAACAGCAAAATTTTCAGAAATATTCTTCGTCCACTGCAAATGTATGTGCGTATATACATATATATACAAAAGAAAATCGCTTGCCTTCATTAGAAAACCTTTTTTTACAATTAATATTCAGTACCACAAATCCATTGCTGCTTCCCCCTGCTTCACTAAGAAATACCACATTTATTACAGCAAAAATTGCGTGGCTGGTAACACTTTATACAAAAATCAAATGATTGAATTAAAGTCTCTTGCGAAATTTAAATGATGCAAAAATCGGTAGTAAGTAAAGCCGCCATTGTTGACTATAACCGTTACACTCATCCCCATATAATCAACGAGGCCTTGGATGTATCCTTAAGGTCCATACGGCTTCCTCGTTTTGCTAAATTTGATTTGGCTAATCAGCGGGTATTGTATACCAAGCCATTTGGTGTTCAAGTATGGAGCACCCATTTTCGATTAGTGATAGAACAAGCATGCCAAGAAAGCTATTTAATCTGATTGGGTCGAAGAAACTTTGAGGGACGTATGGTCACGCATTATTATGCTGGAATATCTCTGACGCCTCAAAAACAACTGCCGTATTTCATATCTCTTCTGCCTTTATATAAGCTTGCAGATGATCCCGTGATGTGCATATGCGTGGATACTAATGAAGTGCGCATATCTCATAGCCACAAATGCATGATATAAATTTCATACAAGTATTTTTCCTCCCATTAGTTATTGAACATCTAATTCCTGATACGCAAGCAGTGAAATCTTTCTTCAAGTCCAAAAACTGATCACATTTAAAAAAAATGTTTAAAAGCAGCGAAATTTTGGCGAATCTTCTACATAGTATACTACAAAGTTTTAACATAAGTAGAAAAGAGAATGAATTTCATTTACTATCTTATTTTTCCCCCCGAAATTTAAAAATGGTGTTGAATGAAAATTTTTAATAATGCAATAAATATAGATTATAAATACTATGAATAAAGATAATTATAAATACAGTAACAATTATAAAGTATCCATTAATCACACATCCATCGAATATTCATTTACAGCGACGAAATGTTTATTTCGCTGCTTGTGTTTTCTTTTCAACAAAAACATTATTTTAAAAATGCACTCACGCATTAACATTTCACGGTTGAACCATTTTCATTATAAGAATAATTAAAGTAGAGTTCAAGAGTGAAGAAAGTCAGATAAATAGAAGACAAATTTTCTAATAGATTTCTCCATAATGCAACATAAGAGGTAAAACCAGATTATGTCATTTATTAAAAATCGTATTTTGCATTTAGTATGATTTAAAGCAAATGGTGTGTTTAACTTTCCTTTTCATGGAAAGATTAAGTCCACCGTAAAATAAAAATAAAATTCTGTCTATCTTTTCGAGTGCATGTGTCAAATTTTTAAAATAAAATTTTGAGGTGATATTCGAATTTAATTTTCCTTTACATGAAATTGTAATTTATAGACTACAAAAAATCCGGTAATATACACATAACAACAACGTTTAAAATTACTAAATATCGTAGTATTTGTGACATATCGCTCAGATGATTTTTGTCGCCAACTGCTCTCCAAAATTCCTATTGGCGAGAATAAAAAGGCAACCCTCGCCTTCTTCTTACTACGGCATTTTACTACGGCTTCCCTGCCACTCACCCTCC
The DNA here is from genome assembly GCA_037975125.1 of Latrodectus hesperus. NCBI lineage: Eukaryota > Metazoa > Arthropoda > Arachnida > Araneae > Theridiidae > Latrodectus > Latrodectus hesperus. The sequence continues at coordinate 134,889,752 of CM075850.1, read as the reverse complement.
CGATACTCCAGCGGACGACCTCGCAGCAGCAAAATAGGAATTTATTTCTTCTTTCTGGATCTATCTTTATTTCTTCAGAAATTCCCTCTCCTTTTCTAAGGAATTATTTGAAAGACAAGAAAGCTTTCACCATGACCTGGTGCGATAATTGGGCTACATTATTCTAAGAGTCAATCAATTTTGCATTAATATAGGCAAACATTTTGTAACAAAGAGTCAAAGTTTTATGTTTCTGTCGCCATACAGCAGAATTTGTATTAAAATGAGTACGTTATTAATGCAATTGAAATGTAATCATTACTTAGAAAATGATGCATGATTTTTGTCAATGGTGGCGAGAAAAAAAAAGAAAAGGAAAACAAAGTAAGGGAAAACGTATTTCAAATCTCACATTCCAGAAACATTTAAAGAAAAAATATCACTGATCAAAGAACTGTACTTTTGTTGCCTTTCATTTTCCTGATATTCTATATCATTTCTGGCCAACTGCAGGCATCCAAAAAGAAAAACAACGAAATTTTTCTATTGACGATATTTAGAGTAAATACATAAGTTCTTGTGTTTTTCAGCTTAATTGCATTATAATTGGAATAATAATACTTGATGAGAATTAAGATAAGAAACTAATTACAATTTTTAATTAAAATATAAAGGTACAACAATGTTCCTCATTTTCCTGCTTATGTTCGAAATGGATTGGAAACAACACAGCCGGAAAATGAATAAGGGTTGAATAGAGGGAATCGATATAAGTGTGTGTGTTATCATTGAACAGAAAAGAAATAAATGAACCTGAAAAGGAATTCCAGAAGATAACTTTCAAAATGTATAGAAAGACACATTTTGAAATGAATATTATGACATTTTTTTTATATTTTAAAATAAGATTTGTAAGAGCTTTTAATTGCCTTTTTTTTATCAAAACGCATATAAAAACGTATACATTTCAAAACGTATAAAAACAAATATTGAAATGAATGTTATAAAATAATTTTTAATCTTTTAAAATATGATTTGTAAAATTTTGAATTGCTTTTCTAATATTCATTTTGAAAAAATATCTTAATAAGGAATGCGTTATTGCTTCAAACCTAATAAAACCATTATATTATGATCTGAAGATCATCAGCGAGGATTGCCTCTGAAATTCTAAGATGCTCTAGGCAGAAGATACGTTTAATCGTAGGCTTCATAACTGGGCACTACTCTTTCAGAAAACACCTCCATTAAATGGGACTGTTTCAGCAAGACCCTATCTGCTGGAAATGTCATTTGCAATAGGAAACGGCCAAGCATATCATTTACGAATGCGAGGCCCTTGCCCTCCCTAGATTAACTACTTTAGGCATCATCCATACTAGAGAGTTACACGTAGACTCCATTAATTGGTTATCGGACTTTATTAATAAAGTGGGTGACCCGAGCAACTGGAACTAGGAAACATTGGGTTTGGAGTTAACAATACAAAATACTGATAAAAGCAGAGGTGCCCAATGATATACAAACCCAACTCTAAGAAGAAAACCATTATATGAAATAGAAATTTTTTTAAATGCATTTTTATTAAAGAAAATATTTTTAAACACTATAAATTTACTGTTTATGCTTACATAAAATAAGAATTCTATTAAAAATAGTTTTAATATACATATGCATACATTTGTCAAAGTTAGTGTTCAAAACTATGCACAGAAAAATAGCCATTTTATTTTAATAACCCAATTGTTAGTTTTTATATCCAAATACAGGAAAACTTTTTAATAATAATAATCATAAATCCTATTTACAGTAAAAAAGTAGAAAATCGTAACATAAAGCAGAGAATTTACCTTGTATGACGAGTTCAGCGCTGTAACTTGTGGTTCCATGGGCGTTCTTCACGACGCACGAATAGTTTCCTGGGGTGTTGTAATTCACCGAAATCAATGATAAAACACTAAAATCCTCGTGCGTCTGAATCTTTACATTTTGCGAATTGTAAACGGGCTGCCCGTTTTTATTCCACTGGAAGGACAGAGGCTCCCTCCCACTTGCAGTGCACAGTGTTTTGACAGTTCGTCCGAATGTTATGTTCTTGGAGAAAGAGAACGGCTGGATGGAGGGTGCACCACCTGCAAGGGAGGAAATGCTCCTGTAGATAATTCATTTAAATTAAAGGAATGCTGGCAATTCTTAGTTTAGGTGAAATGTTAGGATCAATATTTTGGCTAAGTGTAAACGAGAATCATTCTATCAAACTAGGTTCAGTTAATTAAAACCGTCTTGAATGCACAATGGGAGAGTCCAAGGATTCATTTCTAAAAGAACCGCACAGGACTAATAAAATTACGAGAGAAGTAAGATTGAGGGACAAAAGAAGAATTTTATTACGAGGAGGGTGTGAAAAAATTTAAGTAAAAGATAGAAGTTAAAATAATGTACAATGCGAATTGGAAGTATCAAAATATCGAAAAAATATTAAACACATGTACGTTAATAAGAAATTAATTTAGATAGGAATAAAACTACAATTTATTTATGTGAATTACAAACTGTCTTGAATGCTTTTACAAACAAACTTCTTGACATTCGTTAAAATTTTTCATTTGTAGGAAATAGTTTTATTTTTTCTGAAATTCGTGTAATTTTTTACCACATTCTTTTAAGTATATTACATATTTTAGTGCATCTTTCAGATGATGCAAAATATTTCAGCTTAAATAAAAAATTATTATTAGGGAAAGTTGATAGAATATATAATAGGTGTATACATTCCTATTTACCATTATAAAGAATTTACAAATTCAAATAAAATAAGTGGTTTAATATCAAGCCTATAAACATATCCTTACAGCTAATGCTAAAATGTCAAACAGACACTGAGGTTATAAAATTGACTTTTTATTTCTGTATGTATAAGTAAATTTGAATCGTATTTCTGCTCTCAAAGATAAAATAGTAAAATGTGGAAGAAAAAGCAAGTAGTCAGAAAAGGATCTCGTTCATATTCATTTTTATCCATTTATATTGATATATGTTTACAAAATCAATGTAGATATCTATGTGATGTTTCAACAAAAGATTGTCATTATTTTTATAACAGAAAGTCTTTATGTAGTAAAGTCAAAGAAAATTTGAATTTAAAATAATGCTAGTAGCACAGTAAAATCATTCGAATCAAATGCGATCGCTTAGAAGCTTTAATTATATTTTCTAATTTAAAATTTGATATTTGGTTGCCTGAAGTTGAGTACGACTGCATATTCATTTACCAAAAAAGGGTAAGGGAAGTGTCAGAGCTGATCAACAAAACAGTTTTAATTAATAAAAAATATTATTTTGTTAACGTTGTGTCCAAAAACTTGTTCATTCAAAAGTAGCATTCATTTCTGCTTTATTTATTTTATTTTTCAATATTAGAAATAGATATTATGGATTTAAAATCAATTTAACAGTTGTAGAATGCAGCAAAGTCTGTTAATTGACGACTCTGGCTCAAACAAATCTGGCTGGTAATAGATTTCTTCGAAGATACATTTTCTTTATTTTAAGTGTTTCATTGGCACTCTTCTGGAATTCCAATGTGACCACAGCTGCTGCGGTTAGACTAACAAGTCTTTCCTTTGACAGCGGCAGAAAAATCACTTGTAAAAAGTGCTGCGACTATCCAGCTTCACCTTTTGGTTGCATTGGACTTTCTAAGAGTGACTTAGCACCCAGTACTCTTATTTTTAGAGGTCAACAAACTTCTGTAACTGATATGGCATGTCAAAAGATAACTTTCATCGATCATAGTGGATGGCCTGACAATTGAAACTGTTGTAAGTCTTTCTTAATATCAGTAGCTTCCTGGAAAAGGATTTTCATAAGCAGTGAATCGTATCACAGTTTGACTTACCAAACACTTTTCAATAATGTACAGTAGCCAAATTTTTTGAGGCCTCTTTCAAGGCTTTCTAGGACATCCTCCACATGTTTTCTGACCGATTGTCCAATAATATTCTTTTAGAGAGGTAAAAAAGACATGTATAGTATACTAGACATAATGCTTCATAATTTTTAAGCAAATCAAGTGAAAATGGATGTCGAATATTCAATTTTGGAAAAAAAGTTATTCTAGTTAATGATGAATCTTTTTGAAACTTGACAGTTCTCCAAGAATATAGTAATTTATCATATCTAATATTTCTTACTTTCGTAGAATATATTAATTAGCAGCATAAAAATATTAAAAGAAAATTTAATAAAACGTTGAAAATATTTGCAATCACTCTGATAATTTAAAAAAAGTTATGAGAAATTTATCTATTTCAAGTGGCATTCAGAACAACATAAAAAATTCAAGCATGCTTTGTTTGTAAGACACGCTTGGAATCTCTTTGATGACCACTCCCTTTTTCAACTAGGCACGGGACATTCTTTGAAGCACCGTTCACAGAGATTCCGCCAACAGCTGCTATACAGTATTTCTCAGAAGCAGAGCTTGCGACCCTCCCGTCTCTATCTACTGACTGCGGCGGCCGCCTAAATCAATAGAAATGTTTGTGTATGTGAATTTTATATTTTTATTACTTAATGAAATGAATTCCGAAATAATATCATTTCAACACCATTTGAAAGCAATCGTTATTCTCATTGTCTCCAAAATTACAAAGAAATAATTTTTCTATTTACTGAATATTCGAACCTGTAAAATCTGCAAAAATAATTTTATTATCTAAAAGTAATGTAATAAGATATTTTGAATCATACACAAAAAATTTTTATTAAGAAAGTAATGTAAGCACTGCATATTATTAAAATGCTAAATATTAAAAATATTTAATTTTAAAATTATATGATTACTGACTTCATCTAAATAAAAGGAAGAAAAAAATTGGAAAATATTTCAAGTATATATTTTTGTCTACTTTTAACATTTATCGGTAGAAGAAACATTATAAAGGTTAAAAATATTTGATGTTTTTTATTATGTGTAAATTCAGGCAATTTAAAGTGATAATTTCTTAGGGAGCTTGAATTAATTCTAACTTCATCCATTCTTTTCCTTTTAGGAGGCGGCAGGGGAAGAAAAGGAAGTTAAATTTTGTTCAAATCGAGTTAATAAGAAATAACTCGCTATAAAAAACATCTTATTAAATTAAAATATCAAGAGAGTGAAACAGGATTTTGATACTTGGAACGTTTGTTAATGGAATCTTACATATTATTCTTCTCTCTTAATGTTTATTTTTGCACAGTATAATAGATATTGAAGACCGGTGCAATATCTATTATACTGTGCAAAATGGCAGCGTTTCACGCTCCCATGACACAGGTCCGAGGTTCGATCCTCGGGCTGGGCAAGGTTGATTCAGCCTTTCATCCCTTCAGTGGGTCGATTAACTGGGTACCAAGCATGCTTGGGAACTAAACACTGGTATCTTACGTTAGGCTGATCACATAACTGGGACATATGCTTCGCACCCCAGGGCTCTCAGTTATGAAAACAGTTATGGGCACTGTAGGCCTTGGCCCACATGGGCTGTCGTGCCATGGAGTTTAGTTTTATAATAGATATTTCTCTTTTCTTTCTTTTAAATTATTTTTCAATAAATCGCATTTATAAAAATAAATAAAATAAAATAAAGTTTATCAGTTGGAATTTTTTCTAAGACGATACACCAGTGCAGTTATTTCCTTGAACTCGCATAAAAATAGAATTTTATCACTCTTAAAAGTAGGCACAAAGAAGTGTCTTTTTAAATAAAACATCCCAATGAAGTCTTTACATGGTATGTAGAGGCATTCAGAAATCTAGACCTAAACATAAACAATAGTTCACCGTTCAGCATTCCTGAGACGCTATTTTAAAACAGCACACACATATATATTTTAGAACAGAAATTATTTTTCGATGGCAGCTGTTTGAGTGAGTTTATGACGTCATTGCTAAAACGTCATCATCATACTAACTACTGAGAGAGATAGAGCTGTGGGAAGTGAACTGTTCAAAAGAAGGAGTTTCAAAAATTATGGACAGGAATCCCTCATCAAGTTGAAATGCGTTGATTTCTTGACTAATCATCCATCATTATAAGATGATTAAATTTAACTTATCGTCACATAGTCATTGAGCTTCGTGATATAAAACTCAAAAAATAAAATGATGCATCAGTTCTGTTTCTCTATTTGTTCAAGCATATATAAAAGTACGCTTGAAATATTTTTAAGATGATTACATTTTGTAATTTTTTGAACGAAAACCTTTCCATAAAATATTACGTATAAGTGGATTTCAGATCCAATATGAGAAAAAAATGGTAACAAAAATAATTCTCCAATTATCTCCTCTCAGTATTTTTAATTTTTATTAATGTGAATAAACTGTTTGGCGAAAATCAGAGCTGTCAAAAAATTTTTCAAAAAGAAAGTTTTTTTTTATATAAAATTATTACTGATTGGTCATATTTTTAAAAATTTATTGTATCACATAAGACGCACCAGTCAAATTTATATAAAAAGATAGTAAAATTTATTTATTTCAAATTAATCAACATTCAAGTAGCAATGTATTTTTTTTCTCGTGTCTGATATAATTGAAAAACAGAAAAGAATATGAAAATATTCTAAATAATTAATTTTGTTTTTTTCATCCAGTCTAAATATTTAAAACCTCTGGCGAAATTTCCATTCCTAAATTTCAACGCAAACTGTTTTTACTTCCCTATTATTTTCACTATTTCTATGTGTGTATTCATGATCACTTGAGGAAATAAAATAGTGGGAAATCTGTGATCTGCTGAACCATGGAAATAACTGTGTTTTTATTCTACAATATATTTTAAAATGAGGAAAATATAGTAGTATTGTTATACTCAGTATTATTTTTCTTAAATTCTCCTCCTATTTCCGTTTGTGGTAGCTGATACTGTAATTGAATGATTAACTTGAAAAGTTACGTAGGAAAAATTAAATAAGAAATTAATTCTTAATTAAAAAATAGGGCTGAAAAATTGATGAAAAATGCATGTTTTTAATGTATTGCAAACTTTTTTTTTATATAATGCAAAATATACAACATAACTGATCTTATTTATAAAAGCACAATACATCACTTTATATTCACCTCAAATAAAAAATATACATTAATATTTTTGTGATATATAACAGTAAAATTTCAGTAAGGCATTTAAGTAGCAGTCAAACGAATCCGTTAGTGATGTAGGATACTTATTTTTGTTTGTTGGAAAAAAAAAAAAAAAAAAAACTAGTCAATGAAAAGAAAAGGGAATTGTTTTTATTCGAGAGAGTAATTAAGAGAAAAATCTTCATTACTTTTTGTTATTGTCATAAATTCTCTTACACTGCAAAATTCCTTTTGAATAGCAGGCATACATTAGGAAGGCCACAGAAATTTATTTAGATGTTACCAGTTTGATTACAGAGTCAAATTAATAAATAAGCAAGGAAAATAAGAAGTAAGCTAAGTATTCATTCTCAACTCATGACCAAGAAAAAAGATAACTTGTTTAAAAATAACACGTTATGAGAAAGACAAGATATTATGATGAAAATCACAAAATATAAAGTGCTGAAAATCAAATCGTTTTGCAAACTTTTAAGGTAGCTGATCTTAACCTTATGCATGTTTCACGTTTTATTGTTTTTTATTATCTTCATCTTTACAACAATAGGAATAAGTGAAGAAAACTAATTTTAACTTTAAATTTTTCTAAAAATAATATCCACGATTTTTTTAAAGAAAAATTTGAATGATCAGATCATGTTTGTTCTATAATTAACTTATAAGTGACTGGAATCATTGCTGACATTTAAACACACACACACACACACACACACACACACACACACACACACACACACACACACACACACACACACACACACACACACACACACACACACACACACACACACACACACACACACACACACACACACACACACACACACACACACACACACACACACACACACACACACACACACACACACACACACACACACACACACACACACACACACACACACACACACACACACACACACACACAATTGTGTGTTTCTGATGCCAACTTGAAATTATTCCTCACTTATTAAACCCCTTCTAACGAATATTCTTTATTACAAAAGGAAAAATTGCACATTATTATGTGACACTGAATTTCCCGATGATACATTAAAAATGTTCTCAATAAAATTAAATATAATAATTAATTTCATTTCATTCTTAATAAAATTAATTTCATTTTTTTTACCTTTTCTTAATGTATATAATAAAATTATATATATTAAGAAAAGGTAAAAAAATGAAATCACTGATCTTTCCATTCTAAACATATATTTTGATAATGAAAACACGATAGACATACAAGTCAATGCCAGAAAGAATATTAAACTCTAAGTCAGATTATTATCATTAGAGTGTTTCATCGAATATTATATTGATAAATTCACACATATAACAAGTAACTACGAAAGCAATATTGCATTAAGGAAAGAGAATTGAAGTATCTTACCCTCTGCTCTGCTGCGTCCTGTACAAAGTGCACTTCCCACAATCCAGGTGACTGCTGCAAGTGTCCACATAGTGAGGCACTACGTAAACAATCGGCATACACATATCCAAGGGGAGGCGTATCCTGGGTGATCCATGCGATTTTACGAGTGTTTTTCTATTCCTCGAGGAGTGACGTTCGCGAAGATTTGCTGATCCTCCACTCTTCGTCGTTCGCAAGCGGCGAGTGCAGCGACAGTGTTTAAGAATTATCCCTAGCAGCGCCGACGGTAAGTCCCCAATGCGCGCCAACCCGCGAATCAGGTTTGAAAAGGAACTTCTCTTTTCACACGTCAGTTAAGGCCACATTCGATGGAGTGAAAAAAAGGAAGTATTACTATAGATTATAATAATGAATGAGTCATCTTCAAAGGAAAGAGGAGAGGAAATTGTAAAGTAAAGGAATTTTGTTTTGTTTAATCTGAAAATAAATATTTTTAGTGACATAATTCGTTCGCTATAGAATCAGTTATTGCAGAATAATCAAAATGCCGTTCAAAACATCTTTGCCCAAAAGACAATAATTATGTTTCGATAGACATTTAAACTGTTTGATTGCTTTAACATTACAATCAAGGGACATACTATAAGTATCATATCACATTCTCTTATACATATATATATATATATATATATATATATATATATATATATATATATATATATATATATATATATATATATATATATATATATATATATATATATATATATATATATATATCATTATATGCTTAAATACATCATTGCATTGCATATTTAGTGCAATGCATTTAAGGCATGACACCAGAAGAATTTAATTGTAAGAACATCTTTTACAGAACTTTAATTAAATTATCGGCTAGTAATATTTATGAAATCAATAACAGTGGTTTTTAAATCGATTTTTTCATCGATAAATCATCTAATACCAATGAAACCGATGATCACTGACTTTTAAGATGAAAATTATATTCATTAAGCATTTTAGTGATTACAATCATTATACATTTTAGTATAATCATTATACATATATACAATACAATTATTAATGGATAATTGAATATGAGATAAATGTGCTTATTAATTATACCAATCTATAAATATTAATAAATTACTATCACAATAGTTAATAAATATTAATTATTACAGTAGCTCAGTCAGTTTGCAATTCGTTCATTTTTAGTTAGTTAGATTGAAATTTAAAATCAAAATTTATTTTGATTTTAAATTTTACTTAAAGAAAGTTGATGTAAATAACATGAATGCGAAAAGAAGAAAGATAGAAATGAATGTAATTCGTGTTTGTGAACCAAAGTTAAACATTAAAAAAGTCAGTAATTTATTATCTAGTTTTGAGACGCTTTCGTGTTATCTTTTCGCACTCACTTATCAAGTCGTAAATAAGAGTCATCCATCGATATATCTCATAGAACAAGATAAAAGAAATTATCATACAGCAATATAATAATGGGGTGATAAGAGATAAGTTATTTGGGCACTCGAAAGTGGTCAAAGTGAACTGATGAGAAACATTTTCATTTTGGATATCTTTTTCCTTGTCGCAACACATTAGGCAGGGAAAAACTCATCTACATTGACGAAGAAAGAAGTAATAGCTCTCAACAGAAAAAAAAATGTAGTTTAAAAGTTGGCGAGATGATTTGAGATCTTGCGAAACTGGATATACGTACACTTTGGTTCATTTCGTTCCTACGAAAACAAACACAAGGTTAACAGAGAGCGTTCTAGAAAAACAGCGTTTCCCTCTCGATTAGAGAGCTCCGCATTTTCTGGTATCTCAACAAACCTCATCTGAATGATATTGAAAGCTTTTATAAATTATTTTCACATTTAAAAAATTGGAATCAATGAAAATTTTGAATTTTTCAAAACAGTTATAAGTAATAAAAGGAATTGCGAATAAGTCGTTCGTTTTAAGAAAATTATTATTTTTAAAATATTCGTTTTTGCTTTTGATTTTCTTATAAAAAGGAATAATAATTACAGTAAATAACGCATTAGGATTGAATGAGAATCATTTTTTATCAATTTTTTTTTACAAAATCAAATTTTGTGCGGAGAAATTATCCTTCATTTATAAAGTAAAAGTCAACATAATTTTTAGCCAATTTCATACATCTAATTTTTAATATTTGTCTTATATTTATAATTAACGATTATTATTATTATTTAATTGGTTATAATCATTTATAATTTACTATTTACTAATTATCATTAATTAATTATTATAATGTACTTAAAAAATTTTATTTATGTATTAAAATTACTTTAGGAATTTTATAAAATGCGCGAGAAGAGCTATCTACGTCATCGCCAGAGTAGGGTGACATTTTCGGAAGAACGGCGGGTGAAAACAGCTGCGAATTTCTACTACTGTTAACTAGCAATACAACGCGAATTAAGTAAGCGAAAACTGCTCCCTTCCCTAACCGTCAAAGGGTTAATTGAGTCGAACGAACCTCTCTACTGTTGAGATTTTAATCCATATGGCTTGGATCTCGTACCCTAGACCTCTTCAGAGCGTCTGATTTTCAACACATTACATGTTTCTAAATCAAAAATAAGTCATAAATACAAAAGGTTTTAAGTTGTATGCATTGAAATTTGTCTTAGTTTACATGCTATCAAGACATGAGTCACGTGATTCAAAATGATACTTTTTTGGACACTTAAAATCGACTAATTCAGAATGGGTGTAACATAAATAAAAGTTATTCATCAGCCGTAAGAAATTGTGAAAAAATTCAAAAGCAGTTTAGTTGTCATTGTTTCGTCTTGGCCATTTGTTAGAAAATTCAAAAAGCGTCACCTTTGATACTGAGCGAGGCGGTCTTTTTGAGGGGGTCTCCGATGCCGTTGCTCACCTGGCACTGGTAGAGGCCCGCGTGTTCGTTCCGGATGTTGAGGATGGTCAGGGAGCCGTCCTTCTCCACCCTCATGTGTTGGCTGCCGCTGGACACTGCACTCCATTGGTCCGGAGAGGAATCTGGAAGAGATTTATGTTAGTGAATCGGGAAGCGAACAGCAGAATGCAAGTTGGATTCAAATCATTCAGGAAGTACGAATATTCGTAATATAATAAATTCATAAAACTGAGTGGTTCAATTTTAAGAAATGGCCAAGTAATTTAATTCTCAAATTTAATATTGACATCTCACAAAATTAATGAAAATAAATCTTAGCATTCTAAAATATCTTGAAAATCTGAAAATAACTATGAATTGTTATTCATCTTTATAGAAATATTGGTTATCTTGAATTAGAATTTCCTTTTTATAAAGTCTGAATATTGTGAAACAGCTGGATCTTTTTAAAAATTGGTACATCAGATTTTTCAAATTAAGTTCTACTACACACATTTTTATTTGCTAGGTTAAAAAATGAATTTATAATTATTCACAAAACACTTAGAATTATTCTCCTTCCCTTTTTTACATTTGAATCGATTTATTTCCTTTTTCTGTTTTCTGATGTCTGCATTAGCTTTGAAGTTTGATAAATAAAGTGATAGATTTTACTGTCCTATGATTTTCATTATTTTTTATAAATGATTATTACAATAGTGAAAGCACAACTTTTGATTTGATACACACATTTGATTTTTCTATGAAATTTATAAAATTATTTCTTGTTAATTGCAAGTTCTTCAATGATTTATTTATGTCAAAAAATGCATTTTCAAGAAATCTGATTTATTTACTCATTCCAATCGGTTTTGATGCATAAAATGCACTTCTTCAGATCATCCAATAAGGGGAAATACTGCTTTTACATTTTTTATTTTATAAATTTGTGTTAGAGTTAAATACAGAGGAAAGTTTATATTTTGTAGGTTTCAGGAATGCTTGAAAAGGAAGGAATTGTTTTCCGAAATGCTGTTTTTCCTTGTAGCAAAATTTGTGATTCCATTGAAATTCAATAACATACTGAAAAATTGAAAGAAAATGTAAATTAACACGCGCATTATAGAAACATTCACAGTAATTCCGTATGGTTTTTTCCTCAAACTTCTTATTAAAGTGAAAAAATCTTTATAATTATAGATTTTTTTTTATTATTATTTTTCTGGTCACGCTGAATATTTTCCTATAAAACTACTAAAAATACTTCCACTTATATTTAAAAATTTTCATATTTAGTAAATGTTTACATTCATAGTTAATAAATATTTCATTTACAGCGTTTATAGAAATAGACAAGATATTTTTTTAAATATTTATTACGTTATGAACTATTTATTTCAGAACAATTCATCAAGAAATTTATTTTAGGATTACATTTCAGGTGATGTAAAAATTTTTTAAACAAATGTTTACAAGTAACTGAAATGTTAACAAATTATTATTCACCATTATCAAAATTGTCACGATGGAACACTGGTTTATTAAACGTATTTTGTGCAGTAGAACAACAGACTGAGAGAAAATGAGCTTTTATAGTCAATTGGAACATTCTAGAAATACCTTCTGGAATAACTAAAGAAAGTTCCGGAAACTTCCAGAACATGAAAACAATTAAACAATAATTTAATATAAATTTTTGGGTGCAACCTACAGCTTAAATTATTTACTCGAATCACCTGGATTCGAACCGGTGACCTTTCGTTTCCGAGCCGAAAACGCTACCTCTGAGCCACGGAAGTTCACTTCCTTCGGTGCAATATTATTTCTACAAAATTAGGTTTTGTAGATATTGTATTTTCTAAAATGTGTGTGTGATGAGTGATAGAATTACCATAAGTTAAGCAACAATTTAAGAATGGTTTTCTATATTTCTTGAGCTATTTTTGATTTTCCATTAAAAAATTAACTTTATTTCATGTTAAAAGTATTTTAACTTTCGAAAATATGAAAACACATTTAAAAATAAAAAAGGATTTAGTATGGTTTTTTATTCATATGATTTACATTTTAATAAATTATTTTAATAAAAATGAAAAATATATATTTTTTTACATCCGAATCGGTCCAACACGAATTACCACATTTAGGAATGCATTGATGAGCAAGTCTCAGGTGTTGCAATTTCTTAGAATATTTTTTACTCATCTTTTTCCTGCATTGCGACTGTAAATCAGATTCATGAGGCGCAATTGGGAAAATGTGTGAGGACTCACCTTACACATGTCTTTGTACAAAATAAAGGAACCGTATATCGATGCCCGGCATTAAAGTAGGAAGCTCCCATTCTATATACCAAGTGGCCAACATCTATTTCAGACGAACCATGGTTATATCGACACTTGATTTGACCATAGGATGCATACGATGCAACAAGGCACATTCTGATTGGATCAATATGATCTGCACTGGTTGCTACTAGCACACTTCTCTGTATCTAGCTTGTACTAACTAGGATGTACTAATTAAATAGAAGCAGCCGGATGGAATCTTCGTAATTTAGGACTAGTACCAACCAGGAGACTCCCCATTATTGACCGGCTGCTCCTCGAGGTATCATTTCACTGGAAAGGCACCGAAACCATGATCTATTTAACATGCTCCAGGTGATTGGTTAAGTCGGGATATGAACTCATTACCTTTTGATAATGCAAACGACTCTTATATAGTCTTATATAGATACTTCTTATATAGATACTTCTTAATATAGATACTTGGAAATTCTCTATTTTGCGCGGAAAATGAGAAAGCTATGGCATAAACTCTATATTTTTTTTACTTACATTTTCCTTTCGTGCATAAAATATTTGTATTTAGCAAATGATCGTGATAACTTCACTTTTTTTTAATTAGAAAATTAAAAAAAGTATAAATTTTTATTCATTAAAAAATTATTAAATGGGCCATTCGTAAGTATTTGATTTAAAAAGATAAGTAATAAGAAAATTTTGTAATTTTTCACACTGAAAAATTTATGTGGAAATTTATGTGGAGTTTATGTGTAAGAGAGCGGCAGAAACTGAGCAGATTGTAACTTTCTGGAAAAGAGCTCCCGTGTTTGACGTAGAGCAATTAACGCAGGTGGAGACAGCTATAAGAACTTCATTTAGGAACCGGTGAAAAGCAGGTGTTACCGTTGGCTCTCCTCCAGATGACGTCGGGGACCGGATAGCCGACGGTGGAGCAGGGAAGCGTCACAGACTCTCCTACCGACGTTGAGGTGTCTGTAGGTTCCTTCAGCCATCTAGGTGCACCTGCAACAGAATCGCAAGCATCATTAACATATACAAAGAGCCGATACGAAGATAAACTTTACGTTAAAAAAGATTTCCCATTCTTTCACATTTTATATGTCAAAACATTAAACGCAATAATACCAAAACACAATTATGGGCAATATGTAATTTTGTACATACATTTTAACTGTTTGCACTGAATAATGCTTACAAAATATTAATGCTTATAGAATAATGTAAATTTGATAAACATTTTGTATTTCATTGCATTCATCAACATGTCGGATATATAAACACACTATGTAGTTTCCGTTCATAAAATTCATCGAATCTAATAGATTTAGGAATTATTAATTTCGATTGAAAAGTTTCCTCAAATAATATAGCATATATAGACTCATTGCATAAATTTATTTCACACAACCGTTCATCAAATTATATGTGTATCTGAACACATTTTTTAATTTAATTCATTGTTTTCTTCAAATTAACAAGCGTTACGAATTTAAAATTGAAATTTTGTCCTCTTGCTTGAACTGGAATTGAATTAAAAGTAAAAATAATTAATTATATAAATAATCTAATGCTTCATTTGGTTGTACCGACATACTAACTGGAGTTAATAACTGACTTTTATTATTTTAAAATTAACATTTAATTAAATAATTTACAAGACAAAGTGGTCTTTTTTATAAAAATTAAATAATTTATGAAACAAATAAATTACAAAGCAAAGTAATTTGTTATTTCACTGATTTCCAAATTAAGCAAGTTTATTTTCATAAGATAAATATGATGATAAATGGAACAAAAAATTTAAAATAGAGATTTAAAATTAACTTTAATAAGAGCATCCAGGTAGAGGAACTTGAAAGTAGGTCTCACGAGGAACAACAGAGCCTTAACAAATGCAGCAAATTCTGCAAAAAAAGAAAAAAAAAAAAACATGGCTTTTTTGTAACTTTTGGTTATTCTGAAATGCTTGTACAGCACTGAGAAGTCAAATGCACACGCCATCACATCGTTTTAATTTATTATTAATTTTAATTATTTAATTCACATTATTGTATATAAAGAAAACATTTATTAGCGTGGTATTTTTGAATGAAGAAAGAAGTGCTCAGTTGCGAGTATTCGCACACACATAGCGGTGCAGGTGAACTCCGGAATGTACCTTTAGGGATCTTGTACCTTTTAGATTGGAATATCGTCCATCACCTCGTATAACTAAGGTCAGATGACGAGGTCACAGCTTAGCTGGCACCCTAAGTCCATGCCACACCAGTGGAAGTACTTTGGACGTCACATATTAACACGTGGACACGTCCCCAGCTCGCGGAGCTACAGCAACCCTGTAAAGGTGAGCGCGGCGTGATCACCCTCCCAGCCACTGGATCTCAGCTGGGAGTACAAATGTGCAATGATTGAAGATAAATTAACTTTCAGATATTAACTTCATAAGCAATTCCCTAATTGATATTAAACACAGACAAATAATTACCATTTTAATGCATAAATTCACAAAATTGAATTTAAACTTGAAAATAACAAGACCCAATCTATCTCGAATTTTTCTCGTCTAACTTCAAATTCGACATCGAATTTCAAATGTTATCAGGGGAATCGATTCATTATAAATAACTGAATTCATTTCAGTTTAATATAATTAACTGAACTCAAACTATATTTTATTTATAAGAACTAAATTTCATTTAAACTCGGTTATGAAGTAAGAAATTTATTAAATTTTATATTTTGTCACTGTCTACATAATATCTAAAGTAAATTTTGAACACGGATGTATGCGTTTTATTATTTTAACAAAAAGGAAAAAAAAATTATAATCAGTTCTAATTAAAATCTTTTGGAAATTTAAATAAATTTCATAAGATTCAAATAGTATATAAATATTATTGAACTGGACTTATTTGTGCTTAAGCATTCAATGTCTAATAATATGGTACCTGATAAGAAACACACTATCAAAGACCTGTGTGTGATTCTAATTCCTTCTAAGGTACAATAGTTCTGAAAACTAAGTGGCCTAAATTCAAAATGGTAAAATATATAACTAATCGATTTATTTATAAAACAAATATTTCAAAACCTTCAAATTTTTAAAGACCATTTTATTTGTCATTATATAATATGTTCTATTGAGAAATTATGAAAAATTTTAAATTATTAAATAAAATCCATATAAAATATTTAAATTGAAACTTGACGGCTTTTAAACTAGTTCCCTTTTTAAATTAATAAAGAAACGTTTTTTGTTTGATGAACGCTTTATTTGCTATTAAAACTTGCTGTGAATTGCAGTTTGTCAAAACTGATATTTTATTTACATCGGCAGAATGCAATATTTTTATACTAATATATATATATATATATATATATATATATATATATATATATATATATATATATATATATATGTGTGTGTGTGTGTGTGTGTGTGTGTATATATATATATATATATATATATATATATATATATATATATATATATATATATATATATATATATATATATATATATATATATATATATATCTTCCTCTATGAGTAATTGTCACAAGTAAATTAAAAAGCTAAAAGCGTAGTAAATAGTAAATATATTGGAAATAAGTTAAAATGAACATGTACAGAGAGAAGTATAATTTCCATAACATCATTTATCTATGTAAACAGTTAATGTAAGAAGAAAAGGAATTAAAAAAAATGAAAGACTAAATATTTTCTTTTTAAGGCGAACAAAAAAAAATTTAAATGAAATAGGTTTTTTAAAAAGTGATTTGAGTTTTTGATTCAATTTAAACACATTTTGCGTAATTTTAAGAACTTCGGGGAACTAATGGGGTTTTAGATTCAGCAAATCATTGCTAAAATAGCATAATAGTATCAGATTTACTTGAAAAATTACATTTTAAAAGTTTATATTGCTATTGTTCTTTATTTCTCTTACGTGAATAGAGACATAAAGAAGTGAAATAGTTTTAATAATTTAATATTCTTACAAAAACATTTTGGAGGTTGATTTAAGATATAATGATTTAACTAATTTTAGTTTAAAAATAATATTATTACTATTAATTAGGTTCAGATCGTGAACCTCACATTTTTCTGAAGCCACAGTGATACTGAAGTGAGAGTGAAAAGCTCCATTACTCCGCACCCGCTAATAGTAAATTATTTCGGAATGCTTTTTAAGAAAGCCCTGCTTATCCCATTTGCCTGCAAGTCTGGCTTTTCCTGGAAACCCTCCTGAGTCAGAGATGCGTGCGCAGACGTGAGTCAGCCAATTATCCCTCGTTTATTGTTTCAAAAGACTCAAACAATACTGATGAGGTCAAATTATAAATAAACTATTTAGGTACTGTTTTTTTCCAATTTTATTCCCTCATCAAAAAATTTTACTTTTTTTTTGCAAAAGAAAAATGAAACATGGCTTACAATTACATGTTAAAATTCTATTTTAACATGATTTTAATCAATCCTCAAATAGTTGTATAAATATTATTTATATTAATTATTTCGCTTTCTAGTACTCATGGCTTTAAACAATTTTAATTTTTAATTTTTAGAATTTTTTTATTTATTGAATGTTTCAAGCATTGAAATATTATCATTAGTATCCTCAATTTAATAAATGAATAACCTACAACTTAATACGTATTAATGAATTCATTAAATTTTATATTTCTTGATCCGCAGCATTTAACTTGAAGTTCGTGTTATAAAATGTTATTTTTTCACACGATTTTATTCTAGGCTGATGAGATTTTATTTCTATGTATTTTTTACATTATCTTCTTCTTAGCCTGAAGATGTGGATTCAAAAAATTTTAAGAGTCTTTATCAATTTTTATAATCCATAACAAGATATAATTTGAAGCTACATATTTCTCTGAGGCCATCAAGGTATTTAATTACTATTTAAAGGGAGAAACAGTTTGAGTAACGACATTTTATTGATTTGCATATTATTTGGTAAAATTAAAATATTGCATCCTAATGACAAATTATTGTAAGTTTTACACATGATTTAAATTTAAAAAAGTAAAATAAAACTTTTTATGGTACTTTTGTGTGTTAAACGAGCTGAAAGATTGTTGATTTCAAATTTTGTTTACTAAACATTTGGAGGACATTTTCCCTGCCGTATAACTTTATATGAAAAATAATTTCTTTTCAGATATGAAAATATAATAAAAATTATTTTAAAAATGAAAAAAAAATTAATCAGTAGGAATTTGTTCTCTATTCTGATATATATATATATATATATATATATATATATATATATATATATATATATATATATATATATATATATATATATATATATATATATATATAAACACAGAGATGTTTAATGTTTAATTTTTCAAAAAAATCTCCGCTTCTTTTATTACTTTATTATGTCATTGCAAAATTCACTTCTATCGATGTCTAGCATTCCATCATCAAAATATATTGAATTTATTCGGACACGCTTGGTGACTTTCTAAAAAGGGAAATGTAATTTCTTATATTTATAAATTCTCTTACAATATAACATATACTGAGGTATTTAATTTCAGTAGAAGGATAATTTAACAGATGAAATTTTCTTCACACCATTTTGACAATAGATTTTATTTAATATTTATATTCAATTATATTCAATTTGCATTTCATTGATAAAGAGCTGTGCAAAAGAAATTCGGAGCGGAACATGTTACCTCTCACAGCTAAATGTGCGGTGTACACGTCTTGTCCTTGATTATTCTTTGCTATACAGGAATAGTTGCCGGAGCTTCCGACGTCCACTTCACTGATGACGAGTCTAGAAAAGTCCTGGTGGGTCATGATGTTCACGTTGTTCGCCGACACCAGAGACTCGTCGTCCTTCCTCCATATGAAGTGTACTGGCGTGTCACCGTCCAGAAGTCCGCACAGGGCTTGTATCTTTTGTCCTTCTTTGACGTTCGTCGGAAAATGGAAAGGCTGTATTCTAATTTTCCCTGAAACATTTTAAAGATACTTTTAGGAGGAAAGAATATAGACAAAAAGTTATCTCGTCTCTATTAAAACAGGTCCTTCAAGTCTTATTTCTTACGAAGTATTCAGAATTCTGTCTGAAAAAAAGCAAGATTTCGAAAATGTCCATTTTCATTAAGTGATGGAAAATGCATCAAAATCTTCCATCTAAATTGATTTATATTCATCCCCTTATTAACAACTAAAAGACTAGTTTCTTCATCCATAAATCAATTTCTGTGTATGGAAGACATTTCAATTCTAACTGGTTGGCATGCGTTTCAAATAGGGTGTTAATTTCAGTCACGAAAGTGGATAGAGATAATTTCTATTTTTGAGAAATTACTTTCTTCAATGTGAATACTGAATTTTAAATATTAATTTACGCAGAAGGAATTCATTACAGAAACTGCTGCGATTTCATCCCGCAGCAGCGCCCTTTGGGATGATGTTTGCATATTCAATATTGCAAAACTGTTTTAAAATTGATAAATGTTTTCTAGTTATCAGTCTTTAAGAATTTCTATAAAATCTTTTCATCATACAATCAGTCATTGAATTTTGAAACTCTCGTCACTAAAACAATATTTTAGTCACTTTGCATCTGAGGACAACATTTCCCAATTTAATTTTATCTGTTAAGTATATTTTAGAAAAAAACAGGACTCAAAAGTATCTTACATAATTATGAACAGTATTGAATTTTTATCAAAAATAGTAAGCTCGAAATTCTCTTATAAAATGTATATAATATTCAAACAAAATCAATTGAGAGATTATTGGTGTTGTTAATAATATACTCGTATGTTGTAAATAAACACAATCATATTTGTAAAAACCAACTCTTGGCTTATGAAAAAATTAATGATGTCATTAAAGTATAATTTATTAATTATATAAATATTAAATTACTAATGTAATAATTTTAAAAATTATATAAATTAATATTTATATTTATATATATAATCACTTAAGATATGGTATTAGGATAGTAAAAATTAAGTTAAATTATTAGTTTTGCTGAAGTGAACTCAAACAAAACTTCAATTTGTGGATCACTGCATATTGTTACACAATGGATTACATGAGCTCGGCCATTGTAAATGCATTTTTCAGGATTTATTTTCAATATTTAATAAAAAATGAATTCCAAAACACATTTTCAGGAAAACGGGAAATATACGTAGCAATGATGTTTGTTTTTGTAGAGATGTTTGAATTTTTTGAGCAATGGTGGGGACACGTAATCATTTATTATCATCAGATTAAAAATGTAATGCAGAAAACAAAAGTATAAAATTTAAGAAAAATTTGAAATACACTAAAATAAAAATGAACATTAAAATATGATGCACACATTTAATGGAATTTAAATCACACAACTACAGTTGAGTGAAATATCTCTTTTTTTCATTAATGATACTGAAGAAATTGATGAAACTGATTGTAGAATAGTATTAACTTGACACATTTAAATAATAATGCAAATTTCTTAAGATAACTTTCTGTCATGATAGTCGATAAATCTTCTTTGTTATTGATTCTCTTTTATTACATTAACTTCATGAAAAGACAAATAAAGAAACCTTTGTAATCTTTTATTTTTTACATTTGTCACGCATTTATTTTATAATATACAAAATCATATCATTGATACTGTGGTAGATTTAATTTTAAATATTATCATACATCATACAAATATAAAATTTGAAATGTATACTGATAAGCAACCTAAAACGTTGAAGAACTTTAACTTTCCTAATTTGGTTTTCATAAAAATACCCTCTTCTTTTCCTACATTAATATTTTCTTTCTGATAATTGTTGTTGTTCTTCAACAATTTATTATTTTATTATTATAAAGTTTGTCTAAACTTTAGCATATAAAGTTTGCACAATATTTAGTTAAATTACAATTATAAGTTTAGGAACGCAGCCTAAAAAATGTCTTTAACTTCCATTATGAGAAAAGGAAATTTGCGAAATGATGCAAATAAAAGAAGCATCATAACTGAAATTTTCAATATAATAAAGTAAAATTCTAAATAAAAAAATACCGTTTTTAACATTATAAATATTTTCTGAGTAAGCCAAAAGAAATTTTCTTACAGTAAATAAAAGTTTCAAACGCGATGAATATGGTTTATTATAATAATTCACAGATATTTACCATTCTTAACGTTTAGAAAACCTTTTAAAGAAACTCTTATAATACAATGGACTAAAGTATTCCAAGATGAATAGATTTAAATAGTGTACATAAATCTTTATAATAATATATAATGGCGCTCCTTAGTTATTTAAATATCATTGGATTAAGCATTTAAATAAAAATTGCTACTGTCTTCGTAATCAAAACAGTTGTTCAGAACTCACTTACCTTCTGTGAGGACTCCTTTGATGGACACGATGAAGCAGAAGATGAACCACTGGACCCTGTGTTTATCCAAAAGAGCGCACCATCCAGTGGTAGGCGGAGGTTTGCCACTCCTCCACAGCAGCAGTCTCCTGGCGTACGGAAGCATGGCGTCTTCTGCGTGTCACGTCCTTCTGACCACATGACTTGAAGAACGCATTGTCGGCCGATGGTCCGTCTGCTCGAGTTCGACCCTGTTACTCCAGAGAGCAGGAAGATCGTGGTGTGGCCGAGTCCGAGCTCCTTCTGAAGCATACAGAAGCGCCACACTCTGACAATTCTGTGCAGATTTTTTTTATCCAACAAGGACGTAATGGAAGATTCCAATGTTTCGAACAGGTTGGGAAAGGGGGATGGACTCACTGAAATCAGGTGGAAACTATGTATACAATGTGTAGTCATTTTAATATATATTCGAATTTCCTAAATACTTATAAAATTCTAATTTTTGAAGTAAAGATTATATTGAGTGATTGATTTCAAGCAAGTTCCTTTATTTTTTGAACTGGGAAACATTTATATATAAATTAGGATTATGCAACTTGTTTATATCTTTCGTTTAGGTTGCACTTCTCAAAAAGAAACAAAGAATTAACAAGGAACTTTCAAATGAATCAAAATTAAATAAAATATTCATGCTATATATTAGTTCAGCAAAATTTGAAAAATTTCTGATTCTTACTACTTATATGTACTTATTATAAAAGTAATATATTAAGTACATATAACTGCATATCATAAATTTTTTATCATGTAAAAGAAAAAGTTATTGACAAAATGTGTTTGAAATCTGTGAGTAGAATAACATTTTTCATAAAAAGTAATTTAAAAGAATTATTATTAAGAATATTTATTATATTTTAAAATAACATAGCATTTCTCTAAAGAGTAATTTAAAATAATTATTATTAAAGTTCTTTTTATATTTTACTCTACGTGGTAATAAATTTCTTGCTTGTGACATTAACAAATTATACTGGAAGTAAATGAAATTATATTCGAACTCCTTTTGATTTAAAAGTTAACCTAGATTTTCTTGATCATGAATCCAAAGAAATGTTTATAAATCTTTGATCCTAGTTATGCATATGTACTAACGTTTTATTTTTCATAACTTTTATTGTTTAAAATATCACCAAAATTCCTAATTTGTAACATAAACATTTAATTTTAACAAGATATTTATTTGCTTTATGGCATATTAAGAACATTTAATGCAAAAATATAACTTTATATTACCTTAAAATATCTTCCGTTCTTTCCAAAAACCGCATTTCTTGCATATTTTATATTTATGTTAAAAAATATTCTGATTTCTGTGGTTAATCCTTTTGGACATATAAAAATTGTTACGGAAAACTTTTTCGGATCCTCAATTTTAAGTCACGTATATTTTCAAAATTGCTTTTCCCCCTTTTATTCAAAATTAAATTTCAAAAAATATTTTCCTGTTTTTGTTCACTTAATTACTCATCCTGATGACTTTTGTGACAACAAAAATTACCTTAAATTAATTTTTTTGTGACTGAATAGCTACTATTTTTACACACGAGAGCTAATTAGACCGGCACTTAGAATTAAAGTTAGACTTTAAGCCCTTACAAACAGCCGATTGTGAAGTAGGAATCGACTCTAAGAACTGTTGAATCGAAAGACAGACTTCTAACCATAGCTGGCTCTCAGCAAAGATTATCCTAAAATAAGAATTCGTTGTTTTAGCATATAATGCAATGAAGGGCAAATTTATCGGAACTTTAAAATGAAATATTACTTCAGCAAAAATAAAGCGATGCAGACTTTGTAAAAGCTTTGAAAACAAAAAATAGCTTTGTTTCAAAATATGTATTAAAAATTTCTCAACGCAACTGAAACAAACGTAAAATAAGTATTTTTAGTTTAAAAAATATTTCTAGGAATTAAAATTTTGAGCAGTTTTCTTAGATATAATGGAAAATTATTGAATTTTGGTTTCTTTAATTGTGACAAATTTTTTCAAATGTAAAATTTTATATCAAATATGTAAAATATTATTGTCATCAAGAATCATGGGATAATCAGATCTACAAAAAATCCTCCAAAATTTTAAAAGCATTTAATAATGTGGGTAAAGAGTGTGTTTTTTATCCAGATAATCACATAAAATTAAAAGATTTTATAAAAGTACAAATGGATTTGTTTGATAAAGGTGGTCTCGGATTAATTACCTCTAAAAATAATGTCCACTTAAAATAAGAAAGTCATCATTTGAGTAATTTTTTGTACCTTGGTTTTTTATAAAAATTTTCTCTGAATTTTTTCTTTCTTTTTTTGTAAAACTAACATGATTCTGTTATTCATTTTGTTTTCAATATAATGTATTTCCTAAGTACATGAATAAATATTGGAAGTTAGAATTTGAAGTCATTACCAAAGTTGGTATTTTAGAATTTAAATAATTTCTTTTGCATAATTTTCTTAAAATAAGTTCTCATTAAACAACATATCTTTTTAATTAAAAGCTAAATGTCTCCATTACCGCCTCTCTTTGGCGCAGAGAACCTTTAATAAAATGTTGCATATAAAAGCTCACTCCACATGATACAAATAGGAATCTGGCTGAGGAAAATATCAGAAAGAATTATTTTGGGAAAATTTAATAATTCATAATATTCTGCGTTACAAAGCAAGGTTACAAAAGACATGTCGAAGTGGTTCTCACTAACAATAGCCTTGCTTCAGAAAGTGTCGATGTGGTTGTAATCTAGCAAAAGAGCTCTTTTCCTTTTCATTTCATCAACGCTTACGGCTATGATTTCTGTAGGGTCGATTAAAAACAATCATTTCTTCAGAAATGTGGAGTAATTAATTAATACAAATTCTATTTCAAGAATATGCATTGTATATGTTAAAAATAAACATAATTTATTTTTAACATAAAATTAAAAATTAACATTAAATTTATAAATTTTGAAAAATGATTTACAATTTTAAAAATAACTACCTGAATGTGCCAGCTTTGCTTCGCTAACTTTTAAATCCCTTTTCATGAATGTCTTTCAAAAATATCCATCTTGACAAAATTGTAGTTTAAATTTCCAAAAAACAAATTTAACAGGTCAACACATACAAGAGCAAATGTTATAAAACATATTCTAAATTAGCTTTGATCTGAAAAGATATTTTTTTTTAACTAATACAATGAAAACAGATATAGAATTTACAATCGATGACTTTTGTATAGAGCATACCAAAAATCAAAAAATAACATTCGTCTAAGATTTCAGTTTAGACGTTACAATTGAACATATAAGAGTGGCACTTTACAAAATAAGTTATTTTACAGCTTTTCAAAACAAAATTTTGTCCATGAAATGAAGCCGCATGTTTATACGAATTAGAAACAAGTGAAATGAGGTGTAGAATACTTGGAAACTCTTTTCAGTTTCAAAGCTATGAATTGTCGAAGTTAAGGTTTTTTCATTCTCATTTCAAAGCACATCCAACTTATGACAGAATGAGAAAGGCAAAAACGCATTCTCTGAAAAGGATAAAAAATTCTCCGTTATAAAAAAATAGTAAAAATTATACCTTTTTTATAAAATTGTAAAAATGTAGAATCGACTAAACATAGATGACATTTTTAAAACCCAAATTCATCCCGTTCTTGTATGAATGGTGTGCGTCGCGGCGGGAGCAATTTCTTAACGCGCTCAAATTACTGTTAATGAAGATGATTCACAAGTGCTGTAATTAGAATATAGGAAGGAAATATATGTTTTGAATCACCATGATACATTATAGTTATTCTGTGGGAATAAAATTTTGACTCACAGCAAATTAAAATATGCTTTTTTATAATCCATTCAATAAGATCACAAAAATAGTTATTGCTTCGAATTATCTTTAAAACTAATTTTTATCAATTAAAATATTATTCAATAAAAATAGATGAATTTCAGTATAAATTTCTAAGGCCCTCCTTAATGAAATTTATATAAAAAAATCCGCACTAAATTCCTTTGATTCATTACTCAACTGAATGAAAAGAATAATAGCAAATAAAATTAATGAATAATCCCTTATTTCCTGGATAACTTCAAATTTCATTGTTGAATTAAACAGTAAAGTTCTGAAAAATAATAGAATATATATTCTACAGATTTGAAGTATGCAGAAATTTCTCTGTGCTGAAGGTCTGCACCATAGCAAAGAAAAAGAATGATCACAAAAAGATTTGAATGAATAGAATTCGCATCTATTGCAGCATTGCTGTTATTTGTATAATTTTGTGGAAATAAAGTTATAAAGTAAAAATAACACATGCATCATAAGTATCTTAAGATGGTGCTTAACTAATATAATAATTTTTAACTGACTATTTGGTTCTGATACATGGTATCAAATTTAGATAATTGAAACATTAGACGTTAAGAAAGTGAATTAATGCATAACGTAGATAAAAATGAGTGAGTAAATTCTCAAAGAACACATATAAATAAGTAAAATTAATACTATTTTTATACACCGAGGGAATCCCCCTTTTTATTCAGGATTGAAATGAGAGCAACTTAAAGGCAACTTGGCGCCTTTTCTGGGCATATAAGATGCACCCTCTTTTTTTACCCACATTTTTGAAGGATAAAACATATCATTATAATGACTTTACACTGTTTTAAATATAAAGTAATGCAAATCGTAAGTAATACTTTCTACAGATAACCACAATCTAACTGGGAAATAATATCTTTCAACTTTCATCAAAACTTAGATACTCATCTCAAGAACTAAATGAATAGAAATCTGTTCAAAATCAGCATCAGAGTTTTCATACATACATACATAACTGTGTGGGGAGACCCCAAACTGTACCATCAGGTTAACCCCCTCAACACCCTTTAGGCCTGGGGCTTTTGAATTGACAAGATTCCTGATACTATACTTTAGTTCATTGAATGCAAATTGTGGGTCCATTGTGGTTGTGAGATTTAAGGACTGACTTCTGATTCTGTGGTGGTGTTCATTGTCAATTGCTATGTCATCTGCTGGAAAAGTAGCTTTCAAAAGGTCCTGCATTATGGTGGTGGTAGTCTGACTATTATTAATTGTAGTCGTGAGAGTCTGAAATTGTGTGGACTGGAAAGTTTTGCCGGTAACAATTTGTTGAATAATACCATGTTCTTTATTGTTGGTAGTGCAGAACTGTGACCAGATCTGTAATTTTGCTTCTAAAATTGATCTTTTATAGATGGCCAGGTGTTGCTTATACTTTAGATGCAGCTGATTTGTAATGGATGGTGTAAGCGCATTTTTCATTATTCTTCGTATGACCCTTGTTTATTGCTTTTGGCTCCTCAGGCTGGTTGTCCACCAATATAAGTTCGTTTTCATAATTGGATGCCGGGTACTGAAGACTTCTTCTGACATTGATTTTAAAACATCCAGGAGTTGGATGGTTATTTGTGCTAGGTATTGGATGTATTGGCACGTTCTATTTTAAGTTGATTCACACTGGGCTTAATTTTTGAATAAACTTGTGTTTACCTTTATAGGTATTGTATCGTCTATTAAAAATTACGATGGATTTTGAAGAGATTCGAAATGTTATATATTTATGGTCAGAGCATGTAACATCGCGTCAGTCACTGCCCACTGATCTATTATGCTGGAAGCAAAGTCGTTTACTAATGTCAAGTCTGGCCATCCGATTCCATCAGGGCCTTCGAATGTTTGTGGCTATCCTAGTCATTAGCAATAGAGATGGTGCTGCGGAATGAAGTCTTCAAAAGGAGTTTTCTACGGTCATTTTAATTGTAGCCCCACAGGATGTTGTGTGCATTAAAGTCTCCTCCAATAATCATTGGCTTTTCCGGATAGCTTACTAAGATGTTATGTAACTGCTAACAAGCAGTTTCAATCCTTTCATAGGGTGAGGCATAGAGGCTGGCAAGAAGTAAAGGATATGGTTGCAGATCCAGCTGAATCGCTACGAGATCCCTTGTTGATTGAATTATTGTGGGATTAAAGGGTGCATTAACAATGATGGCCGCTCGTGGGTTGTCCGGCTCCATTGTATGAAATACCTTCCATCTAAGAGGTATCACCCTTATGCTTCCTTTCAATGTATACGGTTCATTATTAAACTAATATCGATGTTGTTAGTGACTATGTATTGTGAAAATTGGACTATTGCCGATCTGCTGCGTTGTAAGTTAGCTTGGAGACAAGTTATATTGTTGCAGGTTAGACACGTTAAATTTTCATTGGTTGGGTCCTGTACAATTGGTACTGAGTGCGCACTGTTTAAGTTGTGACCGCTGTTGATTGATGTTTCATTGCTGTTATGGGTGGGCATTTCAATTAAGGTTATTGGCTGATCAGTTATTTATTGGTTAGTGGTGCTACGGTAAGTAGTTTGTTTGTAGTATGTTCTTTTTGGTTTTTATAACTGTTCGTTGGTAGAGTTGTTATATGATGGGTAGTTGAAATCATATACAGAGTGATTAGTAGCGTATTGACATCCTTTTTTATTATTCTCAAAGCAGTTGATGCAAAAAGATTTATTTTCGGCGTATTCATCTGTCATGTGTTCACCTTCACACTTTCGACAAAACTTGACATTCTTGCAATTGATAGTTGTGTGGTGGAGGGACTGACAGTTTTAGCATCTACGTACTGTTAAAAAGCGGTCGATTCTGAATATTCGTAAATCTATGAAAATGAAGCAATTTTTGAGGAGCTTATGATCTTGGGAGTTCAAAGATGCAATTCCACAAGTTGAATTTACCTAGGGTTTTCCTAGTTTGGAGAATCCTAATATCCTGCGTGTTTTTAAGACTTAAGTCTTTCTGAATCGCGTTGAGCATTGATTCATGCGATAGTTTCTGGAGGGTTAAGAAGAATTAGTCTTATTTTCGGTATTTCCCTTGGGAACGCCGTAATTTTTTTATTGTTAAGAATTGTTGATAGCTGTGTTATGTCCGTATGGTTCCTGCATTGGATTTCGACATGGAATTTTCTCATGTGAATACCTTTAGGTCGGACATCACTTTAAATTTGCTGCAGTGTTTGTCCGATATTTTCTGCTGGAGTTCTTTTTATTATTAGGCATGGCTGAGATTTTACCACTTGATTATAAGTTTTAAAGTCTGCTGGCTTGGTTTCAGGTTCTTCCTTAGAAATTGTAGAGTGGACTTTTGAAGTTTGTTGTTTAAGGATTCCATAGCATTTGCTAATTCAGGTAGGTTTTGGTCCTTTAGGACTTTTATATTCTGCAGGAGCTCCTTCCATGTTGGGTCAATATTTTCGACTGGGGGTGTTGGTTGAGAAGTTGTGAATTTGAATTCCTCTTGCAGGTTTTCAATGAGCGTGAGGGCTTTATCACGCTTCTCACTCGGGAAAATGAATTTGCCCTTATTTTTTGATTGTATGATTTTCCTTAGGGTTTGTAGCATTGCAAGTGTTATTTTGTAAGGGAGGCTTTACAACCGCTGGGTGCACAATAACCTCTTCACTTTGAGAGTTAAGATAATTAATAGTGCTAAGGTCTGCATCTAAACCATCTAAGTTCAGGTTTTCTAAGTCATTTGTGTAGGTATGTTGCATGAGTGAATTCATTTCAGTCATTATAATTTGAATTTTCAATTAGGATAATGTAGAAAACTGATTAAACCTGTAAGTTTATTGTTGAGAAAAAATATGTAGTGATGAGAATCTACTGTTGGTGAAAAGAAACACTATAAATGTGTAAAAACTGACAGTAAATATAGCGAAAGTGACACAGATGCCATGACCACCACGTCCCGTGCATCAACCCGCATACCTACAGACAGCGTCATGAAGGAAATCCCATGGGACGCTTTCAGCAGAGAGTCCCATCAGTGTGACCCTACTGATAATGTTGTGCTAAAATATTTAATAGTCATTAATTGTTAATCAAGAAAATTAAAAAAAATATTATAAAGTTTAAATCGATAGAGGGAGTCCACCAGATAAGCATAACGCTGAAAATTGCATGTTTAAACCTTAATTTGGGCTATAAGCTATTTGTTATTTATTTCATTTTTTTTAAATGGTATACTTAATGGAACACCGACCCACCCGAAGGTATGCGGTGAGAGAACGTCGTTGCGTAATCCAGTCAAGAGGTACACCACAAGGCCGAAGCCAAGGTTCAGGTGGTCACAAAGGTCAAATGACTGAAAGAACTCCCAGCAAGTGGTAGGGTGACCCAAACCACTATAAATAAAGGCTCAAAGTGATGGGGCGAGAGAGACGTTCATTGGAACTCGCTCTGACTGGAAGATGGGGGCCAATTTGGCCTATAAAACTTAAAAAAAACAGACAAGGTTACAAAACAGTATGATACAAGATAAAATACAAACAAGGTTACAATACAGTATGATACCAGATTAAATACAGATAAGAAATTTTACATATGTACAGAGAACAGAAGAGGTGGAGTCAGCCAGTGAATTGGTAGTGCATCTCTTGCAGTAGAATCTCTTGGATACCCTTCCGGAATCCTTTGTTGGAGAGGAATTGTGGGGCTCTATCAGCTCTGGCAGAACTTGGGAAATGGCGTGTCCTGACATCAGTGTAGTGCTCACAGTCGAATATGAGGTGATTGACGTCTTGAGTCTCTCCATCATGTGGGCAGATGTCATCCTGTCCATGGAATCGTCTTCTGTAGGTTCCAAAGCAACCATGACCAGTGAGGAACTGGTTGAAGTAGAAGTCTGCAGAGATTCTTTTTCTAGATACTTTAGGAAAGAATGAGTAGAGTCTCCTGGTCTTGGTGGAGCACTCCCAGAGATGTTGCCATCTGTGCAGTTCGTCTATATTGGTAAGGGTGATAAGCTGTTGCCTGCTGAGTCGGACTGTGATTCCAATATCCTCATTTGTGGTTGCGTCTTTGGCGGCTTTATTCGCTTCCTCATTGAAACGGATGCCCACATGTGCTTTTACCCAGTGAAAGGTAAAAGTTTGGGGGTTGTTCATGAGAATCTCCCTAATGTCGCTGATGACGTCACTATTGATGACTGTAGCAGAGAGAGCCGAAAGCACAGATTTAGAGTCTGTGTGGATGTGGCAGACCGGAACATTATGTTCCAGAACGTATTTCATGGTAAGAAGAATGGCAGAAGCTTCTGCTTCGAATACCGTTGCGTCATCATTCAGTCGGATATTGGTGCTCCAGATTACAACTTCGTTGCAAAGAATAATGGAGGCACATCCCACTCTGTTGACAATCTTGGAGCCATCGGTGTAAGCAAAATGGTCAAGATGGTTAGGAATGGGCGACCATTCCACTTGCCTATGAGTCCAGGGAGGATCATTCCTCAAAGTACGAGTCCATGCATTCTTAGAACACCAGTTTCTGTCGCTAACACTAATAGTCGAACCATAATTCCACAGCTCGAATCGTTTCTTATAAGAATCTGCCTTCAGATGCAGAGGAGGGCAGCCAGCAAGGATTTGAAGGGCATCAGTAGAGGTGGTTCTATAAGACTTGGTGATCTTAAGTAGAGCAATTCTCTGTATTTGTTGCAACTTACCATTGATGCGGACTGTGTCCTGGTACCACACCTGGCACTCATACAGGATAATGCTCTCAACAACACAGGTATAAGTCAGTTTGAGAATCTCTGGTTTAAGTCCCCATGTGGCCCTAGTGACTCGGGCAAGTTTGTTTTGCAAATTGTTTATTCTTTCCTTGATCCAGTTCAAGTGCGGAAACCAGCTCAGTTTGGGATCTAGGAGGATTCCTA
This sequence comes from Latrodectus hesperus, assembly GCA_037975125.1. Lineage (NCBI taxonomy): Eukaryota > Metazoa > Arthropoda > Arachnida > Araneae > Theridiidae > Latrodectus > Latrodectus hesperus. The sequence continues at coordinate 134,857,891 of CM075850.1, read as the reverse complement.
GATACTTCATTTCAGAGGTATAGGAGATTCTGTGACCAGATATGGTAATGCCAGGTCTCCTGGTGATGTCCCTGTGTGGAACAAATATAGTATATTTGCATTTATTGAGACTAAGTTGAAGTCTAAACTTTCTGGTCCAGTCTTCCACTATTTTCATGGGTTTTATAGCCATTTTAGAGAAATTAAAGTAGGACTTTGAATGGAGGAGAATTGCCACGTCATCATTTTTTAAATGGTATAAGAAATGATATCATAAACATCCAACTCAATGAGATATAGACCAATTAGATTTGCTCTACAATTTGGGAAAAAATTTCACTCATGTAATCCCATAGTCTTCTCCCTATTACTATGCACTGCAATTCTACTACATTTAGTTCCTAAGTATAGTCCCCATTAAAATATATTACTCTTAACTATTAGGTGGGAAAAAATTATGATATTTAGCTATCAGATAATTCATTTTAAGTGAATTAAATATTTTCTTTAGGTTAAATTAAAATTCAGATTATTTGTATCATATTGAAGTAATTAAGATTATCATATTTATAAGAAATGTTGTTCATCAAAATTTTTAATAGACCTAACTTAATATAAAATGTCAGGGTTTAAATTGACATGCCTTTATAATAAAACAATTATAAAAGATTAAATATTAATTTATTTTGCAAGATAATTTATAGATTAATTTATTTTACACGCAGTTATAATCGTTGAATTAACAAAAAATTATAATCATTAGACCTATATACAGATTATAAAAATTGTAAGACATTAAATGGTAATGTTCAAAAGTATAATTTATAATCATAAATTATTATAAAATATCAAAATTAAAACTAACGTGTTAAAATATGAAATAAGAAAAAATTTATTTTTTTCAGTTATAATAGCAATAATAATTGAATAAAAATTAATAAATAAATACATGTCTTGTAGTGAAAAATCTTTAAAAGACTCAGATAAGAACGTGAAAATGTTATAGTCCAAATGTTTGGGAGGAAAAAATTTTAAATCCAGAACTAGATTGAGAAAAAAAATTAAATAAATTTTTATTCCTTAAACTTTATTGCTAAAGCAAAAAAGATCAAGTCCACAAGAAGAGTAATGGAAAAAGTTTAAGTTCTGGATTTAGGCTTATCTTGCAACGTGAAAAAGTTGAAGTTCAAAAAGTGGACTAAGAATAAGAAAAATAAGTAATATTTAAAACAAAAAAGACCATCTAAGTGGGGTCATTAGAGACATATTTAGAAATAAGGAACTTAGAACTTTGTTCCATGTTGCTGCGACAATTAGGAACCGAGGAAACAGCTATTTAATATTAAATTAAATTAATTACTTATGCGGGGGAAATTTGGTGACCAAAGGGTTAAGATGAAAATGAATGGGGGGACATAGCAGGGAACGAAAAGCAAAACTTTAAAAAAAAAAATGCAGTATCAAGCATCTACAAAGGGGAAGAATGAAGAAACATGGGGAGAAAATACGAAAAGAAATTTTATTTCTTAATGCACTAATTAGACCAGATCTCATTAACAGTTGACTGATAACACGCGCATTGCATACTTAAAAATAGTCACAGAAATCCACTCCGAATTAATGTAAAAAATCTGGAATGAATTGATTAAAAATTAAAAAGTTACGGTAGTTTTTATGATAAGAATTACAATCAAAATATTCAAAAATACATACAAATGATGGAATAAAAATATAAAATTTATAAAATTATAGAAAAGGGACTATTGATCTTACATACATCTTTCTAATCATTATAATATACTCTCTCCAATTTGAGAACTATTGTAGAAAGCTAGGACAATTAGAACCGAAGTCATTAATGAATAATTAAAAAGGTGGTAAAAAATTTTGCTAGAAACTGACGGAAAACATGGATTTTATGAATTTATTAAAAGGTTAATAAACTCTGTTCCAATTATCCCATCAACACAGTCTATACTTCAAAACGCACAGAATCAATGCACGAAACGCAATAATATGACATCCGGACACTTGCTTTGATTTTAGCCACTCATCATGATGTTAATTAATCCTAACAAACAATAACTGATAAAAAAATTTTTTAAAATATTCAAAATAAGTTATTGAAAAACAAATTTCTACTTTCCGAAATGCCACAAAATTCACACCAATTGTTCTTGGGATAAATATCTTCTGAACTACAGTAACATCTTGTTGAACTAATTAATTGTGACCTTCTAATTAGCCACGATAACAAAATCACCCCCTCCGTTGCAGGAGTTGTACGAATGGTTGAGCATGCGGACTGTGTCAGGAAGACAAACGAAGAAGCACGTCCGCTCGGTACTAGTGCCGGAAGCAACTCTGGAGTCTTCATACAACAAAGCGTTCTCTGTACCATCTAGTATAGTGTTAATGACATACTTCTTAAAAATATTTAGATACTGTCTCTGTTTTATAAAGGTCATGTAAGTTATTAGTGAGAATTGCTTTTCTTCCTGATTCTGGAAAGTTTTCAGCATTTTCCCATTTGAGGGTGGACAGAATTGCCTCTCTTTAGCCTTGCTTCCATGTTATTTAGCATATGCAGTAACACATAGATTGTATGTTTTGGTACAACAATGCTAACATTGCTTTTGAGCCATAAATTACAAAAAAATTAAGAAAATTAACCGTTAAAAATCTCACACTCTTAAAAGTCGATCGCAAAAATTTTAAATAAACCCAACTGAGATTGCTGTTGAAAGCTCATGTTGAAGTGTCATTAAATTCTACGTAACTGTAACATTCTCACATTCTGTTAGGAGTCAAGAAAAAATCTCTGAATAGAGAAAATTTCCAATGAATGTAATAAAAATCTAAGTATCGACATATAAGGGGCAGTATCGGCAAATAAGACCTATTTTCTGTTTCTCAGACCTATTTTTTTAAAGTGTGTGTACTGAGACAAACACATGTTTGACAAAAGACGTCATAACTATTAAATATTGATTGCAGCATTTGTAATTCAATTACACTGACATTTTAAAATGCATTAAAAAAGTTGTTTATATTACAATCCATACAAACCTGATGACATTTTTCTCGTTGTAAGAGTGAAGTGAAGTTGTTCCTTTTTGCTTTTAAAAATCCTCGTCTTTGATTGATTACAAGAAATAGGAAAAAATATGCACGGCATCGGATCAACACTTCTTTCTCAACGTAGTTCTTTCTAAAAATATTTTTTTTTGAAATTTTAAAATAATATCATTTTTGATCACTGCAACAAACATATTTTTGATTTTTTTAATGTACCATTGATTGGACTGCCTTCAAATGAGGATGAAAATAATTCTGGCTCAATATTTAATATAACTAAGTAATTAAAAAGAATTTACATATGTTCCCCTTCTTCGTTACTCCCAAAAACATTTTGATCAAAGCTCTGAAAATTGCAAAGGATGTTATAAAAGTACTTACTTTTCCTAATAGTAGTTCTTATGAGAAAGGTAGGCACAGGTTTTCCACATTGGAAGTTACGACCGTATGTCAGAATGACATAACTAATTTAGTAAAATGATTTGTTAATAGAAATAAAATCAATATGCTTGAAAAAGATAAATAAACGATTGCTTAATGTTAAAATATAGATCATTATGCAAAATATGCATAAGACTTTGGAGTTTAAAGTAGATATTAATGTTGTAAAAGTAATACAAACAGAGAAAAAAAATGTTTCCCGCGCGCGTTGTAGTAACAAGCTATTCTTATATCTATTTTAAAAATATATACTTGTTATCTTTTCTCTGGTTGCTTTTTAAGAATGGTTATGTTTTCTAAAGTTTCTGAGCTAATTAACACTTGTAAGAATCGCTAATATTTCTTTTTTTTAAAAAAATGAATTTCTTAAATGTTTTACCCTATTTATTTTCCATTGTAATTAAAATAAACGTCTATTCATTTCCAATCGGTCTTTTCTAAGAACTAATACATCAATTTATTTATTTATGGTATATTATTTAACCCAATAAATGCTTATTTCAAGTCCTTGCGGGAAAGGAAGTTCTTCCGTGTATTACACGCACAAGTTTTGTCAGTTGAATTTCCTTTGCTGGAAAAAATCCTTTCGATGAAAAAATTTGTTACTCTTAGAAGTTATTTCTCTAGATTTATAATCTGCTTTACGAGGGATTCCTGGAAGTTGTTTTCTTTGAAGAGCTGACACAAAAAGTGCAGAGTATTTTTCAATCCGCTACATTTTGTTGTTTTTGTTCGCAACTCCAGAACTCTAGTTCTTAAATCACTGTAGTTAACATTTAGGCACATTAATTTGCTGATTATCAATAGAAATACCAAAAGCAAAAAAATATTTATTACAATTTATTTCCTTGGATTGACAAGTATAAACATAAACATATTGAAGAAATGAAGATGAATTTGAACTGCTTATTTATAAACTTATATTTGCCTATTATAAATTTATAAAATAGTATTTATAATTATAATTTGTTTAATTTAACCAAGGTGGATAACATTTTGACTTCTCTTTCATGGATTTGTGATGTACTTGTATTATTAAAAGCTCTAAATTTTATAAAATGCTGTAAGATAATAATATTTTACATTTTTACAAGAGGAAGCAATTTAAGGTTTTGATGTATAAAAATAACTTAAAGTATGCTTAAAAGCAAAATGAATATTAAATACCGTAAATTTTTTGATTCATACTTTACAAATAATCTGTATTTATGTCACCTCTGTTATGTGAATTTCTGGTTTGTGTCTCCAAAAGTTACTTCCTTTCTTGAAAAAATATGAATTTTGTTTTTGAATATGATGTTCACTGTGTATTATACACAGGAGGATACGTGAAAAATTGGGTATAGAAGTATTTATTTCCTAAAAAGAAAAATGAGGAAGTATTAATATATTTTTAAGAATAAATTAATCACTATGTAATTACGTAAAAATATTTACTTGCTTTTATCTGAAACATGCGTTTTAAGAGTATGCGTACAATAAATAGTGCTCTGTTCTTTGGATTCGAACTGTTTGCAATAACATTTTTGCAGGAGATTCACGTTTCTTGTTCGCGCATTGCTTATTACTGAATTTCAGAATCACAAAATGAATACTTTTTTTTCCAAGTGACTTTCGTGGAGAGTTTCGTGTGCATCGACGGAAATGTTTCACAAAAATAAAGTTCAAAGGAACTTTTCAGCAACCTTTCTTCAGATTTATTGAATGGGAGAAAAAGATTTTAATTACAGACTTTCGCGTTGAAAGATATTTTTTATGAAACCTCACTTTACTATCACAGTGATTTTCTTTCATTTTGCTTCTGTAGAGCCATTTACATTTTTAATTTATGATTAAATTTTAAAATGCCAAGAATATATGCATCGTGAATACGTGGTTTAAATTCTAACTTGTGGGTATAAAAATTTTCAACTATTCACGCTTATTGTATTACAAGTATGCAAAATGTTAGAAAAACTATTTATTCTAGTTTATATTTGCTAAAAACTAGGTTAATATTGTCAACCAAATCAATGATATTGAAAAATCCAATTATAAAGGAAGTTTTTTTCGTAATTTTTCTATGTGGGCCTGAGGTTTATTTCATTGTACCATCAAATTACCCATCGGCATTTGAATTTCATAAGGAGCATTCTACTTCCTGGACTTCACTGATTTTCTTCGTTTCTGATACAAGTACCTTCTAATTAATTGCTATTCATATCTTATGATATTGAAATAAATATATAGGTTATGCAGGTTATAATATATAGGTTTTGTGGGAGAAATAAATATACAAGATTTTTAAAATTTTCTTGTTAATGTTACTGTAACCTGTTTCATTAAGCTAACGAACGCTTCAATACATTTTAATATCGCATTTTAGGTAGCCCACTTGCTTAAAAAGCATCTTATATTTTTATTGCATGCACAAAAATACAATATTAATCTTTTTAGAGCAACTGAAAAACATTTATTTATTTAAAGATTTACTTCATCTCGGAAATAATAAAAATTTTATTTTTAAAAAAGTGCTCAGTTTCCTAATTTTAATTCTAGTTTTTGCTTATCTTTTATCTTAAAAATTTATCACGTCACCTTAATAATAAATACGCTAATCTATTATTATTTTCTAATGGAATGATTTATTAGGCCTTAGTTTATAAATTAAACTGGTACTATTTCAAAAGTAATGTTAAAACAGATATTGTTTACAAGATTTGTAATCTTCTAAATTTAAAATTCCATAACAATAAAATTAAAGCAAAGGAGAAGAAATATTACTGATAACTTTTTAAATAATTTTCAAATTTTGTCCATTAACAAGTATTTGAACATCTGTGCTAAGAGATAAACACAATTTATTCATTCATTAGTTGGTAAAGTCTTCGCAAGTGAAGCAATTAAAGCCTTTAATCCTCTGTGGAGGATTTTTTCAAGAGTTTGGGTGATGAAGATTTTTTCCAACTCGACAAGGAGAAGATATGCAAGTTCTTTCATCAATTTTGGATGGTTGTGGCACTTCTTAATAAGGTTAATTCATACCAGAGGTCTTCGACTGGATTCCTGGGCAGGCTAGTCCAATCGCTCATCTCCATTTTCAGTACATCAATCCATGGTGGTCTCGAAACAAGACAAGTGGCCTTGTCATTAAGAAAGTAACAACGGTACAATTCGTAAAATTGACACTGCAAAGAAAGCGCGCTGTTGTCTAGAATATTAGTGGCAAAAATCGAATCGGTATCAAAAATTCCAGTAAGTACCACAAAAAACATCTGTAGATCACTTCTATAAAACTTTACTATAAGCACAATGCATTCTGGCAAAAGTTGTTATCCAAACAAACGTCAAACCCAGATTCTACCATCCTGCTTGAATCTGGATTCGTCTCTTCAGAAAATCTGTTTCTATTCGTCCATGAGACATGTCGAAATATCGACATATCTCGCACTACCTATAATTTTTTAAATATTTATTGTTGATGTTAGGATTCAAATCTTTGACTTAAGTGGCCAATGAGGATTCAAATCTTTGACTTAAGTGGCCAATGATATTTGTGACTATTGTTATAAGGAATTTCTGGCAAGGTAATGTTTTGACATTGAATAAATATATGCTCCATTGAGACTAATCAATTAGAAGAAAAAAGAATTTTATTGAAGGTATGAACATGAATGATAGTGCATTGTAAATTTATTTAGTTACGAGCAATATTTCTTTTTCCAAATAAGTAAATGCTGTAATTCTTATTATAAGGATATTTTTCGAAAAAACTATTCCAATTTTTGTGAAAAAAAGACAGTTTTAAACATGTGATTGTTTAAATTAGTTATTCTGTTTAAATAATGATTGTTTAAATTAAATTATATGTTTAAATTTAAATTACTTTTAAAGTTCATTCACAACTAAAAAAATATTGAAATCAAGATATTTCTGTCGAATTACTTACTTCTATTAATAACAGAGTAAATAAAATTTTTCCTTCAAATTTCTAAGCACACTGACACTAAATTAGTATGTGTGCCATAATGACAGATTCTATTCAAATCACTCTTTAGAACTATTTCCCTAAGAATGCGTACATTTTTAAAAGGATGAGTGGAGTAACTTTTGAGTTTATAAGACTGTAGAAGATTGCTTTTTACTTATGCAGTTTCCATATTAGAAATGGTTTGAACACAGAACAGGATTCTTTTTGACAGTTTTGTCATCTTTCTCGTACTTCTTTTTGTTGTTGTTCTTGTTGCTAATCCCAGATGATCAAGCAATGCTAGACCATCTCCATAAAACCCATTATTTCTAACAAGTCCAAAAATAGTGTAGGATCTTTAAGAATGTCACTTTTGGCAAAATGCAAGCAGTTTAGAATATGGGTAGGGGAGGCCCTGGGTTCATGGTATTGGGAAAAAGAGCAGCTTCGAGACCTGGGGCACCAAAGGTAGAAGACTGACTTAGCCCCTAGAGCATAATGGAGTGGCCTTCACGCCAAGGGTAGCCCTACCAGGAGAATATACTCCTGACGTACTTCGCCCACTCCGCCCACGAACACCCTCCCGCCACGTTGAGGCAGTCAGACAGGACTTAGAGAGGGACTTCTTTTTGTAACTTATTTATAAATCTTTGACAACCAATATTTTGCTTATAAAAATGCAAATGCCAATATGCTAAAACAAATTAGTTGTATTACACACGTTTTATGTTTATTCAACCTGATAAAATATTTCCAGGGACTTAATACGCAATAAGTTCATAGGATGACTTATTAATGTTATCATTCACACAAAACAAAGTTTTTAGGAAACACTGACAAATGCTGAAGTTTCTTCATCATCTCTTTCGTTATTTCTCAATTAACAGTAATTTTAGTAACTCTACTTTTGTAATTTTCAAAACAAAAGGAAAATGTGAACTTTCTGCATTGATAAACATTGCTTTTGTGTATGTTTAGTGTGAAAGATTGAGACTAAACAAAATGTTTTTCGAACTTCATTACACCGATTTATTTGCTAATTTTAAAAATGGTCCCACATGGTGATGTTAAACTCTTTTCAAACAAATTCAGCAATTCAGTAGATGTTATAGAAAACATAGCAATGTCCAGAAAGCAATTTTGGTCCATCACAAACTCAAGATGAGTGAAATAGATGATACCTTAAAGATATTCAGATGGAACATATTGACCATTTTGACTGAACATTTGTGCATTAAACAATTCTTTTCGAAATAGGCATCCCATTAACTCACGGCTTTGATAAAAAAAGTCATGGATTTAGAGTGCTGTTTATGATTATTTTAATGAAAAGAAAAGTATTTTTCAATACAATATGTGGCAATGAAGGAAAAATATATATCCATCACTTCATTCGCAATCAAATTCCCATCCAGTTGAAGTGACCAGAGAAAATCGTCCAAAAAGAACAAAAACGCAAACTTCGGCTGGGAAATTTTTGCCTCCAATATTTTGAATTATGAACGGTATTCTGATCTTCTATTATCTTTAAAAAGGACGTGTTATAGATATCAAACATAAAATAGCATTATCAAATACTTGAACGAAAAAATGATTTCCAATAGAGAAGAAACAATTACCAAGGTAATGTTCTGAAATTTGTTGTAATAATGGCAAAACTGCACAAATTGAAAATTTTGAATTGCTCCCTCTTGTACTCGCAGACTCAAAAAGAATGCCGCAAGAGAAGGTTCCAATGGCATTCATGAAAAGGAAATTTATTTTGAGAACAACTGTAATCCACAAATTTTTGGGGAGGCTCAGAATGCCTCTTGACTGAGAGATAGTGTTAATAGCTAAAGTTATTTACTAAAGCCTGTAGCACTTAAAAGTTATTTTAATAGTCATAAACCAAACTTATTGACTAAACGTGTTATAACAAGTATAAATTTAAAAGAGGTTTTCTCTTAGTTAAAAAATTTTCTCTCGTCAATTTTATAAAATTATAGCAATAATATATTCCTCAAACTTAAAATACAGCCATATTGTTTGTAACACATGATTAAAAACACCACTTTAGCTTTTTTCTATGAGCTTTGTTTATTTTTAATGTAAATGAATAAGTAATAGTATATATATTTAAAATTAATTATGTTTTGATGATTTTTCACAGTACTTTATTTGCATATTATACATTGAGGTTTCCTTCAAAATGTGCGTAATCAGTTTTTTTCATTGTTTGCTTTTTTGAAATGTCTCAATAAAGGGAAAATATTCATCTATTTTGCGCAAGGGATTCCAAGGAACATATTCACTTATAAACTCATGGAAGTTTTAAAAAATATATAATATATTTTTTTAAATTTCCATAAGCTTCTAGAAACTTCAAAGATTTAACAATTGAAGCCACTGCAAAAAATAAATGCTACCATTATTCGGTTATATTCACTAATGGGATACTATCAGAGGTTATGATCTCTTGAGGAAAACATATATTAAAATTTTGAATTTGAAAAATAATTATATTATTTTTTAACGATAATTTTTACTTAGTTTTATTTAAAACATTATCTGCATTTTGAAATATGGTTTCTTGCGTAAACCAACTAAAAATTGTGAGTGGTGTAGAACGTTTGAAAAAATTCCTTTTTTGTTAGAAAACACTGAATCGTGGATACCTTTTACTCGCGTTCCAATATATTTCGAACTGGCGGTGCTTTGGCCAATCAGTATAAATTGATAGCAAATGCTATAATCAACATTTGAAATGTGAAACAGTTTATTTCACCAAGAAACATTCAACCTGATAGAAGTTTCATTTTTTTTTGTATGACCTATTCTGTATTTCAGTCGGTACAAAAATCAGCGGAGTATCAGAACAAGAATTTTGTTCTTGTAAATATAATTACATTCTATTACTTTTAAAGCACGAAACGTGTGGAATTAATTGTAATAAAGTTCGCTTAAAATTCACACACAAATGCATTGTACTTTATCTTTATATCATTTCAGGATCTTTTGCTTGAATATAAAAGATTCTTAGATTCGTTTAGCGATAACTTTTTTTAAGTTTTCTTAGCTAAAAAAATTTTTTTAATCACGTCTATCTTTGAAACTCGGGAAAACCTTTAAATGAATTTGAAATGCACAAACAGTTAGAAATTAAATAGTTCTAAATATTTTCTCTAGTATTTGCGGAATGTTCCAAGAAAAATATTTCAATACTCTAAGAAAGAAAAGATAGAATGTTTACTTTCTTAAGTTCTTCAGTTGCTTTCCTACAATATATTTACATTAAATTTTGCTTATGAAAAAATCGAATGGATACTTAAGAAACTTAATTTTTGAAAAAGTAATTTTAATTAGTGAAGCATTTTCAATTAGTATATGCTGAAAAAGAAAGTGATGAATTGCTAAAGAAAATCATATAATTTGCTAATGAAAATTACAACTTTTTGTACAAATACGTAGTGTTCTCTATTGAAATAAAATTTCTTTTCTTTTAATAGAGAACACCACGCCTTATTCTTTAAGATAATTTCATTTTCATTATTAATTCATGTTGTAGTTTTAAGTCCCATTCCGAATTCAGTTAGCTCACCCAAAAGAAGAAGTAGAAGAATAAATTACTTATTATAAGAAACTCTGATTACGTAAGCTAAAATGATATCAGGTTGCTATTATCTTTTTACTTGAGAGACGGAAAATAAATCTATAAAGCTAATTAATTATTTTTATTTATCATAGAAAATAAAACAATTTGGTCAAATTGGTCTGATTTCATTTAAAAAGAGAAAAAAAGTGCCTTCAAATGCTTTATTATTCTAGAGCCTTATATACAGCAGACATTCGTTTTGGTTATTTCTAATTTAAGAATCCTCACATTGCTGATTCAAAATTTCTAGAACAAGTACAAATTTCAAATCAAATAAGAGGAATAATCAAAAGTGTTTTTAAAGTGAAATTGGGCAGAAAATACGTGATTTATAAAGCAGACTAGCGGGTGCTCCAGCATACACACATATATAAGAAATGTGAAATTAAGTTTGTTGTATTCAGAAAATAAATTAGCATTTCCATAGCATTAAAATTATGCAAATGATTCTTCGTGCTTGTGAATAAATTTTATTATTCTATAAATAATATGTTTGGCATTAGACAATGAGGCCTTCTTGGCATGATTATTTTCACCTGGGTTAGGTTTCGAATCTACTACTTTCTGAGTATGAGAGCCATTCCATTTACTTCTGCCGAGCTGCCAGCCAACTAGTTAGTGGTTGTTTGACAATTCGTGAATGCGATTCTCATTTTGCGCGTGACGTGGTTCAGTGACTACTTTAAACTACAGATCCCGTTTTATTAGCTTTTGTACGCCAAAAATGAACATTGAGAAAAAAAAAACTAATCTTTCCTCTTCATTTTTAAGTATTTTTAAGACCATTATTATAGTATTCAAAATTTCACAAAAGGGAATTTTTCTTTTAATTTTAAAATAAACGCTTTTATAAAAAATCTCTCTCTCTTCAACTAATAACTGATTTCTGAAATAAAAAATTTTCTAATTTGAATACAGTCTTATTTTTAATCTTACTATTTATTGATATTCTTGTATTGATTAATTCCTTTTTATGTATACATAAACATAGTATAGTATTCTATAAATCTACTTTTCTTTAAATACTTAACTTTTTTTAAAAATAATTTGAGTGCTCTTGGCATAAAAAGGTTATTCACGTGCGGACTTAAGGTGTTCTGACGTACAGATTCGCATGCAATACTTGCGCAAATTATATTTAATTAGAAGGAAAAGGTTGTAATTTTTTAAAGAGTTACTTGATAATAACTTTTGACATTAATCCTCGATGATATTAAAAGAAATTTTTTATTATATGTTATGGGTTACCTTATATTATAAGCGTTACTTGATATATTTAAAACGTGACAATACTTTTCAGACGCAATGTAAAGTATATTTCGTAATAAGTAGTAGTTACTTTCTTGCCTTACAAATTTTGTTGATACTGCAAAAGAATTTCACTCTGAAGGCGTTTGAATGAATTCTTACTTAATTGCTTATTCTGATGCTGTGTTGGAGAGCAACCAAAAGAAGTTTTCATTATTTTGCCTGATCTAAGCCTTAGAAGTTATCTTTCCTAACCAGATTTCCAGTTAACATCAATTCCACGTTCGTTCAGTTGAAACATGCGTGAGTCAAAATATAGTTGAGATTAAACAAGGTATGAAGGAGCAAAAACTGATTCCGAATACATTTCTCAAATAAAATATATCGATAAATTGAGTCAAGAGCAATTAAAAAACTACTGGAATGTGAGGTTTAGAACACTTGAATCATTTTTATTTGCCAATTTATGTATTACTAAATTCGGGACTCCTTTCATCAGCATTTCAATGTTTTTTTCTTATGTGATTTATTGGTAAACTCGTACATATATTCGCTGTATTGGGCGAAAGAACAATTGTTGTTAGAATCGAAAGAAAATATTAAATGTGTGTGTTTATTACTTTTTAAATAATATCATTGTGGGAATGTTGAAAAAGGGATGATATGTGATGACTTCTATATTTTCTTTCTATATTCCTAGCTATTTAAGATGAGGACAATTTTAAAACGGAAGAAAAACAAAACTTCTATTTTTGAAGCGAGTAAAATTTCGACGCTGTCATTTAATATAACTGCGCCTTGTCATAAATATTTTTATAGTGAGTTCAAATAGAATTATTAAAATTTAATTCCTGCATGTAACAATTGTTATTTCTACTTCAACTATCAAGCTTAACTTTAACCTTGTATTTATTGTTATTTTATTCCTTTATAAATAAATTTTCACTGCGTTGGACTTGCTGTGTTTTTATCTCTTGTGAAGAGAAGTTTACTTAAAATATTTTGTATAAATGTTAGTAGTAATTTCAAAAGGTTATGGGCTCAGGTCTACGTCCATGTTTAATTTCCTTTCTTAAAACAGTATAAAAAGGCCTAAATTTTATTTTCATAGCATTTATTGCTATTACGTGTAACGCAACCTAAGCCGTTTGCTAACCCTAACTAGACATCCCTTTAAGAAGAACCAAAAGGTCATCATGGCAGGCCTTGATATTTCTTCTATGAATAAAATCCTCAGGTAAAAGTTAAAATGATGTCACTCTCATAACGAAAATTCTGGGTACTTTTCCAGCAAAATACCGTTATTTATGACAAGTATGGCTGTCTATGGATGAGAGTAAACAGACGTTATCAAATTGAACAGCCAGATTCATTGATGAAGAAACAAATCTAGATGAAAGCGAGTTCTAGATGAGATCGGTATTTATCACGAATTACAGAACACAGAGACCATCAGGAAATCAAAAGTCAAGTAATACTCAATCAAAATCTAAGACAGACAAGTCGAAAATAATTTGTAATTCTTGTCGAAAGAAGGGTCATTATGCTAAAGAATGCCGATCCCCACCACAAAAGAAACCTAGATACTACACTTATGATCAAGGTACCTCCAATTACATAAGTTACGATGCATTTAGTGCTGAAGTGCAAGAAATTGAAAATTGTAAAGACCAGTGGATACTAGATAGTGGTGCATCAGTACACATGAATTATGATTTGCACTCACTGTGTGAATTTCAGAAGTTAGGTGGTCATGATAAAATTCGTCTTGAAGACAACACAGAGCTTCCAATCAAATGTTAAGGTGAGGTAAGAATTAGGAAATTCGTAAACAATACTTGGATTGAAAGTTTAATAATAAAAGTACTGCATATGCCAGATTTAAAGAGAAACTTAATTTTTGAAGGAGTTATTTCAAATTGGGCAATTATCAATCGGGCAATTGTGCTGAAATTTATAACTGTGATAATAAACTTGTTGCCTGAGCAGTTCGCACATCGAATAACTTATATGAAATGCTATTCAAGGTCATTAAATCTATCCAAGCTACAGTAGTTGTCGCATATAATAATAAACTGCGGCATGAGAGAGTGGGGCACATCAATCTTACAGCTTTGAAAGAATTAAATGAAAAGGAGATTATAGATAAGTTAGATTTCTCAAAATCTGATACCTTCTTTTGTGAAGGTTGCCAGTATGGCTAGCAGCAGCATAAGCTACTGTTCAGTGATAGGAAGCACAAAGCCAGAAAACCTGGTGAATTAATTTACAGTGACTTGTGCGGTCCAATATCAACAACATCGCAAACATAAGAGTGATGCATTAGAGAGTTTCAAGGAGTTTGTGTTTCTTTCTGAAAACAAATATTCTGTAAGAACAAAGACTAGAGGCTCCGCAGAAAAGGAGTCTCAGGTTGCAGCCAATAATAATTGCCTTCAAGGCTTTTCTTCAAAGAACTGGCAACTACATCACAAGTGGCACTTATACGTCATGAATCCAGATTGTTTTTCAAAGGAATCTGGATTCAATATCTCACTAAATATTATTATTTTAAGTGGTAATGTGTGCCACATGTCTCTTTAAATATTCACACCATATCAACAAGGACATTGGATTCTACTGACATAATGACCTTTTTCACTTTTTTTTGGTAAAGAAAAATGTGAACGTTTTTGTGAAGAAAGTAATAGTTTATGTATGTTAACTTTCCAAAGACGGTACTGAGAAAATACATTAACATTTCCACTATATTCTGTGTCCCTCCACTGGATTTTAAAGAGGAGGCTACAAGATCAAGAGGCAGTCTTGTTCCTTGGTCGTAGTTTCAATTTATGAAGCTGTTTACTGTGTGTAGAAGCTTTGACATTAAAGTACATTTTCCAAGGAATACTCAAATTTTTACAAGCAATAAAGTACATGTTCGTCTTTTCAGACAATTTTAACTACACTATCTTTCTCTCGTAGAGAATAATGGTTCATTTAAGTTTAAATGAATCGTTTGATGGATCAAATGATTGCTTTTTATGACGCTGTTAAAGAGGGAAAATCTATCACGTTGGATGATGGCTCGGCCGAAAAGACGTGATGCTTCAAATGATTGAATGTCATTTATCGGAGAGAATCTGAGGTCTCAACCAAATCATTTTTGAAAGAATACGGTGCTGGAGATAGGGCTTAGATTTTACTCAGACAGCATCAGACCTTTTTATATTAACATAAGACATCTTTATAAATAATACCTCGTATTTATTATTGCCTACATTACAATTGTAGTCTTAAAATTAAACGAGAGAAAACTGCAAAGATGTTTGAGCTTTCAAAATAACTTTAATTTGTACAAAATTATCACTTAAAATATTTTTCATTCTTTATTATTTTAGGTCATGTTTGGTAGAACTTGATATTAATATTAAATAGCAAGGATGATTCATTAACAGTAATAAATGTTCTTTAAGCCCCTCATTAAAAAAATATGATTTTTTTACAAGCGCATTACCATTTTAGAAAACTCCATCGTTGTATAGGTGCACGAAGTTTGCGAATAAATGTAAAAGTTATATAAAAAGATTTTCAGCTTGCACAGTGCCTTGGGCAATGACCCCATCGGATATAGTCACACTCAAGTCCTACATTCTTCTTTTATCACCCACAAATCCTACAATAATCCTTAGTGCTTTCCGAAACCAACCATTAATTTTATATATCTTTCTCAAATCCTATATTTAAAAAAAAAAGCTAAAATCATTATTTATATGATAAAACTTAATTTGACCTGTAGTCAATGTTTCAGCTGCTATGTTTAAAAGACTATAAGGAAATGTTGGCATGTTATAAGTGATAGAATAGGTGTTGAGCCCATGTGATTACATAATATACTTTGGCCCCATTGAGTTTTGTAGCACTGTCCTCAGGGACATGTTTGTCGTAGTCTGAATTGATCATTTTTATCATTTGATTCATAGATAATTTCAATCAGACATTTTGGTTTCGACCCTAAAATAGATTTTGTCGGCCATTGTCTCATTCAAAACTGAGTTGTATTTTCTTTGAACTCTTAACGCTTTTAATCAAGGTATGTTGAATTTTCTAAAAAATTTTGTAATGGAATGTTTAAACTCCTTTATCTCAAGCCAATTGTTCCTTTGGTCTGAGAATATCTGACACACAGGAAGTATATATAAATCATTTCATAAAATTCTTATCAATCATTTCAGTTCAAGAGAAGATATTTAGAATGCATTGCCAATTGCAATTCTTTTACTTATGCTTTTGTTACTTGAACATAAACATATTATTGGTTCCCCTTACCTTTTGACATTTTAGAGCAAATTGCATTGTGACTGAATTGTAATGGACAGTTTTCATTAAACTGAGCTACGATTAAATTACTTACAGGATTAAGTATAGATCTTGATCAAGCTGAAATTTATGTCTCAAAATCATAGTAAGAAGTGCAATCAAGTAATCAATCAAACTTGGCTTGACTTTACTGCAAATTTGTTTTATAAAACTTTAAAATTTATTATTTCTTTAAAATAGTCAATAATAAAAGCACTTTTTAGAATGTGTTAAAATATTAACTTCACTGTAAAAAATGGTTTCTCATTTATTTAAAAATAGCTCATTGGCTTTGACTATCAACATAGAAAAATTTAATACTTCCTTATATTGTTAATGTAAAACCAAATTTTATCAAAAAATTAATACTTGCTTCTATTTTTGAATGAAATATTAATTGGCAAAATTTTCAACTTTACAAAAATTACTGCAGAAAAAATGTAACGGTACTCAACATATTCCGACAAGCATACATCACTAAAATTCGAAAAATTAGATTCATTTTTATTTAGTCTTATAAGATTGTTCTAAAGCAGGGGTGGCCCACCTGCGGCTCCTTGAAGGACTGTTTCTGGCTCTCGATCAATGGACTCGAGTTCAATTTTCCTTTTTGTGCAATTATATTTTAAAAAACTATTGCAATCCGGATTTTTGGTAAATTAACTGTAAATTGTTTCGTAGTATGTAACACGTGTTGTTATTGTTTTAATAACCTAAAGTTTGCACATTTTCAAAATTTTTTATTTATAGTTATTTTAAATATAAGACAACAGAGAACGAAGATAAAAGAAAATACGAGCAAGAAAATAGAAGCTTTAATAATGAGTGGCAGAATTTCTTTTTTATGGACAATAGTAGAAAAGCATTATGTGTTATTTGTATTTCTACAGTCAAAAATTATAAAGATAGACATTTAAATCAACATTATGAAGCTAATCATCCTCAGTTTTTCTAATCAGTATCCACCAAATTACAAATTTAGATCAGATGAAATTGCTTCTGTAAAATCATATTTAAATAAACAAGTCAATTATAATGATCCTTAGCAATCACGCTAATAATGTAGCTGAAGCCAGTTTGGTTATTGAATTTTCAGAATTAGACAATCACATGTTACAATGTTTTTAACTGATGTAATGGAACATTTGCAAATACTAAATTTACAATTGTAAGGGAAGATAAAATAATATCTGATAGCTGTGTATTAGTTTTCAAACTAAATTACAACTTTTTCAAAAGGATATTAAAAATGGAAAATTTTGTCATTTTCCTTGAATTAAAAAAAATTGTTCCAATATTAAATAAGAAAAACCCAACGAGCACATAAAAAGATAGAAAGAATAGTGATGGGATTCCAAGACTTGAAATATTTTAAATCGACTCTTGATTTTTTATGAATCTATTTGAAATTAACATAATTCAACGTGAGTTTTCCATTTCCAATATAATTATGACCGATTTTGCTTGTTTGTCGCTCAACGGTCATTTTTTACACACGAGGGCTAATTAGACTGGGACCTACGGTTTAAAGTGGATTCCGAACCACTACAAACATCCATGCCCAAGGTGGGATTCGAACCCACGAACTGTTGAACCGAAGGCAAGAGCACTAACCATTCGGCTGCCAGCTCGGCATAATTATGACCGAAAAAGCATATGGATAATTCGATATGCAAAAAAGATCAATCGCTACAATTAAAATGTATGTCGTCGCAGAATATTCCATTTTGGAAATTTGTACCGGAATTAAAGTAGCCTAAATTAAAAAAAAAAAAGAAAAAAACTGCTTGTCCAATTAATTCAATATTTGGAGCAACGTACTTATGTGAATTTTATTCCACTTTAAAATTTTTGAAATCCAAACACCGATGAGTGTTAACTAGCCATGACCTCGAAGAATTACTGAGAAGTGCTGCCACCAATTATTCGTCAAATTTTAAGGAATTATCAAGAGAAGTAAAATGTGTTTAATTTTTAATATTAAAATTCAATACACATATTTTGTACTTTTATTTATATGATTTCAATAAATATAATTTCTGTAAAAGAAAAAATTTTAATACCTCTTTCACATACCTTTTAAATACATTTAGTTGAGGCTCGCGAAAAATTTCAACTTTTGAAAAATGACTCGGACTATTAAGGAACTTGGCCCCCACTGTTCTAAGCGTAAAAAAGGTTTAAAATTTTTTAAAAAAATGTGAAAAAGAAATTTATTGTAAATTTTGACTGTCAAACGTTGGCTGATGGGGTTCTCTTAAAATTTTTTGTAATTTTTCTCCCATTATTCAACATGGCCAGCATAAAATATCATTTATTTAAAATTATCCAATTCATGAGACAGTTATAGCAATCAAATTCATTTTAAATGAAATTCAAGACTGCATTCAACTTCACACGTTCATTTCGGTTATTAATCATTGACCGAAAAGAGAGACTGAGATGAATAAAGATCGTAAATAAATTTTTTTGTTAAATATTTAAAAAAGGAGAAATTTTAGAAGAAAAAGGATGTCTATATTAATAATTTATTTCTTAAATAAAGTCTGTAATTATAAATTTTAAGTGAGTGATAGAAAACCTAGTTCATTTTATATATTTTGTTATTGGATTCAGTACACAAATTTAATCTATGAATTTTGAGGCATAATCAAATATCATATATATTTGTTATTTTAATATATAATTATGTTAAAACATCCCATTGTAATTTATAAAATGTTTGAAACATTAAAAAATGTGCTTTTTTAATTGATTGGAATATTTCTTAATATAAATTCTAATATTTACGCTGATATTAATTATTCAAAAATTAACACCCAAAATCTATAATTGAAATATGCGAACTATTTTCAAAAGTAAAAGAATGTAAGGAAGGCAATATTACAATTAAAATTGATTATGAAAGGTAATGGAATGTTATGTGAGTTTATACAACAAAAATAAAAGCTAAAATACAGTCAATTTTTTTATTTACAAACATTTCAAAAGCTTACAAATAAATACATGATACAGAATACAAGTTTATTGGCTTTCTCTGAACTATTGAAATGCGAGTCATTTCCTTCCCTTGCTGAGCGAATTCAATCTGGATGTCGCTTCAACTCAGTTTTAATTACAAGCCCACCAAATGAAAAGTAAACCTTTCATTTCGTCGAGGATATGACTAGGTTAGAAAAAAACTTTTCATGAAATTTCTTTTGAACTATTATTTATTAAATACTCTTCATATTTATATATATATATATATATATATATATATATATATATATATATATATATATATATATATATATATATATATACAATTTTATTTTCTTTCCAGAGATTCGTAGTTGGTTATAACAAAGTCAGCTCGGTCAAAGGTTTTAGACACGTGTCCACTGCAGTTGTCTCAGAAAGAAATCTAGAGATTGGGTAGCTTTCAAATCTCAGAATGTTCCTTTCCTTTATAAGTTACACATATCGCATGAACATTAGAAAAATAAAAGTCAAATTATAATAACACAAGTAAAAATAAATAATTAAGAAGATATATTTAAGAAGCAATAAGGAATTCTGCATGCTTAACGTTAAATTCAATGTTAGTCCATGCTGGACTGTTGAATTATGTTCTTTCTTAAAATATTTTATCCTTATTTTTCATTTATATTTTGCGAAACTGTTTCTAATTTTGATAAAATTAAATGTGCTTGGTTCTTATTCTTCTAGATAAACTCATACATAAAAATTAGTCATAAATTTTATCAGTAAACATTAGAAAAATAAAAATTGTATACGTAGTGAATTTTAATCTAAATCACGCACAGACTTCCAGGAGAAATTTTCATAGACAGCAGTCTACATACGCTGGTGGCAAAGGAGAAAGCTCAAAAGGCTTCCAACTCTCAAATACGTTGGCAGACTTGTCTTAAGAAAAGAGAAGGACACCTGTCAAAAGGCAAAAAAATCCTACGGCTTGTTCCCCCATGACACTGCACAATCTAACACCAGGAAAGAGCATACCAAAAGTATGCGTCACAAATTGCGGGTCGAATTCATGTGCGGGCAGGAAAGAAGTCTTAAAAATTCCGAAGCACCCACGCCAAGAGACGGATACGAAATTCACCGCCCATCTTGGTCCAACAATAGAAGTTTGTGCAACCTTAAGAGAAACAATTTGTCAACTTATGCATGGAAATATACAATTTATTTAGAATTTAAATACTAAAACTGTTAACAAAACTAATGCTAACTAAAAAAGCATTCATTCATTATGAGAAATTAAAGAAATTAGCATATAATGCAACACACATTTACCTCCAATAAGTTTCAATCACACATTGTCAATAAGTACTAACGTTTCAATTCAATTTTAAAATAGGTTCAATTGAGCAAATATAACGTTTTATGAAGGAGCATTGAGCAATGTTCTAGAGCAATACATTTCGTCCAAGAGTAAAATGTCATTGGTCAGTCGCATTCATATTTTCGAGAAATTGCTTGAGGTTTGAAAACCTGAAACCAGAAGGAATGGTTTTTGACTTCCAAATAAAAATTCTGAATAAATTAGATGCTCTATAAGGGATTGCCGACAGTTTCTCGGAGTCAATGGAAATTTGTAAAGACCTATTTGAAGATAAATTTAAAAACCTATACACAAATAATCATACAAACCTAGTGACCTACATTTTCTTGTCCGTACTCAAATTCTTTTAAATGCTTTATGACAGTTATTTTATATATATATATATATATATATATATATATATATATATATATATATATATATATATATATATATATATATATATATATATATATATATATATACTTAAGGATTCAGGAAGAAAATTCTTTTCTTGAAGAAAATTCAATTCTTTCATTATTTTGAATGACAAAGGATAAGAAAACCTGTTTATGTGAAAATCTAAAAAATGTGATTTTTATTTCGACAGCAGACAATGATAATTAAATGAATATATTATTTTGCTTAAAAGGCAGATATTTGAGATAGTAAAATTTTGAATATAAAAATTTGAGGAAAATAAATACAATATAAATTTTAAAAAATGAGAAATTTATGATGACAATTAGTTTTGAGCACAGTTATAAATATATATTTGAAATAACATGTGTATGACATTACTACTGTCTTCTAAGAAAAAGCAAGAACACAGCAAAAAATAAATAGATAAAATTTTTATAAAAGGAATTTTTTTACGTTTTGAAAGAAAATAACTTAATATAAACTAACACAATCAAAGTGGAGTAAAATATATGTGCATTTAAAGTTTTGACTTTAAATGTTTATAAAAATTGTCATACATTTAATGTAAAGAAATAAACTTAAAATAGAAAATTTTCAATTATTTGCCCTGTGAATTTAATAGAGCAGTCATTTTAAAATTTTATATGTGTGTGTGTAATTTTATATATATATATATATATATATATATATATATATATATATATATATATATATATATAATCCTAAAAATATACAACTAGAATATTTGATTTATTTTGTTATAAGAAAAGTAGAGTGGTCTTGTATTTTCTTAACATGCTTGATACACACACTAGAAAAGAGAACTAACTACAGAGTATTGTGAGCATGTTTCCAGGTGCAACTTCACATTAGCAAGTTCAAATTATTCTCAGAGTCTGTTGTAATGATCCAATAAACTAGATTGGATGAAATTGCAATCGATTGCATATAATTTGTTTTCAGCTTTTTTCTTTATCTCTAGTACTCATTTTTGGCAATAAGAAGTGAAAACTTCTTAGCCTTTATATGTAACCACTCTCGAAACTTCAGAGTTACATAGAGTGAATATCTTGCAAGTAGTTTATCAATCAGTTTTATGTGAACGTATTTTAACAAATAAACTATTGAAATGTCTTTTTTGTACGAATGTTTTATAACAATGGGATTTTCCCTTAATTAAAAGAATGCATTTAACAATTTTCTTTGATACAAGATTTGAAAGTAATTTTCAATAACTAATCGGTTTCACAAACGCTTAGAGAAAAAATATAAATGGCAATAGTAGAAAAAAATTCATATAACATATCACGATATATCTGGCATACATTTCATAAGCTATTAATAGATTATATTAAACTTGTTGCTACAAATAATTTTCCAATATTGGGAATCATTTCAAATTTTAATACATGAATAACAAACTTTTCATTATTAAACTTGTATATTAAAAATGAATAAATATTATAACAGTCAAGTTTTATTAATGAAATCTATTGAACATGCAATTCTGAGTTCCAAATGTCCGTGCCCAATAAAACTTTTCACAGTTATAAAAATAAGTTATCCAGTTTTTAATTTTAGAGAATGCTAATATCTTACTTCCATAACTTTATTATTAGCTCTTGTTTTATGACAAATTTTGTTTTCTGTAGAACAAGAAGTTTTTTCATATCTTTATGAAAGGTTAAAAAATTTTTAAAGGAAATGTTTTTAACCTTTACAAGAATTCTAGATTAAGATCGGTGAGAAACTTGATGCTAAGGCAGTATACAAGAAATGGTGAAGATCGGCGCTTCCGCGCGCGGACGCTTCCAAAATCACGAAGTATAAAAATGCAGAACTAGAAAAATCACAAAAAACGCTGCATTCGGCACAAAGATTGGACGCGGTTTCACGAAGCATTGTTCGGTTTTCTTGTATCGCAACAGTGTTTGCATGTTTACGGAACTTTCAATATGGGCTAATTTTAAATAGAAATAACACTAAATCCCAAAGCCATACCTAATATTAATTAAATACAGATGAATTAAAATTATTTAAAAATATCCTCTAATTGATAAAAAAAACAGTTAATAAACTTAATTGTAAAAATGTTGCTTACAAATCCTTACACTAAGTCAAAAGTAATGTTAAAAGTATGACTGCTGATATCTTTTTATTGAATACTTTTATATCGTAAAAACTATGATTAAAGATGATAGAAAACATTTTATTAAGTTAATAAATATGTCGAACAATAAACTGTCACACTGTGAAACTTCAAATTAAAGAATATTTTAACATAAATCATAAGGGCATCGTTAAAATTTCATTTCTTGATTATTTTTCAATATTCTAGATACTTTTTTTATTATAAAATTAGTACGTTATACTTTTGTTGAAAAATTCAGTAACACTTTTGAATAAAAAAAAGATAAGTTTAACAACATTTTTTGTCAAAAATGTTGATATATTTTTCTGAATTGCATAATGAATAGTTTAGTCAAAATGCATTTTTTCATTCTTTTGCAGCATTTAAACAAGACACATTAGAAAGAATATTTACTTTTGAGGAGTAACTATTAAAACTTTTATTATTGGACTGAAGTTTCTTTTATTGTTTTATAATAACATAATCATTGTATTTCCATTCATTTTTTTTCACCACGATTACCAGGACTTAAAAGTAGATTCAAATATGTAGTACATAAATTATGACTTTAAATTTTTTTCCATTAAGTATATTCATGATCCAAAAAAAGTAAACCAAAACATATCAAATTTTTTGTAATACAATAAAATTAGGAGAAAAATCACAGAAGCTAGTCGAAGCATAAGTGCCTTTGGTTTCACCTTATTTAACTGAGTAAGGTGACAAAATAGAACACATCACAAGAGTCTCTTCCCCAAATGAACTTTGTGGTGATAAAATGCAATGCATAGATAGTCTTGAAATCCACCACTGATTGGCTGTGAAGCCAGTCATAATGGCTGATAGTCAAAGGCCATTTTGAATGAGCTCAGCACTTTCTCATCGAGCAATGACTGCGCTTGCAGCTGAGTGGAAGTTAAGTATATAATTAAAGGCCTAAGAATTAAGTTTATTGGGCGCTATCGTAGATATGGTCGTCATCTTTTCTTCTTAAGGTTGAAGGTTTGTTATAAGGAGTTCCCTGTCCATCCTGCAGAAAAGAAATACAATTACTAAAAATACTAACCAATACTATTTCTCGATATTAGTGCAGCTGACAAACTTAACAACCGAGTATAAGTTAAGGTTAAGGATTACATGTTTAAATTCTCAAAAGTTCAGCAATTATTCAATTTAAATTCATTCGAAATTCAGCAAATTAAGCTGAAAATGAAAAATATCAATTTTAAATCTAATTCTTTAATTGTGTTTTAAATCAATGAAATTATGACCATTAAATAAGTATCAGAATTCAATTAGAGTAAATTAAAATTGGAATTTAAATGTTTATATGTTGTTTGTAGAATACAGTATAGAATTGTCAAATCACAGAAGAAAATAAGAAAAGTATACTGAACCTTTGCTATGAAGGCCCGAAGCTCTTGGTTCGTGGCTTGTCCCTTGGCGAAAGCTGGGTCCTCTGCCATCATCTGGATGGTTTCATAAGGAAGTGGGTAGTGGCCCATCCTGCTGGCATCCACCAGGGAGCGTGTCTTGTCGAAATCCACATACCGTTGCAGCGTCCCCACCATAGCCAGATGTTTCTCGGCAGCCAGAGCTAGGGAAGAATTCTCTTTCAATAACTCTCCACAATCACAGGCATGAACCTTTTCAATGAATCTCTTATCGGAAGTTTAATTAAAAATTTTAGAAACTCTCAAAATAATATTCCGCAAAAGAAAATCTACAATCATGATGGATAAACAAATATTCAGCAAATTCTGCTGTTTTAATCCGAGGAACATTTCATGCGTGAAGCTTTATGGTTCTATTTTCTATAAATTATGGGCCAAATGAGGAAACCAGAAAATTTTCGAACATCCAAACCAATAAATTGTGCATGCAAGATGCACACACGCTGCAACACTTGTTTCTTTTCAATATCAGCTAAGGTTGCATTATCTCTGTCAACAGTGTATCCTAGAAACAGATCCCGCGAAACATAATACATAAATTAAAAATATTTTTTGTACAACAGGTTAACTGTAGTTTTGAAGGGAATAAAATTGCTTACAAAAAATTAAAGGCTATAATCGGAAAATAAGAAGTTGAGATTGCCTCATTTTGTAGCTTTTTTAAAAAAGAAAATAATTAATAAATTTCATGTGATTTATAAATTTCAAGCATTAATATACGAGTACTTTTCTATGCATTTCAGTCATGGTACATATTATTAAATGAGTAATTAAAATGGCAACAATGGTCAATTCAACAGTTAATTTAAAAAGTTAATGTAATGTTACATAACACAAGAAGAATTTAAAACAGTCAATAGTTTACGAATCCTAACCTAGGTGCTGATGCGCAGATCTGTGTGCACCGACAGTTTAGAATTAAGAACATGACACATTGTTAAAATTTTAAAATATATTCAAAAATAAACTCTTTCAAAGTCTCATTGGATACCTCTTTCCAAGTTGTGTCGGCTTCTGATTTTCTTGACACAGACGCAGGCGATGATTAACACAACTGCAATGATGAGAAAGGATGCAGCTACTGGAATGACGATCGCCAAGTCCATGTAGTTTGCACCGCTGCCCATACTAGACACGGACAGCAAGGAATGTCCATCTGAAATGGCAGACATAAGTTGACATTGTTTCGTATATTGCTATCATAAACAATCTACTCTAAGATTCAGCTATTAACATGAATACAGTATTTAACTTGTTTTGCAACAGATTTATTTTATCAGACAAAATAACAAATATTCAATTGTCATCGAATAACAGCAATAACAAAAACAGTTATTGAATTTCAGGTGCCATGAAGTGAACAGCAAAAATATTTTGTTCTCTGATTTAATATTAAGTTTTGTGCTGTCCTTTTTATAATTTTGTATCAGTTCTTTTGTGCTGTTCTTCAGAATGTTTCAATAAGTAATTTTCAAATATAGTTGGCGTTGCTTTTATTCCAAGAACGTTTTATTTAATGCATAGCATAGAGAAGTACGGTAGCTGTTCAAGAAAGTCAAATATTGATTAAGGTCACAGCAGCATAGTTATCTATTCTAAATATTTTAATAATTTTTCAAGTCTAATTACAACAATAACTTCACACAAACGTTGACATCATATTCTCTTCCTAATTTACACGTTTGTTCTTTTCCCCAGAAAAAACAATTTTTAGTGACGGCGCAAGTCTTCGATGTTTGTCATGAAATAAAATACTCCTGTATACATTCCGAATCAACGATAAATATTCTGAAACTTAATACACAAGTTTGTAAAATCTCAAAGTTAAATTATTGCACTTCGCTGGTAAGTAATGTCTCCACCTGATGCTTTTCAAATTAAAAGCATAAGATCCTCACAAATTCCTAACACTGCAAACTTAAAGTTCAGAAAAATGAATAATCAGTGCTGACGGCGTAGTATCAAAGTTTATTTTCATATGGGAGAAGGCGTGGAATGTTTAGCGTATTTCTAATTGTTGGGTTTTAATGTTAATTTTAACAAGTGTTTTCTTTCAAAACAAACAAAGCTGCTCACCACCCTCGTCCGTCTTGATGGCGACGATCTCCGAGGGGTCTCCCTTGCCGTATTGGTTGGTGGCGGTCACATACACCTGGTAAAGCTTCTCCGGCTGCAAGCTGCTCAACGTGTAGGTATTGTCTTCCGGGGCGACCACCGCTACTTCCTGCCACTCCCCCTGCTCCTCTCGGTAGTACACTGTGTAACCTGCGGGATAACATCAAGAGACATGCATTTCAATATTGAAACTAATTTAAAAGCTTGCTTAAAAGTACGTCTCATTAAAAATGCTGGAAAGGTAGCCACCAATTCTGTGCCACATTTCTGATCTCTGAAATAACTATCTCTATTCATGTTTTATTGAGTTAGAAGCCATGACATTCTCTAAGCACGAATATCCATTCTCTGTTGGTACAGAAAGAAGGCCCGCTGCTGTTAATGCAGATCTTTAAATTACTAAAAATTCTATATTGAATAGGAAGATAGTATAATTCCAAAAGATTTTTTTGGAATTATACTATCTTCTTTGTGCAACTCTTTCAATGAGACGAGTACACAAATACAACGCAAAAATATACAGGACGCTAACTGTAACCAGTTTTCTGACAATTTAAAACAATGATAACATTGTAACCCTTTGCACTGTATTATATCTTTTGGAATGGACATAATTGTCTTTTCCAAAAAACATATGACAATTTAAATATTTCACACAAAAATTTGTATGTCCTCAGGCTTAAAATGTATTTGTGGCTAAATAATGAAATGGCAGGGAGAACTGAAAAAATTTCCTGTGTAGTACACAAGAGAATAAAACGTTTACGAAGCAGGAAAATGCTTTTGAGAAAGTAACAAATGAAATGGTGGTTCCGTAATTGTGTTACGCAACTTTTCGCAGCACGGGATCCAATGTATGTAGTAAGGAATATGCTAAAATCCTGAAGCATTTTTGACTACTATAGGTTGTTTTTTTATGTAAAATAAATAAACATGAATTCTTATCAAGTGTCCAGGATATTCATTTAAATATTCCAATATATTCAACGAAATTCAGTACCTGTAAGCAACTCACTTGTCACAGATATTCACATATCCTTTCTGAGGGCGGAAGAGCATTTTGAAAGACACGGCCAAAAACACTTGTCTTACCTGTTTTAACTTCCATTATGTTATCAGATATAAAGACAAATGGTAATTAAGGACGGTTTCTCAACAGATGCAGTATACCATTCTCTGCATAAAGTCTCTGCATTCTCTGCACTTGCAAGCAGGCTAAGCCGGACACGCGTCGTAGTTTCGGTTGAATAACATGTATCTAGTTTTCGAAGAATTGGGATTTGGAAAAAATCCAACATTTAACATTTCAATCATATTTATCATTTAATTTTTTTTCGAAACGATGCTTTGCACCACTATATGAGGACTCACTCGTGGATCAGTTAAAAGATAATCAAATATATACTGCAGTTTAAAACGAAGGAGAGAGATGCGATACCAAACCTTCCTTATCTCCAGTGACAAATTAAAAACAAATGAAAGATTTCCCACTCAACGGCGGGAATAGTGTGGCATATAATCAAGCCTAAAGTAAATTCAAAACAAAGCTCATTAGAGTTTTAATATTATGCGTCGGAAAAATTGAAATTTTAACATAAATTGAATTTAACGTCTATTTTTCATCTATTTCTCGACACCTAATTTATTAACATTGAAACAAAGATCATATTTGATTTTTTTTTTGAGTTTTTGAGCTAAAGTCACAAATGCACCTTGATTTGTGACATAATAATTATTAATTAAAATTAAATATTTATTGGTAAAATAATTAGTTGAAATAACTGCACGATTATGCTTTAAATAATGAATTAAACAGAAAAAATAAGAAATTAAAAATCAAAGAGAAAAATGTAGAAAACAAGAAATGTTAGTCATTTGTTTGGAAGCTTACGAAAACTTGAACTACGAATCAGGATTTTACTAGCTCGTTTTTCTTCTTACATTTAATACAGTAATAAACTTTATAGCAGAGCAGATGATATGTAGAAGATAAGCAACAACGTTTCATTTGTATATTTTAATTGCAGATAAAGCACATCATTTAAAAGATAAATTTTATTCTTTTCGTCATTTTCTACCTTCAATGTTCTCTCTCACCCACTCACTCTCTCACAGACATATACGCACACGCAAAGTTCCCTAGAAAAAAGTACATAACTGATCCAGAATGACTACAAACATGCCTATTCTAATTGGTGGCTAGCTCATGGACGGTTGATTTAGAAAGCAATCCTGATTAACGCTAACTATCCGGCTGATAGCTCGGCGAGAAGATAAATTTTCAAGTCATCGGTCATCACAACTGGGGGTCAATCAAAGTACCAATTCTGATAAGTATACGAGATCATTCGTCATTCTTTCTTCTTAAAGTTGTAAATACAACATGACTAAATGCTTTCCTGCCGCAAGCATTTTACGATTTATCATTTTTCCGATTTAATTTTGAGATACCAAAAGTATTTTATTCATTGTAAATAGATATCATTCGTTTCCTTGCAATCGTAACAGCTAAAACTTTATAGAAGTTTTTATAGAAAATCAATTAAATCAAAAACTGATGACTGCCTGTCCCATTGTTACTTAAAGCTCACAAGATCGATATTTAAAAATCAGATATTCTGCATATAAAAGCTGTCATTTTTAATCTTTTGGGGTTGCATTTATTAATTTACAATGAATATTGATTTAGCAAGTCATCAACGCATCTAAACATGTATATTTGTGGTGGAAACACACTCATTGTATGTGTGTGTATATATATATATATATATATATATATATATATATATATATATATATATATATATATATATATATAATCATATATAGAGAATTTTCATTATTCAATAATACTCTATAATTTCAGTATTCTAGGTTCATTCTGTGCATTTTTTCAGAAATACACTGACTGTAACTCGCATTCTTTGTGATGTTCTTACCATTGCTTATCGACTTTCATTTGAGATGGTGACACCGACGATTTCGAATTTATACTTATTATTGTAACTTTTACATGGGTAAGACTGATTAAAGTTTTTACTTCCTAAATTCACCTAATCCATAAAGATAGCATGGCATAAGGAGAATTTCAACATTTAAAAGATTTGGGAAAAAATAGACTTCAATAGTTTAGCTCGTTCAACGCATAAAAATAAATACAAGAAAATATTGGAATGCAATCGGTTTTTTTTAAATTTCTCTCAAAAAATTAAAGTGTTTAAAAATGGCATACAGCCTAGTGTTGAATGTATCTGGAAATTAAGTTTACACATCGAAGAACGTCTCCTTTGTTATCAAACTACTGCACAACTCCATTCAACTATACAAATCGCTTTTTGCGGATCTCAAAGGATAAGAAGCTATCAAGCTTTTTTCTTGATTCCCGTGCATTTTGTTCATTTTAAAATAATTAGCAACTCTTTAAGAATTATCCTCATAAAGAGAGTCCCACAACGATTCCTCTCTTTTGGTTTCCTCGTAAACAGTTTCCAGTATACACGTTCTGGAGGAAAAACTATAATAGCAATTGTTACATCTATACAAATTATCTTCATTATGAAATTCCACAAAATCTCCCTTATTACCTGATAGAGGATTGTCTATCTTCCTGGTGCTCCATCGCAGGCTGACAGAGGTGGGAGATGTCGCCAGGACGTACAAAGCAGGCGCAGGAGGTAAGTCTGCAATTAAATCAATAAATTAAATCATTGAGAAAAAGTACTATTAATCGAAACAAACCTATTTATTTATCAGCATTACCAAAAACAGCAGATGCAACTTAACTCCACTTTTAAAAAAGTAAGACACCATAGTTAAGAAGCTCTCTTGTAAGAGGACAGCAGTATTAAATATGCCAAAAATTGCTTAATAATGCGTTAATAATTATTTGATAATTTATTATTAATCTCTTGTTTCTTATTATTAATTTATTATATGTCATTTGATTGAGCTTATATAACTTCTTTGGTTTTCAGATGCCGTAAAATTTGCATTGAAAACGCATATATCAATATGCACCAATCTTATAATTCTCCCGAAATAATTAAAATTCATGGATTTTTGCAAAGCATTGTCTGGTTATCATGAAGACAAAAACCCAATCACATGATGACTTTTTTTAAAAAATATTAAAAGTAATATTAATTTATAAATGAAAATGAAAAAAGATATTTGGAACATGAAGTACAATTATGACAAATATTTTCTGATGCATAACTAAATACACGGTCAAGCATTTTTTTAAGTAATCATGTCCAAATCTTTTCTGATATTGACCAATCTATTGTACACTCACTTCCAAAAGTTAAGAATGAATATGTAAAAAATCAACTAATTCTGCTTTAATTAACACAAAAATCGGCAGGAAAGTAGCATATATATTTATGCATAGTATAAAATCAATAATTATATACAGAAATGAAAACAATATTAAATTTTTGTAAGTTATCAGATAAAGACATACTGGAGATTTAAGCAGAATTATGTATAAAGTGAAAATAAACAGCATAAAATGAAAAAAGGACATTAATAGGGTATGTGATTCCTCTCTCATCTGTATACAGTTTACATTTTGTGACCATGCTTTCAATTAGGAGGTCAACAAGAACAGAATTAAACAATAGTCATTCTTCTTGTAGAGCAGTTTCGAGTACAATAAGAGTGGCTGGAGGGGGAAAACGTGAAAATACAGCACGGCCGAGAGCATCCCAAAGACTTTCAATGGGATTAAAGTCTGGAGAATATGCTGGCCACGCCATACACGCAATCCCTTCACTCTTCATGTAATCATCGACGATGTCAGCTCTATGGGGACATGTGTTATCGTCCATTAAAACAAAAGTAGGACCAACTGCTACAGCGTACAATCTCACAATGGGTTTTAGGACTTCATCTTGATATCGGACAACTATCGCAGAAACCCGATTAAAGATGTGCAGGTCAGTGTGGTATCCTAATGAAATCCCTGCTCACACCATAATGCTCCCGCCTCGGAATGCATGATGTTCCATGATGTTTTGGGGCTGATTACGTGTTCCTTGTTCACGCCATATCCTTATACGGTTGTCATCTGACTCCAGAGCAAATCTTAACTCATCAGTAAACATGACATTGTCCCAGACACAGTCCAATTGACATGTTGCCGGCACTTTTTTAATAGTGCCTCTCTTGATTGGACGGATAGACAAACACCAACTCGAGGTACTTGGGCGCACAGTACACTCATATGTAATCTTAGGCGTATAGTAGCTGCAGATATCACCTTACCAATGGACGCTGTAACCATAGATGTCACACGTGTGAAAGTTACTCTGCGATTCCGCTTGGCTAAAATCGCAATATATCAATCTTCCGCGGGGTTTGTAACCCTTGGGTGACCGGCTACGGGCCTTCCGGACTACTGTCTGTGTGGTTTGGAATTGTTTTCATAAACGTGAAATTCTAGAATGATGAACGCCGAAGAAAAGAGCAACATCTGAGATCGACTGTCCTGCTTCAATGCGCCCCACAGCAGGATAACGCTTAGAATCTTCCATTCGTCTTCTGGAAGTCATAGAACCATGTATGTCTTGAAAACAAATTGTACGAAAGTTTTAAACACCTTCTATCGGCACTTACAATCAATTTCTGTTACTTTTCATAAAGCTGGTATCTTATAAGATTGCCCTTTTCGTATATTTCTTTACATGAAAGCGCGATTGGCGGTTACCTAACATGTTTGCATACTTCCATCTACCTCTGCACCGATTTGGATCCTCTTCAATTCTGATTGGCTTCCGGAAATTAGCATTTTCTTCTCCGTGCTTAACTTTTGGAAGTGAGAGTATATTCGAGAATCGAAAGGGAAGGCATATTTACTTTTTGATATCAGCTTTTAACAATATGTGGTAAAAATTAAATCATTAAGCAGAATTGTTTATCCATTTAAAGTCATGTTTTATAGACGAGTGCTAATTCTTCTAGAGGAGGACATGAAACGAAATGCTCTCACCCCCATCCAGGGTTCTGACATAGAGTTCGTGGGAGGGTGGTCCACTGCCCGCGGAGTTGGAAGCCTTGACCACGATGCTGTAATCTGTGGCTTTGAGCAAGTTGGTGAGGAAGAATTCCTGACTGACGTCTGGCACATATTCGATGGTCTTGTAGGAGTAGGGCTGCTTCGAATCTCGCGCTTTGTAGCCCACGTAGTAGCTTTTGAGCTCTCCATTCCAGCTGTCCCTGGGGGGAGGCTGAAGAAAAAAATCGTTTATTGATACATCTTTTAATGGATAAACTTATTTTACTGAATTTATATTTCTAATGAGTATTAAAAAATGCTATTTTAGTCAAATATTTTCATTACCAGAGCAAGAGACTGCAAAATTTTCTGGAAATCCTATTTTTAAACAACGTATAATAGTAAAATCAAGACGATCTTCACGATAATGGAGCAGCGAATTATTATATGATTTTCTTCAATAATTAAATGAAAATATTTTTGCACACGCGCACATTTTCAATTCATATATTATTTTATTAAAAGTGAATGTTTTTATTGAATTGTAAATGGCATGCAAGTTTTATCTAACAAATTTTGCGTTGAAACGTAATTTATAAACTCATGAGAAAAATAAAACGAAATATAAATATACAATTCTCAGTTGTCCTTAAAAGATTCGTATGTTATGAAGATTTGTTAACTGTTTTTAAGAACTTCACCTTCCAGCAATTTTGCAAAAGATCAATTGGCAAAAGATCAATAAGACGGACAAATAATAAAATTTAAAAAATCCTGAAATATTTTTTTATGTGAAATTGAAGCATGTCAACTAATATTTTGATAAAATTCTATAATCAATATCATTCGTTAAACGTAAAATGTTGGAGCATTGATCTCTATCAATAATCAATGTCTTACCTTCCAGGAGACTCTGATGGTGGAGGAGCCTCTGGGATCTGCATTTATATCGCTGGGAGGAGAATCGGGCTCTGAAAAGTAATTTTCACTCTTGTTAAGTTTAGATGGAAAAAGGCATTTTCAATAATACATGAAAAAATGCTATTTTCACTGCAAACAAAACACTGGTGAATGATGGCATCATTTTTTCCGAGTTGATAATGTGCATTACATCCACTAGATACAAAACATGAAGATTAATGGTTTCTTTTAGATGAGGTATAAAATAGAAACATTTCTTGAATTAAAATTTTGAAAAGGTTTAGAATGCTGGTTTTCAAGTTTACATATAAAATATTAATATTTGCCGTTAACAGCAACTTTGTGATTACCAGGGAAAATTTTGACAGATGTTTACCGTTTGTGGTGGATTTTGGAGTTGAAATTCGAGTTGAGGAACGGAAAATCAGATCTCTGACCACTTAGCGGATATCTCGACAAACGTATAGGCTTAACAGTAATTTTATCGGAATGATTTCATTCCTAAAAAAAATCATAACACGACATAAAGGAAAATTTTTAACATATTCTATGCAGACAATGAAAATGCATCACCATAATGCGGTTTCTATTCATAGATCATTAGTTGATGTGCTTAATGGGGCGGACACACATGCACTGTGCCTGTAGTACGCTGGCTGTGGTAAAAATAATTCGAAGTTGGTCACTGACCGTTCATTTTTGCATACGAGGACTAGTTAGATCAAAACTTACAGTTTGAAGTAAATCCCAACTACAAACATCTGAGCTCCAGGTAGGACTGGAGCCAACATATTGTTGACCCTAAGATAGTGTTGATTGTTCGGTTGTCAGCGTAGAAAAATGGTATCAGAAAATGGAATGACAACATTCTAAGGATATTGGTTCTAACTAGAGTGATGTAAGCCCAAATGAAACGACGCATATGCAGGCTTACACTATAAGCCTCGTAGTCCACATTCATTAAGATTCTGCACGAGGTACAGAATACAAATCGATTAGTAACACTGTTCGCCGATTACCATCCGAGATCTATAGTCATGGTGTTTGTTAAAAAGCTTGTAATTTGTTGTTTCTGTCGCTTAATGTTTTTTTTTCCCCACACGAGGTCTAATGAGACAAAAACGCAAAATTTTAAGTCCAACTATAACAAACATCCAACCAAGGAATGGGATTTTAACTCACGAATTAATGAACTAAAGTCCATAGTAATAATCATTTAACTTACTGTGATTGATAACAAATTCCATTAATTTAATTTACAATCAAGTTTAAGTAAAATCATCGTTATTTAGTCTCAATCTTAGCAAATATATTGCAATTTTTTACTAGAAATATTTTCGTTACCTAATAGAGGAACAATTAAAGCCATCGAAAAGGTGGTTGCTAAAAAATTAATCACGAATTGTCAATTCTTTTTAGTCAATTCATATGAAAGGAAAATTGTACAGAAGATATCTGCTTTGTTTGCTTGTCGTTGCACGGTCCTCTTTTGCGCGCGAGAACAAGATATCTAAGACAAGATGATATCACCTTACATAATTAATATGCGCCCTCTGATCATTTTGTTAAAGATAATTCAAATCACTCTTAAAAGTAATTTAGAAATAAATACTGTTTGGAAGACTGCCTACCTTCTTCTCCGGTCCTGAAGTGGGCGGCGTCTGAGGGCTCCCCTCTCCCGACCGCGTTCTCGGCCACTACCTTGAGGACGTAGGCCGCACCCGGGTGGAGGTCCTTCATGATGGCCGATGACTGGGAGCTGGGGGCCGCGATTTCCAGCAGTCTGTGGGGAGAGCCCCCTGTAAAGAAGCAATCATCACTCAGGGCGCACTCGATTCAGAGCTCACTATTCTTGCAATTGAACAGCGTATTTAAAATGCAAAACTTATTTTAGACCATGCTTTGAAATAAATGGCATATCGAAAGGAATTATATGGGAGATGATTGCAGTCATTTTCAAAGTGACGACACGGCGTGTTTGAAAGCAATCTCATTTATATTAAAATTTGTACTCAATATTTCTAATTTGGGAAGAATCATATTTCTAGATTGCATTGATTAGCAAAAGTAAAAATTTTTCATTTAATTGAATTTCTTACAGTAAGAGTAATTTATATGTACTTTTATTTAAGGGAATCAACACTGTAAAATTTAAGTATTTTTAATATTTCTCTTATTTATTTTTTTATTTTAACATATATTTTTAAACTGGCAAGTAATGCAAGTAAAATTTTGAGACGCCGCTTCCACGCAAGAGATTTAATTGTGCGGCACAGGTGTGTGTTCTTCCAGAAATTGCGGTGCACTCCATCCGAGCGCACATAACTGGGTGCCCCAGGAAGCACAGAAAGGTTCAATTCTCTCACATTCTTTAAATATCTGCGCAATCTGTCTCTGAGGGTTCATCATTCTTTGGTCTGGTTTCTCACTCAAGGTAATTTTTTCATATGAAGAGTAGCAATACCGCACTAATTAAGGGTAATCAGACGGAGAAAGCAGATTAAAGTAGATTCCGAATCATTACAAACAACGAGCTCCGAGGTGGGATACGAACCTAGGAGCTGTTGAACCAAAGACCAGAGTTTTAAGCATTTGCCTGATAGCTCGGACGGAAGTTTAATGATTTTATATATCAATACAACAGTGATTAACATATTTTTATATTGAATTTGACTATTAAAATTTAGATACTCACCATGGTTAAATTTGATTTGTTGATCACTTCGTGCGAAAAAAAGTCACTTTCTCCATTCGAAACCTAATTCAATCCGTATTTACAATTTCTTTTAAGCAAATAAAAGTTATTTACCTCATAGCATAACCCAGTACAATTCAATAAAATATGTGCAATATTTCACTAAGGAAACTATTATATTATCCTATGCTCCTTGAAAAATACTAAAAAGAATTTTATAAAAAATTTCATTCTTATTACAGGAGACATACTGGTGGGCATGAAAATAGATATTAACATAGTAATAAGTTATAATATTATAGGTATTACAAACCAGTAGAAAGTATGTTAAGCAAAGAGCATTCTCATGACAATGAACAATGCTTTATGATATTGGAAAGCTTAGTCATTACTTAAAAAATAAAACTTTTAGAATACAATGTCAGTTTTCATGAAACAGATTAACATTTTAAATATAAAATGGTATTTCTTAGATTAAAAATATATTGACAAAACCATTTAATGGATTAAAACCCCTCTGACACTGAGAAGTGATTTGTTTATTAAATTACATTAGAAGTTTTTAAATTGCATTAATATACGAATTATTTAATCAAATTGATTTATTGAACCTAAACGAGTTTAATGCACAATAAGTTGAGTTCATTCACTAGATAATTGTTGCGTACTTTTGTGCTTGTTAATTCTTCATGCCCGAAAGGAATTCAACTTCTACCTCGTGTGGTTTTTAGGTGGAGACATTTTCCTGTCCTAAACTTAGAAAAGAAAATCGCTAATCGATCTGTTTTTACTTACTTTCCAAGCACACACATTTTACACTTCTACTCTTTTTTTTAATGGCGTGAACAACGTACTCGCCCTGCTTCGTTCTACACCCAAGAGCATTAGTGACGTCAGTCTGACATCACGCACAGCTGGCACTGAGCCAAATCCAGTATCTGACGGCCAGAGAAAGATGATGATAAAGAGATTTTTTTCATCGGGTGGCGCAGATGATGTAATGCAATCACACTGAAGTCGGTTGTTCTTCGTTTCATTTAAGTTGGTAGACATTAAAGCTTTTGACAATCCTTGCATGAAGTTAAAATAGAATGCGAAGCAGTAATTGTAAACAGAAATATGAATGGTGTATCAAAAAAATACAGAAAAGAAATATAAGTATTCTAGTATTGATTATAAAGTTAATTAAATCATGTATTTCTCAGCAATTCAACTTTTTAAATTCGATTCCACTTTTCGAAGTGCATAACATTTCAGATTTGTATAAATGACAAAACGAATCTCCCTCATATTCAGGTCAAAAATATTGATTAGAGCAATTTTGAATTTTTTGAAGTTATCTTACTCGATATTTTTATGAATTAAGTAGATAATTCCTCAAATTGTGTAATTCATTCATTCATTCATTACATAAAATTAACGAGCAAAAAATTCATTTAACTAAACTTGACGATCAGATATTTAAAAGCATCCAATTTAAAGTGGAATTTTGTAGAATAGCGTTGAAATGCAAACGTTTCTTAGCAGTCAGCAGAATAAACTGAAAATAGACTTCAAAGGCTACCTGATACGGGACACTTGTTAGGCCTATTTTTCATTCTATCCTCGCTTTTTGCTTACTAAAGACAATTCGATTGAGAACTATTGTAAAATGAACTCGAAACCAACTCAAACATCCACGTCCGAGGTGGGAATGAAATCTAGAGCTTGAATTTAAGAAAAAAGCGCTAACTATTCAGTACCAGGATGGACACACGGTCCGTGAAGTTAATGACAACATTATTGCGATAACATGATCTTCTATTGATACATGTACCTATAGGTGTAGAGAGAACCAGGCTACGGGTTACATGCATTTGATACTTTATTAGAATAAAGACAATTTGCTTACAAATGGCGATTCAGTATCTTCTGTTAGTTATTCACAACCATCGCCACGAGCTCCAGTGGCTTCACGCCGCTTCCCGTAAGCTCAGCAAAGTGAAGCATCATTTGCCGCGGGCAGTGGTTCGGAGGGTGACCACGGTGTACTCTCCTTCACTGGGTTGTTGGAGCTCCATGGCTTGGGGACGGGTCCACGTTAATCTGTGACGTCCAAAGTCCTTCCGCTGGTGTGGCGTGGATGTGGAGAGGAGGGTGCCAGCTCAGGTGTGGCCTCGTCACCTGACCGTGGTTCAAAATGACGAGGCACCTTAAAAAGAGCAAAAGTCGTACTTTCACCTTCATGGTGCTCTGTTCCAAACGAAAGACGCATCCTATTGACTTCATTCGCAATGGCATAGCGAGCTTGGCTTGTCCAAGTGTTATAAGCAACAACAACCATCGCCACTGTTGCCCTTGTAAAAGTATTGAGTATCAGAGTTCTGTATTGATAATAGCCCTAAAACTTAAAATTCATGAAACTGGATATCGTTTTGATTTTCTGTTCCACAGGTTGTACCTCAAAGGCTTACAGTCGTTCTGAATAATGGCCCTGGTTGATTTTTCTCTCGTGCGTACATCTGACACTAGAGTGACAATCAAACCAGACTTGATGGAAGTGGACACTTCGATTCATTGATTTGAGTATAAATTAACATTTAGTGGTAGCAGCAGTGACTGTTCCCCGTTCTTTACTAGCATTTTAGAGTATTGGTAAGAGTTAAGCTTTATGTAAAGTTTAACTTTTATTTAATGTTTACACACTTTTTCAGCACACAAATAGTTGCAAACTAAATCGCTTATTACAAAGATTTTATTTTTATAATATATTATTCAATTTACATTGACTTCTGCTGAATGTTATATCTAACATAGGAAAAATTGTAATATATTCAGTTTGACAAATATAATGAAATTAATGCTCCTTAATGTGTAATGCAGTTATAGTTAAAACTCACTAAGAAAATTAAAATATCTAAAACAAGTTGAATAAAGGGTTGATTTTCCAGTGAAAACAATTGCTTAAATTGTTTTCACTTGAAAATCAACCTTTGGTTTGATTTACTTGTCTCCCAACGTTCATTTTTTGCACACGGGAAAAAAAATGAAAAAAAGAATATAAAAAAAAAGGGAGAGAAAAGTAGTCTTTAGAAATAGAAAAGAATGCTTTAACGAGCGAGTTTTTCGATTCAGGAAGCATTCATTAGTTTAGTTTGCCGCTCAACGGTCATTTTTTGCACACGAGGGCTAATTAGACCGGGACCTACGGTTTAAAGTGGTTTCCGAACCACTACAAACATCCATGCCCAAGGTGAGATTCGAACCCACGTACTGTTGAACCGAAGGCAAGAGCGCTAACCATTCGGCTGCCAGCTCGGCAAATCAACCCTTGATTCAAAACGCTAAATACTGTAAATACTTATAAAAGAAAGTGTTAAAATCTCTTGACGATACCGGCTAAAATTTCTGTTGGGCGTAAAAATGTACGATTTTTGAAGTATCTAACATTAACTTACAAACTTTGTCTTTGGAAAACCAATTGGATGAAACATTATTTTTGCAATTTCCTTATATAGCACTATTTTCATGAAAAATGCGCTATAGAAATACAAATACGAATATCGCTAATCAAACTGAACATTTAAGACATAAAAATTTTATATAAAATATTTTGAAACATCGAAAAATTGTTCACACATTTGTAAAATAGTGTAATGTGTTCTATCCATTTTATAAAGGGAAAATTAGGTAAAATAAAACTCTACCAATCAGAAAATCAAACTATGTGGAAAAAATTCAGCGGGACAATCCAGGAACAATTTTGGAAACTGTTTTCTTATTCAAAATCTATAATATAACTTCGTAAGAATTTTCGTTTTGGTATAATAAAACACATAATTTTCAATGAAAAGACGTGCGAACATAAATTCATGTGATAGCAAATTTAAATTACTGTAAAATTAGTCTATGAAAAGAATTGATTGTCGAATTTTTATGAGACCGTATATAGAGTTTGAAGAAGACGACAGTAAGTGGAAGTAAGAGACATTTTAAT
This sequence comes from Latrodectus hesperus, assembly GCA_037975125.1. Lineage (NCBI taxonomy): Eukaryota > Metazoa > Arthropoda > Arachnida > Araneae > Theridiidae > Latrodectus > Latrodectus hesperus. Next base: position 134,817,187 of record CM075850.1, on the reverse strand, counting down.
GATAGATTCTCGATGAATCAGTATTTGCAATCGAGATAAGAGACAGATGAAAACTTAATGCATTCCTTGGCAGAATCAACTGAAAGCGCTTCTCCGAAGCAAAAGAAGACGTACTGAAAGAAATCAGAGGTAAAAGCAATTTACAGCGAATCTTAGTTTAAGAAACACAATTAAAATTTGCCTAAAAACAAGAATACTGAACTAAAATATATGCCTATTGCTTGTAGAATATTCTGATAATATCTATCAAAACAAATTAAATATTGACCTTTTTTCTGTAAATTCACAATAATCAAATAAATATTATTCATTATTCAGAATTTATAGTTTAAACTGCTATCTTGAAAAGTTTTGCGAATTTTAAAATTTTCTACTTCCTCTATGGGCAATACAAAATCTATATTTGATTATATTTTACAAAGTAATAAATATTTTGGCACATCTTGTTAAATTTAAGTTTATCTATTGCAATGTATATCTACACCTGGACAAAGTTTTTCATCTAGTGAAGATAAGTGATGGAAAAAATTATGCAATTAATACTTAAATACATAAGTCGGGAAAAAACTCTTATCAATAACGTAACATTAAATATTATTAAAGGTAAACCTACAAATAAAATAAAAAAGGAATTGTTGTTTTAAGGTTTTATAATAAATGAGAAAGAATGTAAGGGAAATTAGTATGAAATCTTATATTCTTAGAATTAGCAAAAACATTTATCTAACAATTTGAAAAAAAATCCAGAATTCATTTGTACAGATAAACTTTAAACAGTCTTCAAAAATATTTTTTACAATATATTATTCAGAGTAAACGTTTTATTTTGGAAAGTCTACACTTTATAGTGCATAGTTACAGAATGAACTTATAATATAGAAAATTTAAGCAAAATATATGTTTCTTAGAAAGTTTTGAAAATGGAAAAACCTTAGTACAAGGTTATATGCAAGATGTAAACATGATATATGATGAATATGATATATGATAAACACGATAAATATGATATAAGACTAAAAAAGTAAACAAATGATAATGGGTTAAGTACTCTAAGAATTATCGAAATTTTTCTACAGTATTCTTTTAATTTAACAGTGCATTCAGCAATAATTCAATGTGTCGATTTACCATTCGATCATTCATTTTGACAACGATGCTTACGACCAGAACAACCTTTGAAGTAAACTTCGAATTATCACAAATAAGGTGGAAATAGAATTCGTTAACTGCTGGACAGGCACTGATTATTCAGCTGCCAGCTCTATCCGAAACACATTTAACAATATATTTCTTAGGCTCTTCAGTTACATTTTGATGGAATGTCACTAGGAAAAAATTTGAAATTCTATAAAAAGGAAAGAAAAATGTTCATTTAAAAATAATTTTTCCCGTAAATGGAATCGTTATTAAATTAGTAAACTGCACGGTTAACTTTAAAGTGTTAATATTAAAAGAGTTTTCTTGGAAATTTAAATATTCATTTTATCGATAGAGCTCTGAGTGGGTCCTGGCCTTCAGAAATCTGCTTTTGGCAACAACTTCCCCATTCCTTCACCTTTATTTCAACACAATCTCAAAAGTTCTGCCTCGAAGTTTATTTCCTCAGAAATATCTTCTTACAGCAACGATTCTCGAGCCATTTCTCTAAGTGATCGGCACATTTAATTCCCTGTGATATGATCAAAATTTCAATACATTATGCTGCTCATTTATGAAGCTTGCACTGCGCTAACGATCCAGTTGCTTGAACCCCACCCACTGTAAGCGCAAATTTTTTTTTTCCAAAGACCTCAGAGTTTTCTCATCATGCAAAATGTTCAGGCTTCTGAATGCGTAAATGAAATCAAATCTTATTATACTTGTAGAGAAGAAGCTTTGTACCAAATTTAAGAATTTCAGATTTTGAATAATTTTTCAAGCCGTAAAACTTTTTTGTTTATTAACGTAATTTTTTAAAAATATCTCTACAGTTATGATTTTGTTTTTTAATTCTGCTCCAATATAAGTAAAGGAGTTTTTTTTCAAATTTTAATAACCAATTTTTAAATGACTAAGTTATAAGTCAAATATTGTATAGCAAATATTTTGTCCTATTTTCGTTTATAGATAAATGTTTCATTATTTTAGTATCTTGTGCTAATGCACTATAAAATCTCTTTTAAGAGCTAATACGGTTGGAGCCTCAATGCAAATGTCATCAGCCGTAGCCAGTATTTCAACTGGTCCAGTGAAAATATTTATTCCAATGTTGATTTTCAAGTCTTACTATGCTCTGCTAAATAAGCACTTCATTCTTCAAGCATTTCACTTCATTCCCCCAGATGTTCTGTGTAATTTCCATCTATGTCACTGTATCTCAGTTTTCACTACTACAAATAAGCATGCTTTTGGAATACATTATTTATACAAGCATCTATGAAGTCATGCGCTGTTCTAAAATTAATAAAACGTTTGCTATTCCAAATCCTTTACGTTTTTCAATAAAATATCTAGTTGAAAATTTTCTCAGTAATACGACATTCATATCACCAATCAAAATATTTATATGTGGTTAAAAAACTGTCGAAAGGAATAGGAGATAAAATTTCATATGAATTGCGTAGAAGATTAGTTATTTTATAATTATTATAGTCAAGTATACCCTCTCTTTTGTGTATTAAGCAAATAGTACTAAATTAGCATTCTGATGAGTGCATCTCATTATCATGAACATGCTAATTAAATCCTTGATTAGGTGTACACAGTTAGATTTGAGTTTATCAATTCTGGTGGGATATTTTATGTTCTAAGAGATTTGTTTTTCAATTTTTTATCGCATAATTTACATTATCCAATAAAAAAGAAATCAATAAGCTCTGAATTTCTCTGTACCGATTCACTAATCTCTGAGCATTGGTCGGAATTCGACAAATTATTTAATTAGTTCTCCATCTAGAAAAAATCTCACTGATCGTTTAAATTTTTGCATACTTTTTCCCGCAAAGAATTATTTTCAGTTTGAAACTTCTTGATCTACAGCTACTTATATGTAAAATTTATTTATTTGAGCCGTTAAACATTCCCGAAGAAATTTTCATAAAGTTAATCCTTATCTCGTGGATTATTTTTTATAGCATATTAAGTTCGAAAGTAAAATTTATTAGCCTCTATCCATTAACCTTAGAGTCGCAATGTAAGTTACGTATGCCAATCAATCGGAACTTATTTTTTCCCTATCTTGGCATTTACGTCTTGCACGAATCTATTTTCATATCATGTTTTATTCTGGAAGAATATAAAATATGGACTTTCATATGAAAAAAATTCTTTTCCTTCTTTTCCTTGTTCCAAGTTAAGGCACGTGTATTGATAATGCTACAGTTTAAGAATTTCTCCGACACAACACTGCTCAATCTAGGGGATTGTAAAAACTATCTTAATCAAAGTCTCAAATCATTGCCTGATGTTCTTGTGCAACTCTGGTTTATCATCACAGCTTTAAAGTACTGCGCGACTGGACAGTCCTCCATTCCTGTCCAGTGCATCTAATCTCTTGGAGGGTCAATGCAGACTCTGCAAAAATAGACACCGTTGCTTGTGTTAAATGAGAGTAAATCTCTAATCTTTAAAATACAGTCTAAATAACCTCCTTATTAACAACCAAGAAAATTCTTACATATGGATCTCTTGACAGAAATTTTAGAGAGTGGGATCTTACGTCCAAGTTTCACAACCTGGAGGAACATTCCTACGATACCATCCCCAAAGGTCTGCCTATTTTAGTCATACATGAATTACATCAGAACTGTTTTTCACGCTCAGAGTTAACTACACAAATGAATGCATTGAAAAAACTCATTGTGTTTAAAGGGAAATTTAATAAAATGACTTTCTTTTGAAGCTTTAAACTTAAAATTGATTTTAAATTTCGTTGTGTTACGTATTTACTATATATGTATATTAATATTATTCTTATATATGAATTATACTATTATAACATAATATTATAAATTAATATTGATATCTAGTAAATCTTACATTGATTTTGGAATCGAATGCAAAATAAATTTTCGATACGTGAAGAAACTTAAATTGCAAGTCCTTGAAGTAATGTTTTAGGTGCGTGAAAAATTTTGACTTTGTTTGAACTAGCAGAGAGGTATCCAGCGGAATGTTCATCACGCAAAACAAAACCGAAATATGAATAAAGCTTATCATTGTTTTCAATTTCTCCTTCATTATTACTTAAAATACTAATCGCTATACGTAACAAACACGATTATTGAAACTTAAGTCAAATAAAAGAATGCAACTTATTTACTTCAAGAGTACGGAATTGTCTATAATAGTTATTATCAGATCAACTTTAATTATGTTAATACAAAATTTTTAATTTCTATGATTTTAAAATTGAAACAAAATACTTGTTGAAAAATATTACAAGAATCAACTATTTGTCTCTAAATATAAACATGTAAATCTCGTTTTTGAATCAACGACGACTACATCACAAATATTTAGACTTAAACATTACACGATTTTTTTTTCAAATAGGAAGTTCTTTAAATTTAAGCCTATTTAACATGCAAAATATTTACCCATGTCTCTCCAGTACTGTACTATGTACTGTGTGATGGGAGAATTTCCACTGTAAGGAGGAGCCCAGGACACACTGGCGCTTCTACTCCAGGTCTCCCGAATTTTCACGTCCAAGGGTGGAGCCGGGACCTCTGCAAGACCAGAAATCCATATGAAAAGACGATCAAACAGTTAATATTGGACTCAAATAATTTATGAGCAGTACAATATAGCATTATACAAAAATATGTTATGAAATATGGAATAATTTGGAAAAAAATCTAGTATTATTCAATAATTTTTACAGAAAATTTAATGTTATTAAATTTAACATTGTTATACAGGAAATCAGCTCATTGCCTCAAAAATTACATTGAGATTTTTTACCTGCTTAAGAAAACAACGCAAACGTATAGCCATAAATCAAGCAAAATACAGAAGTATTTAACGGGGAACGGACAAAACTAAAAATGTATTTAATTATGTATTATTAAAATGTGTATTTTACAGACAAAACTTTCGAAGGATGTAATTAGATTTTCAGGCCTTAGTTCAAAGTTGAGATCAGATACAAATTTTTACACCAAGAAAATATTTTTGTTTGACTTAAGAATAACAGCATTTTCCCATTTAAAAAAACACTAAAATACGACCAGAATTCTCACATTTTTAAAACAAAATGTATTTTTCTTAATCTATAGGTTAGGTACACTAGTACGATACCTGTTTCAAAATATTTCGCGAGATATATGTTTTTAAAATTTCTTTCTTCTCTTTACATTAAATAAAAAAATTAATCAACACAAATAAAAAATATTTTAATTTGGAGTAATTGTAAAAAAAGATTACATAATTGCATATATAGTCTATGTAAAAATGTTTTTAAATCAGAAAATTATTCTTTTTCAAAATTTTTTTCCGTTGATTGTTGACGTTGTTTCAGAGCATCACATAAAGAATATAAAGTAACACTTCAAAGTTATTACATAATTGTTTTTTAACTTTTTTCCGTTATTTATATCTTTTCAATTTAAGGTACAACTAGTTAAACTGAAAAAAAAATATTCTCAAACAAGTATTTTTTTATTATTATTATTATATATACTCTCCCTCATTAGATTTACAGAGAGATTTCTTGATAAAGAATCAAATACATGGTTTTCAGCTTAAGAAAATGCAATAAGTAAATTAAAGGAACAATATTTTATTCAGATATAAACAACTATTCGATCAATAAAGAAAATAATCTATACTGTTATGTAATTTAATAAAAATATTTTTTTTCAATACTAAGAAAATGCTTTTATGTAAATCGTACAAAATCAAAAGTTTCCATTAATAGAATATTTTAAAAAGAAATATTTATTACTAGAATAACCTATCATCAATACATAAAATAATGTCCTAAATAACAAGGAATACGATTATGATATTTTCATTCCTGTGGTTACATAAAATAACAAAATTTATGCGAATTAAATACAATAATTTACATTTTCTTGGATCGGTTCAAATCCATTAAGCCACAGGTGAGCCATATCTTGCAGTCCAATCAATACCCAGCTATGCAAAAAAACAAATGATCCGAATGCTCTCCCTTCGTATTCAAGAAGGGAGAGAGCACATCTTGAAGCTAGCCAAGTTCCTGTGCGGCACAGTTTGTTTGTCGCTCAACGGTCACCTTTTGCACACGAGGGCTAATTAGACCGGGACCTACGATTTAAAGTGGATTCCGAACCACTACAAACAACCATAGCCATAGTGGGATTCGAACCCACGAACTGTTGAACCGAAGGCAAGAGCGATAACCATTCGGCTGCCAGCTTGGCAAAATTTACCACAAACAGAATGGGAATTTAATTTACATAAGTGTTGTGTGTTTATAAATTCGTATACATGTAAACATTCAAAATTGGTTTTCATATGCATGGATAAACCTCTTTTTTGTGTAATGCAAAAAAACAAATATGTTGCTGAATAAAAATAATTAAAAGAAAATTATTGCATGTGTACTCAAAATTGCTTTTCTGACATAAACTGAAAAGCATCAAATACTTAAAAAAAGAAATGACTCAACTTGTATATAAAAATTATATTTCGCTTACAATTATTTTCCCTTTTTCTTCGTAAAACTTTAGGAAATGCAGTTATTCAAACTATATTTTAAATTAAATGATTGTATTTAATATTGAATTTATTATATACATTTATCTCCGATTGAAAAAGATTGCTTTTGAAATCTGATGAGAAATTCGAATTAATTTTTAATGAAAATCAATTGAGACTACATTTTTTTAAACAAACATTATGAGTTTGGGTTCAAAAAGTAAAGTACTGGTAATTCTAACTTGACAAAGCTAAAGAAGATAAAAATTATTAATTTCTTAATTTTTATTTTTTCTTAAATCTCAAATCTAAATTCTACATAAGAATTAATAACTCAAAACATTCTTTCTTCGGCATCCGTAAAAATTTTTATTCATTGTAATAAGTGAACAGTGGTTTTTATAAAGATTGGGAATAAAGACTATTGTGAAATTTCCTTATATTAGCCTTTAAACTTTTATGCTTTTGGAAATTTTGTCTAAAAAAATAATTAAATATCTTGCCGCTATGTAGATAAAGACAAGAATAAGCAGAAAAAGTTTTGTCTCATGCACATCAAAGCAGACTTGATCTCTTATTCTGAAGCCTCCGAGAAATTTTTCAAATTATTCACCGAGGTTCAAAACGTGTTTTGGAAGCTCTAGCCAGACTCCGTTGATCAGTCGTCCGCATGAATAATGAGAAATGGGGAATAGAAAAAGAATTATAAATGACGTTATTTTATGAATGAAAGCAAAGGACTTCTACAACCGGCTTTCAATAGTGATTGCGTCATAGAATCATATCCCACCAAAGCAATTGCTTCACCTCGAAAGAATGCCGTTTCAAATAACGAAGCCAATCCGGATACTGAAAAGAGGTATCAAAATTTGTTCAATTTAGTCACGTGTACTTTTTAAATTTGTTTGCAGTTAAGCAACATTACTCGTTTTTCGTTATCGATTCGTCAGTCTCAACCTTAAACTCAGCAGCATTGGTAACATATTTAGATCTTGGTTCATCAAACATTAGCTCTTGGAAGGAAATGAAACATTCCTCTAATAAAAAGTGTTTAGAATTATGAAGTGGACACTTTTGCCTTATAAGAAAATAAAGGATTGTCTTCTTTTAAAATACTTTGTATTTTAAAATGTGCTTTAAATTTGTGAATGATAAGTGCCACCTCATTAGGTTGAAAGACAAAATTTTTATACTATTCATCATTTATTCGACATGATATATTTACTTACTGAACAAAGCAAAATTAAAACAAATTTCATTTCTTCTATGTGAAAAACAGTAAGTTTTGTAACATAAATTATAATAGGAGTATATAATACGTTGATAAGATATCTGATTATTATAACCTTATTATTGCTTCATTCCCATTTTCACTACATCGATGCAAATGATAGTAATAAAAGTAATTAATCTAAGCCTCACATTACTTATCAAGGGTTCGATTTAACCGACTCCACTGCAGGCTTCTTTTTTGTAAGCTTCTACGATACGTTATTTAATACTCCATAGTAAAGATTGATTGATTGATTGATTGTCTTTTTCTGGCGCAAAATCCAAAAAGGATATACTGCGCCGAGCGAAAGGTTAAAAAACTTTTGAAATTAGAATAAAATATACATTATAAAATTGGCAAACAAGTTTATTGCAGTAAAAGATTATAAATTTGAATCTTATTAAAAAAAATTTTTTTTTTTGGAGTAAAGAGAATGCGTTATAAGCAGTGCAAAATTCTGATAGTCCTTAAGAAAGCAAAGAGATTTGGATGAGGTATTTCCCCAATCAAGTCCAGTAAATTTAAAACAGTGTTGTGGAAAAAGGTAAGACGAAGATGGTTAAAATTTGGACATTCAATTAAGATATGATATATAGTTAAAACTATTTTGCAACTCGAACACAGAGGTGCAGGTTCCTTAAATAAAATGTAACTATGTGTCAAACGAGTATGACCGATTTGAAGTCTGGATAAAATAACGTCAGCACGTCTGTATGATATATTACTCCAGTTCCGAATGTGAGGTTTAACACAGAAAAGTTTATTTGTTACTTGCGTATTCCAAGAGTTCTGCCAAATAGAATGCGTATGTACAGAGATTGAATGCTTGATATCTGTATAAGGGATTGCTTGGTCTATAGGGTCTTTACCTTCTTTAGCAGCTAAGTCTGCTAATTCATTGCCAGTAATACCGACATGACTAGGTATCCAGCAAAACAATATTTCGAAACCACTACGAGACATTTCATTTAACAAAACTAAGATTTTATTAATCAGGGGATGAAAATGTTGAGAAAAATTAAGCTGTTTCATAATGCTCATACTGTCAGTATAAATGCAGAATTTGCGGCTGCGAGAGCACTTGATTATGTTAAGAGCTTTCAAAATGGCAACAATTTCAGCAGTGTAAATAGAACAGACTGACGAAAGACAATAGCTATAGATATTAGTGCCGTAAACTATGCCACAGCCGACGTGTCTTTCTGTTTTTGATCCATCAGTAAAGACTGGGAAGTAATCATGAAATTGATTCCGATGAATACCATAAATTTGTTTGAAAATTATGGGATCAGTATGTTCTTTGCTAAACAGAGAAAAATTGTTTAGACAGCATATTTGTGGAAAATCCCATGGGGGAATACTATTGTAGTCAGCAATCTCGACTGGAGTTAAATGAAGATTAGCTTCCTCTATAAGAGGTTGAATCCTAGCATAAAAGGGAGGAGTGCAAGAAGGGCGAGCGTTAAAAAGTCTCTTTAACGTAGAGTCAACTCTTGCAAACCTTATTGGATGGTTTAGAGTAGAAAAACTCTTGAAATAATAATTAAGGGAAAGCTTAATGCGACGTAGTTTTAAAGGAGGTATGTTGCAGTTAACATAGAGACTGTCGACAGGTGAGGTACGAAACGCTCCACTACAGATACGAAGTGCAGCGTGATGAATTGGGTCTAACCATTTTAGAGCAGACTTTGAAGCTGAACCATAAGCCACACTGCCATAATCGATACGGGACAATATGATAGACTGGTATATTCTGCACAATGAGGTTCGATCAGCACCCCAAGAAGTATTGGAAAGAACTTTTAGTATGTTAAGAGATCTTTCACACTTTTTGCGCAAATGTAATATATGGGGCAAGAAGGTAAGTCTGTTATCAAAAATTACCCCAAGGTATCGTATCTCATTAACAACAGGAATGGATACCTCCTGAAGTTGGATATTGGGATCAGGGTGAAGGCCACGTTTCCTACAAAAATGAATACAACTACTCTTACTTGGTGAAATGGTATAGCCATTTTTGTCACACCAGTCAGTAATTTGATTTACAGCCATCTGTAGTTGTCGTTCAATTGAATGTATATCTGAACCTTGACAGGAAATCTGTAAGTCATCTACGTAAAGTGTACTTTTAATACAAGAAGGTAATATAGATAAAACCTTGGAAATAAAAACAATAAATAATGTTACACTAAGTACACTACCCTGAGGGACGCCCTCAGTTTGGACAAAGGATCTAGATAAAACAGACCCAATGCGCACTTTAAAATTTCTTTTTTGTAGGAAGTTTTGAATAAAAAGTGGTAGGTTACCACGGAGATTAAAACCATGTAAGGTCCGAATAATACCATAGCGCCAGGTTCTATCATAGGCCTTCTCAATATCTAAGAATACTGATACAAGATGGTTCCTACGAACGAAAGCAGTTCTAACGTCATTTTCCAAATTAATAATATTGTCTAACGTAGATCTACCCTGACGGAAGCCACTTTGCTGCTGAGGTATACACCTATTGTTTTCTAAGTAAAAAACAAGACGGTTATTTACCATGCGTTCCATCGTTTTACAAAGGCAGCTTGTTAAGGCTATAGGACGATAACTTAATGGGTCTTTAGGGTCTTTTCCTGGTTTTAGGATGGGGATGACTATTGCTTCTTGCCACATAGAAGGGAAAGTATTTTCCTGCCAGATTCTGTTGAAGAGGAACAGAATATTGGTGAGAGAGACTGGTCTTAGATGGCGGAGCATTTGATAAGTAATTCCATCGGGACCTGGGCTGGTATTATGGGTCTTGGATAGAGCCTTTTGTAGTTCATACATGTGAAATTCGTGGTTGTAAGGTAACTGCTCAGAATTATTAAAATTTATGTTGATCTGCTCAGTACGACTCTTATACTCTTGGAAAAAAGGTGTGTAAGAGTCAGATTTGGACACACTAGAAAATGCTTCGCCAATTTTATTAACTACATCCTCGGGAGAAGAATAAACTGCAGTGTTAGTAGTCAATATCGGGAAAGAGAATTCTTGGTATAAGCCATTAGCTGCTTTCACCTTTTTCCAAACAAGTTTGCTAGGAGTGCTAGGGGTAATATTTGATGTATATCGTATCCAAGAGTCCCTTTGACTTTGCCGGCGAATCTTGCGGGCTACAGCCTTCGCTTTTTTAAAAAGTATTAGATTATTGGTAGTAGGATGTCTTCGAAAATTATTCCAAAACTTTTTTGTTCACGGTAGGTTTTTGCACAGGCTTCATTCCACCAGGGTTTCCGCAGTTTTCGAGGACGAGAGGAGTATTTTGGAATGGATATTTCAGCAGCTTTCATAATAGTATTTGTAGCTTTAATAACAGCATCATTTATATCAGTGTTTGTAATCATTTCTTCTGTAATAACTGCCAGTTCTGCAAAAGAATTCCAGTCTGCCTTGTGATACTTGAAGGTTGTAGGTTGTAAGCCATTAGAAGGTGGATCAGCAAAAGTAAGGATTACAGGAAAATGGTCACTGTTATACAAATCATTTTCAGTGGTCAAGTCCAGATGAGGAAATAAAACAGGAGAACAAATAGCCAAATCTATGGAATGAAATGTTTTCGTAGGAGCATGAAAGTGAGTTTTTTCATCGTTATTTAGCAGACAGAGGCAGTGATCAGTTATCAGTTGCTCAATTTGTCGTCCTCGAGAATTTGTATTAGTGCTTCCCCACAGAGCACTATGACCATTAAAATCACCTATTAATATATAAGGGACGGGAAGTTGCTGCAATAGTTTATTTAAGTTGCTTTGTGGAATGGCATTACGTGGTGGTAAGTAAATGTTACAGATAGTGATTCGAAAATTAATGTGTATCTCAACTGCCACAGCTTGCAGCGAAGTACGTAATGGAAATCCTGTGTGGGGGTAGTTATTCGAAGCAAGAATGCACACCCCTCCTGATACAGAATCATCAGGTATGTCCATTCGATAAGGCGTGTAACCTTTTATTTTCCAAGTAGTATGAGATTTCAAGTTGGTTTCTTGGAGTGTTAGGCAAGCAGGAGAATATGAATTTATTATGTCTTTAATGTCAGATATATGCGTGCGGAGTCCACGGCAATTCCAAGAAAGAAGAACCACCATTATGAGGGGTTCTTTTTACGGTGGCGTGATCTGTTCTTCGCCATCAACTCAAAATTATCAATATCAGTATCCATATCACTATGGCTGTCTGTAGGAAGGCTGGTTTTAAGAGCAGTTACATTTGATTGATCTTTAATCTTAAGCTTTTTTCTGTTATCAGAGTCACTTGTTTTTTGTGGCTTTATAAATATAGACTTCTCTGTAGTAGGTTTGCTTTGTGTTCCAGGTTTAAAAAAGGCGATTGATGAAGTGTCTGTTTGTACAGCAGTTGATACTGTTTTTTTCAGTACATGGGCATACGTTTTCTTGAAATTGATTGTTGTATTTTGAAGTTGTTTCTTAGCTTCTTGATATGAGATTTTTTGCGTCGTTTTTATCCGTTGAATTTCTTTTTCATGTTGCCAGTGTGAGCAGGTTTTAGAGGATGCACTATGATTTTCTTTACAGTTTATACAAAATGGTTCAGATTTACAGTCAGATTCCTGGTGTTCCAGACTTGAGCATCGAGTACATGTAGTTTTTGATCTGCAAAACATTTTAGAGTGTCCAAATCTATTACAATTAAAGCATCGTATGGGGTTTGGAATGTAAGGTCTTACAGGACAATTCAGGTAACCTGCTTTTATTGAATTGGGAAGATTAGGACAGTCAAAAGTTAATATTAAGTTTTTTGTGGGGAAAATTTCTTCACCTCGATGGATGGTGATTCGACGGACATTGCAAACTCTTTGGTCTTTTAATTCTTCCAGGATCTCAGTTTCAGATACTGATAAAAGGTCTATCTCTGAAATTACACCACGACATTGATTAAGTGATTTATGACTTGAGGCTATGATGGGAATTTCTCCAAAAACTTTTAAAGATAAAAGAGACTTTGATTGTTGAGCAGATGAGCTCTCGATTAGTAAATCTCCGGATCTTAGCTTTTTTACATTACTAGGTTCTCCTGCAACTGCCTTAATCTGTTTGAGAATTTTGAAAGGTGACATTTGTTTAAGCATGCCCTCGTTGTTCTGTATTAATATGAACTTTGGATAAATATTTCCAGTTTTGTCAAATTTACTATCAATTTGTGACGAGTTAAGGCCCTCGCCGTGGCCAGAATTTTTGGACCCATGAGAAAGAGAAAAGTTCATCCCAGTGGGCCCCCGCCCATCACAGAGCCCAACAAGGGAAGGCAGTTACCGGCTCTGGTAATAGCCAGCCTCGGCACTTACCTTAGGGGTATCACCAGGATATAGTACTACATGTTGGGTTGAGGATCTAGCGAGCATGTCCGCACAACCCAGAATGCAGGACTAGCCCTACAGCACCATGCAAGGGGTATAACATTCCTAACATAGCACCAGCCGGTTGACTGAGAGCGGGCTCACTCCAGCCACCCGTCTACAGAGAAGCCTGGGCCAAAGGGAACGCTAAGGGACCCCAGGACACCAATTTCCTCCTTACGGGACGCCATACACGGCCAACATATGGGGTGGAAGACCAAAGGAAAAAATGGACATAAGACCCATTGAAAAGCAAGATACAACATAAGCAAGAAGTCTTGATCTCGACGACGACAAAGAATAGGAAAAGAAAGAAAAGTAGAGAAGAGGATAAAGATCGCTAGGGTACCTTAGGATAGCGACACCCATATTTACCTAAAGAAGGTAAACCCCTGAGGGATGGAAAGGAGAAGAGAAAGAAGAGGACAGATCGCTAGGGTACCTTGGGATTGCGACACCCATATTTACCTAAAGAAGGTAAACCCCTGAGGGGGCTCCATAGTAAAGATCAACACTTAAACTGGGAGTCAAATCTTTAAATTGTAGAACTGAAATCAGGTATTTCAAAGTTGAGGAAGGAGTTGCCAACTAATGTGGTATCTTAAAACTCTGTTTACGAAACATCAAAAACATTATGGTTTTATCACTGACTCGTTTTAACACTACGAATAAAGACCTTCATGAAAATCCCGCATAACGTTAAAGGGCTTATGAAAAACAGAAACGTATGAAGTTTGTGGAGTCCCCTCTCAATTTAATGGTACGAAATCATTTAAGTAAAAACTATTACAAACTCTTAAGAAAATTACAAAAGAGCTTTTATGTATTAAATTTGATACACATAAACTAAACTCAATGGCACGACAGCCCATGTGGGCCAAGGTCTACAGAGCCCATAACTGTTTTCATGATCGAGGGCCCTGGGCTGCGAAGCATATGTCCCAGTTAAGTGGTCAGCCTAGCGTAACACCCCCTAGTGTTTAGTTCCCAAGCATGCTTGGTACTCAGTTTACCGACCCACTGAAGGGATGAAAGGCTGAGTTAATATTGCCCAGCCTGAGGATAAATTTGATGCACATATGAGCAATAAACTTGATCTTACAAAATTTAAAATATAAATTCTTGTTAACATTTTAAGTTGACTGCAAATGAGAACGATTTCGATTGTAAACATAACAAGATATTCTATCCGAAGCACAGGGCAACTGCGAAATTGTTGTAAGCGCGTGTTTTAATTATCAAAGTATATTTGAAAAGAAATTTTAAAATGTTTAATGCAAATGGAATCAACAAGTCACATTCTCTGTACGTTCATATATTTGGAGTTTCGTAGTAAGAAAACTGTTAAAGGTCGTTTTACCAAGTTTTATTAAAAACTTGTTATAAGACTTCTTTTAACACAAATCACGTTTTAAAAAATGTTTTTAAAATATTAAAAATTTAGTAACATTGCTAACTGAGAATTATTTATAAGTAAAAATTATTCCAAAACGCTATTTCCTTTTGTATTGAGCGAAAATTAGTTTTGTAATGATCATTAATAAGTACAATTTTCATTCATTGTTAATTTGTTGAATTATTTGTGTCAACAAAATTTACTTCGTACACTACGTTTAAAATTATAATTTCAGTCACGATATTGTGCTTTGATTTTTGGAAAGTTTTCATTTATTTGCAATTTTACGGGCGAATTTTTTTTCTAATTACTCAGAAAGTTATTTTAAAACTTTTTTTTTACAAATATTTTAAGCATTTTTTTTTAATTTAAAAATTGTTTTGCACATAATTCATAAGCGATCAATGGAAATTTGCAAGCTTATGTTACATAGATTGAATGATAACGCGAAACTCTACTCAAATTTCTACTCTTCAAAAGAGTCTATATAAAACAATTACTCTCATTTTTCTAAGTTTAATTTTTAATTCGGATTTCTGAATAAACTAAAGTTATTATAAAATGTTTATAAAAAAGTTAATTCAATTAAAATAAAAAAGGAGTGCAGTTGAAATTCAAAGAGTTTTAGATTAGTAATAAATTTAATTTCTAGATCTGATTATATGAGGACCATTTCATCAGTGAAATTTAATTTCTTCCCAATTTACATAAAAATACTATTTCAGTAAAGTACCTTCTGAAAAATGAACAAGAATTTATGCGAAGTGAAATATCTAATTGCAATTTCAGTCAGAGAGTGGTGGAATAAGATTTGGTTTGATTCTTCAAGATGTCTGGAAATCCCCCCACAAAAAACTATTAGAAAAACCCCTCTACAAGGATGTCCGAAACATTTGGAACAGAGCAGTTAGTGCTCAACTGTTACAGCTGATCACTTAAGCTCACGTCGCTAGAAATACATTTAATGATGTGGAGGGTACACCTAATAAAACGTAGGGAATGTGAACTAAACCATTTTTTCTAATTTAAGGTGAATTTAAAATATAAACATCAAAGATTTTTTTGAAGACAACAATGCTTATTTCATTTAAATATTTGAACTTCAATTCCAGTTTTGCTACAATTACTGCACCCCTTATGCAAATGAGCACATAGCATTTTTTATAAATCACATCGCAGATCACTTAATTGCATCATTGAATCAACAAATGATCATTTCATTCTTTTATGAGATCTTGTGTGTGTGATTTATAAAATACTTTTATCAAAATTTGCATCTCTTTAACAATAGATCACGCGAGAGTGCGCGCGCAGAAAGTTACCCATGACCAAGAGTCGAATCTTCCGCAGGTCGCTGCCGAACTCGTTTTCAGCCAGGCAGGAGTAGAGGGCGCCATCGTCCCTGTCTGCTGTCCGAATGATCAGCTCGGACATGACACCCTTCGGGGCCATCGTCTCGAAGATTTCGTACCTGTATAAGTCAAAAGAATAAATTACTAAGAAGAAATAATTAAGGGAGAGTATAAAAAAGTAATAATTTCATCAAATATTAATTTTAGATTTAAATTTATGTATGTAAAATTTTCTACAAATTTTAAAAAAATTGAATGACTTTCTAAAGTTTTACTGATTTTTTTAAATAAGATAGGTCATTTTTGGGTAGTGGTTTGGATTTTATGACTTTCACTCATCTATATTAATTTGACGAACCAGGATATATTATTCAAAGTGGATTACACTGCAAACATTGACATTAGGGGTGAAAATGAAACCTACGATTTGTTAAACTGACATATAAATAAAATTTTAGAATTTAATAGATTAAATGGGGATTTTATTTTACACGTCTTATGTTTGTTGAAGCTTATCATGCATTTTGATTTACTCTACTTTGATGCTCTATGCGTTGAAATCACGTAGTTTCATATTAACCTTAAATTATGTGTGATGAGAATCCATATTAATTTATCTTTCAAGTTATTTTGCATGCAACGGCTAATTAGATTAAGACTTACATTTTAAAGAGGTTTTTACATCACCATACAAACATTCAAGCCTGGGCTCATCGTGCCCTAACAGAAGAGCAGCATACTTCGGAGCACAAGGTCTTTGGTTCGATCAGGACTACTGATGAATGATGGGAGATAGTTGTTGCCGTCTGCTGGAGTGGGTGCTTAGAAATTTTCTGGATCTTCATTTTTGCGACTCTTTATTTCACCCATTATCTACGAAATCCTTCCTGAAGATAATTTACACGGTGGATAATGAAGTTCCTTATAATGGCCTTCGGCTATCAGGCTATCCACTATGCGGTGTCCATGCCCAAGATGCCGACAAATACTAACTGTATAAGGCGTGGGGGGTGTCCAAACTCTATAATATATTTCTTAGATATCCTATAAGCAATTTGCATCACTTCAGAAATATTGAAAAGTACTTTCGATATCCATTTCTAAATATTATAAATGCTGTTACAAAGAATTGAAATAGGAAGTGACTGCTTGTCATAATATCAGTGTGCCAGATTGATTTGTCACTGATATAGCATTTAATATTGGACAATAGTTTTGAAATAAATAGCAATATATACCCGCCTTAACGACTGACCTTTAAAAACATAAGAAACAGAGCTAATTTAAGAAATTACATGTTTTTTTTTTTTGATTCATTGAAAAATTCTCAAGTTTCGGGCTCATTACGCCAATTTAATAAGAAATGTGAAAGCAGTTGGTTATTTATTAAAAGATAGCTTACTTATAATTCAATTAAGTTCAATTTAAGATACTTCTTCAAATTTAAAAATCTACTTTTACTTTTCATTCATGGAAATTTTCAAACTATTGAAACTGAAGGAAATACAATTCAGAGTTTAAAAACCGAGTTAATAAAAGAACACAAAATTATGTTAAAGATACTTATCAGAAAAAAATTAAAATTTTCTTATTTCTACATTTTATGTAAGATATCGATTCCATATTTGTGAGTCTACTTGCTAGACCCCTTATATAAAATCGATGCATGTTTTATAGTTAATTATACTTTGGCGTAATAATGTAAAATTGTTTTGTTCCTAGATTTCAATATTTGTTAAAGTTAAAAATGTGTCATTCTTTGTTTTCCAAATTATTTAGAATTGTAAAGGATCAAAAACGTTAAAGTTAATCCATTAAGAGTTGGAATTGTCCAAACCTTTCGTCTCCTCCCTTGCTGATGACAGTGTCTTCTCTCTGCCACGTGACCGAGAGGGGCTGGTCTCCAAGCGCCTCACACTTCATTCGAGCACTGTCCCCTTTCTTCGCGTTCACCACAGCGAAATTCTCTTCGAATCTAGCGGGCACTGCAACAGAGAAATACCTTCATAACTAAACATAACAAAAGTTATTGCATTAGCACATGTTACAATAATCCCTCCTTTTGCACAAATGGCAAAATACATAAGCGAAGAAACGGAACAGCTTTAATCATCGGCTCTATTGAGTCGCTGTTGCAGTAAGGTAATCCCAGTTGTGTTTCCGAATTCCTCAAAAATACAAAAAGTATTCTAGTGAACAGTGAATACTAAAATAGAAGTTTTTAAAGGAAAGTGGTGATTTGGCACATCTTTCGCTTTATTCAAAGATGATTTGGCACATCTTTCGCTTTATTACCAGCGCCTGAGGAAAGAGTCATGGGCTGTTTCTTTGGCATCATGGCAGAGGAGCTCCTTTTAAACGACTTCCAGCGTCAGCCACGACCAACATCGGAATGAATGCTTGAGCGAAGCAGACCTCTCGTGTCCTTGGAGAAATACGAAGCAACAAAAGAATGCATCGATTAGAATTATTCATTTTAACAAAACTCATTAAAACAGTACTTATTGGTTAGAATAAATTTTTATTCAAAAAAAGTTTCTAATAGAAACAGATCAGGGTTTTTAGGTATTTAAAAATAAGTGTGTTGTGTAAATAAAGAATGACGACATGATAGCTTTTAAAACATTTATTCTGCCTTGCAGTTGTCTTCTGTTTAAAAAGAGATTTCCTCCAGCGGTGCCTTACCCGGCACCTCGACTTCGCCTTGAGCCCACTGTCCACTCTCGGACAGAGCGGCGTTGTGGTTCCTGCGGAGAGCTCCGCTGCAGCTTTGTGTGGCTCGCCTCTGCAGCTGAAAATGAAAAGCAATTCCTCAGTAACACAATGAGCGTTTGGTACATCGTTTTTATGGTAATGATTTTCATATAATTGCAGACAATTTATGTTTATATGGGCTGGCAAAATTTCTGCAATTTGTAACAAAAAAAATTCAATAGGTAACAAAAATAAGCAAAGCTTTGTAGAACGAAAAAACATCAACATTATAGCATAAAAAAGACCGTAAATCTGGCAAGTTAAATTTTTTTAATAAAGCATATCAAAAAATTTTTAAAGAAAAAAGCTGCTTGATGAAACCTTTTTAAATAAGTTGTATTACACAAACACGCATTTATATAACACTGATATTCATAAATTGTCTAATTTGATTTGTTTTCATACGAAAAAGCTAATAGTCTTCTGCTTCCTTTTGATAAAATATAAATATTCAGATAAACCTACATATTTCATCATTTTTTATGTTTTAATACACAGTAATATATGACATAAGAAAAAGAAAATATTCATTTAAAAACACTACAACGTTTGCATATAATTACATATCAAGCGATTGTAATGATACATTTTTCGAGTTCCTTATTGTTAATAACTGTCTCTTTATAACACGCTTCTTTTATTTTTTATCTTCTATGAATAAGCAAGAAGAATATGGTAAATAAACTAAATTTAGTATAGAAAAATTTTACAAGTTTTCTTCTTATTTTTAAAATCAACATTTGTAATACATAAGTGATTATTTGAATAGTGAAAGATGAAGTTGATCCAAATTTAAGGAAACAAAAAGTATAAATTGAAATAAAATGTTTAAATTATATCGGTTGAGAAGAGTTAAGGGTAAGCTGTGATTATTAAACTTTTAAAAACATAATTATTTTTTTACTGCTTCATTATTATTGTTAATTTTTTTTATAAACATTGGGAATGTATATCATTGCCTATCCAATTTACTAGTATTGTGACTGACATGCAGGAGTCAAATCATTGTGACTCACTTAACATTATTCAAGCCTAACAAATGCTGCAACTGCAAGTGTGAATTTATTGTGTCCTTAATACACGAGTGTTATTATCACAAACCCACTCTGCAACTTCAGCGTTATGTAAGTCAGTATGGTCTAATTTTAAGTAATTTTAATTTGTGTCATAATTGGTTACTATTTTAATTAGGCGTTCATGAAAATGTTAAAAATTTAGCTGTTGAAAAATGCTGCAGAAGTACAAACATTTCTTTCTGCACGCAATGAAACAATGCAATGCTTCAGTTCATCAATAGCTGGAACTCATCGTGACCCAATGCTTTTCCACTTGAAAATTCAATCTCGTCCTTTGTTGAACAACAGAAAGTGGATGTTGCACTTTTGATTTCAACATGGACATGAAGCATTCTAATCGAAAGAGTTCCAAAGTTAAGCGGAAACCAGTATTTGATTTTTACTTCGTGGTTAACATAATATCAGAAACATTTTGTTAAGAGTGTTTTAAACATTCACTGATATTTTGCATTAAAGGAGGAGTTTTCAGGGCAAATGGAATGTATTCATGTAACGCAAGAGCAAACTGGAAATTTCCAAGCACCTACTTTGATAGCTGTGTTTACGAAAGCATAAAAACATCTTCGGTTGTTCAATCACTTGGATTGAACTCAGCACCTCCCATTATAAAGTATCACGTTTTAAATGTAAAAATGTTAAATTGTAACAAGCTAATATACTTTACATATAAACACTTTGGAAAATATCAAATCAAAAATATTTTCGTAAATAAAATAGTGGATAAATATTTGTAGTTTCAAAATTTTCATTTTACCAATCTTCACCATTCAAAGCTAAGCAAAAATTTCCCATTATTTATTGCACACATTTTAATGTCTATATCACAGTATTTAAAACTTTTATATTAGATTCAAATTTTTCTTAGAATTTCGTAAATTACAGAAATAATTGTCGTAACGAGAAATGTTGATAAAATTTATACTTTTTAAATTTTGATATTATATTGGATTTGACACTAGCTGGTAAAAAACAAACTGATAAACTTCAATAAATCTTAAGCTATGATAAAATATAGTTTTGTACTATAGTTGAGTAAAGAAATGTTCAATACAATTGTCATCTTTTCGTAAGAGAAAATGATAACCCTTTTATACAATATTTTCTGAAATTTATCTGACTTATGAGTACAATTTAGTTTAGCTATTTATCTAGGTACTCAAGTACCACCAAAAAATTTAATAGGAAAAAATATATAATCACAGCAATTTCAACTTAATAGAATTATTATAAGGTACACAAATATATATATATATACTTATAAATATATAGGAAAATGAATTACCTAGAACCAAAAGATTTACCAAGAACAGTTAGAGACGCTGTAGAAGAATCCCTGTTACGAACTCTGCAAGTGTAATTTCTTGAATGATCCGAGGATGTTCAAAACCGAGAAGTTGTGTCAAAATAGGTGACTGAAACAGAATCTCGAGAATCCTGCACAGGCATTGAAACTCAAGTCCACGTGGCCTCTTACGACTAAGCACATTGCTTTTGCAGAGAAACCAACTCCTATGTTTAGTGGAAAGGAAATTGGATGTACTTTAGAAGCATGTTCTGCAATGAAAAAAAGAAATCCGTTTACAGTTGCGAATACCAAAACTATATACTGTAAAAGTTTTTAGAATTACTTTCGATTACAATAAGTGTTTTTGAAGTTTTAAAATTAATTCTCATTTATTTGTGAATTGAATATAATTATTTAAAATAGCAATTTATTTTTACATACCTTTTCCTGAATCACTTGACGCCATCAAACTAACCATCACGAGTGCAAGAACCAAAGCCTAATAAATCGAGAACATGTTTACGATTTTTAATGAAAAAATTGAATAGACGTCACGTACAGGATATAATTCACGAAAAATTGCTGCTGTAAGAATCGCATTTTTGAATTTTTTTGTGCGAATTTTTTTCGCATTGTATAGATACAGCAATATAGCAGCGTCACTGTGTCAAAGTTTGAAAATTAAAGATTTAAACAAAACAGGCGATTTTTATATTAAAACAAATAGTCCTTTTTATTCAACTTAAAGCAATTAAAAGAGGAAGAAATGCATATTAATAACACACAATTTTAATTACACATGATTGAAGTTGCTCAATTTTTAATAAAATAAACATCACTCAGATACACATCAGACAAAAAATAAGTAAAAACAAGTTTTAATGATGTAAGATGTTTTTATTAAATATGGGAACTCACACAAAAAATATATTAAATAAATAAATGAATTCAGTGTAACACTTTTAGTAAATAGTGAACATTTAAAACATTATTATTAAAACATTATTCTAGTAGTACTATAAATGACGTGTTTTAAGATTCATGAAAATAGTTAATTTTATTTCCGCAATGGAGTTAAACTACAGGTGGGAGAAGTGGGTGGATTTCGTACCATGAACATTCAAAACTACAGAGGCCTTAAGCGAAGGCAGAAGGCCGTTGTCCGCTTCACATTCGTATTGGCCGGCGTCGCTCACCTTCACAGCATCAAACTTTAAAACTTCCCCTTTGACCATTTTTGAAAAGAATTTTTCGTCATCTTTACTTTCTAAAAATATAAGCAAAACATCTTATTTTAACTTCTGTAATCAGTAAAATAATTTCTTTTGATTCATACATACAACAACAAAAGAAATCAAGAAAAAGAACAGACAAGTAAAATTATATATTTTCATTTTTATTGGAGTATCGCTTAAAAAGTTTTCCAAATGAGATTTTGCAAATTTGAAATTTAAATTTTTAAAAAGTATAATCTTTATAGTTAACATTAAGCATTTCATTTCTAGGAAAATGTAATCAAATTTATGCGAAGAATAATCATTTATTTGATTTGTTACTACCTATCATCCTTTGGTTAAAAGACAAGTAAAGCTTATGTATTAAAACAAGTGCTTAGTTGAATAACAAGTCTGTACTATGTTTTGATATAGTACAGACTTGTTATTCAACTAAGCACTATTTGTAATATGTTTTGAAAAGAGATAAAACTGTTAGAATTAAAATTTAGCATTGCTAACACACTGCAAAGAGCTAACATGAAACAGAATTGCGAAAACTGTACAAATTTCTTCTGCATTTGCCAATATGAAAATTATTATAAATCGTTAAAAAAATTTTCTTGGCTTTGTTGTAAATTGGCGTATTAATTCTTGGCTTAATTGGCCAATCATGTTATGAGTGGATTGAAAATTGGATAGTTAAAGCATAAAATTCTGACTTTTTAAAGCATATTTAATTTTATACAAGAATTTGTTCACGTTTGAAGTAAAATAATACAATATAAAAACGTTTCGTATTATGCGAATACTAATATTTTTAATAATAATTCAAATACGCGTTTATTTTCTTAATTATTTTGAAAAATTGAAACTCCTCATTATTGTATATTATTTAACAATAGTTCAAATCACAGATTGCATTTGCCTACAGTTATTTAATGCTTACAAATTATAATGTTCAAGTTAAAATATTTAGGACTAAGTATATGATGGACAATATCTACATAAAATACATGAACTGTCTTACGATTTTACAAACACATACATTTTTTATAATATGCTCTTTGAAAAAGAAAATATGATTTTATAACAAGATTCGAAATGAAATATATCTACGGACTATTTTTTGTAAGAGAATCGTTATGCGAAAATATTTTCATCAATGCTCGACTACTAGGCTTTTCATCGTTCGGCGCTACAAAGGGTGGGGCAAACAATGAATTCCGGAAGCTCT
Source organism: Latrodectus hesperus (assembly GCA_037975125.1). Lineage (NCBI taxonomy): Eukaryota > Metazoa > Arthropoda > Arachnida > Araneae > Theridiidae > Latrodectus > Latrodectus hesperus. The sequence goes on along the minus strand of CM075850.1, from coordinate 134,793,557 downwards.
TGTAATTTAGAATCAAGCAGAAGCCTCCAGAGGTATCATTTCACATGGAGGTCATTACAATTTTACCCCCCGCCCAGCAGCCACGACGAATTCGAGCTCTCTTCCAACCAATAATGAAGAGGACGGCTTATCTAATCAGGCCAATCACAAATGATAGCGCAATATTATTTTATCATTGAATCATATTTTAGTCGAAGTATTTTACACTATAAAGCATGGGTTTCCATACATTTTTTCTCGTGGAACACTTTCAAAGTTTTACTAGTTCTTTACTATTACTTTTCAAAGTTTTGGTAGACCCCCTGTTGCTACATTTCTACTGTAATCCCAAAACTCCTAAAAATATCACCCTAAATTCGGAGTGTTAAAAAAGTATCACATTTTTTGTGTCTTATTTATTAAAGTAATACTTGTTGTATACAAAATTATAAACATTTATTACTACAAACAATCAACAATAACAAAAAATCAACAATGAACTCTGAATTGTAAATCAACTATAAAAGTCCTACTTTTAATGAGACGGATGTACTTGATGAATTGACAGCAAATTATCAATATTTGGCTTCAGTTTTGTAAGAAGTATTCACAAACCTCCCCATTCTGTAATGTTCAATCTGCTCTTTTTTGTTAACAGGTTGGTAACACACTATCAAAAATATTCTTGCAATTACCGCAGCCTAGGATATTTTTCGGGGATTTCTGCCTGCAGCCAAAATATTTGACAGGCATTTTTAAATTTCACCTTCAGTTCCTCGTTGGTGCTGAGCTCAAGCAGCTCCTCTTGTAATACCACATTCACCTCTTTCGTTTCATCAAATGCGGTTATGATCCATGGTGGTATTTCCATCGTCAGAATATCTTTTGAAGTCATCATCCAAATTTAAATGTTGAGCGTTAGTATGAATATCCTCATCAAGACATTCTGTCTGTGACAAGTGCGGAAACTGAGAGAAATTTTCTTGAACCCCCACTTACAATTTGTGAGCCCCTGATTTCTTTTCACGTCTACGTGGACCCCCGTGTTGTCTCCTATGGACCCCTGGGGGTCCACCTGAACCACTTTGGGAACCTATGTTATAAAGTATTGAAGAAGCCTACCCTGCACAAAAGTGTGAGCAATGTAGGAAGGAGTACCTGTCAGCTTCTTCCACGTGATGAGAGGGGGTGGAGAGCCGTCCGCTGCGCACCGGAAAGCGTGGCTGGAGCCCAGTAAGACCGTTGCACTGCTCGGCTGCGCTCGCCACTCGGGAGGAGCTGCGGAAGAATCGACACTTTCAGGATTACAACTGGCATAATAGAGACACGTTTTCCTATTCCTACCTCACAGAAAACAAAAAGAATCATGAAGATAATGATAGGGCATACATGCCGTATAATCATTTTGGCATATTTCTGGTTTTGGTAACTGAATTTTCTTTCTTCTGATAACCTAGATTTCGAATATTTAATAAGGTTCTAGTTTGGTAATCCTAGTTTATACGTAATGCCGTAATTACGTCAAATTGAGAATTTTTAACCACCAAAACATTTTAAAACACACCAAAAGGATTATGTGGCACCTGTGCTCATGATAGAATACCATTCGATATAAATGTTTTTTACTTGGGAAGGAATCCATCAAATTACACAAATAAGTGATAAACTCCAAACCTCAAAGTAAAAAAAGAAAAAACAATTTTTAAACAATCCCGTTTGCATACAATTCTGACCTTCCTTGCAGCCGCATGGAATTCAACTCTCTCAAAAGAGAGGAATTTATTATTAGTATAGACTTATTTTTAACCGAGTAGCAATGACGGATATACATTGAACGACATGAGATGGACATATTTCTGTCATATCCATGCAAACAGATTTATAGTGGAACTCTTCTCCCAGAGAAAGAGTTCTTTTCTAATAGGATTAAAATGGGAGCAAATAGCTAAGATAAAAACATGACGTTGTTAAATTATTCTTAGTTAAATACACAGAGTATGAAAACAATTATTTTTTTAAAAAGTTAAAAATAAATGTGTTCTCCTATTCTCAGTATTGAAAAACTTAGAATAATTCTCATTTTTAGCTTTTAAATAAGAAGAAATTGTTTTAAAATAAATATAAAATGTTTAAGTTCTTATTATAAAGTACAACATTTTAGGTATTGTCGTCTTGAAAAGTAATAAAATGTTATTTCTCTCCCTCACACACACACACGTTAAAATATTCTAAGATAATTTATTTATTAACTTATAATTCTGAATGCACTTAATTTAGTAAAAACATAAAATGTCTAGCCTCGTTAAGGTGTATGTAATATTATATAAGACTAATTCAAAATATATATTTTATTATATTTTTTAGTGTGACAAAAGAAAACAGTGGTTTCAAAAATTTAAGGATTACATTAGTGTGGGAAAGAATTATATTTTGATTCAAGGGAAAACGTAATCTTTGTATTTAGTGAGATTAAGAATGTTGAAAAAAATACAATTAAGTAAATACATTGAAGGGAAAATTATGAAATATATAAAGTAAAATGTAGAAAACAGTGAAAGAATTTGTATCTAGCCATACTTAAAACATTCTTCGAAAATTCGCTCAGTTGCGAAATTCATACATTTTTAGCAATAATTAAAAAACATCAAAAAATTTCGGAAGCAATTCTGAATTTAAGGCAAAGAAATTTCAAGGTCGCGGAGTAGTGGAACACAGCCATGGTAGTTTGTATCGCTATTTGTGAATTAAAAAAACTTGAATGGTTTTTAATTATAGGATGACCCATAATATATAAGTAAAAATTGGAAACCTAAATCATGGCTTAAAATGCAAAAGGAATCTGAAAATTCAGAAAAATTTATTTTTAACTTTTTCAAACGTTAGCATTACAAAAATGTGCATCAATAATGAGATTATTTTATTGAATTAACGTCAAATGCACGACATTCTATTCCTTGACTGTCCAATTAATTTCTCAAAGCAGTTATTAAAAAAGGAAAACCCTATTTTGTCCAAAAATATTAAACTTAACTTAATTTTATATTTTAGAAATTTACCTCTTGATAATTGTATTTATAAAATAGATTTTAATTTTAAGAAATTTTATATTATTTCTACTGTTGAAAAATTATGCAAACTAAAAATAAAATTCATAAAATTAAAAAAAAGCAAGGTGTTCTAGGAATCCTGAAATTGCCGTTTGAGATAAATACATATCGAAATATGAATTTCAATTACAAAATAAATTTTTGAGCTGTATAATTCAGTAGCTAAAGATGTATAAATTGATAATTTCAGAATTCACAAACTGTTCAAGGACTTCGATGATGACAGTGAAAATATTATCATACTGTTCAGTTTTCAGAGTGAGTTTCATAACTTGTTATGCCAGCAACTGTGGCATATGAGTTAATTATTATTACTGAAATATATTAATACGAATATTATCTTTTAAATAATAATACATTGGCTTAAAACTGGCATTGAAATGAGTTATTTTTCCTTTTTAACTGCTTCATTTCAGAAAACAGTCGTAAATAAAATTTATATAGTAGGAAACATTTGAGTACATAAAATGTTTAGGTTTCTAAATTTTTTAATACGATCAAATTAACTAAGCAAACACTGCAGAATTAAGAGCCATTGATTTCTAAATAAGCATTTTAGAATTTGAAACTTAATCACAAATAACGTAATTTTAATTCTTAGAGAGTAAATATTAAATGGTGACTTTGAATGAATATGATATGGTGGTGTTATGTCACGTTATATTAAAACAAAAGTGCAATTTAAGAAAATATTTATAATTGAACATGGAATGCCAAATTAAGATATTATCCTTTTATAGCGTCTTATTTGTAAGCAGTATGAATTAAAAAAATTTGATTCGATAAATGGATTTCAAACTTAGAGATTTTAATTCCTGATAAAACTGTAATCAATTCAATTATTACTTGAATAATATATCTAAAAATGCAAGGGGATATTGGTAAATATTTTTACCTTCTATTACTAATTCAGCAGTAAAAGTGTCAGAACCTTCGTTATTCTTGGCAACGCAGGTGTAATTCCCCGAATGCTCTACTTTTACCGGTTCTATGATCAGAATGGAGAACTCTTCATCGTTTTTGAGCCGGACGTCCTCTCCGGCCGCCAGAGTGTTCCCATTCTTGAGCCAGGAGTAGGACAGAGGCAGCTTTGACTTGGCCATGCACACAGCTGACGACTTTTCGCCAACCAGAATCCCTTGGCCGAAACTGAAAGCTTGGATTTTGGGTGAAACTGTAATAATCAGAAGTTTGGTTATAGATTTCTTATATTTATTATTAGAAACTTTTATAAGTTCTATTAAAGTTTCAATGAATAGTGGGATTCAAATAATATAAAAAAGACAATTTAATTAAATAAGGCAATAAAATTTTTTTGTTGCTAAATGTTAAATATAGTTTAAGGATGCACAGAACACTAAAAACTCAAATTCATTAATAAAAACTTATTATAAACTTAAACTTATGTAATTGAGTAAGATTATTTATATATCTATGAGAATGTGCATTTTACAATTAACAAAATAAGCTTCATGAAACTGAAAATTCTTACCTTGCAGAGTGCTCCGGATGATGATACAAAGAATAAACAAACGAAGTATGTGACAGAATCGCTCAAACGTAACATACATTCTATAACAGAACTCTTCGAAATAAAGTGCACATTTAAAATAAACCGTTAAGGAATGGATTCTGAATTTACAGCGAACGAGAATCTCACTGAAAGTTACCGAGAAAATGTCAAAATTTCGGTAAACAAAACATTTATATGAATACAGTCATGGATACTGCCAAATGTTTTATGGTAATAGAGCGCCACACATTGACAAAAACTGGAACTACTTAGAAAAGTATGCGATTGTAACATTAATATAATGTCAAAATAGTTTTCAATAAAATTACATGTTATGAGTTATAATGATAATAAAGAGAAATTTTGATTACATAAGTGGTTGACATTAGCAGATATCTTAACAAATTTAAAAGAATTTCGAATGAAAATCATATTTTGATTTATCATTTTATTCATCTTGCCAATGACCTAAAGAGAATATTTGCAGCTAATTTTGGCTTCACATACATAACTTCCAACACCAGCAATACATAAAGAATTTTCTTCCCATTTTGTTAAATCCAGGGGGATTAAATTTTTGCCTTCTTGAGTAGAATCTAATGAAAGAAATAAGAATGTAATTCATAAACATTTTAGCAAATATTAAAAAAATGTACATATTTCAACCACGAAAATAATATTATATTAATATGTAATACAATAATAAATTTAATTTTTAAAAATTTAAATGGCAAGTAGAGAAATATTTTAAAATTAAAATGTAATTACTCATTTTACATATTTAACAGAACATACTCTTTGAAAATGTAGTTAAAACCAAAAATTTTTAGATAAAATAGAAAATTTTTTTTATTTTGGAGTAAACTATTGTTATTCTAATAACAGAAGTTTGCGCAACGGATTTTGATAAATCTCTAATCGAGTTAACAAGCACTAATCGAAAAATACAATATCAAATTGAAAAATAAAATAAAAACCTCACAGATAAATTAAAAATTTTTGAATTTGAAACAGCAAATAGAATACAGTATATACTATAATTAGTAGGCATTACGGCACTAAAATGTAATAAGGCAACTCTATGTATTTAAGTTGCAAGAGGGTATTACTTTGAAGTGTTAGTTTAAAACTTCAAAAGTATTTTTTTATACATGATCTAAATAAAAAGTGGTTTTCATGGATTTTAACAAATTTTGAATAATATAAATTAAGATTGTAATTAAGATTTAAATGAGTGCGAATTGATGCGTGCAAATAAATATTTTTGCACAATGGTGATCAGATTCGTAAGCAGAAATGCATTTAAGGCCGCATTTCTTATTAATAATTTAAAAATTATGAAAAGTTACTTATAACTTTAGTAAAGTACTCTGTTTATGATGCTGAAATGAATTTAGTTTAAATGTAATTAGATTCTTCATTTGCATGATTTTTAAATTCAGGTATATTATTTTTTTCCTAAGCAAGAATTACAAAAAATAAGAACAGCAAGACAAGAGAGCCAACCTCTCGTGTTATGCCATGAATTGCGCGACAACCTTTAGCTTCACCCCTTGGAACCAATTGAGTGAACACCGGATGGCTTATGAATCCATTTCGGTGGTCCTGAAAGGGTAAGAAAAAGTTATAAATAATAACAAAGTAATGAAAACATGCGTACTGCCATAGGTAGAGACAGTCTTAAGGAATGTTTATATTGTTACTTGCAGAAAAGCGGGAAACAGACCACAACCGTGAGCATATGCAATTCCCTGTGCTGCCTTACCAATCTCTGATTCCCGGGGAATTTCTGAATTGTTTTGGAATGCAGGAGTGGCTGGCGTAGGACAATCAACCGTAACTTCTTCTGTATACATACTTCTGTGTGTGAGAGAAATTGAAAGAGTCGAATTCTTAATGAACCTAAAATCGAATGAAACATATGAATTAATTAAACTTGTTTTGTAAAGAACATTTAAAATCGTATTCATTTTGAAAAAGTATTTTATAAATAAAAGTTTGAATGATTCATTCAATACATTTTGATCGAGCTTACTCTGTGATATTTGAACAAATTTTCAAGCTAATAAAAATTAATTTAAAGAATTACTAAAATGTTACCAATAATTTATTTTGAATTCATACTTTGCTAGACATTACATACAATATTGTTGCAATAATTATACTTTGTTAGGTAAACAAACATAATACCGTTTTTACATAATGATCCTAAGCGCAAATGATCTTTCTTGTAATAAACAGGAATATAAGAAACTATTCTTATGAATAGCATATTAATAAATAAATAAAACTTTAAGATATATACGAGCTTGACACATAAAAAATTATAAGGCAATAAATAAATAACTTTTGTATCAATGATACAACATCAGACTTTTCTATATGTAATTAAGAGACGTATCCGGTATTTCATATATAACTACATTCATTAAATTGTTATTAAAGCTAAAACAAATGTTTGTACACTTACCTTCAACTTTTATGCATCCAATGGCTACGAACATTTTCGTGGAAAAATATTTCTTGAAATAGTCGACTTCGAGAGAGAGTTATTGTGCATGGAAAGAGAGATTCTCACTCCATGAATCGCAGGTATTCATTTCCCTCCATTGAGAAGCAGGGTACTTTTGTATTTCATAAAGCAGTGCTACATGTTGCTTACGTTTCGAATTAAAAATATTTGTACTCAATGAAAACTTCATTAGTAACTGCTTAGCAATACATAATTTTGAAATTAAAATAATCATTTAAAAATATACATCGAGTTTGATTCAAATTAAATATTTTTTTAAGATCAATCTTCACATCAAATTTATCTGACGATGTAAGAGTAGGATATTTTTAACGGGGGATTTAAATGTAACACAAAAATATTTTTGGAGAAATCCCATAAGAAATGAAAATTATTAAAAATAAAATTTGATTTAAAATAAAAGTGTAGTCTTCATTTTTTTAAATATTTTACAAGATACATAATTGAATTTTAACTAACATAACCATATAGTTTATGATTAATATTTTTGGATTATATTATTCAACAGTAATGTATGTTTCATACCCCTCTTGTGTATCTATTAGTTATATTTAAAGTATAAGACGTTAAAAATATAGGTGATTTTACATATATATATATATTACGAAATAGATATAAATGAGATATTTTATGAAAAAAAGATAAAATTACAAAAGCATCACCTGATTTTCATAAAATCTTTATGTTAAATAAAACAACAATTTAAAGTAAAAAAATCAATATAAAAATATTTCTCTCAGTTTTTTATTTAAATTGTTCTGAAACAAACAACACACAGAGAGAGAATCATAAAAAAACAAAAATTCCGAATACACTTTAAAATGGAAATAAGAATACAATTGATTTTTTTAATACAAAATATGCCTTCATGTGCATTTCCATAAGAGTTTTAAATATAAAATCTTCATAAGAGGATATTTTTGATTTTTATAACCTACATATTCTACCTTCAACAACAATCGAAAAGTTCTTGAAAATTGCATTTCCCACACCATTATCTGCTTCACAGCTGTAGAGTCCAGCGTCTTCGGCTGTTAGGGACGTCAGCGTGAAAGTGCCGTTCTCAGAGGTCATTTCAGGTGTCCTCACCTCTGTTTAAAAAAAGTTTTAATATTCAAACATTTCTTAAAAAGTTTTAATATGCAAATATCTCTTAAAAATGCAAAATCAATATAATTTACATTTATTTATTTATTTGAAGAATCAAAGATAAAATCTCACCAGAAAGTTTTCTTAGTTTCACCTGGGGTCGAGGTGAGCCCTCCGAAATACAATGTATGACAATTTTGGCTCCCAGATTTGTTGTCACGTTCTTAGTTTCTTCTTTCCATTTTGGCGGAGCTAGAAGAAGAAAAATATATTTTTGAATTTTCTGGCTGCTATCCTGCTCATTAAAAAATTACATATTTAATTTATAAGAAACAAGTGTAATTTTTATATATTATCCAGCTATTAAATATTGGATCAAAATTAATATTTATTTGAGTCAGTAAAACTTTCAAAACTATTTGCAAATTTTTGATTTTTCAGATTCAAATTGTGTGGTATGATATGTTTTTATCAAATAAAAAACAGCTCGTAAAATATTAAACATTTGCGAGTTATATTTCAGCACTGCTTAATTTACGTTATAGAAATTCAAAACTAAATTATCCTATTTCATATCTATGAAATGGCTGAACTCATTATTTAAAAAATGTTCGTTAAAAGCAGTTAAAAATGATCTAAGAAAAGAACATTTTTGTTTAGTTATAGAATTGTGTCTACATTTTTAATCCTATTTGCATTTCATGCAATTTAACTTAATATGAACAATTATATATTCTATGAATATTCAGAATGTACACAAGCATTTATTACATGAATGTAATAAATATCTTTGTACATATTTGCGTATTTTATTAAAACTTTAAATGCTACTTTATTTACACATGAATTTGATGTAATATTGATATAGTAAATATAATGAGATTTTTAATGTAATTTTATTGAATAGATTTATAATTCAATTTAACAAAGTATCAGATGCAATTCAAAATGGAATCATGACCGGATACAGGATTCTTAAATATTTTCAGCAATAAAATAGCTTTTTTTCATGAGAATTCATGAATAAGCATTTTAAATTGAGAATAAATAGATTTTAATACTTCTCTTTAAGCAAATGAAGTATGCGAATCAAAATCATTTTACGAAATGGGGAAGAAAAAAAAAAAACAAATCGAAATATAATGTTAGAAATCAAAGTATTCAATTTTCATATTAATACAGAAAATGGATTCCAATAAATATATGATGTCATAAAACGGTTGTGATGTGAAAGAAAACTTAATCAACGAAATGACACCATGTTTTTTGAAACCCATGTAAAATTTAAAGAAATTTTTTTGCTTGTTGCAAGTTATTAATAAAGATTACATATAGAGTAACAACTAATATATGCCACTAAATTTATGTAAATTACAATTTTATTTTGTAGTGAACTTGACATGTTTTATGAAATTAAATAATTTGTAGAAACAACTCAATAACTTCATAGGGTTTAAAAAGAAAAGTGAAGAAATTAAATATTTTTATTAAAAGTAGCGTGGGGTTTATCGGTAAAATTACCATTTAGTGCTCAACGTTCACACTTTGGATATCCAAGCGCTCCTTCCACCGATAACTTAAAACACGCTCTGTATCACTTTTTTAAACATTCATTCTCGAGTAGGGGTTTGAACCCAGGACTTTTGAATTGAGAAGCAGAGAGGTGAACACTTGGGGTTACAAGCTTGACTCACAGCCGATATTTCCATGCGGACATTCCATGCACAGGGAGAAAGGAGCCAGGCAAAATCAAAATGGATCTAAATTTCTACTTTATAGCTATTTTCTAATATTCATGATACCACAATTAACTTAAAGTAACTTATGAATTGATGCGTTTTGAAATTTTAAACACTGTAATTCATTATAATAGCACTATTTTCATTTGCTTAGAAAAGATATTTTAATAAGAATGTTAAAAGCACTTGTCAAGTGATAAGAAGATAAACGAAATAGGCGAAAGCTTTAGTACTGGTAAATAATAAGCTTAATGATGAACAAAAAACTGTTCGATATTTTATGTTCTGGCAGCATAATTTTAAAGGAAGGAATGTACCTTCAACTTGCAGCTGTGCAGAATAGTCGGCTGTGCTGTGACTGTCTGCAGCTTTGCAGGTGTAGTTTCCACTGCTGAGCACATCCACGGGATCAATGGTTATGATGGAGAACTCATTGCTGTTCTGCAGACGCACATTTTCGGATAAAGGCAAGGGACGTCCGTCTCTAAGCCACTCAAACGCGACATCTTCTGATTGAGAAGTTGCAAAGCACGCCACTTGAGCTTTTTCGCCTTCTTTGTACGTCCTTACGAAGCTGAAGGGCTCTATTTTGACTGAAACAAAAAATTTCTAATGAGCGAACACATCTATCTTATTCTATCTATCTTATTATAACTAAAATTTGAATATAAAAATGGTAATCATATTTTTGTAAAATTATACGTAAATTAAATCTATGCAAGAGCTCTATATAAGCACATGAATCAAAATTGAAAGACATGTGAAAGAATAGGATGACCAGAAGTCATTACACAAACATAGTTTAGAAAACTTAAAAAAATAAATCTTTCAAATTAAGCTCAATTTATTTTACTACACAACTATGATTTTTGTAAACATTTCATTATTATTTAAGTATTTGAATTCCAGATCAGCTTTATCAACACCTAATGTACTACTTTTAGATGTATAAATCTTTGTAATTTAATTAATTTTAAAATATCAATTCTAATGAAAATGAAAAATTTTATTAATTTGTGAAATCATTTTTTAAAAATGTTGTTACAAGGTACTTTATTACCAATTAACTAATATTGTTAATATAGAATTCACTATTTTTATTTCTTATTAAATAATTTATGATCCATTTTTTTGTGCATTATTTCATATAACTTTGGAAATAGAATAGTATCAAAAGCAAAAACGTGATAAAACTTATAACGCATACATTTTTTTTGAAAATTCCCACTTAAATATTTTATTACTTTAGTTAGGAAAATTAAAATAATTCAGAAATAAAGTGAAAATACAGTTCCTAACATTTTTCATCAAAAACTGAGCAAAAATTTATCTGAAAGAATAAATAACTTCGAATTATATTTCTATTTGATCCGAATAACGTTTGGTTCCAATTAATATCTTTCATGTTTCAACTATAAGTTATTTAGCAATATATAATTTTCCCCTGGTAGATTTGAAAATAATTAAAAATTCGGTCCTTCGAAAATTTGGTTCACTCCATTTTTGTTTTGTATCACTATACAAATAACCAAGTTATTTATTTTCTATATAATTGTAATGTGTTATTTCCTAAAAATGTGTGCTTTATATTATTATTCAGTTACACAAAGTTATTGTTTTGTATTTTATTAACAAATTACTTTTTAAATATTATATTAAGATATATATATTACATTTCAATAAATATTTCAAAATAAATATTTATAAGATTTAGTATCCCCTATAGCATGCAATTTGAAAGGCAAGCTGAGAGAAATTCTCTTAAATTTATAGAACAGGAAATGTAGATGGAACTCACCTCCTTTGACGCTTGATGATGTGGCCAGCACAATAGCCAGCTTCAGGAACATATTGAAGTTCATGATTTTCAGAGGCAAAAAAATAAATCTGACGATAGAGAAAAGATGTTTACATTGCATATGCGTTCAACGAAGATTGTCGTAGAGAATGCATATAAACATGGCTGAGAGTCACAATGAGTAAGTACAGTATTACAGCGCCATACTGTGACTAAAATATGAAACACTTTGAGAAGAATATGAAAAAAATGGCTACATTTTATTGATCTTTAAAATAAAAATAATTTATTGAGAAACTCATAAGTACAGTTTTAATTCAAAAGTAGTCTTTATTTTAATAACCTATTTAATAAATTTTTGCTGCAAGAACAGAATAAATAATTTGTTGTAAACTTTTTGCCAGTTCTTAAAGAATATACCATGTAAAATATCTTACACACACAATGATTCATAAATTAAAAACAATACAGTTATGTAACTCATGAAAACATACCACGTATTTTAAGCGTGAAATTTGCAGTTATATTCGGTGGGACATTATTAACCGCTGAACATTGATACAGTCCAGCATCTTCGGAGGATAAGGATTTGATCTGCAGAACTTCATCTTGCTTTGATTCCTGGTTAGAAATAAGCTTCATTTCATTGCCTGAAAATATTTACTTTTATTATTAACAGAAACATAAATAGAGCATTAACAATATGCATAATAAAAGAGCAACACATGCAAATTTTTAGGTCCGCGTAACAATAACAAATTGTGAGATTCAAGGAAATGCAATTTGTGCACACACACACACATATATTGTTGAAGTCAGCTCAGTAGAAGTGAATGGAAATGTTTTAATAATCGTATCATGAAGAGTTCTGTGTACACAATATATTTCTAAACTAATTTTGAGTTTAATAACTAATAAAAAAGCATTCTCAATTTCCCATCATCCTACCGGTGTATTTTCTCCATAGAATTTGTGGTTTAGGTGAGCCCGCAGCAGCACACTCTGCTTGGAAGGATTCTCCGATTGCCAGAGTGACGTCTTCAGGGGTTTTAATCCATTTTGGAGGCACTGGGGGAAGAAACATTTTATTCAATCATTTTAATATCTAAAAACAGACTATTGTCATTACATTTTTTACTTAGTAAATTCATATAGTAACAAATTAACTAATATTACATTAAAGGAAAGGGATAGTATAAGGTGCAGAATTTAACATTTTACTCCGAGTGAATAAGTCTTTTGAACTTGTTCATTCCAGCTGAAGAAGTAAGCTTAACTTTTCAACATATATTCTGTTTGCACAATATAATTTAAGTCATGTAACTCGTTGAAGCACATACTTAATTGAAGTTTATCAATCAATCTTAAGTTTCCAAATTTTGTTAATGATTAAAATATTTCTCTCATTGATTAAATAAATAATGCTTACCTTTCACTTCTAGACGCGCCATGTGCTTAGAGCTTCCAGCAGAGTTAGAAACCGTGCAAGTATAGTTGCCTTCACTGTGCAAACTAACTCCATTTAAAATCAGCAGAGAGAATTGTTCTCCGGACTCTACTCTGACGCTTTTGCTGTCGATCGGCTTCCCATCTTTGTCCCAGTGAAATGCCAGTGGCTGCTGCACATCGGACACGGCCAGGCAAGTCACGGACACGATTTGTCCTTCTACGACATTGTCTTGGAAAGAGAATTTCTCAATTTTTGGAATACCTGCATTCAAAAAAAAAGATTCTGAATTTTTAATACAATTTTTGTTTAACGGGATTTAAAAATAAATATTTTTTTTTAACTTGATGTAAAATTAGACTTAGTATTATTAAATTAAATTTTATTGCAAAATATAAAGTTAGTTTGTGCCATTTATATTTGACATATTGTTAAAATTGGAAGAAAAAACGAACCCTAAAAACATATTTGCCGCAAATAGACTAAAAATTCAAATTATTCAAGTAAGAACAAAGGAATGAAATGTATCATCATCTAATTCTAAATGAAATTTAATTTCGCTGAAGATGAAAGCATATTAATAAGTATAGAGTTTTAAGAATTTAATTATTAAATACTTAATTTAATTTTCTATTAAAATCTTTATTTAATCACATTAAAAAATATTATTTAAAATATATTGATTTTATCAAATAAAGTTTGTAATTTTTCATTAAAAATAAAACTTTATTTTTTAAGTTTAAACTGTAAAATAATAAGTTTAAATAAGTTTAAACTGTAAAATAATAAGTTTAAATAAGTTTAAACTGTAAAATTTTATTTTTAATGAGCAAAATTATATCGCGTAATTTAAAAAAAAAACTTTTTATCGAACAAAAACTAACTGCTGCAAAGATTTCTATCATAAATCATTTTTAAAATGTGTAGGACATAACTGTTGAAAGCAATATTGTTTGAAAAAGTTTACATTTTTTTTTACTAAGATAATTTTTTATTATTTCATGACTGATCTCAAAAAGGAAATTTTAAAGAGTTAATTTTTTTGTTCTTTTCATATTTTTAATTATAATACTAGGATTCCAAAGATTTGAGTAAAAAAGTTTCCTAATGTTTGAGATTTTGAATCGTAAATAGTTTTATCGTAAATACCTTTTATGACTTCTTCAAAATATCACAACTTATTCCAATGTATTTCAAATTTGATCTCGCATTTCAAAACAGTAAATTTATTTTCAAATCTATGCATTTTATCATGATTCAATAATACAACTTTATAAGGAAGGAAATTTGAATTTATGTGTTTTTCCCTTGAAAATTTCAAGTGCTGTTCTATGAATTAGAGAAATAAGTTATTCTACTCTAACAATATTTATGGAAACAATTAGTTCATCACGCACCACTCATCAAAAATTAATTTATTATTAAATTTCATTTTTTAAATTATTGAGACAGTTTCTTTATTAAAAATAAGCTGATTGAATTTTTTCCTTGATGACTAATGAGATTAATAATTATTACATAAAAATTAAATAATTTGATTGGTCAAAATTTTATCTTTTCTATAATAGTGTAATAATTTCACTACTAACAAATAAATTTCAAAATGTTTTAACTTAGAATCTTAGTGTTTTTATTTCAACGAATGCAAAATGCAAATTTGAAGACGAAAAAATGTAATTAGCCAATGATTACATACATTCCTGATTTTAAATGATTTCTGTTATTCAATTTTAAATTGATGTTTCTTTATATCATTTTAACATTAAAAATATTTGGAAAATTTTTTATCAACTCTTAATAAATTTATCAAATTATTTTAAGTAAGTATTATTCAAAATTACTCACATGAGACTACTACAAAAATAATGTAACGTTCGCCGGCATTTTTTTAAAATTTTTTTGTTGAGTTTTGAGTTATTCAGCAATTTTTTGTTGACTCCACACTATAGTTACTGAATACCTATTAAACGTGACATTTATAAAAGTTTCTTTTAAAGATGACCTGGTATCTGGTTGTTTAATGAAATGTTCCGTGAAATTTTCAACAAAATTACTAATGTATTTACTAAATTTCTTTCTGTATATAATTTTCTGTGTATAAATTTCTTTCTGTATGGATTTATTTTGTAGTTTAATGATAAAAAGTCATATTGACGGTAATTAAGATACGAATAATTCACCTACAGCGAAATTAATTAACTAGGGAGTAACAAGGGGGGGGCTTCCCTCCCTAGTTACAGATGGATCCGAGAAAGCAGAAGGGTATCTTCAATACAAGTTTTTAGTATTTATTAATTGATTAATTTATATTACATTTGAAAGAGAATTTTTAGAGTTCAATATTAAATTAAGTGAAAAAACGAGATTTTACTCGTTTTATATTAAATTTATAGATCTATATGGCTAACAATATTTTATGACAGTGAATTAGGAATGACAGTATTTTAATCAAAAATTAAAGTAATTCAATCTTGAGAATTCTAAGGTAAGTAAATTAGATTACATAAAGAAAATACAGCACTATACTATGCTTATAAACAAAAATTACAATAAGAGAAAAAACGTTACAAAACGTTTTATTGAAAAGTAAACTTTTGGAAAGAAAGAAAAGGTAAAATATAAAGTTTCTAACGTAAATAGTAAAATAGAACAATAACTTTCTATTTGCAATTTATTAAGCAGTCCCATATAATATTTAAGTTCAACGAGGAAAATGCCATACCTGAAGCCATGCTGTAGATGATGTGGCTGGATACTGTAAGCATCATGTAAATGGAATAGTATAACCAGCACTGATGCTTGTGGATGCTACAGCCGATATCCGCCATATTTTTCTCTCTTGCTTGATTGTCACATTTCGAAAAAAAAGCTTTATTTTTAACAAAATAAATGTAATGTTTCCTTTAGCGTTCAACGCATTCTCTAATAAGTCGGATTTACGTCTAACATAAATAAGCTTTTCATATAACTAGCGCCACACTTTGACGTTATTGTGAACTAAATTGCTACGAAATATAAAAAAGGAACGTGTAATATAAATACATAAAAACATCATTGGAAACAAATTTGTGGAGGAAGAATTTAATTACTTAAGAGAAATTACTCTTACATATATTTATATGCATTTTGTTTCATTAGGTAATTTAATAAACAATCAGAAGATGTGCTATTCTCTTTTATAATAAAATTATAACTTTTTATAATAAAAAAATGACTTTTTTAATAAAACTAATATTTAATTTTATTTATTAATATTAAAAAGAAACGCAAAAATACATCGGCTAAAACACAAAGAAAATGGTATACACAATTTAATCCCTTACAAGAGTTCATATACAAGACATGAAATAGATGAGCACACTAAAATTATACTTTTCTTCCCTTCTACACATTGCACATAAGTTTACAATTTTCTGTGACGTCACCACAAGCACAAATTGCAAATTAGAATACTCGAAATTTCTTAAGTGATGAAAAAGTCTTCATTTTAAATTGCAGTTTGAATGATGATGAAATATTAGTTGATTATGTAAAGGAAATAAATAAATAGTTGAAGCGAGGAATGAGCGGAAAGGCGAAGTAACTGAATAACAACTTTTGCTTGTACATTAATCATTTATTATAAAAAAGTACAACTCTCTCAATGAAAAACATTTTGAATTGAGAACAAGAGAAATTCTCGCCATTTATTTCATTTTTAAAACGGTTAAAAAGTTTGTCTAAAACCTCATTAATATCTTTAATTGTAAAACATAATTATAGAATAAAAATTTGGAAAAAAAAAAGATAATTTGTAAAATCTTCATCAGCTGCAAATCATACCGAATCTGCATTTAAACAAAGTCAAGCGCTCATACTTTCCACTCAATATCTCTAAGTAGCTTTTCATAGCAGTTGTAAAATAAAGCAGCAAACCATTATCTTAAAGCAGAAATTTCTATTTAGAAGGTTTCAAATTTGTTTTATAATTCCTGATATTCATTCATAAATCAATGGTATAAGTACACAAATCATACTATGATTTTATTATAAAAATACTTGATGAAAATGAGGCTCAATATAGTTCTGTTCGATATGAGAAACATCTAGAAATATAATTAAATCATATATTTTTAAATCAAAATCTGTCACTTTATGAAAGCCACATCGCATATGTAATTGTTCTCTTAATTCATTAATTAACTGTGATGTATTTTTTTCATGGTAAAAACCTTTAAAAGGTATGTACAAAAGGTATATTTAAAAGGTATGTACAAGTCAAAATTACCTTTGACATCTAGATATGCTGATTCCTGCAGCGAACATTGGCTGTTTTACAAGACACTTCATCAGGGTCTGAGATTAACCCGCTCTCATTTTTAACATTTGCTTCTGAACTCTTTTCAACTCCCATTTCGGTACCACGTGAAGTGCGCGCCGGTTTAAATTTTTTTGTAACTGCTAAACTGGTTAGTGATATATATATATATATATATATATATATATATATATATATATATATATATATATATATATATATATATATATATATATATATATATTTATATATATATATATATATGTAATGAGGGAGTATAGAGATTAAGTAAAGTAGAAACAGAATCATTTAATATTTAACTTAATGAATTTAATTAATTGAGACAAATAGAAAATTTAAATACAAATTTAGGTTAAATGTGAGATTAACAAATAAATGGAGGAAATAACAATTGGACATCTTAATCGTCTTCATCAACGTGTTCGTCTTTTTACTCCAACGTCTTCTCTCTCTCTCTCTGCTCCAAACGGCGAGGTCCCGCTTGGCCAAAGCTTAGCGCTGTTACGTCATCCGACTTCTTATTGGTGGAAGAGTTATGAGAAAACACCGGCGCTGGAACTCTCCTCTACACCGTTTCCGATCACACTCGGGCATCCTGATGGCTTTGGACCTCCAAAGCTTGCACAAAGAAAGCAAAAAAAAAATATCTAGAAAAGATTAAGAAAAGAATAAAATTATTCACAGGCGCCGTCTTTAGCCTGTTTCTTGTTGCCATTCGTCTTCTGTTGTGGCATGTTTCATCTTTCTTTTGCGTCATCTTGATTATGAAAACCTTCTAAAAAAAAGGAAAGAAACAATTAAAATATTTAAAATAAAATTAGGTAAAAGTATCCGTTTATCATTAGTCCGTTTTCCAGAAAAAGGGTGTTAAACTGAGACTAAAATCGTCGTTGTCCATTTAGTTCCAGGGCTTCATATTTTCAGCGGCAGTTGATGTGTTATTCGGGCCTTCATGATTTCCGACTTTCACAACTTCATAACGATCTCGTTCTTTAACTGAAGTTATTTTGTACGGGCCGAAAAATTTTGGACGTAGCTTTAATCCTGTACCGAACTGGGTTCTTTGTATTGCTACTAAATCTCCGACTTTATATGTTCGAGGTGACTTCCGTTTCCGATTGAATTGGCGTTGGTTTTGTTGTTGTAGTTTCAGGATATTCTTTTTAGCTTCTTCTCGGAGTTCCTCTTTGTTTTTTATCGTGCTTGCTTCGTACTCCTCCTCGAGTAGTTTCTTTATTCGATAATCTTCTTTATTTTTCATTTTCACTCCAATCATGAGTTCGAAGGGGGAATATTTTGTACTGGTAGTTGTAACACTGTTCAGAATTCGTTGGACATCTGGGACATATTTAAACCATTTTGTGGGGTCATCTGCAGAAAGCTTGGCAAGGATAGGAATAATGATTCCATGGATGCGTTCTACTTGTCCATTACCTCGTGCAAGACCAGTAGTTATAGTTACATGCTCAATTCCTTGCTCGGAACAATAATCGGCAAAATCTTTAGAAGTGAATGCTGAACCTTTGTCAGAAATTATTCTAGATGGATTCCCAAAAGTTGTTTGAAGAATTTTCAATTTTTCTATTGCATCATTTGCTGTTGTTGATTTTACGGGATAAAACCATGTAAACTTTGTGAATGCGTCAACCACAGAAAATATGTATTGATATTTTTTATTTGAAGAGGGAAGTGTGCCAAGAAAGTCTATGTGAAAAGTGTCTAAAGGAACGTTACCTTTAGGTATTGGGTGAAGATAACCTTCAGCTTTTCCTCGTTTCTTATTATATAAAATACAGTGTACACAATTAGCTATTATATTTTCAATTTTAGGTCGCAGATTAGAAATATAAAAATCACGTTGTAAAATTGACTGAGTTTGTGCAGGAGAAAAGTGTCCATTGTTATGAGCGTGTTTAATAATATCATTTTCCATAGCTTGGGGAACAACTAAAAGCTCGTTGCCTTTTTCATATTTGTATAATATGTTGTTTTTGATAATGTAGTCATTTGTATTATTTGTTTGGCATAAAGTTTTAAGAGTTTGAATGTTATCATCTGTAGATTGGGCTCGTTCAATTTTTAATGTCATTTCTGCTTGAGGTGTAATAAAGTATACTGTGTTACGACTGAGGGCATCTACATGAGGCATTTGCTTACCAGATCTATGAATTATTTCGTAATCAAAATCTTCAAGGATCATTGCCCATCTGGCAATTTTTGGAGTTAAATCTTTCTTTTCTATAGTCTGTTTAAATGCAGCACAATCTGTAACAATTTTAAATTTATTACCTAGTAAGTAAACACGGAATTTTTTCACAGCTTCTATAATCGCAAGGACTTCTAGTTCGTAGCTGGAATATTTGGATTGTTGAGGAGAAGTCTTTCGACTCATATAGTAAATGGGGTGAAATTTTTCATCACTTCCTTTTTGAAGTAGCACAGCTCCGAAACCTTGTGAGCTGGCGTCAGTATGCAATTCTAATTGTGAACCTGGTCGATAGATGTGTAAGACTGGTTTTTGAGACAAAATGTTTTTCAATTCTTGATATGCATTTATTTGTTCGGTATCAAATTTAAACTCTTGGTTGTTGCGAAGGAGGTCACTTAAGGGTTTAGCAATGCGTGAATAATTAGGAATGAATTTTCGAAAATATCCAGTTAATCCTAGGAAACTCTGAATCTGTTTTAAATTAGTAGGTTTAGGGAAATTTTGAACGGCAAGGGATTTCAATGGAGAAGGTTGAATAGTTCCATTCTGAATAACATAACCAAGAAATTCAATTTTTCGTTGAAGGAAACTGCATTTATCAAAATTAAGCTCCAAACCATACTCTGAAGCAACTTTGAGAACTCGATCTAATTTTTTAATACCTTCGGCTTCATCTCGAGATGGTATTATAACATCATCTAGGTATACTATTATTGTGCCATCTTTCAATAATTCACGAAATACATTATTAATAAATCTTTGGAAAACAGAAGGACTGTTACACAATCCAAAAGGCATTTTGAGAAACTCAAACTGTCCGTCATGCGTAACAAAAGCAGTGTATTTGCTACTAACAGGATCTACTGGAACATGAAAAAAGCCGTTTTTTAAATCTAATGTTGTAAAAACTTGAGATTGTTCTAAGCGATCAAGTACATCTTCAATAAGGGGCAGGGGAAATCTATCCCGAATTACTTTTTTGTTTAATTGTCTATAATCGATACATAATCTATGTTTACCGTTTTTCTTTTTGCATAGAACCACTGGAGCTGCATAATCGGAAGTACTTTCTTTAATAATACCATCTTTTAACCATTGTTCTGTTTGTTCGTGAACGACTTTTTGTTCTGCATAGGGTAATCGGCGTGGACGCTGATTTACCGGTATTGAATCACAAAGAATTAGATTCATTGAAACATCTGTAGTCTTAGTTTTGTTTGGCTTATAGTTGTTAATTATTTTCTTAATTTGTTCTCGATAAGTTGAGTTTTTAATATGTGAAAGTTCGATTGTGTCCATCTCATCGAAAACATTAATTATATTAACAAGAAAGTTTTGATTATTGTTAACCAAATGAATACCATTTTTACCTATGTGAAATTCACCTTGGTTGATGCAATCTGTTCCAATAATTGCATTTACAGAAATACAATCATCTGGAATTACGTGAATCTTTATAGAGAATGAGGAATCCTCTATTTGAATTAAATCTGTAAAATATCCCATTGATTTAATTTTAATATTTCCTATTCCAGTAAAAACAAGAGGGGAAGAATTAAGAAGAGGGGAACCAATTTGTTTATATATTGAATATTTTATCATAGAAGCTTCGCTACCCGTATCTAATAGTGCATTTATTTTGGTATTGCATAAAATAATTGGAATGTGCATGGGTTTTATTTGAGGTGATACATCATAATCTGTCTGAATATGCTGAACAGAATTTTTGGGTACTTTTGTGGTAGTTAACTGAGTATTAGGACAGTCCATGGCCTTATGACCAAAATTATTACATTGGAAACATTTAAATCCTTTCTCTTTATGTAAACACTGTGAAGACTTATGACCTTTTTTGCCACAATTAAAACAAATTATTGGCGATACATTCGACATATCTTGATTATTATGAGTAACTTTAATATTGCTTTTATAGAAATCACGATTGCTGTGATTGTAATTTTTTCGATCATAAAATTTAGTGGAAACATCGGAAAATATCTGTTTTTTAGAAATGTAAATTTTTTCATAAATTTTTAATTTTTCTTTAAAATCAGAAATATTTTTGGTACCATATAACAAAATTTTGTTACTTGAGTTATCAGGTATACCATTTATTATGTATTCAATTAAGGATGCTTCATCTATTGTACCTCGAGAAGCAATTTCGCGCATGCATACAAAATATTCAAAAAGAGATTCACCTTTTCGTAAAGTACGTTCTTGAAGCATAGTGTGAATTTGTTTACTGTTTACTTTCGATTTAAATTCTAACAATAGAGTTTCTTTTAAAATTTTCCATGTAAACAAACCATGTATACTCTGAATAAGAGTTTTTGCAGTACCAGTTAAAGATTTTTTAGCAAAAATTATTTTTTGTTGATCACTTGTAATATTAAATAAACAAAAATTATCTTCTAAATCTTGTATATAATTTTCGACTGAATAATTGTCTGTACCATTAAAGGAGCGTAAAGTGTCAGTTAAATCTTTCATAGAAAAAGATCCGCCAAAACTAGTGTTGTGTGAAAGGAAGTTAGTACTTTGCTCCTGACGTGAGGGAGAAAAAGGATTAGCAGACTGTCTTTCTGAGTCATCTTCGGCTCCGAATCGAGAAAAAGTTTTGTCTATGACTGCTGTCTGGGCGTTGTTTACTGTTTCGTTTTGAAAACCACTGACATAGCGATTCTGTGAAGAGGAATTCTTATTTAAACTCACTGGATTTCTAAGTGTATTATTAAAAGATTCTACTAATTCTGTTTCGCTTTCGGAATCGGATTCAGCATTTCGAAACAAATCGAAATTACTTAAATGTTCAAAAATCAAATCACAATTATCTTTAGCATTAGATGTAAATTCAATATGAAGCACATTACACATATAAATAAAATCATTAACACTGAATAAAGTTATGGCTTTTGTTTTGGCTTCTTCAATAGGATAGTCAGAATCAAAACCAGTAAAATTTCGTAAATTATTTCTATTTTTTCCCCCTTCATCTGTACCAAATATTAATTTATGTAAATTTTTAATACTCTTAGCACTACTGTTCGATATTGAGATGGCAATCCTCTTAAAATCATTTAAGGAAGCCATATTTTTTATAGTCTATAAAAAAGTTTAAAGCTGACTCACCGATTTGAAGGAGTCACTCATCGCATTTGTTGTCTTGGTTGCTGAGGAAGGCCATAGATTTGCAAGTCCGCAGTCTAGGGGAATGAAATTCTCGTGATCGGCCGGGCTCCCATGTAATGAGGGAGTATAGAGATTAAGTAAAGTAGAGACAGAATCATTTAATATTTAACTTTATAAATTTAATTAATTGAGACAAATAGAAAATTTAAATAACCTGCTCCAAACGGCGAGGTCCCGCTTGGCCAAAGCTTAGCGCTGTTACGTCATCCGACTTCTTATTGGCGGAAGAGTTATGAGAAAACACCGGCGCTGGAACTCTCCTCTACACCGTTTCCGATTACATATATATATATATATATATATATATATATATATATATATATATATATATATATATATATATATATATATATATATGTATGTATGTATGTATGTATATATATATATATACTTTATTTGTCATATTAAATGTAAATATGTATCTAAAATTCTATAAAGAATGAAAGTATGTAGTATGTTATAGAAATATTAAAAATTTAACAAAAAATTATATTTCTCACTGCGGACAAAATTGAAAATGTAGCAACCGTTAGACAAAATCTGAAAATCATCCCATTCCTAGGAACGCCCTCGTGAGGATGAAAGCGCTTGCACCTCTCCGTTATATGCGTCACATGTATTCAATGAACACATCCTTAGTGTAACGAATTTTGTACAAAATACGTTCACAGGAAATACAGAGTACACAACAGTTGGATTCTTTCATAGGAAAACCACTCATAGACGATGTTAGTAAGTAAAACACCAAAAGCCATTTTCTACAAACAAAAATTATCTTTTTTAATATCCTGATGCAATAATATGTAATAATTAAGTGTCAGTTTTAAGTAAACAATGTTTACGCTTTTATCACATATTAGCATTTTTAGAGAAGATTACCCCAGATAAATATATTGTTGTATGCAATACAAACACACTATTGAAAACAGTATCAGGATGAAAAGCGTTCGAAAGCTCATAACTGATGTGGATTTTTAAAAAAGCGTGTCATTGAATTTGCAATTTATTTGGTAATTGTACTCATGTAGATAATCACTCTGCAAGCGTTTGTTTGCGGGGTGAAACTGCTCCTGACAGAGTCGGAGGAGTCCATACATCTCCAGCGTCTTGGCAGCTGACTGCAGGAAGGTGACTCGCAGTCTTGGAGGGATTCCATGCGCAGCATCTGCAAGGCGAATTTGAGAATTAGGCATATTTTACATTGAATCATGCTATAATCGGAATTAAATGGATGTAATGCGTCATTCTTTAAAATTATAATGCAACTGGAATTAAAAGTGTGCAAAAAGGTGGTAAATGTTTGTTATGGTAACTGTCCTCATCAGATCATTTTTGATGCAATGGGAACATCCAGAAACCCAATTAAAAACAATTAAAATTCATATTAAAAATGTCTCTTCCAGTGTCCCAAAATGGGTGTATTCATTGCTTATGCATGTTTATGAGGAAAAGTTTTTTGAAGAAGTTATATTTATTTCTCAACTTCAAGGAACTAATTTTTCAGATCGTCAATCAAGTTAAAAAGCTTACTTTTTCCAAGACATTCTCTGTGCAGTTCAATCATATTATTGATTTATCCTGGATCTTACATTGGAGTTTTCTAACTGTGGCTTTTATATTAGAGAATTCAAATGAAACATTTATCATAGTAATAAATTTCTAATTGTAATGATTTCGGTACTTTTTACAAGAAATTTTTGTACAATTTTTATTGCATTAAAATTTTTTAATGCTAGAATAAAAATAATGAAAAGAAAATAAGGATTTCTATCCCCATTCATTTTATAGCTAACTGTTTGTATATTTACAAAGTTTTAGTTTTACTGATACTTTTAAATATTTTAATGGAACATCGCAATGGAAAATGAAATTAACAATCATTGAATTTGAATATAATAAACCCCCATGTTATGAAGCCATATTAAAAAATATCAAAAGCACTCATGGTTCGAGGGTATGCAATCCCTAAACACAACAGCATGCCACCCCTAAAGTTTACTATTTTATTAGAACTTAAAATTTGAAGACTAGAAAACGTTTCCATTATATTTAAGAAATGTCTTTTAGCATAAAAAGAAGCAAAATATTATAAATAAGTAAAAACTAGGAATATAATATTATATAGTATTTATATAAAGTACTATATATAACTGTCGCTCAACTTGTCTAGTGGTCTGCGGATAAGGAGGTCCTGGGTTCGAATCCCGGCTCGAGCATGGATGTACTTTCTCTCTCTATCTGTCCTGTCTTTGCCCTTTCCTTGTATGAATGAGGTGTGAATGGTTGCCTACCCTACAAACGGGTACCTATGGCAAGTGTGTAGAGCAAAGTCATACTTTCACCTTCAAGGTGCTCTGATTAAAATGAAAGACGCTCCCAATTGACTTAAATAGTCATAGCCAAGGTATAGCGAGCTTGGCTTGTCCAAGTGTCATTAGTAACAACAACAACTATATATAACTAAAAATTATAAACTTCTGTGTAAAATATAAAAAATCATAATTTTTTCTACAGATTATTAAATTACTAAACATATTAGGAATTACATTATACATCAAACTCAATATAAAGGGATTCTTAATAAAGGAAATTTATGACACTGGATTCCTAATCTGATTTTAATTTCTTAAAATTTTATTCAGGACTAAGCAAATCCTCCATCGCAGCAAAAGAAAGCGTGTAAATATTTATGAATTTACTCTAAGAAAATATTAAATCATCATTACCCTCTAACTTTACCCATTCTATTCTTGGCTGGGGAAATTCATTAGCAATGCAAGTTACAGTGACAGAACCGTCTAAATCTGTGATAGTACCTGCGGCCTCTTCTAACCACTTTGCACTCGCTAGAAGACAAAATGTATATTAACGTTTTGAATAAAAGAAATTCTGTCACTTCATTTTATCTTTTCCCTCAAATAAGAAACAACTCCATGTTCCAAAATAATACTTATTAGCTACAGAAACGAATCGTATATTTTAATATTTTTTTTAAATGTACATCTTAAACGAACGTATTATCCATTATACGAAACAAAAAATTCACTTATTTAGAGATTTATCAATTATGTCATAATTATTTTTAAAACTATATAAGACAATTCGAATAACGCTTAAATCTCTAACTACATATTATTTTAACAAGTTTTTAATTACATTAAATATGAAATGAAGCGTAATTATGTTCTTTTTGCTGCAATTATATTCGCATAAAAATTGAAATATGCGCTTAAAAATTATAGAAAAGTTGTAAAAAACCGCTTGAAATCAATGGATAAAAGTACATTCAATTTATGAACGGCTTATAAGCAATTAATACCCTAGTCAAATGTTTCCTTGCTGTTCAAAGGAACAACGGCCTTCCAGCAGTACTCAGGGCGCTTTTTGAAAACCGGCTCTATTGATACGGTTATTTTCTTTCCCTATTTCTAGTCCGTTTTCAAGACATTTAAAAAATAAAGGCTTAATCTTAGCAGTGACTAAACACGTGATATTCTTCCCTATATAGCACTTTTTTGGGAGGAAAACTCTTAGATCTTAGGAGCATCTGGAAATCAGGAGAAACAAGGAATTGAATTGTAGAAAGTTCCAAACCGAAAGTTTTAGGTAACAGATTTACATTTAGAGTATGATAAGTTCTAGCATATAGAAGTTTCCTTTGCAGCATTCTAATACAATTATTTAGTTTACATAGAAAGTGCTTTTCGAGTCTATATTTTTAGATATTACCGGTTATTTCAGTAAAACTTGGATTCATTGCGACACCCTTGTAACTTCTATAATTTGCTAATGAAATATCAACTATTAATTGTAAAATATGGAAATGAAGTTTCTCTTTTAAATGTCTTGTTATATTTAGATATCATAAATTCAGTGTAAGAAAGAAAATATAAATATAAAAGAGTATTATTTTAAAATAAATAATATTAGTGTTCCCTCATAAACATCTTTTTTAGTTACCACTTTTCGGGATGTTTGCAAATGAGACTCTTTTCCCATTTGATGTCTCATTCTAAATCTAAAGTAATGTGACCTCAATAGAAACGATAATATTTTTGAGCAAGTAATTATTTGCTCATAAATGTTTTGTAATATTTAACGTTGCATTCTTCTCAATGCAATTAATAGTTTATGGTAAAATTTAACTTATCACATCAGTTTTCGTGAACTTAGAGTTAAAAATTATTAGCATTCGTTAATTTATGAATTACATTTCTGCATATATATTAATTAACTTTTTAAAATTTTTAAACTGTAAAAAAGTATTATCGTCCCTATAGATAAAGCTGATGAAGTTAGAAGAAGAAATAAAAATGCTTCTATCAATACAAATAATCTTGATTAACATCGCATCTTTATGAATACAAAAGTAAGTTTTATTTAAATTGAAAATAATAAGAATAACTCAAATGTCACTCATGTAGTATGAAATTCACATTCATGGGACGAGAAAAAGACTTTTTCAATTTCCCCAGAAAAATAATCCCATCCATTGAATATGAGCGTTTAGTTAGGATGACAGTTTTGTTTTGTGCACCACACTTCTGCGACATTTCGAATTAAAAATTTTTACAGGATCGAAAAATAATAGAAGAAAAATTTCTACAAACATTTGAGTAAAAATACCCGGAATAATTTCAAATGAATTTTTGTATGATTAATCTCGAAATTTCAGTTAAAATTAAATTATTAGCTTTATTTTAAATAAGTTTTTCAATTTTTAAACACAATAGTTGAGAAGGATAACTATAATCAAAAGAATTCTGTATAAGAAAATAAATTTTGTCTACAAATGATTGTGAATGCATTTTGCGGGTTTACATCTTACTGATTTTCAAATTTAGCAAACAATACCTGCTGCAATTGATATTTGAATGCATATCATGTTATACTAAATTGAATTTCGCAAAGACTTGAATCAATATATTTTATATGCTGGTAATGAAACCATGATGTAATATATCAACATTTCGCAATGTAATATAATCAACATTTTAATTCTTTATTCGCGAAATAAATTTTTAAGTATCCAATTTTAAATCGGATAACTTAAATATATGATAAACTCATATTTTATTATTTTAACTAGTTTGTAAATCACAATATTGATGATCTTTAAATGTTTCCCATTTTAAATGGAATAGTTGGATAATTGTGCGTGTCAATTCATAAAGTAGCAAAAAAGAATGCAAGTTCATTTCTGTATAGTAATTCTACATTATGTAAATCAGAATCATTGGTGTATTTTTATAATGTTTTTCATTCTAAATGAAATAATCTGTACTATTGATTTCAGAAGTTATATAGTTAGAAAGTAGAATGTGTAAAAGAAAAGCCATAAATTAATTCAATAATCCTTATCATTGTAGCAAATTATATTATTATTACTAATATTAATAATATAAAATATATAATTATTATTTTAATGTTGTTTGCTGTTGTTGTTTCAAAAGCTAAACCACCTCCATAAAACCAAAAATCATTAAAAAGTCCAAAAATAAAATAGGATTCTCTAAAACCTCGTTCACAGTAAAATTCAGACATTCAAGAATAAGTCTCGGGGAGGCCTGATCAGCCTTGCACCAGGGACATTCCAGAAAGACTCTCTTATTTTAAAGTAATGTTATGTATGTAAGTTAAATTGACAATATGAATTTATTAACAATTTAAACAGGAATTACATTAACCATAACAATAATTATATTAAACATAATAAATTACAAATTTCACATAATTCGGTACAACTGTAGATCATATTTACCTCTTGTAAGAAAACTTTCGAGTTTTACCTCAAAATAAACAAAATGTTTTTCTGTAATTCGACACAAATTGTTCTAAATGGAAAATAAAAGATAGTTTATTTACAACTATTTAATTTATCCCATTTGTATATGCCGTCCAACTTGTCTAGTGGTTAGCGAGCTTGACTGCCGACAGGAAGGTCCTGGGTTTGAATCCCGGCTCTGGCATGGATGTACTTTCTCTATCTATCCTGTCTGTCCTTTCCTTGTATGAATGAGGTGTGAATGGTTGCCTACCTTATAAACAGGTATCGTGTGTGTACCCCTATAGCATGTGTGTACCGAGGAAGTCGGATTCCCCCCCCACACCAAAATATGGCTCAGTTGGAAAAGTGGAGCAGCGCACCCCATATTGCCAGCCTAGGTGACACACAACAACAACAATCACATTTGTATAATTTATATTTATAATGCTCTGGTTTTTATGTTTTGTTGAGTAAAATATATGTGGGAATTATAGCAGTGGTTCTCTTATTTTCGGAGGAGGCGGTCCATGGGCAGAGCAAACAAAGCTCCACCCACTCATAAGGACGTCATAAGGAGAGTTGCAGTGGTGTTTCACAATAAATTTAAAACAAAAACTCGAATCATAAAGAAATTAAAATAATTTTAGCAAATATAATGATAAACGTACATTAAATTTCAGAAATAAATACAAATAAATATGTTCGCCATAAAAATATTTTGTTTTAGAAGGTAAAAGTAAATTCAAAGCAAAACACGTGAACAAAAGCATTGTGAAACAATAGATTAACATCACTCATTTTATGTTTTGAGTATTTAGATAAAGGTTTGTGATAAAAAGTATGTATTACACAAATTTAAGAAATTTTTCTAACTGCATTTTTCATCATTATAAGTATATCATTAACTTTATAAATTGGAAACATAAAATGGCTTATTACATACTCTAGTATCCACAACTGTAAAATATACTGTCAGAACTTTTACTGAATATAAATATTATATTTTACGCAAAATAAATTTAAAAAATATGTATTGAGATATTATTATATTAATCCATTATTTATTAAAATATTAATAAAAAATTATTTCCTGAACAAATACTTAGATTGAAATTTAACCTTGAATAATAATTTTAAAGTTTATAAATAATTGATTTCTTGGAGTTTATATTTAAAATTCCCACGGTTTTAGTTTTTTTTCTTCCAATGGCGGGCACAAGAGGGTTGAACCTATGCCACGACAAGGCCAGAAACTGCTACTCATGTGTCGTTACTTAGCTGGCACCTGTGAACCAAGTCACGGAGGCGAGTAGCGTTGCCCGCGCCATACCATCACAAACCCGTTTATAGGGTGGGCCACATTCATACAACATCACGGAAGAAAGGACAGAGAAACACAGAGAGAACAGAGAAGGAAAGAAACATTCACGCCCAAACCGGGATTCGAACCCGGGACCCACAGCTCAGGAGTCAGGAACGCTAACCACTCAGCCAATCGGTCGGTCCACGGTTTTAATAAAAAAATATAATTCAAAGTATTGAATTGTGCAAGAATATTTTAAAAAAATATCGTCATTCAGTAAAGAACCAGAAGAGATTTACTTATAGAAGAGCTTCCACTATTTTATAAACTACTTTTAATATTTTTAAATAGTATAATAAGGTATAAAAATTTAAAAAATAAGTCAAAAAGAAGAAACTTATTTTCTCAAAATAAGTAAAAGAATCTTAACTGATTTTATCGTGTGTGTTACCAGTATTCATTAAAATGTTTATATATATATATATATATATATATATATATATATATATATATATATATATATATATATATATATATATATATATATATATATATATATATATATATATATATATATATCAGAATTTAAACCTCCATTCACATCAAGCCTTTTTAATATTTAATTCTGTAAACAAATTAGATGTTTTCTTCGGTACATTCAACATTTAAAATGTTTTCCCACTAAGAATACGTTATAGAGGAATTACATCTGAATAACTTAAAAGCAATTATTTCATAGTTTTGAAAGAGTGACTTGGGAATTATTAAATCAATTTTCAGAAAATTGTGAATTTTTTTCAAGCAAAACTCGCAATATGTGCGACAAAATAAAATACCTTCAACTGTGCACTGAAGCTGACGGATCCTGCTGAATTCTTCTCAGTATGCGTGCAACTGGCCGTGCCTGTTAATGGGACGTCACAGTGCAGAGTGGATATCCCCATTGTTAATTTGAATGCGCTTCTCATCGGGGGTTCATCATTCTTTTTCCATTCGAAAGGATTGGTTCCCGAATTTGCTGAGCAAATTACAGAAACGAGATCAAGTTCTTTAGTATTTCCTCCTTAATCAAGAGCTTCGACTGTCGGTAAATCTGAAAGAGGAAGTTGCAGGATCATCTTCCAGCAATTCATGGCATTTAAATAACAGAAAAATATACGTTTAACTATAAAATACATTTTTAAAATATTATTTGTCTGATATTGCAAAATTTTAGCACAAATTTTAATTTATTGTATTAAAAATTAATTTCTAATCATTCCAAGATATAAGTTTAAATGAATAAACCTGAACTGTATAAATCCTCTTCGTATGCTTTAAATGCAAATTTTTGTTTATATTTTTAAATTTATTAAATTAACCTATGTTATATTTGTAAAACGATAGATATTTTTTTAGGTCCTTAAAAATCTTTGAAATTTTCGTATTTTTTCATTTTATAATTTTACACATTAATTTTATTTTACAAATGATTTTTCTTATTCTGTAATCAAAATTTTAATACATATATGAATATAATTTCAATCATGAATATTTTTGTTATAAATTCTAAATTTTACGATAAAATATTAATTATTTATTATAAATTTTAAATTTTAGGCTGTATGACATAAAAAGTTGATTCCAAGTATAAAACTTATAAATGTATGATAAAAAAGTAATAAATCACACAAAGTTATCAAGCTTGTTATATTAAAACTTAATGAATTGTTTGAAAAATTTATTTGCAGATTTTTCCACATTTGTAAATATTAAATCATAAAAGATGGTTCTTACTTTGAAGTACATTTAAAGAAGGTAAAGTGTAAACTTACCTTTAGACGAAGCAGGCAATGTTGGGAAGACAAGTGTTGCAGCCGTCAAGATGGAGCGCATCTTAAATTATTCAGAAACAAAATTTATCACAAAGAAAATAAATACAAGAACTCGCGACTTTTCTTAAAAGTTTATGTGACATTTAATACGTATTTTTCCGTGTCGTTATTTTAATCTTCATTTAAAGCTAATCGTATTGAACATGGCGTTTTTAAAGAAATTATAGTTCAACTTTGTATATGGTTATGCAGCGCCGGTGTCATTTCAAAATAAAATTGTCATTAAATACAAATATTTCAAAATTTCTACTTCAAACCTTCATATCATATTTGGTTTGAAAAAAAGTTTTTATAAATATATATTTCTGTTGAAATTAAAAGCAAAAAGGTATCAACTGAGATGAAGACAAAATTATTTTATTATAAGCTATCAAAATTCCATCTCAGTGTTAAACTTATGTTTCAAATAATTTTCTTTTGCATGCACTCAACGAATACAATTTTAAATACGTATGTCAAAGTACACGAGAATAGTAAAAAGACTAGAATTTAGGCATAATGTCCCAACATATTTGCATAAGATAATACTTAACAAGTTTAATCAGAACATTTTACGGAAAGATGACAAATTATTATATATTTTTAATATAAAAATAGGAAAGATTCTCGGAATCATCTAATTGATACACAGCATGAGGGTCGTAGTTCAAATATCTTATTTAGTTTCGTATAATTATCAGAATGAGACATTCATTCTTTATGTACTTCATTATCATTGTCTAAGCGTTTATGATGAGGCATGTGCGTAAAATCTTATGCGTAATATAATCAATCTGCTTAAAACTCTCATTTATTTAATTTATAATATAACTTTTTAGATAGAGCATTATCAGAGGGCAAATCGAACATAGCTTCCGTTTAAATAAAATCCCATACTCTTCAGAAATTTTACGAAATATAATATGTGTGTCGGTATATATATACTAAGTATTCACATTTACAGAGCGCATATAAATATTAAGTGTTCTTTTTCGCTATGTATGTTAACTTTTCGCACAGCACAGTACAAGAAGCGATATTGTTCTTGATGTCTGGCTCTCATAACATAAATGAAATAATCGCATATGATGTACATAAAAAAGAGTAGAAATCTGAAACGTAGGATGGCATTCATCTGAGTTTATTTCTCACAAAGAGTTTGAAGGCAATTTGAAATGCGTCAAGTATTTTGGAGATGCGTACCGCGTATGGTGAGGGCGAAGGTGCTGGTGATGGAAGGGGAAACGCCGTTGTCCGCAACGCACTCATACTCCCCCGCGTCTTTCTCCGACACGGAACCAATCTTAAAAATGTCTCCATTGGTTTCTATAAGTGCCTGCTGACCATTAACTCCTGAAAAGATATAGAAAATTAATATGATTTTTTAGTTGCATTGAATTTCCGGTAAAAGTAAATGAGATGAAATAACACAAGATCGTCTACAGAAATGTCTTATTATTTTTTTTTAAGACACTGTTATCTTGTTTAACTTTAGAATTTTTCTAATTTTAACTTTTTAAAGTAATATAATATATATTTAATAACCAATTCAAATAATAATATAATAAACACTTAAATACACGCACTCAATTATCATGGATATAACAGATATTTGGGCTTCACATCAACAAGACGATTTAATGTTAAAATTTTATAATCAGATTCGGTTCTAAATTACAGATTAATACCAATCATGACTCCATTAATAATTTAAACTATACAATAGATTCGTACTAAGTAATATTAAATAAATATTTCAAAAATTATGTTTTTAAAACTAATGTGCTTCAATATTAGAGGAACATTTTGGTTAGAATTATAAAAGTTGCTGGTATTATAAACTGTAATGAATTGAATTTCTTAAATAAGGTTTAGTTAAAAAAAAATTAGAGTTCATACTAACTTACTTAAATCCAAAGAAGATTTATAAAATTTCTAAAAGACAATTTTAAGCACCAAAATACATAAAAATTATTAGTTGAGTAACTTTAATCGCTTATAAATCAGATGGGAAAATGTGAAATGAAACACATATTCATGTAAATGTAATTTCACGATAAAATACTAAAATGAGTAATATTTTTATTTTCTATGTTTTCAATTATTTGACTGTATTGTAGCATCTCAAATTTCATAACAAACAATTATAAATATGAATATATATTTCTGTTTATATATCTATTATATATATATATATATATATATATATATATATATATATATATATATATATATATATATATATTCTCTTCAGATGTGATTTTTCTTATGTACATAAAAAATATGAAGCTTTCATTTCTAATTTAAGTAAAATGAAGAGCTATTGTGAAAGAAATACAACTGTTGAGTGATTTTTAAACTAACCAATTAAAAAAAACTTTTTCCATACACATTATTTTTCTTGAAACTGCTAAATGAATATACATTTTTAAGTATTTTTATTTAATATCGTCCCCATTTAAATTATTGTAAAATAATGAGAAGAAATGTTTTTCCTACCAGTCGTTTTACGCCAGGTTATCCTTGGATTAGGAGATCCGTATGCCTTGCAAACGAAACTGGCGGAATCTCCAACTGTGGTTACAAGGCTTTTAGGCTCTTCTTCCCACTGTGGCGGGGCTAGAAATATGCGTACACAAATCGTAAATTGCATTAATAATGCGTTCAATTTAAATGCAGAAAAGCAATTCACAAAATTATAAAATTTTAGGATGAAATAATTATAACAAATTCAAGGATAAATTTATAAAATAGGAAGTCATGTAAGAGAAAATTTCTGATATGCAAGCTATCATTAAACACCATTAGAGCAAAATTTAATGCAAAGGAATTATTTCAAGATTGTAAAAAGCTTAATTAGTATAGTGAGCTAGTTCTTTTTAAATAACTTAAATCTACACTAAACTGAAATGGAATCAAGAAATCATAAAACCATTTTGAATTAAAGGGTGTAAATGGCATTCATAACAATTGTTCAGGCGGACATCTTTTTCGACAGATAAACCAATGGAATTCTAAAAGTCATGAAAAAAACATGTTTCAACAAAAGCAACTAGGACCATAAAATCGAAGACCGCAAGGTAAATTTTAACCTATAAAGCATTTCTTGAAAATACTGGAATATATTGTTTTACTTAGCACAAGTTAATAACTTCAGCAACTTTAATTATGTATTTTTTAATAAAAAAGTAAAGAATACGTAAAATAATATAAAATATACTGTACAAATTAAAAACTCAGCATGCATATTTAACGTAGTTAAAAACAATAATTCATCTTTAAAACATTTATGAAATAGTTAAAAAATAAAATATTTTCCATTTAAATTTATATTTTGCAAATATAAGTCAATGCTCTATAGTTACGAAAACATAAATTTGGGAGTTGCTTATAAAGACATATGAGTTTATCAAATATATATCTTTACTCTAATTATATTAATTGATTAAACCTGTGGGTAAAAATCTTTAGCGATATATGAAGCTTTTAGATATGATTACTAGATTTGCGTTACATTTAATTTATTTTAAATTTTGAGAATAATACAAATATGAAAGCGTCATTTAATGTTAATTTTTAGATATATATATTAAAAATTTACATTAAATGACGTATATATATCAAATTTTCCAACAAATAAAAATAATTTACGAAATTGCATATATTCACCTCTAACTTTCAATTGAGCAGTGAAACTATGGGACCCGAAAGAATTTTTGACAATGCAGGTGTAATTGGCAGTGTCTTTCAGAGAGACTGGGTTGAATACTAGTACCGAATGAGTATCCTGGTCGCCTATACTCACATTATCTTCTTCTGAGCGGACAAGCTCTCCATTCTTCTTCCACTCGAATTTAAAAGGCTTGGAGCCTGATTTAGCTAGGCAGATTACAGAGACAGCATCACCTTCTTTGATATTTTCTTCAAAATGAAAACTTTTTATGGATGGTAAATCTATAATAAAAATATTTTGTATAAACCAAAAATATATTTTAAAATATTATTATTAAAGATAGCCTTACTAGTGAAAAATACTGGTTTTAAAAGATTAATGTTTAAATTACATTTCATATGCAAAGAAATTAATCAAAACGGAGAAAAATATTTTACACAAGTTCCTTACATTAAATAATTCCTACTGCGGAATAAATGACTTAACGTAATTTTAGATTGCTCTAACAAATTTATCAAAAATAACAACGTTACCTTCTCATATTTCAAAAATTGTTTCGAGCACACTGCCACAAACATCTATTTAGAAAGTATTTTTTATTTAAGTAGCAGCGCTTGCATTTTGAAATAAACCTGCGAAATTTTAACAATTCATGCAAATTAGAAAGATTTAAATTTTTTTTCCACTAAAGTCTCTCTCACGTTAATTACATTTACGGTTAATATGATAAACTTTAATATGTTTCGCATGGTAAAATAGAAAATGCATCTTGAATCTTGCATGCGATAAAATAGAAACTTATTTATGATTCTTAAAAATATAAATGACGAAATTAATTCATTCTCACATAGTAATAGCTGCAATGATCTTAAATATTATTATGAAATCAAATTTTTCAATTTCAGAATAGTCTTTGAATCTGAACGTTGTTTTATTAGTTAATTGAAATCAGATGAAAATTTCAGTACTCACCATTTCCCTGAATAACACTAGCGTAGTACAGCATTACGAAGAATGGAAGCAGAGGAAGTATTCTGGATGACATGGATAACAGTAGAAGAAAGATGAGAAGCTCAGTAAGAAGAATATCGTAAAGTTAAAATTCAATCACATTTATTTCAATCGCCGCACATTCATAAAAACAACATTTAATTTACATCAGATAGAATTATCGTCTGATACACAATTTTACTCGAATACTCTCAAAGTATTAGTTTTGCAACAGCTTTTGATGTTACGATTACCTAAGATATAACACTATGTGCATACACGCAATAACAGTGACATGGCGTTATTTTTGTATTTAATATTTCAGCATTTAAGGGCACTGCAGCGCCACTCTTTGAGAAAACAAGGAACTAATCAAGAAATTTTATAAAATAAAAATACTTTAACTAAAACATATTTGAATAATATATAAGAGAATATAATTAATTTGAATATTGAGAAATGTTTTGATGTACAAGAAAGGAAGGAAAATATTTGATCAGCATCTTAAGTCTTATGTAATAATCTAGATCTGTTCTGGATATTAAAGCAAAGATCATTTTTTCCTACTTAGCTTTCAAATAGAGAGTCTATTTCACAATGAATTTGCTTAAAATAATTAAAATAATTTTCTGTAAATAAACTTCAAAAAATACCGCTAGAATTGATGCACTGATATTATGTATGCATTCAAACAGATTATACGAGCAATATATATTTACAATATATTACCATTACTGAAAGCTTTTAGAAGAAAATTTAGAACTCTAACAAGTGAGTTAGAACATCAAGTATTTTGACGATGGCTGCTAACATACAGCTCTCCTTGATAAATTAAAAAGTATCATGAAATATTCGAAATTGATGAGGTCTATTATTAAATTTGTATACACAATCATTTGTTATAAAATAGATTTATTTTAAAAAAGAATAATGTAAAGATAATTTTTACAATATACGTACGTGATATCGAAAAAATTAGTGAAATATTGTTTTTGTTTCTAAAAAAAAGAAAAGAACTTGTGGTAAATCTTTTAATTGAAATAGTGACAACGCTGAAATGTAAGCTATTTAAATGCAGCATATTATAATAAATATGCAGCGCGTAATATACAGAAAACGTGTCTGTGCCCTTCAATAACACATTGCTTAAATGTACAAAAATATTTAATTTATTCACACATGTGTGTCAGCATATAAACTAGAGTAAACATATTATAAAACTAAATAAAAATATTTAAATAAACTAAGAATATATGGAACATTCAAATAGCTTCTTTTAAATTGCAAATTATTTACAAATGTTTCTAGTCCAGTACTATTTGGATAGTACCGAAATAATCATAAAACATAATAGTGCATTTCATCGTTCAAGAATATCGAAATGGAAAATTAAATAATATAGTTGAAAATTGATTGCAATAAAAATACCAAATAATCTTCTATTCCTTTTCTTGTGGAATTGGTTGAAGGATGAAACAATTCTAACCTTTCATAAAAAACAATGATCTAGGTGATGGATAACAACAGGAGTGATCACAGTTCTTTAGTAATTTCATTTTAATCATTCATTACCTCTCATTACAACACGAACTTCTTTCTGCATCAAGTTTTTAAAATTCCGGGTACATTTTGTTACGTTGTTTTAACTTTTACTCAATGATATTAAATTAAATGAACACTGAAAAATAAGAGTAAGAACTAAAGTAACATAATTTTAAAATGCCACTCATACAAATATTCTTTGCTTTCAACAGAAGAAAATTAAGGAAAATTTATTATAAATACGATTTATTTCCTTCAATAAAACATATGTAAAAACCTTCAATAATACAATAATGGCTATTTTCCGTGGGTATGAGTGAAACACAAGCTTATAACAACTTTTATTTTTCACTTTAAGTACATTTCTGGGAAATATAATCAGTGAATACTCAATTCATTAAAAGAGCGCCTCATTGCTTCCCAACGCAATGCATGAATCCTTTTCCTCATTTTCCAACATACAGAGCTTCCCTGTGCCTTTAGAACAGACCCTAAGTGTTGGATATGGACACAAAATCTCTTTTTTAATAAACCAATACATATTTCAGTTTGTAAATATATACTTATATATAATATATATTTGTGTATGCGTACATTTTGTGACTGTAATAATCAACGAACAATAATTTTTTTAACAAATCATAGTTCAAATAATATTTTGAGAAGTTTAGCCCGATTCTCAATTTCTATAATATTATTTATTATTTTAAATTTTAACAATCGAAAAGCCATGCTTTGTGGTGCGGTTGTTGACTGTAAGAAGCAATTTCAGATGCGCTCACTTTTTCTGCTCTAACGTTGTTTTGAAACATAATTAGCAGAAAGATAAATTTATCAACTTTGAATTACCACAAGACAATCACAGCTTAAAAACTGGATAACCCACTGCATATGAAAAAATGGTTTTACTTTCCTGGTACTTTTTAATTCATTTCAATAAAAGTAATTCAAACATATATATTTACTACTAATATAGGTCAACAAAATCATGTTAATACTGTGTACACTGTGCACAGAAAAGTATTGCTTTTTGTAACATTTTAAGCTGTTTAAAAAATAAAAGTGTAGCCACAAAGTAAAGAAAAATCATAAAAGAAAATTTGACTGCATTTATATATATAGGAAACAAGATATCAAAGTCATTTGAAATAAATGAATAAAAATTTTTAAAGAAATTTGAAAACTTTGATTAATATTTATTTATTTAATAACACTATAATGAAGCTTGAGCACAGTAAAAACAATACATGTTTTTAAAAAATGCGTACCGCGTATGGTGATGGTAAAAGTACTTGTGATGGAAGAAGGAACACCGTTGTCCGCAACACACTCATACTCCCCCGCATCTTGTTCTGACACTGAAGTTATCTTAAGAGTGTCTCCGCTATTTTCAATAAGTACTTGTTGATTATCGGTTCCTGAAAAAACATACAAATAAAATAATTTTACAATTATATGCTATCAGAAGGTAAATATAATCTTAGGATTAAAAAATACATCACTAAAATAACACTGATAATAGATATTTAAACATTCTTTTTTGGGGCAAAATAATTGCATTGTCCAGTTTAAAATCTTTCTTTTTAAAATAAGATAGTTTTTATCAATTTATTAAATAATAAAATGTAAATGAAATTTAAATATCTTATTGAAAAGATTATTTGATATAATTATTGTTCAATGAATTTAAATGAAGAAAATTAGCATTGGTAAAAATTACTTTTTTAAACAAATTTCTACTAAGGAAGAAAAGGAAAATTGTTTGTTTTTAGAGAAGGAAGTTTTTCAATTAAACTTTCTGGAAGATTAAGATTAGCTTCAGATGGATTTTTTCTTTCATTATCAAACTGAGTGCTTCAGAAATTGATTGAATAAATACATAATATAAGAAATATAATTTTATTAGTGGAAATACTATATAAGTATGTAACACAATCCTCAAAAACTTGCATTGCTTTTTATTTAAAAACTATTCAGTGTTTTAAAACAATGCTACTTAGCAATTTTAAAATTTTAGAATTGGTTGATTAATAGTGATAATACATTAGTATATATTATAATATTTTAGACTTTGATTTGTAATATATTTGATTGAAATTTCCAAATTTACAAGAAACTCTTTATATTAATAAATATTTTTTATTATTAGGGATCTGAAATGTTAAAATAATGCATACTGTTTTTGTTAGAAATAATAATTATGTAATTCTAAATTTAAATGAATATATTATGTTATTTAAATATATTTTTATTCTTTAGATTTAAAACTAATTTTTGGACAAATTTGAATAAATTGAAAAATCTAATACAAAAAATATAAATAGAGAAGTTTTAATCATAAATTTAACAAAAAATGCTTATATTAGTAGTAAAATAAATAGATTTTTTCTTATCTTTAGATGCTTTTAGTTGTATTGTTTTTATTTCCTTTTAATTATTATCATGATCAAATCATTCCATTGAAAGGAAATTTTATGAGAAATTTTAGATCATAAAATAAGTATAAAAACTAAAATAAATAAATAAATAAAAAATAAAATAATATAATAATAATGAAAACAAAATAAAAGTAAACTAACCAAATTTATGTATAACTTTCAAGTGAAATAGAACGTCAATATGACAACAATCAAACTGTTATTATTGTAATTTTATATCAAATTTACAGACAAATATTTCTAAAGAAAATGCTTTTAGAAACGCGATGCCTCGGTTGGTCAGGGCGACCCTTCCCCTGATTTCCAAATAGGGAATCATTTTGTTCACTGGTGGCATCGGCTGCAGGGCCATCCATGGGTAGTGATAACTCTGATTGCCAACCTTGGGGTCTTCTGATAGATCTCTTCGTCTAAATTAGTAAGAAGAATCCCTTTTAGGGTCCCAGACCCGCTGGGTCCTCCCCCCAGTACTATGTATTTGCCCTCACTTCTGCCCCTTCTAGTTTTATAAAACCTTATTAGCCGGACGAAGTTTTTTATTCTAACATTGCAAAATGAATGCAACATTTTTATAATGTTGTTTTATTTTTATAATGCCCCAATTTAAAATATTTCCAAGACAAAAAAAGAAGAAATGTTTTCTTCTTACCAATTCTTTTACGCCAGGTTATCCTTGGATTAGGAGATCCGTATGCCTTGCAAACGAAACTGGCGGAATCTCCAACTGTGGTTACAAGGCTTTTAGGCTCTTCTTCCCACTGCGGGGGAGCTAGAAATATGCGTACACAAATCGTAAGTTGCACTTTATTAATGCGTTCAATTTAAATGCAGAAAAGCAATTCACAAAATTATAAAATTTTAGGACGAAAAAATTACAACAAATTCAAGGATAAATTTATAAAATAGGAAGTCATGTTTGAAAAAATTTCTGATATGCAAGTTATCATTCCTACCATTAGAGCAGAATTTAATGCAAAGGAATATTTGAAGATTGTAAAAAGCTTAATTAGTATGGTGAGCAAGTTCTTCCTAAATATACTTAAATCAACACTAAACTAAAATGGAATAAGAAATCATAAAACCATTTTGAATTAAAGGGTGTAAATGGAATTCATTAAAATTGTTCAGGTGGACATCTTTTTCGACAGATAAACCAATGGAATTCTAAAAGTCATGAAAAAAACATGTTTCAACAAAAGCAACTAGGACCATAAAATCGAAGACCGCAAGGTAAATTTTAACCTATAAAGCATTTCTTGAAAATACTGGAATATATTGTTTTACTTAGCACAAGTTAATAACTTCAGGAACTTTAATTATGTATTTTTTAATAAAAAAGTAAATAATACGTAAAATAATATAAAATATACTGTACAAATTAAAAACTCAGCATGCATATTTAACGTAGTTAAAAACAATAATTCATCTTTAAAACATTTATGAAATAGTTAAAAAATAAAATATTTTCCATTTAAATTTATATTTTGCAAATATAAGTCAATGCTCTATAGTTACGAAAACATAAATTTGGGAGTTGCTTATAAAAACATATGAGTTTATCAAATATATATCTTTACTCTAATTATATTAATTGATTAAACCTGTGGGTAAAAATCTTTAGCGATATATGAAGCTTTTAGATATGATTACTAGATTTGCGTTACATTTAATTTATTTTAAATTGTTGAGAATAATACAAATATGAAAGCGTCATTTAACGTTAATTTTTAGATATATATATTAAAAATTTACATTAAATGACGTATATATATCAAATTTTCCAACAAATAAAAAGAATTTAGGAAATTGGATATATTCACCTCTAACTTTCAATTGAGCAGTGAAACTATGGGATCCGAAAGAATTCTTGACGATGCAGGTGTAATTGGCATCGTCTTTCAGAGAGACTGGGTTGAATAGGAGTACCGAATGAGTATCCAGGTCGTCTATGCTCACATTATCTTCTTCTGAGCGAACAAGCTCTCCATTCTTCTTCCACTCAAATTTAAAAGGCTTGGAGCCTGATTTAGCTATGCAGACTACAGAGACAGCATCACCTTCTTTGATATTTTCTTCAAAATGAAAACTTTTTATGGATGGTAAATCTATAATAAAAATATTTTGTATAAACCAAAAATATGTTTTAAAATATTTATATTAAAGATTGCCTTTCTAGTGAAAAATACTGGTTTTAAAAGAGTAATGTTTAAATTTCATTTCATATGCGAAGAAATTAATCAAAACGGTGAAAATTATTTTACACAAGTTTCTTCAATTAAATAATTCATACTCCGGAATAAATGACTTAACGTAATTTTAAACTGCTCTAACAAATTTATCAAAAATAACAACGTTACTTTCTCATATTTCAAAAATTGTTTCGAGCACACTGCCACAAACATCTATTTAGAAAGCAATTTTTATTTAAATAGCAGCGCTTGCATTTTGAAATAACCCTGCGAAATTTTAACAATTCATGCAAATTAGAAAGATTTCAATTTTTTTTCCACTAAAGTCTCTCTCACGTTAATTACATTTACGGTTAATGTAATAAACTTTAATATGTTTCGCATGGTAAAATAGAAAATGCATCTTGAATCTTGCATGCGATAAAATAGAAACTTATTTATGATTCTTAAATATATAAATGACAAAATTAATTCATTCTCACATGGTAATAGCTGCAATGATCCTAAATATTGTTATGAAATCAAATTTTTCAATTTCAGAATAGTCTTTGAATCTAAACGTTGTTTTATTAGTTAATTGAATTCAGATGAAAATTTCAGTACTCACCATTTCCCTGAATAACACTAGCGTAGCACAGCTTTACGAAGAATGGAAGCAGAAGAAGTATTCTGGATGACATGGATAACAGTAGAAGAAAGATGAGACGCTCAGTAAGAAGAATATCGGAAAGTTAAAATTCAATCACATTTATTTCAATCGCCGCACATTCATAAAAACAACATTTAATTTACATCAGATAGAATTATCGTCTGATACACAGTTTTACTCGAATACTCTCAAAGTATTACTTTCGCAACAGCTTTTGATGTTACGATTACCTGAGATATAACACTATGTGCATACACGCATAACAGTGACATGGCGTTATTTTTGTATTTAATATTTCAGCATTTAAGGGCACTGCAGCGCCACTCTTTGAGAAAACCAGGAACTAATCAAGAAATTTTATAAAATAAAAATACTTGAACTAAAACATATTTGAATAATATATAAGAGAATATAATTAATTTGAATATTGAGAAATGTTTTGATGTACAAGAAAGGAAGGAAAATATTTGATCAGCATCTTAAGTCTTATGTAATAATCTAGATCTGTTCTGGATATTAAAGCAAAGATCATTTTTTCCTACTTAGCTTTCGAATAGGCGAGTCTATTTCACAATGAATTTGCTTAAAATAATTAAAATAATTGTCTGTAAATAAACTTCAAAAAATACCGTTAGAATTGATACACTAATATTATGTATGCATACATACAGATTATACGAACAATATATATTTACAATATATAACCATTACTGAAAGCTTTTAGTAGAAAATTTAGAACTCTAACAAGTGAGTTAGAACATCAAGTGTTTTGACGATGGCTGCTAACATACAGCTCTCCTTGATAAATTAAAAAGTATCATGAAATATTCGAAATTGATGAGGTCTATTATTAAATTTGTATACACAATCATTTGTTATAAAATAGATTTATTTTAAAAAAGAATAATGTAAAGATAATTTTTACAATATACGTACGTGATATCGAAAAAATTAGTGAAATATTGTTTTTGTTTCTAAAAAAAAGAAAAGAACTTGTGGTAAATCTTTTAATTGAAATAGTGACAACGCTGAAATGTAAGCTATTTAAATGCAGCATATTATAATAAATATGCAGCGCGTAATATACAGAAAACGTGTCTGCGCCCTTCAATAAAACATTGCTTAAATGTACAAAAATATTTAATTTATTCACACATGTGTGTCAGCATATAAACTAGAGTAAACTTATTATAAAACTAAATAAAAATATTTAAATAAACTAAGAATATACGGAACATTCAAATAGCTTCTTTTAAATTGCAAATTATTTACAAATGTTTCTAGTCCAGTACTATTTGGATAGTACCGAAATAATCATAAAACATAATAGTGCATTTCATCGTTCAAGAATATCGAAATGGAAAATTAAATAATATAGTTGAAAATTAATTGCAATAAAAATACCAAATAATCTTCTATTCCTTTTCTTGTGGTATTGGTTGAAGGATGAAACATTTCTAACCTTTCATAAAAAACAATGATCTAGGAGATGGATAACAACAGGAGTGATCACAGTTCTTTATTAATTTCATTTTAATCATTCATTACCTCTCATTACAACACGAACTTCTTTCTTCATCAAGTTTTTA
The DNA here is from genome assembly GCA_037975125.1 of Latrodectus hesperus. Lineage (NCBI taxonomy): Eukaryota > Metazoa > Arthropoda > Arachnida > Araneae > Theridiidae > Latrodectus > Latrodectus hesperus. The sequence goes on along the minus strand of CM075850.1, from coordinate 134,748,640 downwards.
AAATTCCGGGTACATTTTGTTACGTTGTTTTAACTTTTACTCAATGATATTAAATTAAATGAACTCTTAAAAAATAAGAGTAAGAACTAAAGTAACATAATTTTAAAATGCCACTCATACAAATATTCTTTGCTTTCAACAGAAGAAAATTAAGGAAAATTTATTATAAATACGATTTATTTCCTTCAATAAAACATATGTAAAAACCTTCAATAATACAATAATGGCATTTTTCCGTGGGTATGAGTGAAACACAAGCTTATAACAACTTTTATTTTACACTTCAAGTACATTTCTGGGAAATATAATCAGTGAATACTCAATTCATTAAAAGAGCGCCTCATTGCTTCCCAATGCAACGCATGAATCCTTATCCTCATTTTCCAACAGACAGAGCTTCACTGTGCCTTTAGGACAGACCCTAAGTGTTGGATATGGACACTAAATCTCTTTTTTAAAAAACTAATACATATTTCAGTTTGTAAATATATACTTATATATAATATATATTTGTGTATGCGTACATTTTGTGACTGTAATAATCGAACGAACAATAATTTTTTTAACAAATCATAGTTCAAATAATATTTTGAGAAGCTTAGCCCGATTCTCAATTTCTATAATATTATTTATTATTTTAAATTTTAACAATCGAAGAGCAATTTTTTGTGATGCGGTTGTTGACTGTAAGAAGCAATTTCAGATGCGCTCACTTTTTCTGCTCTAACTTTGTTTTAAAACATAATCAGCAGAAAGATAAATTTAGCAACTTTGAATTACCACAAAGAACACGACTATCACAGCTTAAAAACTGGATAACCCACTGCATATGAAAAAATGGTTTTACTTTCCTGGTACTTTTTAAATCATTTCAGTAAAAGTAATTCAAACATATACATATTTACTATTAATGTGGGTCAACAAAATCATGTTAATACTGTGTACATTGTGCACAGAAAAGTATTGCTTTTTGTAACATTTTAAGCTGATTAAAAAATAAAAGTGTAGCCACAAAGTAAAGAAAAATCATAAAAGAAAAAATTTGACTGCATTTATATATATAGGAAACAAGATATCAAAGTCATTTGAAATAAATGAATAAAAATTTCTTAAAGAAATTTGAAAACTTTGATTAATATTTATTTATTTAATAACACTATAATGAAGCTTGAGCACAGTAAAAACAATACATGTTTTTAAAAAATGCGTACCGCGTATGGTGATGGTAAAAGTACTTGTGATGGAAGAAGGAACACCGTTGTCCGCAACACACTCATACTCCCCCGCATCTTGTTCTGACACTGAAGTTATCTTAAGAGTGTCACCGCTATTTTCAATAAGTACTTGTTGATTATCGGTTCCTGAAAAAAATACAAATAAAATAATTTTACAATTATATGCTATCAGAAGGTAAATATAATCTTAGGATTAAAAAATACATCATTAAAATAACACTGATAATAGATATTTAAACATTCTTTTTTTAAGCAAAATAGTCGCTTTGTCCAGTTTTAAATCTTTCTTTTTAAAATAATATAGTTTTTATCAGTTTATTAAATAATAATATGTAATTGATATTTGAATATCTTATTGAAAAGTTTATTTGATATAATTATTGTTCAATGAATTTAAATGAAGAAAATTAAGCACTTGTAAAAATTACTTTCTTAAACAAATTTCTACTAAGGAAGAAAAGGAAAATTGTTTGTTTTTAGAGAAGGAAGTTTTTCAATTAAACTTTCAGGAAGATTAAGATTAGCTTCAGATGGATTTTTTCTTTCATTATCAAACTGAGTGCTTCAGAAATTGATTGAATAAATACATAATATAAGAAATACAATTATTTTAGTGGAAATACTATATAAGTATGTAACACAATCCTCAAAAAACTTGCATTGCTTTTTACTTAAATACTATTCAGTGTTTTAAAACAATGCTACTTAGCATTTTTAAAATTTTAGAATTGGTTGATTAATAGTAATAATACATTAGTATATATTATAATATTTCAGACTTTGATTTGTAATATATTTGATTGAAATTTCCGAATTTACAAGAAACTCTTTATGTTAATAAATATTTTTTATTATTAGGGACCTGTAATGTTAAAATAATGCATAATGTTTTTTATTAGAAATAATAATTATATAATTCTAAATTTAAATGAATATATTATGTTATTTAAATATATTTTTATTCTTTAGATTTAAAACTAATTTTTGGAAAATTTGAATAAATTGAAAAATCCAATACAAAAAAGTGTAAATAGATAATTTTTAATGATAAATTTAACAAAAAAATGCTTATATTAGTAGTAAAATAAATAGATTTTTCTTATCTTTAGATGCTTTTAGTTGTATTGTTTTTATTTCCTTTTAATTATTATCATGATCAAATCATTACATTGAAAGGAATTTTTATGAGAAATTTTAGGATCATAAAATAAGTATAAAAACTAAAATAAATAAATAAAAAATAAAATAATATAATAATAATGAAAATAAAGTAAAAGTAAACTAACCAAATTTATGTATAACTTTCAAGTGAAATAGAACGTCAATATGACAACAATCAAACTGTTATTATTGTAATTTTATATCAAATTTACAGACAAATATTTCTAAAGAAAATGCTTTTAGAAACGTGATGCCTCGGTTGGTCAGGGCAACCCTTCCCCTGATTTCCAAATAAGGAATCATTTTGTTCACTGGTGGCATCGGCTGCAGGGCCATCCATGGGTAGTGATAACTCTGATTGCCAACCTTGGGGTCTTCTGATAGATCTCTTCTTCTAAATTAGTAAGAAGAATCCCCTTTAGGGGTCCCAGACCCGCTGGGTCCTCCCCCCAGTACTATGTATTTGCCCTCACTTCTGCTCCTTGTAGTTTCATAAAACCCTAGTAGCCGGACGAAGTTTTTTATTCTAACATTGCAAAATGAATGCAACATTTTTATAATGTTGTTTTATTTTTATAATGCCCCAATTTAAAATATTTGCAAGACAAAAAAAGAAGAAATGTTTTCTTCTTACCAATTCTTTTACGCCAGGTTATCCTTGGATTAGGAGATCCGTATGCCTTGCAAACGAAACTGGCGGAATCTCCAACTGTGGTTACAAGGCTTTTAGGCTCTTCTTCCCACTGCGGCGGGGCTAGAAATATACGTACACAAATCGTAATAACAGATTTGCAATAAAAATGCTTTTAAAAATTAAATTAGAATTCACAAAAATAAAGCATTGGATTCAGTCAAGGATGTGGGCAACTATTAAGAGATGACACAATATAAATTACTCAAAGGAACATCTCAATTTCATATAGTTGTTTTTTCACTTATTTATAGTTAAAAAATGGTGATTTTTAAAAATCTTCGCTTCACTGTTATACGATAATTTTTTTCCTGAAATGTCATCAGTTATGTAACGAATCTATAGCAATGAAATTCTGTTTTTGTAAAAATAAACCAAAAATAAAAATAATAAATCTTTAGAAATAAAGCTTAATTTGTTAAAAGTTACGATTAATATTAATTCATATTTCTTTTCCATAGCAACAGTTCTGATTGAACTTAGCTACAATAAACAACTATATAATGAAATTAACTACAATAAATATTATTACTATTGACATGAACGCTACAACTGAATACTCTAGAGAGATTCAAATTGAAATAAACTTTTGATAAAATCTTTGGGATTATCTTATTTATAGATAACTGCTTCCCTGAAATTTTTAGTTAAAACAGCAAAAAAAATTCTAAACAATAAGATATATATTGAAAAATAAGGAAATCTTATTGTTTCATATCGGCAGAGAGGATTAATTTTACTCATTTTAATAAACTATATATTTTAAATTTATAAAAAAATAGAATAATAATAAAATATAATTAAATTAGTATTCGCATATCTTAATTATAATTCAAAATATATATTTCACACATAGTTAGAAAATAATGAATCACTTAAACATGTATACCATTTACATGTTAAAACACAATAATTATTTTATGACAGTAAAGTTTAAAGTCTACATTTGAAGAAAGGAATTTATTTCATAAAGAGATGTTAATATGCGTCTTTTTTTAGCTATACTTAAATCTTGTTGACGAATGCATAGGAAATATCCTGATTGGATTTACCTCTCACTATTAACCGAGCAGTGAAGCTGTCTGATCCTAGAGGATTCTTGACCACGCACGTGTAGTTGGCCGTGTCTTCCCGAGAGACCGGGTTGAACAGGAGTACTGAGTGGAGGGCAGTGTCATCAATGCGCACTTTCTCTTCCTCGTCAGTCAAGAGGAGATCTCCATTTTTTTCCCATCTAAACTGAAAAGGTGTGGATCCTGATTTTGCAAGGCATATGACTGAGAGCACGTCGCCTTCTTTCACATTTTCTTCAAAGTGAAAACTTTTGATAGACGGTAAATCTGCAATTAAAAATTGCAATATAAATTTTCTATTGATTTTAATAATTTAACAAAAATTGGTATCGTTCCTGAAAACATGATAAAAAAATATATACGATAAAAAATTACTATGTGTCGAGAAATTGATTAAACAGAGCATTTCAAATTAAAAATCATTTTCCTACATATTTTTAGCAGATGAATGTTTTGACAGTAACTGCGCACGAATTGATTGTTCTTGATACTATAAACACTGGGCTGTATTAGTTTAGCATTATATATTTTATCGAGTGTTTATAAATTATATTATACACACTAGACATGTAATAAAATTTAAACAATAAACGTCTATATTTATGCTATAAATATTTTTAAAGCATTAGAAATTACGCATTTAAAATTTTTATTTCTTTGTTCAAAGTAATAGGAATTATACTGTAAATAAAATTTGCTAATTGTTGTTGAAATGTTATCCCTCGCAATTAGTAAACATTTAAATGTTCAATTTTTAGCCTTAAAATAGTAGAATGTTCTTTTATAATATTGATAAATAGAATGCTTAGGGACTATGAATACTCTAAATATGAAATGTCTGCAATCAATTAAAAAGAAGAAAAAATGTGATTACACTCACCATTGCTGCAGGTGACCCCTGCTGGGTTGGACATCACCACGAGCAGAACGTAGAAAAGCAGCCTTCTAGGTGACATTAAGAGAGAGAGAGATGCTGTGTCGGGAAATTAAAAGTTAATCACATTTGCTTCAAATGTCGCGCACGGTGCGTTTACTGATGGAAGTCATGCCATCATACTGTAGTTAATACAATTCAGCTGACACTTTTTTAAAAGCATAAATTTTCATATTTATGTACCAATGTATTTTCAAATCACAAAAGTATAAATTGTTCGTGGATTTGATTGAAAAGCAGGACTACATATGTAGGCACAACAATTGTGACATGGCGAAAGTGTTGTGTAAAAAATATTTGAGCATTTATTACGACAGTAGCGCCACTCTTTGAGAAAATAAGGAACTAATCCATATTATTATAAATAAAAATATTGCAACTAAAAATTATATAAAAATATAGGATGCTTGAAGAGAAAACAAGAGCATGTTTAAAAGGGATAAGATACATCTAAATAATTTAAATTATATATGCATACGGTAAACTAAATATTATTTTTTGCGTCAATTCTTTCAATAAATAATAAAATGCTTTGTTTTTTTATAATTTTATACAGCAAAAATAATATTTCCGATCGATAATGGTTCTCATGTCACCTAATATTGCACATTAATTTAGGGTCTCCTCTTATTTGAAATTTGAATTGAATGAAGAAACACTATTTGATAGAGAAATCATTTAACTATAAATTGAATGATCTATTTATGGTAAATATATTTGAATCTATAATATAAGGTTACATAATTTTTACATTCTAAAGGAATGAAAAATTAATTCATGTCTAAATATAGGAATATATTACATGTTTAAAATTATTTGTTATGATGGTGTGTGGATGAATATATATAATGAAAAAAATTTTTGAATGGTTATTTTATGTTATAAAATACCCATTCAAAAAATATTTTCATAAAATTTATCAAAATGACAATAAAATAATAATTTTCATTTTAAATTTAAGGTAAATTTTTGCTTTTGTTGGAATAAAATAAGTCATTTCCAAAATATCAAGAAATAAGTGGAAACAATTTTTATAATATATTTTATAATGGTAGTAGGTATGCTATTTATACTATTTATGAAAACATTATTTGTGAAAAAGTTCTAAAAACGATTTTAATGGAAAATATATTATTTTTTATAATTTATATGTAGTTGCTTAAAATATCTTTGTACACGTAACTATTAAAATAACTATATAAATTTTCAATTATGTGTGTATAAAATATAATTATATATAAAATTTTCAAACAACTCATTTTCAGGTGCACTCCATCGATGCCCTGGTAAATTTTAATGAACGTGACTAAAGCTCAGAAGTCCTTTGTAGAAGAAAAGCTTGATAATACAATGCTTGTCAAAACGTAAAAATGTGAGAGATTAGATTGTAAAAGTGAAAATGCATTTACCAAAAAATCATCCAACAGGAATTGCATTCAGTAACATTCAAAAATACGAAAGAAAGTCATCTGATCAACTCTGTCCCTACATTTACAAAAACAGTGCTTATGTCAAAGCTATGGATAATTTAAAATAGGATTCCTTGAGCAAATAAAACTTGGGTTTGCTGTAAGTTTTTGCAATTTTATATACCCAAATACATGAGTTTTTCTACACTTTTACACTATATTATTAAATCAATGAACCTAACAAACAAAAATAAAAATCGCGACAGTATAACACTTTCAATTTAATATCAAATATATTTTCTTTTCTTGGAGTTTGATTTTAGAGGTAAATAAGTAGAAATGCATTGTTACTTGATTTATTCAAAAGATATTGAACTCCGACACTTCTTCAAAAGGTATAGGAAGCAGAAGATTTCAATGACAACATTGAAATGTTAATCACATTTTACCTTACAATTTCTTTCTTAAAAGTAAACTTTTTATAGTTCATCCAATAGTTACTAAAATAACTGCTGAGTATCTCAAAAAGGGATTCTACTTTTATTTTCACGAGAAGTACCATTGCAGTTCATTTGCAAAACATTAATGTTGTGTTTACTCGGTTTGTTTATTTGCACTGCACAAGACGATGACCGTATGGGATGGGATGAATGTGGAATCGCATGCAAAACATAGAATATGTCAGGTTATTGCGGATTAGTGAATTGTATTATGAAGCAATATATCAAACAACGATACTGTTTTGAATACTTAATCAGCGTAAATAATTTTGCTTGATCATTTTTAGTCACTAATAATGAAAGAGAGGCTTAATACAACTTCACTCAAATTATATTCTTATGAGCCCAAACTGTATCAAAATAATAAAAGTATAGTATTGATTAGATCCCCTTAAAATTTCCTTGAATGTTTATATATACAATAAATAATACAAAACTTCATTTGTATATTCATATAAATACTTGTACATAAAAGTTTTCAGCAGATCATGATGTTAAAATAAAGAAAACGGACATTTCGAAACACCATGCAGTTTTGAGTCCTAGAAAAATTGGAAATTACTCACCATTTTGCACTTTTTGCTTTTCACACATAAATTGTATTTCCTATTTATTTGTAAATTATTATGCGGCATATAAATTTCTAAAAACACCCACTCCTGAAAAAAGTAATGAAAATGTAAGCATCTTGACGTTTAAAGAGGAAACAAACAATCAGGAAGTATGTGGGCAGTCAATGCTTGCAGAATCAAAACTTTATAAAAATAGGAATTTAAAGTTATGTATTTATTAATAATGTGACATTCTAAATACAATAACTATAAAATATAGGTACATTATACTTAAATTTTAAAATTAATCTACTACGCAGATATTAATGAAGTATAAATAAGTTAGTTAAAAACAATAAATTTTCAGAAAAGTATAATGTACATTTATAAGAAATAAGATACTATAACGCCTTTTGAAATTTGTTTGTCCATCTGTATTTGCTTACATAACATGTTAACAATGTATAATATTTAAGTCAAATTCTTATAATTTAGATAAAGAAAATCAGAAGTGTCTCTCACGGTATCATATTGAAATTCGCAAGCATAAATATTTTTAGAAGAGAAGAGAATTTTCTTGCATTAAAAGAGAAATTCATACTATGCTTATGTACAAAAAGGTTCTTAAAACCATTAAAAATACTTTAATTTATACAAATTGATGCTTCAGGTTTTATTAAGGAGAAATGTATAAAATTTTATCACTTATAACTAAGAAAAATATAAAATTGTGAATTTAAAAAATATTTAAAAATATAAAGATAAGATTCATGAGGAATAGAAGAATGTTTGGGATATATTAATAAAAGATTTATGCATCTTATGCATCTCTCTCACTCTCTCTCTCTCTCTCATATATATATATATATATATATATATATATATATATATATATATATATATATATATATATATATATATCAATACATTAATCGTTTTAATGTTAATATCAAAAAACAATAAATAATTCTGTCGTCAAGTTTGAAATTTTTGCATTTATGGATATTATAACTTACATTATTACATTACTTATATTAATTTAAAAAAAGAAAATTTTCATCTTTTTAATTTTGGTATAAATACATAGAATGTAAGAATTTTTTATACCTAGAATAAAATACTCAAAAAAATATAAAAACAATTTTTAAAACCAGATGATATTAAAAAAATGGTTAATTTTGCAGTGCTATTGTACTGGGGACTAAAAATTTTGGCAATATTTCAATATCTCTAGGTCACATAAAAATTAATAACGCTTATAGAACTACATAACTATTTCTTCTAATATTTTTAGACTTTTGTACGGACATACATTTTATCACATCTGTTACTAATGACTAAAATAACTGAACATCATAGTTATTTTTCCATTCTTATTAAAACAATAACTCAAAGCATAAATATTTAATTATTATATCAAATTGAAAGAAAAATTTATTAACTAAATTATATATTAAATATAAAATTAAAAGGAGCATTTATGGCCACAGATTTCTAAGAGCAAAAAAATTAACCAAATATAGCAAAATTTGGTGATTTTTTGGTTCGCAAGTAAATTCAACGAAATTATATAATTCAAAAATATAAATTTACCTTGGAGGTGGAAGTTAATCATTTGTTATTATGGCGAAATTTTAATTAAGGACATTTATAATTTTTGTTTTTGTATAATGAAATTTTTTTGTGTTGGTTGTTATTTCTATGGTTTATTATTACATATTTCACTGGAGAAAAATACGATAGCTAAATATAAAGATAGGAATTTTATTTTCACAAAAATTAGAATTACATTTAAATGTGTTTAAATATTTCCATTGTCATAAGGACTGCCAAATTTTATTTCGTTAGAAATTGAATAATGATCTATTCGATTTTCTCAGAGAGAATTCTATTATTAAATATTTAAATTCATTTTTATCTGAATTTTTATAACACATTTTTAATTTAAATTTTATAATTAAAAATCTCAAGCTTTTAATTTTATAGAACTCATTTTTTTCATTTATTAACTTTTATAAATTTTACTAAAAATATTCATTGTTAATACATGTCACTAAATAGACTTCTAAATAAAATCTTTATTTGGAAAATATAAATTTTGTTATTTTATAATTACGTTTCGTTTCTGAAAGTTATGTTATTAGCAAAAAGTTACAGTAGAAAAATCTGTTTGGAAAATTTTGATCGTTTTATATAAATATAAATTTAGTTAATGTGCCTAAATTTTATAATGCTAAACTTTATAAAATGTAGGCAGTACTTTCTTTTTAACATTTTTTTAAATTTCTATTTATTTATGATATTTTAAGAAAAATTTAAATTAACATGTTTACGTCGTTGTGATTGGTGATTTACAAACACCGCCTTTTGTCCTACATGGTTGCTTCTAATTCACACGCATAACGGTTGCTGTCCGATCCTGCGTCATCATCAGACTGTCGGAGAAAAGTTGGTCAACCAACTGACAGTATTCTCCCTTTAGCCAAAAATGAAAATGTCATTTGTCATGTGAAAATGCCAAAAATGAAAATGATACATTTTGTAAGATATATTGCTGTTCAATGGGACAGAAAATTTATTCGCCTAAGAACTGGAAACAGTTTACTGGTTTTTAACTTTTCATGTGAATACGGTGAGTTAAATTTCACGTAACTCACATAAATTTTAATAAAATAAGCTTTTCCAAGTGTATAACAATTAATTAAGAAGAAATTACCTGAAATTTTTGATTGTTTGCAGTACGTCGACTCAATGTGCATTGAATTTTTATATTAATTTATCTGTAAGAACAATTTTCTTTCAGGATTAGAACATTGGCTGGGAAAATTATATTACAAATTGAAACAGAACTCAGAGTTATTTTGTGATCTACTTCGTTCAGCGCTAAAGAGCCTTGTTCATTTTCAATACATTTTCTAAACAAAAATGTAGAATTGCTTCATTTTTCACCTTATAATTATTTGTTATCTGATATATTTCTTATTTAATTAGTAAATCAAAACATATTCTTGGTGCTGAGGGAGATCAAAGCTTAAGTAGGTATTGCTAGAGTAGGAACAAACATGTGGGAGCGGAACATTCTAAAACTGAAATCCGAGGGTATTGATCCCTCATACTGTCCCCACATATGTTTCATAAAGTCTGCAGTAATTGTTTTTAACTTAATATGAAGAGTTTCATACATGTATACTTTATCCAATGAAAATTTCTATGATTTAATTACTTTTTATAAATTAATTTAGTTTTTGATAGAATATTATAAGTTGTGCTTTAAGAAGATATTCTGATCATTTGAAAATTAAATAATGGGAATTAAAAATATATCAAGGATAAATTATTTTTCCACAAAAACTGCTACTGCACTGATCAAGTAAATTTTGAAAAATCAGAAAAACTATGTAAATTGTAAAACTTAAAAATTCTTAATAAAAAGAAAATATTAGTTGTTAGGTAGCACTTTCCTTCCACTTATAACTGATTATTTAGTTATCACCTGATATTTTCTGAAAGTTAATAGTAGGAAACCCTGATGCATTGCATACAGAATCACCGATCAGGATTTCCCATCTCTCTCTTATAAAATTAATCGTGAAAAGAAAATCATCACAATATTTGCCTTTTCATTAGAGTTTCACTTTCTGCAGATTAAAATTTTTCTGAGCATATTCGATAAAGTATTTACAAATGTATTCAAATAATTATAATTGCATACAAGTTTTAATAAATATAATTTAATAAACTCATAATAACTCAGAAATTATTTTATATACATTCTAAATATTTTTAAACACAAAAAATACGTAAAGTTTATATTAATCAATTCATTTACTAAAAATTAAAGTATAAAAATAATTTTATTTGCTTTTTAAAAAAAAATTCTTCAAAATAACTTTTTGTCAGAATTTTAAACTTATTTTTCATGGTTAATGACACAAACAGTTTTTTCAAAAAGACTGCGTTATATTTTAGACTTATTGTTTACTTAAAATGAATTAAAATAAAATCAATTCACCAATTTTCTGATTTATCATTAATATAAAAACCATTTTAATTGTTTTTGAGCAAAAATTTTATTGGAATTTTTTAAATTAAAATTACTTTAAATTAAAATAACAAGGCATGCAAATATGGCAATTTTTATGAGTAAGATATAATAACCGATAGTAAATTTTTACACATAAGCAGTTTTAACATAAAATATTAAAAGCACATGTCTTTCAAACATGCATTTATAAAGGAAAATGTTTATAAGAAAATTATTGCAATCATTTCAATAATAACAGGATCATTATTGATTATATTTTAAAGTCAAAATTACTAAATTTAATATATAATACACATAATCAAATTATTATTTAATTGGTTATATTTTAAAGTTAAATATACACTACTGGCCATTAAAATTGCTACACCTAAGAAGGAATGCAAATAACTGAACGATATTTATTGGACACATGCATTATAGTAGAAAGAACACGTGATTAGATTTACAGGAAATTAGGATGTATAGATCTTGAAAAATCAGCACCCAGAGCAGCCACCTCTGGCTGCAATAATAGCATTTATCCGCCTAGGCATGGAGTCAAACAGAGATTGTATGGCATGTACGGGGATCTCAGTCCATGTAGCTTCAACACAATGCCACAGTTCATCGACAGTAGTGGATGTTGAGTGATGGCATGCCAATCGCTCGGCAACCATTGACCACATGTTCTCAATTGGTGACAGATCAGGAGAACGTGCTGGCCAGGGTAACAGTCGAACCTGTTCTGTATCAAGGAAGTTCAGAACAGTACGGGCAACATGCGGTCATGCATTATCCTGTTGAAACAAAGCATTAGGAAGGCCTCGAAGGTAGGGCAGAGCCACGGGCCTTAACACATCGGAAATGTAACGGTTGCTGTTCAAAGTGCCGGTAATGCGAACAAGAGGTGATCGAGACGTGTATCCAATGGCACCCCACACCATCACTCCAGCAGATGGGCCATTATGGCGATGTCCAATGCAAGCTGGCGATGCGCGTTCTCAACGATGCCTCCAAACACGGATGCGGCCATCATGGTCCTGAATACAGAACCGAGATTCATCTGTAAAGATGACGTGATGCCATTCCCACGTCCAGGTTCGTCGCTGATCACACCATTGAAGGCGCTCCTGTCTGTGACGCAGCGTCAATGGTTGCCGAAGCCATGGTCGCCGTGCAGACAATCCATGCTGCTGCAAACGTCGTCGAACGGTTCGAGCAGAAACTTGTTGCCTTGCAAATGACTCCATTTCTCGACTTAGGGTTCGTGACGGGGCTGTACAATCCCTTGTGACCATGCGGATAAGATGTCTGTCTTCTCTGCTGTTAGTGATGGGGGGGGGGTCGCTGAGATCCTGCATGACGTTCAGTATGATTGTCCTCAACCCATCGATTCCATATTCTGCTAACAGTCATGGGGTCTCGACCGACGCGAGCAGCAATATTGCGATACCATAAACCGCAATCCCGGTAGGCTATAATCCTTCCTCGATCAAAGTCAGACACGTGCTGATAGGCATTTCTTCTTCTTACACGAGGCATTACAACACCTTTCTTTGCCGAAAACAACGTTGAAACGGAAATTGAGTATGAAAAAACTGCTGTCAAATCTCTGGATTTATACACATTGTAGATGTCGCTACTGTCGCCTGCTTTGTATGAATGAAAATCGAATCATTTGCATATCACAGCAAGGTCTACCTGTCATGCAAATTTCACGTGTGTGGTGTGCCGCCTTCCTGGTATAGCAATTTTAATGGCCAGTAGTGTATTTATAAATTCTTAAAGAAAAGTTTTTAAGTTCACAAAATTTATGCTTAATTATTTATTACATTTGCTGAAAAACTTCCTTCAGCAATTTAAAATCTGAACTCGTTTTAAAGTACATTTTCAATTCAATTTCATAAAATTTCAACTTACTTTTAATACTCCATTGTGCCGTGCATATGTCTGATCCGTCGGCATTTGTAGCAGTGTACATATAGTAGCTCTGCTTAACGGAATCAAACACGAGTACAGAGTGCCTAGATCCGTCTTTGATTCTGGACGAATTTTTCTCTTCAGTTTCTAATTGAGGAACCAGTTGTCCTTTTTTACCCCAGTGGAGTTGAACTGGTTTCAATAAGTGGTATTAAGATACACTGCTGTATCTTGATACTATTTACTCTCAAAGAAGTAGTATCAAGATACACATGTTCCAAACTGTGGACTTACAAAATTTTTTATGTTTTGTAGAAGCAAAATTGTAATCAGTTCTTCCAAATCACGTAATTAACTTGTGATCAAAAATAATAATAACAAATATTTCCTTTACGCATTGTATTTTTATAAGTTTCAAAAGTTTCTTTTGCTAATTTAAAATTATATTTTGAAAATTGTTCTTTGATAATCTGACCCCAGAATAATTTCCTTATTGTCGATGATATTATTTTAGATGTACCTTCAATTTATGGTATAATTAATATTATTAGCACAAAACGAAGAAATAGATTAACCCATTTAGGATGTATTAAGTAATGGTATTCATCCACTTATTACAGAGGAGATCCTTTTTTCCGTATGAAGCAGTATGTAGTGGATAAAATGCTTGATTAAAAACAGTCACGTTTGTTTTTTTTAGAATTTTTTAATCAAAATCTTTTTAAAATTGCTATTATAGTTGACAAAATTTAATAAAATGTTTACAAATGACTTATATTTCATGGTTTAAAAATTTCAATTTACATTTTTTATAAATATCAATTTTTTAAGTTCTATATGATGCATTTGGAATTCATAAATTGATCCTATCAGGAAGTTTGTGTCACAGGCCTCTTTCACACTAGACGATTTTATCGTACGATAAAAAGTCGTTCGATATTTTAACGTGAGAAATTATTAAAAAAAATCACACAATACACTGCTCTCTTTCATACTGAGAAAAGATATTTTATCAAGCACCAGTCTATTGTGTGGTTTTTTAATAACTTCTCACGATAAAATATAGGACGACTTTTTATCGTACGATAAAAGTCTAGTGTGAAAGAGGCTTTAGAATCAATTTTGAAAAAATAAGCATTCAGAGTTGATTTTCGTTATTTACTAAACTCATTGGCTTGATAAACTTTAGCCTTCCATGAATGTGTGCTAATAGTAAAAATTCTTTTCTTATATTTTGAAGAACAGTAAAAAGTAAATTTTCATGAATTTAAGATTCGTACGAAAATAATTTAAATATACTTAATTTCATTATTTTGTAACTGAACTAGGATCTATAGATGATTACACAGAGAAATAAATTTTATATAATATGAATAATCTGTATAATTTAAAAATAATTCCATACAAAATATAATATGCTGACTTTATTATTCAGGTTCAGGAACAACTTGTTTTAAGAAGCTCACCAAAAAAATTACGCTAATAATTAAATAGTTTATGTAAATGATAAAAAGGAATTTATGTAAATTTATGCAAAAACGCTAGATACCTCTTTTTTATAGAAAATAACAGGTTCATGTAAGTGAGAGAATAATATGCAAACTTTTGGCTTTCGTAATTACGCGTGCAACTTTTGTTGAATTTCAACGTTTGTTAGTAGATTCGTTGACAATAGTCAATGGGATTCCGCAATGCTTCTGTATGTACGAGCTATAACACTTGCAGAGGATCGTTTTACAGCTCTTTTGGCTCAAAGGAGAAGAAGCATTTCTATGACACAACTAGCTGCAGATCAGTATATAGCTCCAGGAAGAATATCCACTACTACGGTCTTCTCTATGCAGGTTTCTATGCAAGGCTAACAGTTGTGTGCGCCCCTCTCACTGCAGACAAAGAAGGGCTCGCTTATCTTGGGCCCCGTTTTCTGGACCAAAGAGCGTTAGGTTATTTTACAGATGAGTCCAGAATCAATTGGGAGAATGATCCAGAACGTCAGCAAAGCACCAAATGTCATCCATCCGACATTGTGAAAAAACACAGTTACCGCGGTAGCGAAATAATGGCTTGAGCAGAAATCCCACCTGATGTACATGTGTTTCAGGATAAACTGTAGCATGTGTGTGACATCAGGATGAGATATGTCCACCCATATGCCAGGGCAAAGATTTCATTCTGATGGATGATAATGCAATACCCCATTGAGCTGCAGTTGTTGAGGAATATCTTGAGGTTTTGATTTAGAGCGAATGGATAAACACCTCTGAATTCCGTAGAGCATCTATAGGACTATCTTAGTAGATAGATTGCTGCTTTAAGTCTTGTTTCAATGTCTGAGGAGAGCTGGAAAACAGTTTACTCCGTGTCTGTTCTTCGCTTCCCATTTCAAAACCCCATAATTTAATTGACAGCATGGCAATTAATTGCGCCAGTGCATTGAAACTAAGGCTGGTCTCATTCTTAATTGAAACTCTCTATTGTTATGCTTCTATGAAATTTTATTACATTAAATTATGATTATTTTTTTATCCAAAAATGAACTTCTTCAGCAAGATTATTTTTGTAAGCAAGATTGTATTTTTTTCCCATGTAAATCATTTATGCGTTTTTCATATAAATTTCTATATTGCATTAAATACATGTCTGTTTTGTGTACATGTCATCCAAATTTGGAGTTTCTACATTCATTCATTTGAAAATTATTCAAAAAAATAGATTGTTCCTTAACTTCTGGATGTCTGTATAGTTCTCTTAAATCTTTAAATTTATTGCCCTAAAGTATAATAAATTTAAATATTCAAAATCAATATTATTAAATCATTTTTAGAAATGTATCAATCATATATATTTAAAAATACATAAATATAAGATCTACAATATCATCAGAAAATTACAAGTATATCAATCATATATTGATAAGTTTTTGTAAAACTATGCATTGATGCAGTCTTCTGTTTATGAAACAAGGTAAAAAAATTTTCTCTAACATTTCAAGAACAATTATAATTTAACTGCAAATTTCTCTGTAAAAATTTACATGTTTGGTATTTATTTAAAATATTTGAAGAAATTTAATTTCATACCTTTAGTTTTATAAATAAATAATATTGCAAGATCACACTGCATAAATTAAAATGTTTTTCAGTTGCGATCCAACTGAAAAACATAAAATTTTAATTTTGAAGTGATCTTGCGAAATTTATAGATGCACCTCGATATTGTGTAACAGAAAGTGATTAAAACAGAGTTCGTTTAAAAAATATCTTGTATATTTAATACAACCAATGGAAGAGGTTCTGCTTCAATAGATTAAGCTGATAAATATCTATTGGTGTGAAAGATTACTAAGTGGGAGAAGATTAAAATGAAGTCATACAATTATTAAAATATGAAAATTGTTTTGAAATTTACTTGCATAGGGTTAAGATAGATAAAACCAAATAATTCTTTTTTTCCGTTTTGTATACAAATTATTATTGAATCTATGATTATTTCTCAAACAGAAATTACATGGATATCAATATGTTATTTCAAGATCCTTATTTTAAAAGAAGTGATTCAAAATTAAAAGGGGAATGATGTCACTTGTGCAAAGACAAAACATCAATTTTGAAATTTTAACATATTTTCCCTAAGCGCACTTTTTTATTGCTTTCAAATAATCAAGTTTACACAAAGTTTATTGTTCCATTTGAAAAAGCATAAAAGTTGAGAAAAATAGAACCAAGCAATAAGTAGAAGTCTTCACATTTTGAATAGGTGATGCTTCTAAAAATACCTAACTTCTTTCATTTTAGATCATTTCTTGTTTTATTGCACGATGAGATACCGTGAAAATCGTAACACTTGAAATTTTCTTTTGGTTCATTGAAATATAATAAAGTCCTCAGTACAAATGTATTTTAAAATAGATATTGAGCTATTTTATATTGTTGAGTAAAAAACTGAAAATAAAAATTATTTATAACTGTTTTATGGTTACTATTCACTTCTCACATTAAGTAATACTTCTCAACTACAAGAATTGCGCAGTTTTGATGAATTCGAGGAAATTATGTCTGTTTGAGGAAGGACGGCCTTACTCAGCTTTAAAAATAAAGCTGCAATTGGCATTTTTTCACGTGAGAAAAGCTCTACCTGTCACGTGCAGAGGAGCCGTGTGCCTGTCCACTCCGGCAGGGTTGGACGCGGCGCACGTGTAATTGCCGCTGTCCTTCAGCTGCACGGACAACACGGGCACCTCCTCATCAGTTGTGCTGAATCGAACGTTTCCGATGGCATTTCCCGTCTTTCGTCCACGTGTAAGTATGTGGAGGGATTTTTGTAGCAGCTATGCACGTCACGGATCCCATTTCGCCTTCAATTATATATTTGAACAAATAAATAAATATATGTATGTATATATATATATATATATATATATATATATATATATATATATATATTATATATATATATATATATATATATATATATATATATATATATATATATATATATATATATATATATATATATATATATATATATATCACTTTACGGTGTTGCAATGCAAAGTTTACTTTATGTACTTCGGTAATAAATATTCAAATATATCTAAATTTAAAACTTCTTAAAAATAAAAATCTTTTTAAACAATCACTATAATATAAGAATAAGAAACTTTCTTGAATTATTTTATAAACAAAAAAGTTATCAAATGAAATGGAAATGTAGAATACATAGGAAACAGAAATATAAAAATCTCAAACATATTACAAAAGTAACCAACATATATTAACAAAAATTCATTAATTTAGAGCAATTAAAATTTTTCTTATTTATATTTAATTTCATAATTACAGGTGAACGGAGAAGAAATTATTTATATTATAGAAATTGTAGAAGAAATTACGGTAATATGGAGAAGAAATTTATAATTATTGTGTATATGCGATGACAGGTGTAAGTATATTGCAATATCAAATCCAGAAATATTTTCTATGAAGTTATCCAATTGTAATTAAGTATATTGAACTGATTGAATTCTTAAAAACTTAACATTATTCAACAAAGCTTTAAGCTTTACCACGTTGTTAGTTTTTTAATTTGGCTTAAAGCGACGTTTTGTTAAATAATGTTAAATTTATAAAAATTCGAAAATATTTAGCTCATAAACTTATTGTTATATATACATATATTATTACAGATGGATATCAACCATGCAAATATTTCAGAATTCAATATAATTAGGCTTTTCATTATTAAGAATCTTCTGTATAATTCAAATCTTATTTACTTCTCTTCATAATATTTACTAAAATATTTTTTTATATTATTTCATTATAAATTTATATTAATTAGTTTTATCGAAAATTTTTTAATACATTGAAAGTGCTGATTGTTCTATACAGAAAAGCCTTTTGAATTAAATTTTTTTCAATAAAAAATGCTATAAAGCTATTCCACCCAACATTGTTGTATTTTTACAACACTAATATTTCTATGATTGAGTACTTTATGTAGAATTATTGAATGAAACTAAAATAATTCCTTACCTTTATAGTAACTTTCAGATGAAGATAACTACCAATTCTGTTGAGAACGATCAGCATCCAGGGATTCCTTTGCGTGAATTGCTTAACGTGAACTCATGTTTTTAAGAGGGAGGCGTAAAGTACTTTTCACGTTATAGTTCTAGAAAGTTTCTACTCGTTATACTTCTAGAAATATGTATTTTAAAGTTAACGTATAAACATGAAAAGAAAAACTAAACTTACATAAATGCTATGGGTAGAAAGACTTATGGCTATGGGCGCTGCGCCATTCGACGGACAAAAACACAAATAATATTTCAAAATATATCATTTGATGCTTAAATACCATCAATAAGGCACTTAAATGTTCGAATGGTTTAATTATAATTTTTGGATTATCTTGCAATAAGTAGCTTGAACATGTCCGCAATTTCATTGCGAATGAACATTATTTACAATTACTTGTGAATTTAAAAAAAATTGTTTTTTATTTCTGCATACATTCCTGTGGAGTTATTTGCTCACAGTTGCATAAAGCGTATTGCAATAGACTATTTGCAACATGGGATTGATATTTAGGCATATTCATGTCCACAATCCATGAGAAGTTCATTTACCCATAACAATACACTGAAATGAATCATTAACTGTGAAGCAAATTACTTTATTGTACTAAGTAATTAGTAGGGAAAACTTACGTAAAGAATAACTTTACATTTCTATAGCTAAATTGACTCAAACATTACAATTTCTCAATACTGATTATTATATTTAGATTAATAACAATTAGGGTTTAAAAATAAGTTTGAGGTAGCAAAAACAACGGAAATTGTTTTTTAAGTAACTCTCTACTTTACATATCAAATGGTAAAGGTTAATTACATTAAAAAACTTAAAGTTATTACACTGCGTCAATGGATCAAATAGCTCTTCTAAAATTAGTAAGAGTTATATGAATATTATCATGCTTTGCATACGATACTATTATCGAAAATATTGAAAATGAGTTTCTACTGTTAAAATAACCGCGGAAAATAACGAGAAACGTAAAAGATCGGCAACTACTTCACTTAATGAGTTACATAACGTACTTAGTACATATGGATAAATGTATACAGTCCACATTAATGATGTTCCGTACGTTATACGCACTACGTTAACAAAATGATTTAGACTCATTTCGTTAACATTTCTCAATTCACATTCCTCTCAAAACCATAATAACTACTTTTATAATAAAGGAAAACTGTAATGAGGAAACGTAATACACAGGAGTAAATAAGACGCATATAAGCACTTTGAATATATTTATATATTTTTTATATTCAAAATATGGCGTCTCATGCAGCACATTACGTAATTATATATATAAACCGTAGTAGATAAGAGCTTATACATTTCCTACAATAATTTATAGTATGAAATAAAGCTGTAGATGAACTGCTTGCAAACTGCTCATTTCTAGTTGCACAAAAATAATCGAAAAATATGAGATAATTTTTAAAAATTTCTAGAATTCATAGTTTACAAGGTGAGTGTGAATGTTTTAAATAAAATAAAAATAAAAATAGAGTAATAACAATGTTATATTATGTTAAACACAGCCAAATTAAAAATGTAAGAGAGAAACAATATTTTAAAATAAACGCGAAAACAGATAATCACCAAACATTATATATATATGTATACATACATATACATATATTTATATCATATGTTCTGTTTGTTTTGTTTGCGTAATTGAGTAAAATTGGTTTTAAATATTTGAAATACCATACAATTTATTTCAAAAATCAAGTAATCAGGGAAAAGTCATGTACTAAAAGAAAAAAAATTTACAACAAAAAACAACGTTCATTAAATTCTGATCATTAAAGTTATCAATGTATTATCAATCCAATCAAAATTTATAAAAATTCTAAAATAAATAAATAAACGTTACAAAAATTTTCAAATTCTATTTAATGATTCAAGAGAGTGTTTAGAAAAAGACGAAAATAATTTTCTTGCAAAGTCTGTTTATTATGTTCGTAAATGTTTTACGCATAAATACCACATATAACACACACTTTTAGAGGTGATCAAAAACTTATATGCAATATCTTATTTTAAAAAAATAGAATTTTTACGTAAGGACAATAACATTTGGAATGGTCTTAAAAACATTTACACTGTTAACTAATGCTGGTAATTCACATGAAGTTTTAAACAAAATAATTTTTTCTTATAAAAACAGTTTTACGCATCATCCATTGAATCATAGAAAAAGTTGCCAAAACCCACCATGAAAACCACTTCTTCATCAACCACTTATTGCATTCATACATTTTTTTCTTATATGACGAACATTGGTTAGCAAATATAAGAAATGAAATGTATTCATGGACATTTTCAAATAATGCCCTAAAATGTTTTTGTTTGTTTTTAAATTAATATTTTAGGGGAACATTAAAAAAATTATTAAAAGAATTGAGCACTTTGTGATAGAAATTCAATAAGTTAATTATAAGCATTTTCTTATTTTTTAAAGTTTGTAAAACAAAGTATTACAATCTACAAGAAATGTTAAATCAATTTTCATACTAATTCACTCTCTCTGCTATGTATTCAAGATAAAGAAATGATAGAATTCTCACTAAAGTTCATAAGTTTAACAATGTAACAAAACGGTAAAAAAATGTCTCATTTTATAATAAAAATAGAAAATATATGGAATAATTTATAAATGGAAACAGAAATGCCATTATATAAATTAATTTGTCATAAATATTGTAGGACACATTTTAACCGCGGAACATAGTACTTTGAAAAGGAAATAATTCTGTATTTTTTACCCTTTATAACCACCGAGAAGTTTGCCTTTATAGCTGGGACGATGCCATTATCGGCAACGCATTCATAAACTCCAGCCTCGACACCGGAGACAGACACGAACTTGAGAACACCTTTTTCCTTAGAGGGACTGCTTGCGTTGGCGAAGCTGCTTGGGAAACTGATCTT
Source organism: Latrodectus hesperus (assembly GCA_037975125.1). Classification (NCBI taxonomy): domain Eukaryota; kingdom Metazoa; phylum Arthropoda; class Arachnida; order Araneae; family Theridiidae; genus Latrodectus; species Latrodectus hesperus. Next base: position 134,726,629 of record CM075850.1, on the reverse strand, counting down.
CTCACCTGCGAAGGAAAAGAAGAGAGACATTAAGGTGAACCCGTAACAAGTTACTTTGGAAGTAATAATTAAGAATTATATTTTGTGTCTTCTACTGATTACCTCCTCTTACAACACATTTCTTTATATCATACAGCTGCAATTTACACTCGTGTTCGGTTATTTTGCACCTCAACAAATTTTCTCTTTAACTAAGTCAATTTTCTGAACTAGAGATGAATTCCAAGGAAATTATTTATAAAAATGGTATTTTTGTGATGGTTCTTATGCAAAATGCATAAAATCTAAAATTTAAAGCTCTGAATTTCAGATACTATTTTCCTGGTTAATAAAATGGTCATAATAGTTGATGAAACTTGTGCTTTAAATTTTAGTGAAATAATCCCCCATCGATTTACTCACAAGTCATGAGTTTTTATCTTTCCTTATAATACAAAAATTATGCTAAATACGAGAAATTTGCTTACTGATTTGTGAATACTGACCAGAAAGAGCACTTACTGATTCTACAAGTGTCAAATGCCTGTTCATTTGGAAGCATGATCAACAATGGTGCTTTCGATATCCTATAGCCAGAGAGACCCTGATAATTCCTAATTTGAATCAACTTGATAGTGCAGCAATATCCGATTGCAACATAGCAGCTCAAAAGGAACGATTTCCTGGATCAATTCTGTTCCTTCCGAAATTATATACATTACAGTCTGGTTGTTCTCAAAAATATTCTCCACAACAAAGAATAATTAGCTTCCGTACCCCTAGGGGAAGTGTTAGTATGTTACTCATGACTAAAATAAAATAATAATTTAAATCTATTAAGGTTTTTATTATTTTCGAATAGATTGTTATCTTCATTTTCACCTAGATCTATAATTTTAATATTGCCTTTTCTAATCCATTTATCATGTTACTAGACTTAAACAGTTTATTTGCATTATTTTGTGTATAGTTGGACAATATATATATATATATATATATATATATATATATATATATATATATATATATATATATATATATATTTATTTATATTTTATACATATATACTTCTTTAAAATGTAGTAACTACTGACATTAAGAATTATAAACTCAAATATTTTCACTCAAAAGAATTAAAATTAAAATTCATTCTTTTCCTCATTTACAATTTGAGGAATAATTAACTTTAAAGCTCTGAAACCATGAATAGAGTATGTGAAAAAAATAATTTAAAATATTTAGTTCTTTTTTGCAAAAGTTTTTTTTTTGTAAAAAAATATGTATTTAAATTATATGCTTTTTTTTAAATATATAAAAAATGTTATTATTTTCTCCGTTATTATACTTTTTTGCATATTTCCGACTGTTGTCAAATTATGTGCGACATATGCACTTTCATTTATATTAGAAGAAGGTGCCTTAATACAGTGTGCTTGGTAGTTATAAAAAGTTTTATTGTCACTATAAATTTCATCAGTTTTTATGTCAAAGATTGATTATTGTATTTCTTTAAAAGAAATCTTAAAACAAGAAATTCCGGTCGAAAAAAGTAAGGTATGGATCGCTTAAGAAACTAAGTAAAAAAAATCAGATAATATTCTGTGGAAACTTTTTGTAAAAATTAAAAAATATGAAGTCATATCACTAAATTTGTTCACATCTAAATTACATAATAAAGCTTAAAAGAATATGAGAGTTAATTCAAATAAGATTCAACACTTAAAAATATGTATAAGGATTTAAACAATTCTATAGTTTAATTAAAAAAGGACAAGAAAACTTATTTTTTACTTTCCAGACGGATGAAGATTTTAGATTAAAAATGTGTTTAAAATACATTTATTTTTAAAAATTTTAATCCGATACTATTAAGGTTTTAATTATTTTCAGGATGATTTGTTTTAAGAATTTTATAATTTCAGTCAAAATCCTTTTGAAACTTTTGTGTAGTAAAATATTTTGATTTATAATGAGGTTTTTAGAAAAATATGAGAAGATGGGATAAAACATTTACCCTCTAATTTCTATTAAGTTCAGCATCTTTCAATACATATAATAATCCAGTAAAAATATCAAACAGAGAAAGGTTCAACAGCCGGAATGCATTGAAAATAATTTTAATGAGATAACTGAAATTGATGAGTACCCGAGAGTTTTTTCCAGCTTATAATTGGTTCAGGAGAGCCTGACGCTTTGCATTCCACACTGAGGGTGCTTCCGTAGCTGACAACTACGTCATCAGGAGGGATTGTTTGCCAACGAGGAGGTGCTGAATGAACATTTGAACCATTGATTAGAGGACGAGCACACACATATATGTATACACATGTATGAAAATGAAACAATATATAACATATATAAAAATATTTATAAACATATAGTTTTATAATAAAATATATTATTATACAGTGAACTATACATAAAACTTGTTGTATAGTAACTAAAACCAAAACTTGATTTTTTAGTTACTATACAACAAGTTATCTATAAAGGAATGTGTTCTAATCCCATTATTAACTATTTCACGCTTATGTATTTAAGAGTTAAATTTTTATATGGTACTTACGTGGTCTTAAAAAATAAAAATATTCTATTGCTGTTTCAAAAATATGTAAAGAAATAATCTGTGGAAATGTCAACTACATCAGGGTTCAGATTATTGTGAGATTATATTGCCGCATTAAGAAATAGTACATCAAAAAGTTATGTAAATGATGACTACACAGAAGTGGACTCATCTATTTCTAGAAGATAACCGATATATCGAGAACTAGCAATGGGCTACATTCCCATGGAATGATTTTCGCTGTAGCCATTGAAAATGGCAAGAACTTTATTAACTATCCTAAACTTTAGATCAGGATTTTAATTTAATCCTGAGAGGAAAGAATTGAATATATTGTTCTTCATGTGCACAGTTTTCAATTTTTTTATTAGAAGAAGTAAAATGTAAACATTTCTCTCCTTATACAATAGTATACATTGTTGTGACAGTAATTTCTCATGAATAATTTAATTTTGAACTATCCTGTAACTTTATGCATTTTTCTGAAGGCTTACCATATTTCGAAAACTATGGGTCAAGATTTAACAACAGGGATGTTCATGGTATTGCCACTCGCAATTTTATTTAATGGGGTGATTATGTTGATGCGAAGTTTCTAATCAATGAAAATTATATCCAATATTTTTTTCAACTGTGCCGCTCATGATAAAGCACCCTTTCTTCCAGAAATTATAATACAAAAAATTAACTATTTTTTATTGGTTTATAAAATGTTAACATTGCTAGTGGCGATTGTTGTATTATACAGATCCTTATAGCAGTAATTTTACAAAAGTGCGAATGTTGAGAGAATTACTTTATCTAATTTTAATAATGCAATTTTAGCTGCAATAATTTCTTAAGTATGGAAGAAATATTAGTTAGTGATTTTTCTTACCAATCTGATGCATATGTTTTAATATGATACAACTTATTTCAATATTTAAGGTAAATAAAAATTAAAAAACTCATATATTATACAATACTTAATATTTGCAGTAAAATAATAATTAAAATATATGATCTTATGTAATAAAATAAATTTTCAAATGCTTAAATATCATTATAATAGCTCATGAATAAGGAAGTATTAACGAAATTTTATTTTTAGCCAACAAAAGTAAAATAACACAAAAAATTATGATACATTTATTTCATATTTATTTAGAAACAGTACAATGAGCCAATAAACAAAATTTAAAAACGTCAGTAAGCAAATTTTTTTAAGAAGTCAATAAATAGAAAAATAAATTTTATATTCAGCAGAAAATGCGAATATTTCACAGTTACAGACTAATAATGCAGTACTTACCCTTTACGGTAAGAGTGGCCGTGTGTGCGTCCGCCCCCGCAGAGTTGCTGGCGATGCAAGTATAGTTGCTGCCGCTGTCTGACACATGCACCGGATCCACGATCAGGACGGACACCTTGTCCGTGTTGCTCACTCGAATACTCTTACTTGAATCCTCGATCTGTTGATTGTCCTTCTTCCAACTGTAAGAAATCGACTCGGTTTTTGTGGCTGCCATGCAGATGACGGAGACCATCTCTCCTTCCAGAACGTTCTCAGGAAAAGAAAACTTCCGAATCATTGGCTTATCTAAATAAAGGGCGAAGATCTTGTTCATGAATTCGTAACCAAGAAGTCGAAATAAATTCACAGTAAATATTTACAGCAAAAGTCTTATTGAAGTTTCATGCAATATGTGTTTACTAGATTTGAAAAAGATGTTATTTATAATTCTGTAACTTGCCTATAATTTTCTATTTCATTTTATATATGTATATGTATATATATATATATATATATATATATATATATATATATATATATATATATATATATATTCTAAGTATAGTACTATATACGGCCTATTAAAACAAAATATTCAGTAAAAATACAAATATGTGAAAACAAATCCGAAAAGAATTTTAAATACTATTTTCAATATTAGTATACACAAACACGTGTTCAGTTTTCTGTAATGCTTATATTTTAACGTAACATTTTCAATTTTCATATAAAATTAAATATTACAACTTTAATAAAATCAATTTTGGCTCATTACTTTTTACGGAATGCTTCATAAAACCCTATTTCTTGGAATATAATAGATTTATTCTATTTTCTCTATTTTATTCATTTACTTTTTGTAAAAATTTTATAATAAAAAATCAATATTAATGTACAATACTTGGTAAATTAAAAAATACTATTCCTTTTTCGATTTATACAACTGTTATGAATTTATTTGCCTTCATATTATCTTCATTTTGGTTTTGTCAATTTATGCGGTGATTAAAATATCAGAGCTATTTAATTGGATTATTTAGTGTGATTTTATGAAGTAAACAAAATGGAAAAAATTGTCTTAAAATTTTAACTTATTACCACAGAGCAAATAAATGCGCTTGTGCTATGTTTAAATATATTAAGCTATTGAACTGATTTAACTGGTATAAATAGTAAATAAAGTCACTTTACATTTTGAGTTATGACACTTTTGCACTTATTTAATATATTTTTATATGAAATTCAATAATTTTCTACAATAATTCACTTTATTTTTAAATAAACGAATCAGAAAAACTAATTCATAACATATTTACAAATTTCAGAAGTAATTATAATTTGTTGATTTATTAATTTTTAATTATTAATGCGTGAGAAATTAATTTCACATTAATATCTATAAATTCACTTTGGCTTTAAAAGTACTATCAATTTATCTCATCATATTATTGTCATAGTTAAAATTATATTACCAAATTTAGGTTTTCATTATATGTAATCATCAAAATTTTTAAATATCTTATAACGATTGAGTAAATAAATTTATTTTAAGGAAACGAAAATGGAATAAATTATATGCATATTTGAATTAAAAATAGATTCAAGAAACTAAGAAATTGAATAAAAGCAGTTTTCCTTACCTCGATTCTCGCTGTTGGACGCTGTAGAAGTGCTCAGAGCTTTCTGAACAATAACGAGTTCGAGAACCCACAATCCATATGAAAACATTACGGCTGACTTACATTGCATTCTATTGGCTTTTCTGAATATGGAAGAACAATCCATATTTTTAAATGCTTAAACATTTAAAACTATCAGTGAAGATGCTGCGTGCTTATTTATCAGGCGGTAATTTGTCACACAGCCCAAGTTTGGTTACGAATGTACCAACAACATCATTTAATATAGGTACGCAGCGCCACGTTTTGGTGAATTTAATAACTAAATTGGAAAAAGGAAAATAAATATATAAGTAAATAAAAATGTGGAAAATATGAAATTCTAATTTAACTGTACCTCTTGGAAACCTATTAGTTAAATATCAAAATATTTCTTTTTAATTTAGAGTAAGAAAAGCAATCTATTATTTATTGCCATTTAATATGAGATAAAATTTAGAAAGTGTACCAAAAAAGCTCTTTTTTGTTGTATATGTTAGCTATTCATTTCTGTGATGAAAGAATTTCCTCCAATCATATTGACTGCATTTTGAAAAGCAAACACGTCTCCCTTTCGAGCAGAAACACACATTAGTAGCAGATAATTATCAAGACTTTATTAGAAATACATTAGCTTCACAGCGATAACATTCATTTAAGACACAGATTCTTTGCCTCATTCAACAGTATTAGGCACTTGGTGGAAAAAAAAACTTGAAATGTGTACGATTTGCAAAATAATTTTTATTAATTTTCATTATATTGATGATTTATATATATATATATATATATATATATATATATATATATATATATATATATATATATATATATATATATATATATATATATATATGACATCAATGATTCATTAACCATTTCTAAATGTATATATTTTTAAAATTTAAATGACTTTTTTAAAAAATTCCTCCTGTCAAATTTACTAATACTCATTAACAATTTCATGTTTATTTTCAATTCTCTTCTTTTTAAAACACTAAGAAAACATATTAATAAATACGTTATTTGGATATTTACTCACTTATTAACTTACTGTGAAGTTTACGATTGTATGATGAAAATAATTTTCAAAAAAATGAAAACATATAGATCAACGAAATATTTTACGGTAAAAAAATAACAATACAATTAGTAAATTAGATGGAATTTGGAAAATGCTTGAAACGTTTTCGAATTCTTTCGAATAATCGTCTAAGCTAAGCATGGATAAGAGTGTTTCACACATAAAATTTAAATAATAAACAAGTGGAGAATGTAGTTACATTCTAGGTAATAAATTTCTGTTTATAGATTAAAGGATTCATCAATAAAATGCTTAGTTATTTTTTTATTGAAAATAAAATGCATAGCTTAATATTTTGAAAATATTCAACAAAATGAAAACAAATCACATCCTTTGGAATTATATTTCTTTTTATGAGTCAGTTTCTTTGAGGGCCGATTTTTAATACTTCCAAAAATTTACGTAATTGGAAAATTATTATTTGTTAACGAACATTCTTATATGTAAGTAAAATATAAACAATAAAATAGAGGATGACGCCTATCTGTTGTACTTCCTGGCTTCTATCAGTGAGCTTGGAGTAGGCGGGTGGAGTCTTCGAGGTTTTGAAACAGGGCCCAGAGATATCATTTCACTTCACGCCCAGTTTAAGCCGTCATTCGAACTCACTACCTCCCGAAAATGAGAAGGAAGCCCTAACCAGTCAGGCCACCAGCACCCTCTAAGCACTGATTTATAAGATTTCCTGAAAAAATGGAATTTCTAATGTTAAAAAATTTATTCATCTCCGATGCTAAAAAAAGGAAGAAAAAATCTTTTAAGCAATTTCCAGATATTTTCATGGTGCGCAAAATCCGAAACCATCATGTATCGCTCCATTTTTGTCGCTCATGACTCTAAGGTTGGCTCTCACCCGCCTTTCTCAAGCGACATCTCAATTCTCTTGAAGATGATACAAAACGATGGTACTTGAGGATGGCCACTGTTGATGGGAATGTTATAAAAATGAAATCTCCTTCGCGTTCTCCTTGTGAAAGCGAACCACGTGGGAAGAATGCATTCACCTCAAACTGCAATATTTCGGTTAGAAACGTTTGGTTTCCAGTCATCTCATGCTCAGATGAGGTCCTTGTACCACTCTCGTCCTACGTGTGGATCAAAATTTCGACAACGTGTTGTAGCGATAATCACTGTGCACGTGGCAGACCTAAGATTATAAAAATGGAATAATAATGAGTGAACGCTCATTTTTTATTACGCTCAAAATCATCGTTTTTTACTCAGCCACGTTTTTTCACAATCGATACTTTAGTTTTTGTTGCGATCTGTTGTCTATGATAATCGTATTGTTTGAGGCAGGCGTAGTATTATTATTCGATACCAATGAGCTTGCACTAATTTTTTGTAGCTCATGTAGTACATTCTTGCCCAAGTCTTTCCCAAGCGGATCTCAATTTTTTCGACGGTGTGTTGCAGGAGAAAATCGCATCATTTGGGGCAAGACTATGATTATAAGAATTCGATAACAGTTAACGAACGTTTTTTATAGCTCATGAAGTCATTATTCATTCTCACCTTATGATTTTAGAAACGACTCTTGAATTTTTTTTTTTTTTTTTTTTTTTGACGACGGGTTGTCAACGAAAAACGCATCGCTTGAGCAGGCCAACTACTATTATTCCATACCAGTGAGTTAACGGATATTTTTTCTCACGCATAACGTCCTCATTTACTCTCGCCAAAGTTTTCCCAGTTTTCACTTCAATTTTCTGGACAGCATGTTGTTGACGATAATTGGCATCATTTACGGCAGGCCTTATATTTTTATCGGAATTCGGTCACACAAAATTAAAATGGCGCATAAAAATAATGAGTGTTAAAAAATAAAGAATTATTATATTACAAATTAGTAGAGAAATTATTAGCATATAATCAAATGGAAGAAATTAAAACATGCTTTAATAAAAGTATGTTTATATTTACACAGAAATCAACACCCATAGGGAAGAAAACAATGAGCCAAACACTTGAAAATAACATGCCAATATCTGATGATTCTCCCAACGTTCCATTTTCTTTAATTCCTCGATTGAATAAGAACATTCTGGAGTTCATCTTGGTGTAGAGAAGTCGATAAATTAACATATTTCGAAAGTTGTTCACGCGTTAATCATTCGATATGACTTTTCATTTATATCGTTTGGAATTCATATCAAAGGATCATTTTATGAACTATGCAAAATGATCAGAAGAAACTAGGAATAAATAATGGAATGTAAGGTGCTCCTACCGTTTACTTTGATAGAGATTCTTCGTGTTATGGACGATATTCCATTGTCAGCCACGCATGCGTACTCGCCTTCGTCTTCTGCCTTCACAGAGAGGATGTGCAAGGTCCCATTATGTGACTGGAAGCGCTTGTGGCTGGCAGCTGTGGAATCTATAATCAACGCAAGGGAAAACATTGTTTTCAAATAATTTTTTTAGGAAGAACGATTCAAATTTTAAGTAATTTTTTCTTATTTTTAGTTATTTTCGTAAAATTGAAATCCAGAGTATCCTTATTGTAAATGAAATCAGACCTAACGCATTGCTGTCTCCAGAAAAATGTTTCTTTTAAAATAATATAGTAGTTATGTTTCGCTATTACTTTTAAAAACATTGCAATTTTTATCGTTTTTATCAGTTATCAGGAAAAAATCTCTCACTACTACTCACCGAAAAATTCGAACAAACATTTTGGAAGACAAAAGATAAGAATTCCAAATTTCATTTGCAAATTTTTCAATTTAAAATACCATACATTCAATTTTTATGAGAATGTTTTTTTGCCCATTCATTTTTTATATAATTTGAATGTTTATTCGTATCAGAATGATTAAGTTTTGCAAAGACTGATAAAGTAACATATTTTATTTGATTTTTACTGTATATTAAGTATTACTATTTTTTTATTAAGGTTTAATTAAACAATAATTAGAAATAAGAGAAATTACATATTTCAAAACTTTAGGAATATTATATGTGTGAATTGTGTACCGTCAAAAACAATAATATATCATCATTATTGTTTAAAATATTTTTGATGTATCATCATTATTTTTTTACTCATTTAATGACAGTTATTGTTTAAGATAAGTATTAGAAGTATTTTATTCTTAAAATATTGACCTGTTAAATTGAAAACGTGCCTATAAATTTCTCCATCAAAAGCTAATTTCATTATGAATTTTTGTAAAAAAGAATAAAAACTTTATTTTTTGGTTAAAAATAAGTAACTAATGTTTGAAAATGTATCATTAAAGAGCAAAAAACTTTTGTTTCGATACAGAGTGATAAGTTAGAAATAATCTGAAGACAATTCACATGGAAAAACGATATTCTGAAATGATGAAATTAAATTTCTAGAAAAAACTTCCATATTAAGATCTCAGATAAGATTTTATTTACAATAAATAAAAAAAATTAAATTTCTCATAATTATGAAAACAAGAAGAATAGATCTAAGAAGTTACAAAATGCTTTTTAAGGTAATAATTTTTCATTGAAGTTTGAATAGCAGATTTATTGCTTATTAATTTATCTATCTTTTATTACATGGCAAATCTAAAAATTTTCAATACATTAAAATCAAATAATGGATTACTTTCATAATCACAATTTATAACAATTATTCCATCTTTTATAAATTTAAATGTGTCGTTTTGGATTATCAATGATATTTTTTGTCATTTTTGTTTTCAATCAATGCAGATTCTCTATATCAGTGTCATAAATGCAAACTGATTTCTGGAATAAGAGCTACCGAAAACAAAGAGATACTTCTGCGTGTGTGGCGGTGGGTGGTGCGCAGTATCTCCGGCAGCATCCGGCCAACCAAGTCTTCCCGGAGGACACTCCGCACAAGATTACATAACAACATTCAAAGGATGACCTGGCTTTTAAGCGATTTTATTTCATTTAAAGAACGAGAAAGGTTCATAAGAAGCAAATTTTTATATTCAATTATCAATTTTTATAAATAAAAATCTAAAAATTGGGGAAATAAAATTTAATAAGGAAATCGAATGGAAATTCTAGTATTTTATTATGATTTCTTTGATATATTAATATATTTTCATAAAGAAAAATAGTTGGTTGTCCCAGAGCAAACAAATCTTTCCCACCTGCACTTCGTGCAATACTAACGAAGCCAGTCCAGAACACCTGCTGAACTGCGTTGGCTTTTCAAAGCGTGAACTTTTATACAGCCCTGGAGCTGTCCTCGATATTTTGAAAGTGAAGGATGTCATGGACCTGGTCTGATTCAGACCAGGGGATAAGAAATAAGAAGAAGAAATTAATAGTATATAACGGATAGCCTAACTGTTAACGGTTGTTATAGCAAAGGCACTTAATCATTCCACTAAATGCCACACTCTGTAAGGAACTTTCTATTGTCCTCCGGTCTCAAGGGAAGAAACCACCCAATTATCCACATTGACAGACGCGTCTGCATAAAGGAAAGCGAATTGTCCTTCAACAGAAATTCCAATGGATCGCAAGCTCTCAGTTAGAAAAATTAGTCAACATACAGTTGAGTTATATTCCTTACAAATATTTGTAAAGAGTAATGTAGAGGTTGTTGTGAGATACTTTACTTTTCTTGATTTTGGACCATTCCACAGTAGGGGGAGGTGAAGCCGTGGCTGAGCAAGGGAGGGAAACAGCCTCTCCTTCTGTCACGGTGACGTCCCGGGGCTCCACCACCCACTCTGGTGAGGCTGAAAAAAAACAAAGTTTCTACTGAGTTGATTATAAAATCATTTCAACTTTTTTCTAGTTTAATACAGTTAAAATCAACTTCAAATTTTTCGTTTCTTACTGAAAGAAATGTCTGAAAAAAGTGTCACCAAATCAACTGATGAAAAGGATTGATATATACATCTACAGATTGGATAACAAATATATATATATATATATATATATATATATATATATATATATATATATATATATATATATATATATATATATATACATATATATATATATATATATATATATATATATATATATATATATATATATATATATATATATATATATATATATATATATATATATATATATATATATATATATATATATATATATATATATATATATATATATATATATATATATATATATATATATATATATATATACATATATATATATATATATATATATATATATATATATATATATATATATATATATATATATATATATATATATATATATATATATATATATATATATATATATATATATATATATATATATATATATATATATATATATATATATATATATATATATATATATATATATATATATATATATATATATATATATATATATATATATATATATATATATATATATATATATATATGAATATATACATATATATAAACATTTTGTATATAGTGTATCCAATAATATATTATATAAAATATGAAAAATGATAAGATACATCTTTACTCAAGTACAATTACTCAGCCATCATTGGATATTATATTTTTGAGAATTAATTGCCAATTTATAAGAACAGAATTTAAATGTATGACTCATAGTATGCCATAAAAATGACTCTGCTAGCAGATGCAAAATATTATCATAGAATGAATGTTTATTCTAAAATGAAATAAAAGAAAGGTATATATATATACAATAGAAAAATCAAATATATTTTGGTGTATAATCAAAACAAATATTAAAAATTCATATATATCACAATTTTTAATAAAAAGCTTGTGGAACAAATATGATTCATGAATAAAAAAAATCCCCAACCACATTATGATACAGTTCATACTTCTGTACTTGAAACTTTTTCATTCACACAACCTACAAAACTATGAAGTGACGGCCAGAGTTGGTTGTCGAGCATTTCGTCTCATAGCTGAAAAAATTTCTTCCATTTAAACGATTGCAATCATAAAATAGAAAACTGAATCATCATAGCCATATAAATTGCACTGCTAATAACAATTAACAATGCTAATAATCATTGATAGAAAAAAACATTATTACATTTTCTACAATTTTCCCTGAATTTCAGATAATTTTGGAGCAGCTCTTTTAAAAGTTGTATGACACATAGCCGATAAATTATTCAAATTTTTTAGACTTATATACTAAATTAAGTAACTGTATTCAGTTGAAATTAGTATTGTAATTACTTTCAGAATTATTATAAAATATCTGATTTTGAAATCTAAACTTCGAAAAACTTCATAATACTAGTGTATTTTTATGCATCTTGGACATGCGGCTTGTTCCCCATGAATATAAAATTTAAGTTATTCCCCCCCCCGACATTTACTAAATTTCAGGTTACTTTCAGTATTTTTTTTTTTTTGTAATTTTGGTTTAAAAACTTCAAAGGCATACACACCGACAACATCTAATGTTGCGCTGTAGCTCGCTTCACCCTCTTTGGTGCCAACAATGCAAGTGTAGTTTCCACCTGATGCAACTGAAACAGGTTTGATGATGATGACGGAGAACTCTTTGTCGTTCCTGATGGTGACATTGGAAGATGGCAAAGTCAGAAGATCCTTGCCATCTTTCAACCAACTTGAAGGAAATGTCAGACTCCGAGGAAACAGCGAAGCACATCGCAGATGTCTGCTCCCCCACCGGAACCCTCGCGGGGAAAGAGAATTCTTTGATCTTTGGCAGGCCTGCAAAAAGGAAGATATATGTATTTATATAATTTCATTGAAATGTTTGTTATAATTTCCTCTTTACCTAATGATACTTAACTTATGCATTGCTTTGATCCGATTGTGTTTAATTGAGGATGGTTTCACCTTGACTTCAAATTTAACCAACTATATTTTAGAAAGCCATGCTGGTAGTAAGATGCGTATATGGCAGATGTCTGGGCACGTGTAAATCACATGATTAAAGCATATATATATAATATATATATATATATATATATATATATATATATATATATATATATATATATATATATATATATATATATATATATCCCAGACGTCTGCCATATACGCATCTTACTACCAGCATGGCTTTCTAAAAACAGTTGGTTAAATTTGAAGTCAAGGTGAAACCATCCTCAATTAAACACAATCGGATAAAAGCAATGAATAAGGTAAAAAGAAATTTGGGATAATTAGATATTTAGGTGATATATATATAGATATAATACTCAGAGGCTTAAGTATAATGAAAAGAGGAAGTTATAACAATAATTCTATAAAATTATAATTTTACTCCATGAATCGTTCAATCATGTTGATCATGGAATTCTGCATTTTGCATTAAATTTAATAAAAAAAGTATTTTTTATATAAAAATATGTTATGGAATTTTTTTTGGCATTTCTAATTTTAAATACAAATTCGGATTTCTTTTTGAATTCTCATTTGCTTTGATTATGCTGTCGCACCATTGTAAGTTACATTTTCTTTGACTTGTATTTAAACAAGTATTTCAGTTGTTGATGGGCTAGACAGAATCTGCCTACCTTATCAATACATAAATGACAACAGGCAAATAAATTTTGTTTGTCTTCGATTTTTAAACTAAAGTCAAGAATTTCAAATTGCAGGCAAATTTAAGAAAATGACCTCTACCTATTGTTATGGGAGTCTTGACTTGACCTTTCGTGTAAAAGTAGCTTCTATATTTAATCCAGATGATAGGATACCGAAAGGATAGTTCTTCCATAGATGTCAATCTTGTTAAAGAGCTTAATTTAAAATTAGAGGGACTTCCTTCACAAAAGTTTATTCCTGCCCTTTTTGTAGCTCATATCTATTTTGCTGACATTACTCTCAGGATCGTTCTCAATACATTAATAAAGTATTTTCAGTATTCTACGATGATTTTATTCACTTTCATATATCAATTTTTTAATTATTAATTAAACTTTTAAAATATTTTAAGATGACTTCATATAATTCACTTTATTTGCGAATTAAAATTAGAAATTTCATTAAGTCAATTAAAATTCTTTTTCATAATTCTACCTTTTTAAGATTTCAAAGTCACTTTCAATTCAATTGTTTAAATTATCAATAATGTGTAGTTGATACAGTTATTACTAAATTTACAATAATACATTTACTACAAATTTTTACAATATTGTTCTGTACATTTTACACATCATATTTATTTCATACATAGTAAGATGTCAAATTATTTAGGAAAAATTTCTTCTCATAAAAATTTTGACAATTACAAAATAATAAATTTAATTCGTATTTATAATTATCTATTATTTTTAAATAATTTGACTCATATTATTAAATGAAAAAATATCAATTTTAATATTGAATAAAACTGTTGAATTAATTACTAAAATATAATAACTTAAGAGATAAAAGAAAAAATGGCAAAAAATAATAAAAAAATTAGCGCTGAATTGAAAAAAAAATCAATGATAGAAAAGAAAAATTAGGATTTATGATATTAAACATAAAACAATCATTAAAAAAGAAAATGTTATTTTTCAATGCATTTCATTGTGAAATAATTGTATTTTACAATGAACCAGAAAAAGATTTTCACTGGGGCTATAAAGCTACAATACTTGGATAATAATTTTGTATTTGTGAAACTTATGTAGAACAGCTTTAGAATAATATAAATGGCAATAATATGAGATACATGATAAATGCAACTGCACTGCATTCTAAAGCCTTTTCAGGTAATTGTTCTGACAAATGTGATTATGACTGTACTTACAACTTATTTCCCGGAATTCATATTACTTTATTACTGCAGCATAAAGAAGTTTTACTGTTCCAGAAAGACTCTTTTAAAATGCATATAAATTATATAACGTGATTGAAAAATTATTGTTATTTTATCGATCTTATTTTAATGATGTTTCACGAATTTTTACATAGGAAACATTAAAAGAACATACTATATGATGACATTGAGAGAGTGTACATTTATTTAAATGTTTCACACAGTAATTAAATAGCAAATTTTGCTTTTATGAAGCTTTACGATGCAAGTTATTTCTTAAAAAATTTATGTAATACTTTTGTAATCATATTATGTTTTCCATCAAAAGAACTAATTAATCTATTCTTCCTTTATTTAGTCTTTACAAAAATCAAAAAAGAAATTTATACAAGTGTGCTAATAAATTTTCCATTTTTTAAAAAAATAGATTCAGTGTTTTTTTTTTTAAGAAACAAAAGCATGTCATATTCTACAATTGAAGAAATATTGATATTCATGATTTTTATAAATTCATTTTCAAGAAAAATACACTTTATTACACCAATGTCTATAATTTATACCAAAATGCTTACCAGTTTATAAATCAAAAATAAATTTAACTTTTCATTTCAATATATAATTGAAACATATAAATAAATTATATGTGAATAATAGAATGTTTAGTTTAAATAATCCTTATATTTTTCTAAATAAATATTGAATTTGAAAACTGATTAGTTATTCCTAGAATATAATTTGTATTTCTAAAATTGGATACAGGTATAGTTAATTAATTTAATGTAAACTTATTTGAATTTTTTAGTGCAGTTTAACAAAAGAATTCATATATTTTCTATTTTGTCATTTATAAAAGTACGTAATTTTCAAAAATTTGTATCTCTTATAGATTTTTAAAAATTCATAAATGAAAAATTAACTTATATTACCTTTTCTTAATGCTGTGCATATTTCTGTCAAGAGCCAAATGTATACAAAGTACTTCATTGCTGTTTGTCCTAACGAGACTTTCTTTTCTCGCGTTCTTAGTATAAATATTTCTGATAACGTATAATAAGATAAAGAGCAAAACAACAAAACAAAAACAGGAGCAAATCAAAGTTTATAACTATCACACAACCATATTTATTTGGCACAGGGAGATATTAGAATTTTAAAGAGAAAACGCCATATTTATTTTCCAAAATACTCAAGCACAGTGGCGTCCCCAAGTGGAAAATTTCTGAGATTTTACTTCTTTTTTTCATTATTAATGCTATCAATTAAAAATCAAACTTCTTACAAAACTTTTATTTTGATGCTCTAAAATGCAAATTGACTGGCATTATTTTACAAAATTTTTAGTTTCATGACTTTTAAAATAATGATAGTCACAATGGTGATAATTGTTGAAGAATTCAATTTCATGTACTTCGCTTAATATTGTTGACAGTAACTCAAACAGTTATTCTCTTTACTTTAAACGCAATCCTATGTTTTGAATAAACTTTTATTTTCCAAATATTTTTATTAAAATATTATTTATAAATTTTCTTTTTGCACTTTAATTTTTTAGCTCGATATTTAATTTATGCAAATTTTTCTTTACAAATTATTTCCTAATATATACTCATGAAAGTGATATAAATAGTTTTAATTAAGTGAATCAAAAATATCGTTTTGAAATCAATTTACAAAGGTAATGAATTTCCATAAATTACTTTTTATAATGTTTATGTTTTATATGGTTGTATAGTTATTGGTGCGTCTAGTCTACAGAAAATTATCTAAAATGTCTAATTAAATGTTTACAGAATTATTAATTTAATTTATTTCATCATAAAAGTAAATTATTATTTTATAGCAAATTTGTTTCTTACTACACACAAATTAATTAAAATCATATTATTGAAAAAATTTCAAAGTTTCTTAATTATTTTTCTCGGCCGAACTATGAATTCAACTTAACTAACTTGCAAAAATTTTATATAAAATAAGGTTTAAAATAATGCTCGAATTCAATGTATTAAAGAAACATAGCTTACATTAATCTATAGTATTTTGTCATTTATTAAAAAAATAGGTTGGTGAAGTAGAAAAGTGCTATCATTTTACTTATTAAAAGGAATCTGATTAGGGGAAAATAATTAATCATAAAATGCAAATTACAATATTTGTATTTAAACATATCAGACAATTAGTATGATAAGTTATAAACATTACTCACTTACTTTTCATGCAATGGTGTTTTCCATACTTCATTACAAAGTATTGAAATGCTATTGTGAACAAAATTAATTTGAAAACCTTAATTAACGCATGTTAATTAAACTGTTGGGCCCCACTATAAAAACAACAGAAACCCAAGCCTTAAGGTCTATTTTGACAATTTCAATTGGCACATTTTACTCATTATTTTAGATCTATTTATCATACTGTGATGAAGGAAAAATTATAAATGAACGGTATGTATGGGAAATTGAATTTGTAAGAATGGCAAATAATTTCAATGATTATGATGAAGAAGGATATAAAAATTGAAAAAGTAGATAAATATATATTTAACTCAATAAAAAATCCGTCCAATATGAAAATACATATTTGAATATTTGTTTAATTAGTTCATTCTTAAATAAACGTTTTAAATATTTAATGTAAAACATCTATATCCAAAATACATTTTTAAAAAGAAGAGTAAATACCGAGAAAAAAATGTAATTAATATGACATAATCTTTTTCTTAATCTATCTTCACAAAGGAAAGAGCTTAAGACGCAATTTCGAGGGGCAATACTGCACTGATATTTTTAATATTTTGAACCTCTTTATCTGCTTCTTGATTTACATCGCAGGGATAAAGAATCTGCAGACAGCATGGATTCACAGTGAGCAAGTACGTTGTCTGAATGCTTCTCGATTGCCAAAAATCTGCTGAAGAATCAGATTCTTTTTATCTGCCTCTTGATTTACATCGCAGGGGTAAAAATCTGCAGACAGCATGGATTCACAGTGAACAAGTACGTTGTTTGAATGCTCCTCATTTGCCAAAAACCTGCCAAAGAATTCGATCCTTTTTATCTGCCTCTTGAATTACATCGCAGGGGTAAAGAATCTGCAGACAGCAGGGATTCACAGTGAACAAGTACGTTGTTTGAATGCTCCTCATTTGCCAAAAACCTGCCAAAGAATTCGATCCTTTTTATCTGCCTCTTGAATTACATCGCAAAGGTAAAGAATCTGCAGACAGCAGGGATTCACAGTGAACAAGTACGTTGTCTGAATGCTCCTCATTTGCCAAAAACTTGCCAAAGAATTTGATCCTTTTTATCTGCCTCTTGATTTACATCACAGGGGTAAAAATCTGCAGACAGCAGGGATTCACAGTGAACAAGTACGTTGTCTGAATTCTCCTCGATTGCCAAAAACTTGCCGAAGAATCCTATCCTTTTTATCTGCCTCTTGATTTACACCGCTGGGATAAAGAGTCTGCAGACAGCATGTTCACAGTGAATAAGTACTTTTCTGAATGCTCCTCTATTGTCAAAAACCTGTCGAAGAATCCGATAGAAGAGTGACAACAAAAATTGGGAGAAACTTCTTTGAAGAACTAAAAAAATTACTTGTTAATGTCATACAGAAATTTTGCTTCCAGAAGAAGATAACTCTTTCAAAATTTTCTCGAGCTATTCTATTTTACATTTCTGTAAATTAAAACATTTCTTATCAATTTTATGATTTAATACTCGTTGCTATATCTACTAAAAGAGTGTTGGAGAATTCAATCAAATGGTTGAATCACATCTTTGCTTAAAATTATTTCGTGACAATAATATCGATAATATATGCACATAATGCTAATGCTGAATGCCATGAAGTTCTAGTTATCTTTCATTTCTTGAGATAAAGTTATGCGCATAAAAATTCTAGGATGCTTCCTAATGTAAAGACGATTACCTTTTTCTCTGGGAAGTATTGTAACTAAACATCTATAACCTGGTAAATTTTAGAAATCACAGTGAAAAAAATTATTAATAACTTCTTCAGTAAAAAAGGTAATTTTATTTAAAATGAGATTAAAAGAAAGATCACATGAGGTTAGAGTTAAAAAGAACTAAAATTTTGCTTATATTCGTAATCTCAAATCTTAATCTAGTAAGAATAGCATTATCTATTCTTAAACATGTTAGCGCAATGCACGTTTTATTTCAGTGTTACAATTATAAGAGTTTTTAAATACTTAAATTAGTTAACTTGGTATGTTTTTGCAATATGTAAATAAACGCAGCACATTTAGCATAATAATTCAATAAAATCCGATGTTATTTATTCATCACTCAACAAACATTCATTTCTCCTAATATTGTTATCCTTAAATCTATCAATTTATTGCAATAGTTAAATTTGTTATTTTGTATTATCTTTGCCTTATATTTAAGGAAATTTAATGAACAATTTATATTTAGTTAAACTAGCTGAAATATAATTTTTAATGCCCGAATGACAAATGTAATTTAAAAAAAGCCTATGTTTTACTTAATAATGTTTTACTTCCCAAAAAATTTAAGAAAAAACATTCCATTGTTGATGATCTTTTGATCCAGAACTTAAGTTATTTTCATCATTCAAATATTTTTCTTCTCCTTATACTGTGAAACCAGAGGGCAGTTTGAAATGATAGGGAAATTTCTAAATAACATTAAGAAAGCAAATGATATGAAATATCCTTAGTGAAAGTAATAAAATCATTATGCTTGAAGTTTTATATTTACTATTTTTTTCAATCCTTATAATTAATTTAATCATTTTTCCAGTAAAAATGTTAGCATTTTGTACATATTGAATAGAGCAGCTCATACAAGCAATAAGCATGTATTTAGGAAAAAGTCTCGAGGACGAGTTCTTCCGATGGCTTTCATACATTTCATTATTGTAAGCATTTATTGTTGCAAGGGAAGAGTACAAGAGAAGTAAATCAGAACTAATAAGAAATTTTTATTTACGAATACATTTAAATATGTAATGGCAACCACACAGCAAACATGGTTACAAGCCCTTAAAAGAAGTTAAAAGGAGATTTTTTTATAAATATCATATGAATATGAATTTTTAAAAAACATTCTGTAACATTTGTTGGCAAAACCGGCATCTTATTAAAGTGGAAAAAATAACGATCATGAATCAGTTGTAACTTTTTTTACTGTGCTGTGCTTTTTTGTGCATAAATATGAGAAAAGCCTTTATGTGTGTGTATATATTAAAAAAAGCAAAATAATAATAATAATAATAAATAAAAAAATCCTAAATAAAATAATAATTTATTTCATTTATTAACCAATTTGACTAATTCTTGCGTTCTAAAAGTCTGAAATAATTATTAAAAGCACAATCATTACAATACATCATACTTTGGTATTACCACAGCCATCAGGGTAACCTAGTTAATTTTGTGTGAATTTCATTTTAATTTATTGTTGATTACTCTCTTAAAGGATTCGAAATTAAATATGTTAAGAGTTATTAAAATATATGAAATATATATGAAGGGATGAAATTGATAACACGTTTTATTCAATTTAATTTTTTTTATCATGAATTCAAAAAGTTAACTAAATATGATATAAAATTAAAAATATTTAGAAAATAACATGTTTTTAATTCAGAGTTAATTCCGATTATAAAGTTAGCCATAGAATCTTAAATAAGCGAAAAATTCTATTTAAAACATTGCCTTTGCTAACTTTATGAATATTCAAATATATTTAAATGTAATAACTAAGACTGCAAAAATAAAATAATAATTATGTGTGATAAATGGTTTTAAATATCATTACTGTATTTTTTTATACTTTTAAAATATTTCTGGCTATAAGCTCTCTGGATCTATAAACATACATAGTAAAAAATTTACCAAATTAGTATATAAAGTATAATCGTACAAAGAATTCCTTTTCTCTAAATTTCATTTCTTTTACGAGTATAAAAGTCAATGGAAAGATTGCCTACAATTTCAGTTTGTTATTCATGCATTAGAAAGTTACTTTTCGTGTAAAACACATCTTAAATGTTATTCCCAAGGAGAATTGAATAAATTAATGATTTCTAGAAGACAAGCAGTAATATTTTTCTTCAGTTAAGTCCAAGTTTCTGCTATTGCGTTTAGCTGCAAGAATGTAGGATAAAAGAAAATGTAAAATATGGAATAAGGTACATGATTTATAAAACCAAATATTTGTAAGAACGTTGAACCTATTTCAATATTTTTTCTGAGAGGAAATTAGATTATATAACTGGAGAAAACTAAAAGGATTACAAATATATGAAAAATATATATAAGCATCTAAACAGTAAAAATAAAATGTTAAAAATTATTATTCGCATTAAATCTGAACAATCTCTAGATTCCTGTGCAGATTTGACTTATTTAATAGGTAGTGTTTTCCACGGTGAGCCACATAGATAAGAATTCACATTTCAAGAAGGCTTCACTGTGAACTCTCTCAAGCCGTGGAATTCCGAACCGTTGAACCAAAGGAATGAAGTCTTCGACTTTCAGCTTGATTCTTTTAGTGAAGAATTTGTGGCACAGAAATAATTGTGATGTGTGCATGCTCAAAGCTGATGAAGTGATTCTTCTTTCAAAAAGAAAATAAGTAGTGTGACTTACAAATATTAAATAGGAGTACAAACTTCAAAGTCCCGTATGAAGGCGAAGACAGCAAGCAAAATCTGTATATAGTTTCGACCAAAATTGTGTGTGTTCATGGATGCATTTTCCTAAGGTTGCCTGGTGAAAGGGGATAACATATGACACATAAACTGTAAAACTTTAGCATTGGACACACATAAAACGAACCAAACATGGGTGCAAATTTCTATTGTTTAAAACAAAAAAAATTTATTTTTCAAAATAAATATTTGTAATAGCTTTAGAGAGAAATTATATACTCATTAATTTTATTACAGACAAAATTATTTTCCAGTTACATCCAAAAGTTTGAATTTCATTGTCTTGCATAGCCCCAAGTCACCATAAGATAAATCAGAAGTGTGACATTTTCTCAAAAAATGTATTTTTGATAACAAAGAAAAAATAGCTAGAATAATTTTAGGCAGCACTTTATCTGAAATGTAAATATTAATCTAAAAATATAAAATTTTTATTGTAATTATGGAAAACTGTTCTAATTTTAAAGAGGGACAAATTCCTAAGACCACAGTCACATAAGCTAATCTGACAAATAGAGACGCATTTCTGCACGAATTATTGTACAGAATGAAGTTAACTCCTCGAATAGCTTTAGGAGTGATTTTTGCATAAAATTGTCTTTTAATTTTAATATATATAAAATATTTACACAAACATAGACATCTGTTTAAACTACCTAGTACTCCTAGTACTCATGTACTACTAGTAGTCCTGTACTTAGGTGTGTATGAAGGAGAAAAAAAATATCAGGCCCTTCACGGAAATTGTATACATCTAAAATATGCAATAAATATCTTTGCTTACGCATGAATACATGCCAAGTTGCATGCATGTGCCTTAACAAGGAAGAGGACATTATATGAGACCCATAGACATCAAAACCTTAGCATTCCACAGACATAAAAATCAATTTAGTAATGATTTAATTTGTTTCTCCCGATTAATGAGTTCAATTTATTTTAATGTGGGATTTTTATGATAATCAAGATGAAATTGTGTTCTGAAAAATAATTTGTGAAAATAATACATTAAGTATAAAACATAAAGATATTAAGTATCAGATTTTTTGTGAACTTTTAAATAATAATTTACTTTTGCTTAAATATGTAAACTCACACAAAAAGTAATTTCCCATATTTCCTTACAAAATCTTTATTAAAAAATAAATTGAAAAAATATATTAACAGAATATTTTGTAAATTCAATACGTGACCTTGGAGCTAAACATTGATAATTGAGTAATTTAGGTCCTACTGATTTAAGGGTTTTTATATATTTTTTTACATATACAAACCATTAAATCAATATAAGCCATGAATTAACCTTAACTGTAATTATACTAAATCTTATTATTATTTAAGGTATACTTCTCAGTTCTTTTGTGGTGGCAGATAAATGACCGAGTTGATCGTTATTGGTGCTTGATGTATTTTTTCTCGTTATACGCGTTTATATGCTTTTAATGAAGCTTTTTCTAAGAATATGGCGTGTTAGATTCATTTTTTCTGCATATAACTACCCGATTCCACTGCATTAACTATGCACGCCTTCACATGGATACTAAGTCCTATGCTTGTTTATGCATAAAAGAGAAAAAAGCAGACCCAGACAAGAACTCCTGCTTTTTACTTATTAATAAAAGCTAAATATCACGTTGTATGCTTTAAATTGTTCTTTTTAGTTTAATGGGGTTTTATTTTTCTGCCTTTTTGATCATATTTTAGAAAAATGACGAATGTTATGACTCTAACAAAGGGATCTTAAATAATAATGCATCAAAATGTTTGCAAGAGTCTCCTCTACAAGATATATATATATGACACACACGTACCAGTATATTAACCATTAACGCTCAAAATCCGAAATCGGCTTTCTTCAAAAATGTAAGTTTTTATAATACGATAACTACTTGAAACATCTTCAGAGGTATATCTTATACTAAATACGTTTATTAATTTTAATGCAAATAAAATATTTACAGCCGAAGGATGGAATTTCACTTTTGCATACTTAGGAATCCCATTTCGCATAAAGTACATCAGACTTGTGGAATAGCTTTTCTTTAAAAAATTTTTTTATTGCTTTTAATAACATAAATAACTGGGATAGCTTTGGAAGAACATTAATAAGAGCATCTTTTAATTTTAATGTAGATAAATTTTCTTATTGGCCTAAGGCGAAATGTTTTCGCACATATTTCTTATTCGTATGTCGCGTGCAATGCTTGGAGGCACTTTCATTGAATAACAAAGAAATCAGCCAGAATAGCTTTTGGAATGCCTTTTATAGTAAAATCATTCATTCATTTTATATAGAGAGATTGTTTACGGAGTTAAAGGCAGTTCTTAAGCACGTTATTTTCTAATTTCCGTACTTAGAAGTGAATAAAAAAGAAAAAAATAGCTTTTCAGAATTTACTTCCAAGTGAAATATTTTTTGTAATCTTTGTACATCCGTGAAGGCTGCCAAACAAGTTTCTTCCATAGGGGAGGGGGAAGAGTTTTACAGTATATCACCAATGGATGCAAAAGGAGAAAGAACAGAAAAGTGCCTCTCTCCACCCCCCCTTGTTTTTATAACAAAATGAGTACCTCTAATATTTTTAGATTTTCATATTACGCTAAATGCGTCGATTAATTTTAAAACATATAATATATTTAATAATTTACAGCCAGCTGTTTGAATTTCATTTTCTCGCAAGTTCCCAAGCCTAGTTTCAAAAGGGGGTTAGCAGGCACTTTCCAAAATTTTGGTCCTTGGGAAATATTTTATTTCATGATAAATATTATTTGTAAAAGCCTATTATACTTAACCTATTATAAGTATTAGTTATAATAGGTTTTTTTTACCTCAGTAAAAACTGATTACTAAATTTTATGCATGTGCCGAAAAATGTTCTCCTCAGGTGAATATTATATCAAATACGCAAAAGGCATTAGCAGTGGTCACGCATAACAAATCAGCCCTGAGTGTGTATTCCTAGAACTATTCATTTTTCTTAGTAAAACAAATAGCAGAAATACCATTAGGTGTGTATTTTATACTAAATGAACAAATAAATTTTAATATGAATCGAGCAATTTTAGACTTATAACCAAACGTCTGAATTTCACATTTGCGCCAGTCTCGTATCGCATTAGTGGAATCAAACATGGATTCACACTTTTCTCAAACAGTTTCTTTTCATAAAAAGTAGATTTATGGGTAGATTTTACTCTAAACACAACCATTATTTTTTTGAAATAAAGTCAGAATATTCATAGAATTAGTTGTTTGAATTTCCCCCCACTGCCGCAAATGGTTATTACCTTATAAGTAAAAGAGACAGAATTTATGTCCATTGGAGGTATTCTTTTTTGTGATAATCATCCTATATAAATCAGTAAAAGCTACAAACAAAGTTTAAGGCAAGTACGTTAGTAAGATTTCTTGGAGAATGGGATTATACATGACACAATGTACTAATGCAATTGCAATGCGTTCACTTAAGAAGAACTCGACAATAGCTTAACCTTGAACACGATGTTATCTTTAACATTAGACAATAACCAAGGTTCTCTTCAGCAACTCCGACTCTCCATTTCTCAAAAAATTATGTTTTCTGTTGTAGTAAATACCTGAAACTGCTTTAGGGGTGTTTTCCTCAGCTGTTAAGTTAATTGCCAAAACGCTAACTATTCTGTGGTTGCTTGATAGTATTAACTGTGTATTTTAATACAATCACCACTTTTGGTAACATATCATAATCTAGCAAATTTTATATTAAGGCCAAATCAAACTTCAAATAAAATAATGTGGTGAACACTTTTATTTTTCTGTTTCCCGATGAATAACAGAAAATGTTTTTTACTGTTGTCAATTACCCACTATGCAACCTAAGAGTGAAGTTAATAAGGAGTCCACAGAAAAAAACTCAGATTGTAAATTTGAAAGCTAAAAGACCTTGAGTGGATTTATGAATTCATTCTCGTTTCCTAAACGTTTCATCTCAAGTATATATTTGAGAGTTTTTTCTAACTCTTCTGTGCAAAGCATGAATGTTTCGTGAATGTTGAGGCTAGTTAAGTAAATCTAAATTTTGCTTAAAAATCAGATTAATCAAACGCTATGCACCAGGTAACATTGCGCGAAAAGTTCTTTAAATAATAATGAGTACTCTTCAGGATTCTCATGGCATGATTTACTTTCAACATGATTATTGCAAGTGCTAAGAAGGACTGTCTTTTCTGTGATTGTTTTCAATGAATCTTTTTAAATGCTGAATATTAATTAGATTCCTTTAGAAATATATTGAATTCTGTTATTTTGTGTTGTTTATTCAAATAATAAATAAAAGCAATTAGCAATAAAATTTGCTTTATTTATATAAAGATTGAAAAACATTTACAAGCTCAAAGTTATTTGAGTAATGCACTTAAAGCATTTAGGATAAAGTTTTGTAATAGCACTAAAATGAAATAAAAATATTAAGTCATTAAAAGAGAAAAAAATACAAAATTTTCACTTTATATTCATAAGTTTAGTTTTCCAAAATTGTTGTTTATTAATAATAACTGGAAATTTATGAATCTGAGTTTTCCTCCCCAATAAGAGATTTTTGTTCATCTAAGTAATAGTCATTCATAAAATAAAGTTTAAAGTATTTCTGAAAGAAAATTTTCAAATAATATATTATTATGCCCATAATATTTTAAAATAGAAATAATTTCAAATTTTTTATGTTTTTTCATTTTGATCAGCACCTAAGACAACAAAAGTATGCAGAAACTGAATAATTATTTCACTAATCAATTTACTTCATAGAATAATCGATTTATTTTATTATGATAGGTTTGATAGTTTTTTCCTGCGTATAACACTCACCTACACTCGAGGAAGTTTTCATGGATGATTTTGAATTATCGATTAAGATTAATGAATTTGCTTACATTATTTAATGTATAAAAGATAATATTTTTTAAAAAACAAGGAGCCTTGATAATTTATATGTTATAATTTGTATTTTTTAAAACATCAAAGAATAGTTAAAACATTGGTCTTTCGAAAATTATAAACTCAATAACAATGAAGAACACTGAAATATTTCACATGTAGTCTTTATATATTCATCACTAATTAAATACATTTTTTTGAAATTTTTGGAAAAATATAGATATATTTTATAGAAGATGAGAAAAAAAAGTAAATTTACATAAATATATTACAATGTATTTTTCGAGATCACATCCGATAAAAATAATATCAAAAAAATAAATGGTATAAATAATTTTAAGGTAATAACAGTTTAATTTCCTAATTCAAGAAGCAATTAATGATTAACCATGTATTATTTTTAGAACTGATGGTAAACTAATCGCTTTTTTAGAGCAGCAAATGCAAAAATGTATTTCGTTTCTTGGTATAAGTTTATGTGTAAATAATGAATAAATTTAAATTTATTAGTAGATTTGTTATTATACAGCAAACAATTTGTATTTAAGAAAATGCGTTTATTCCTATCAATTCCGGCAGTTCATCATAAATTATCCGGAGACTAGAATAGCACATTGATAAAATTTCGGTATTCAGCATTATTATCATGTCATACAAACATTCTGAAATCGATTTATTACATAATAATACCGACTTCTTAAATAAAAACATTAAAAATCATGTCTTATTTTATGTCTTATTTCACTGATGTCTAATTTATGTCGTTTTATTTATTATAATTTATTTTATGTCTAATTTTATGTCTTATTTCACTTAATTAATATTAGCAAAAAAGATTTCAAATTGACCGCTTAATAATTTTTGAACATATTTCAACAAACATTTATCTATCTATTTTCAGTTTTTTGCTTTATATAACAATAGCTAAGGTTTATTTTTTTGTATCAAAAGAAATCTCACTACATGAGATATGCTGTTTAATGAAATTTAAAAGAATTATCATGAATTTAAAAAGAATTTTAAAAAATGAGCTCCAAACTCTTCAAGTTCTAGATATTCAGAAGTATTTTATCATAATAATTTGAAGCAAAAATGTACCAGTTCTTTAAATTCTAATTGTACAGAATCATAGATATTTTATGTAGTATAATAAAAGCTTTAAGATCAATTACAGAAAGCAATAAAACAAACATTCATAAATTAAATAAAAATATCGTAAAGTGTACAATTTCATTTTATTTGAATTTTAATGCGTAAATATATCTTCTGTAATTTTAAATGCAGTCCAGGTAATCTTGTAAAAGAAAGCTACAAAGTGTGTAATCTTCAAAAATAAATGTATACAATAATATTATTTCAAATTTTCAAATTTAAATTGAATTCTTTTTCTTGTAATGTTTTAAAACTGTCAGGGAAACATAATCTAAGAACATATCTTACTGCCATTTAAATCCATAAAGGTGGAAATTGATAGACAAGCATTTTATATCCATTCGTAATTTAACTTCAATTTTCCATTTATATATAATTATAAATTTTAAATGAATTTGGCTAACAATTTTCTCTTTTACATGTCATTTTAATAATTATCAATATTACATAATAATATAACAAAAAAAATTATACGTGGTAATAGGCATAAACACGCACTGGGGCAGAGAGTGTACCCATCTATACAAGTGTCATATTCTCTTGCAGATATTTACAGTATTTTTCATTTTCCTCCCATTGCCTAAGAATTTGAATCGATCAGGTACCTTGAGGAAATGTTGATAGTTTTTCTTGTTACTAACTGTCTTTGTAACAAATAATTATCCAGTTTTCTAAACTTGGAAAATTTTATTTCATTGAGGACTATCGTAGATATGTGAATCTCTTTGCTTCTTCAACGTTCCTGGTTTGGGCAGAGGTCGGTCTTTCATATTCTGAAAGATAAAGTGAAATTTTGCATGTGAGCGCAGTTACTGAAAATACTTTTAACAGCAGTGGGCGCATAATAACCACTATTTACAGGAAACGATCGCTTAATGCAAAGTTACCTGCGCAAGAAGCTTCATTTCTTGATTGGGGTCGTCTCCAATGTACTCGTCCCCGGCTGGGACAGTCGCGTAAGGGGTAGGGAAGTGTATAAGGGCAGGATCGTGGTACGCAGGAAGAGAACGTGTCTTGTCGATGTCCACGTATCTCTGAGTGGCCGCAGCGTAAATGAATCGTTTGTCCTCTTGAATTGCTACAAAAAATGATAATCACAATTATATAATTGAAGATGTGCGTCATAAGACGTATGCAAAAATTATTAGTAAAATTTAGAAACACTAAGTTTGTTTGGTGAAAAAAACATAAAAAATGGGAATTTAAAACCTTTTATGCACAATTAACGCACAATCACTGCAAGGTTAAAACAGAGTATTGAGCAGAGGAAGTTTATTTCATATCAGAAGCATTACAAAGCACTCGAACATGGAAAGATTATATTTTTTTCATTGAATAGAAATTTGTGCTAACCATCAGTAATTATGCTAAAAAAGTTCTTTAATAATTAATAGGCTTACCTTAAGTAATATTACTTAACTAGCTTTTATTTGACAAAATGTAAATCTCTAGAAAAAATTTTTTAAACTACAAATAAGATTTTATTATGTGAATTATTCTTAACCTGAATAGCATCTTGAAAATCATGACATGCGAAGAAAAGAAATTGAACTGCATAACTACAAATTCCTTCCTTAAAAGTGTGTATGTAATCAGCATTTCATAAGAAATCTTTTTAAACAATTACTTATGAAGAAAGGCTTAGAGAATGTTCACTTGAGAGAAAAATAATAAGTATTGATGGTTGCTTTAGCTACATGCTTTAAATAAGTCCTATCTTGTAACATGTACGTTTATACAACAAAATATATTTTATTTAATATATTCTTACAGAAACGGTCACAACAAGATTTTTTCCGAAGAAATCTACTAGAAATTTATTTCGGAGTCCAGGAGCTAAGCGAAGTAAATTGTCTACGCATAAGAATGTGTATAGATAGCAATAATTCCAGAAATAACAAAAAATGTTAAGAAAGATCCTTCTTTTAAGAAGAAAAATGGGAAGTGCTGAAGCTCCTATATTATGCCAAAATTAGGTTTTATTCTTAATAATGCTTTTTTCTAGTTTAATTTGTACAACAATCAATGTTAAAATTTTCCACAAATTAAATGTATTTCGATTGAAATTTTTTCATTAAATTCCAATTTATGTATAATATGCTTTTTTTTTTGTTAAAAAAATAATATAGTTCAATTTTCAAATTTCACTTCTAGGAATGAATGAAAAATAAAAATTTTTTAAATTGATTTGTGAATAGAATTTATTAGAATTTGAATCGATAGTAACACAACTTCCTTATAAAATTTTTATTGAAATTAATAGGGCATATTTAATTTTAGAAAGCTACAAAGTTGTGAAATTAAGTATTTCCTCGTTTTTTTTTTTTTTTTTTTTTTTTTAAACTAAAAGAGTGTTTTGAATAACAAAGCAATTTACATCTACCAATGTATATTTTCTCAATATGATACATGAATTTATTGTAGTTTTCACATTTATATTTACAAGTATAACATGTATGCATAAGTATTCAAAAAAAATTAGTACATTCATTTGAAATAATACTTTTGAGTTAAAACTATTTGAACAAATGCTGGCAAAATAAGAATGTGTTTACCTCTTTCAAGATTGCGGCGGGATTTGGCCTTCAGCATCCAGATGCAGACAACGACGATGACGACGACGAGGGCCAGCAGAGAGGCCGCCACGGGGATCAGCAGGGACATGTCCATCATCGTCATCGGGGGCTCCTCCATCCCCCCAGCCAGAAGCACGATGCTGCTGCTTTCAGCTGAGTAACAAACAAGATATTCTCACAACTTGTCTATATCAAATATATATATATATATATATATATATATATATATATATATATATATATATATATATATATATATATATATATATATATATATATATATTATTTTATATATATATATATATATATATATATATATATATTATTTTATATATATATATATATATATATATATATATATATATATATGTATATAAAACTAATATATAATTTTTTATTTCTTTGAAAATGAAATTAAATAATAAATGTAAAATATTGTTCATTAATATTTAACAAATTTTAAAATGTTAATTTGTTGATGTTTTTACATGACAAATTCTAAAAAATTAAAAAAATAAAATAAAACTATTTTTGATTTATAGAGTGTTATGGGTTCAACCCTTGAAAAGATATTTTTAGCAATGAAATCATTGCTGTGACAGTACTTTCCAAATAATATTTTTCTCTTAGTTAACAATATTCAGAGTTTTTACATCAACACATTATGAAATCAAATGTTAAAAGCACACGATGGAGCTGCGAGTAATGAAAGAGCCGATTTACTAACAAAGGAAGCAACAACAGAATCTCATCATCAAATTATTTACACCCTAAACTCCAAGTAGCAAATAAAGTGTATCTTCAACCAAAAGTCCATAGTTCGCTGGAAAAAATTATGGGACGCGCGCATCTAAACATGGACAATGGCATATTCCCAAAAGTCTCCTCAGATGAGTGTTATACAACTGCTTTCCTAATTTGTTTTATAACCAGCCATGAACCAATCGCATATAATAGATTTGGAAAAAGTGACACATCTCTATGCTGCTGTGGCAAGCTAGGAACACAGTAACATTATTAAACAGAAATCACTGTGTCAATCAAATATCATATTAGGTATTCTTCCAACTTACCATTTACCCGGCACCTGAAATTTTGTATCATTCACAAACCATCAATACATTGAATTGCCAAATTCCTGATGACACTTTCTATCTATCCCTATGGACTTAAAATTTTGTCTTTTTTTGAAAC
Organism: Latrodectus hesperus; assembly: GCA_037975125.1. Taxonomy (NCBI): domain Eukaryota; kingdom Metazoa; phylum Arthropoda; class Arachnida; order Araneae; family Theridiidae; genus Latrodectus; species Latrodectus hesperus. The sequence continues at coordinate 134,694,830 of CM075850.1, read as the reverse complement.
AGCCCAGCTTTTTCCAAGAAAGTTTAGACAGCCCATTTTGAAAACAATAGGTTTTAATAGATATTCATTGTTAAAATAATACATCTTCTACAGAAGTTACATTTACTGCATCCCATTAACTTACAAGCAACTGTTAGTCAGAGAGAGGACAGAAAGCATTAGGAGAAAAATATATAAAAAAATTATCATCCATCACTACTTCATGTTTAAGCTCATGTTGGAATAGAGGGTAATGAGGCAGCTGACATGGAGGCAAAAGAGGCAGCCTCTTCTTCTCTCCATCATGTAGACATCCCCCTACCACGCTGCTCAGTCAAGCACACTCTACAGAACTGGATCAAGGAGAAATGGCAGGACAACTGGTCCAGCGCATCTACGGGTCGTCTAGTACATGAAATTATCTCTACAGTTTCCATCAAATCTTTAAATTGGACCAGGAATGAAATCCTTTTCATGACCGTCCATGGCCCATTCCCTACTTACTTCTACAGGGTGGGTCTAACGGACACCCCAAATTGTACCTGTGGTAACGAAGGAGACCCAATACATTATCTCACGGTCTGCCCACTCACTTCTACGTGGCATTTATCAACCCCTGCAAAACAGTGGGTTATTAACTGGAAACGAGCCGTACTCTCTAACAAGACCTCTAGACGAAAACTAAACCAACTAATGGACTTCCTAATTAATCAAGAGTGCTTATTCACGTGGCTCAAGAAGAATCAGCATTGACCCTCCTCTGCTAATATCACAAGCCTAAGTACTTGGACTTCTGTATTTAGCCTAAGTGCTTAGACTTTGCTAAGCAATTAGCAGCTTCAACCTATTTTAATGGACTCTTTTCAACTTATGTTTTTAATTTATGAGCTCCTCTTCAAATTTTTTTCAGTGTGTTTTTAGTCATTATTTGTAATCCTTCGTATTTTCATACTATGTAATTCTTTCACATTGCATTCTCATCATTTGTAATTCTATGTATTCCTGTAAGTGTATTACTCCACATATTTTTGCAACTTGTTCCGTTGTTTTCGCTAAAGGCGGCCGGGACACACTAAATCTGGCCACAATGTCCTCCAGGTGAGGTAACTCATCTGGGGGTGGGAGGTCAAGTCTTGGGAATCTTCTGCTTGCTTCCTGCTTCAAAATCACTCCATCCGGCTGCTTCTATCCAACTGGTAAAGTCCATCTAAGGGCTAGGTACAGGGAAGTATGCCGGTGCAACAACAACAACTACTTCATGTTTCAGTTGAGAAGGATGAGTTTGTAAATCTTAGGTACACTCACCACGGTTCTCTGCAATAGTACTTCATTTTAGACATGCTGCACCACCCGGTGTGTTATAATTTATCATACTTTGCGGACGACACATTTATCCTAGCACAACGTCCAAAAATAGCACAAATCATAAAAGCACTCAACACTCACCTACACGAGCTTGAGTTATGGTTCAAAAAATGGAAGATCCAAATTAACAATCAAAAAAGCGTAGCTATCATATTCACGAAAAAACTAAAATACCCACCAGACGAACAAATCACCATAAACGACTCCCCCATCCCATGGTCTAATGATGTCAAGTATCTTGGAATAACATTCGATAGGAAACTGACTTGGAACAAGCACATCATCAATATAACAGCCAAATTCAAAAAAATTTCAGCTACAATGTACCCCCTCCTAAATAGAGACTCTGATTTATCATTGAAAAACAAAGTACTCATTTACAAAGCGTTTCTCAGACCCCTTATCTCATACGCATGCCCACTCTGGGGCTACACCCACGACACCAAATTAAAAAAACTTGAAACTCTACAAAATAAAACATTAAGGAAAATTACCAATTCACCCTGGTATTACAGGAACAAGCAAATCAGAAAAGAACTCAACATACCCACAATCAGACAATTTTTCGCGAAAATTATGAATAATATGTATGAAAAAACGCATTTAACTAATAATCCGACTATCATGGAACTTCCGTCGTATGACGCAAACCTCCCTATCAATAGATACAGACCCCGATCATTACTTAGATTCTGCCCAAATCTGCCTCATGCTCAAATAAATGGCACAAGTGCAATAACCTAACTAACAAACTAACAAGAATTTATCGTTAAGAAATTGTAAATATCTATAGGATTGAAATAAGGAAAAAAAATATATATATATATAAAATAAAATAACGTGTATATAGAAAAAAAATTATAAGGAAATCAACTTTTGTATATATTTTTCAGATTTATCACTAACATACTCATATAACTAACATTACTAACACAGGAAAAGACCGCCAAACGGCAACAAAATTCAAAACTATGCTACTAACCAATCAGAATCAAGGATTCTGTAGCGAAATAAGGATTTTTAACTAACTTTTTTAATAACTTCTAAACCAAGCACTTGTGCAAAAAATTACTAACCACATTATTCATTAAATTCTCAAATAAATAAGCTTAAAATAATAAGAAACAGACAAATATTAAAATTCTCAGAAACAAGCAAACTAAGCAACAGAGTCTAACTCTGCACTGAAATTATAAGCTCCGCCCACTTATGTAAAACTTAATCCCCAATTTTAAAGCCAGACAGTAAACAGATATAGCTACTCTACAGACCTGTTACAGAGAGGGTAAGGATCCTAGATCCTAGGAACCTCAGAAATCCGGCAAGGCCAGCCGAAATTGTATCATACTCTTTATTTGTGCTCTTAAAATTTAAATGTACCTTATTTAAAAATAAACTACACATATTCGAAAACAAATATTAAGGAAGAATTAAAGGACTAAAAGGAGCAACACTTTTCATAATTGCTCAGAAGATATTGTATTAATCTGAAAAATGCTCTACTGACAATCAAAAAGTGGAAAACCTAGATCTCATTCTGAGAATTTTTTATTAATCACTAGAATCGGTGCAGTAAATCGTAGACACTTTTCGCAAGGAAGGTTTCCGAAAGACTCACAATTCTACGGTACAGAAAAGGCTCATTTTTGATTGAGGTTGGGAGCACAGCGCGTGGATCGCAGGCACATATTACTCACTTCCAGATAGGATCCAGAAATGTTACAAGCTCACTCAAGAAATAACTTTAAATAATACCACTCAATAATAATAGGTAATATATTTTATTCTTCTAAAAATTAACGCATACGTATAGTTTGTACTCATTAATAAAAGTGACCATTAAATAATAATTGACCATTGACTAATAAAAGGGACCATTAACTATATCTCAGTAATTAAATAAAATGAGGACGGGTATTAAAGTAATAAAATTTAAAAAGGTATTGTTTCGGTAGAATTGTATTGTTGACTATCCCTATTTTCATATGTTCCCTTCCTCAAAAAATAATTTTTTTAATTAAAAAAAATTTAGAAGCGAATTTTCCCCATAATGGAATATTTAATCAAATAGCAAATCAAAGGACAGAAGGGAAAATAATTTCCTTATATTGAGTTTTTCATATAATTCTTTATATTACGTTGCCTTAGTTCATTTTTTGATGTTCACTATTTATGGAAAAGTAAAGGTAAAAAGAACAGAAGAAAATAATCTTCTTCCAACTGCTAAGGAATGCACGCAAAACTGGTTTTAATCATGAAAAATTGTTGAATAATTTAACACAAAAAACAATAAAAGCTTTAAAAATAACGGAATGACTGAACATAAAAATAGCGAAATTGAAAAACTGTAATTATTCAAAATCATTAGTAGAGATTTACAGGTGGTAGAAAATGCTATTTCCTTAAGGTGTTGCATTAACATCAAAAGAAAACTTTTAGACATCAGGAAACGTAAAGTACAGAATTTGTACAATGAATGCAAGTTGAAATTGATATTATTTGTATATTCAAATTTGCCCTTTAATTGCAAAAGGGTATTCATTTAAATTGGAATATTTTGATGGCATAACAGGATTGGAGTACTTTAACAGCATTTACATGGGACTGTTTGAAAACTGCAAAGGGTTTCGATTGCAAACAAATAAAGATAAAAATGACGTCATAAAGTGAACAGAGCAGCACTTGATGTCGCGGGGGGTTATCGATTTTTACCGTATGTTTTGACCGTGACAATGTCGCTTGGGTCCCCCTCTCCAGACTCGCTGTTGGCGGTTACATACAGCTGGTATAAAGCTCCACTGTGCAAGCCAGTCAGCGTATACGAGTTCTCGTTGGCTGACGTCACTGCCACGCGCTGCCAACTCTCCCCTTTCTTCCGGTAGTGGATGGCATGGCCTGCAGAGAGAAAGAATTGTTGCATCGAATATAAAAGGAGAGATTTCATAATAATTCACTGCACATATTATAAAATCATGCGTTTATCATACGTATGTGTGCTTGAGATATTATATATGCAAATAAAAATATTTTTTACAAATTTCTTAAATTATTACTTAATTAGTAATAATTAATTAAGTAAAGGAAATTTCATTTTTATTTAATTTAAGGATATATGAACGCAAAAATACATAAAATATAAAAAATAATTGCTAAAATTTTCACGCATATAATATTTATAATAATTTTGTATTATATATATATATATATATATATATATATATATATATATATATATATATATATATATATATATGTGTGTGTGTGTGTGTGTGTGTGTGTGTGTGTGTGTGTGTGTGTGTGTGTGTGTGTGTGTGTGTGTGTGTGTGTGTGTGTGTGTGTGTGTGTGTGTGTGTGTGTTTGTTTGTTAGTAATGAGTAATTTAACTATAAAATATGGTAAACTGGTAATTTAAAACCAAGAGCAGAAAGGCTTGAAGTACTATTGTTCGGGAAGCCTAAGTCTCCTTATAGGCTGTCGGTTAGGGAGAAAATATTGAATAATATTATGACAATACGTACCCACAATGAATAACACTAATTTTTCTGGTAAAATATATGTAATTAAATAGTATTCTAATTTTGGCAGAGATGTTTTAAATGAGTATATATAATTAATGATTTAATGATGGAAATGAAAAGATATATATTAATTAAAAAAAGTTTGGAGATTCATAAATTTTTAAAAAAATGAAACTTAGTAGGTTTCCTTTCGAGAACTTTTTAAAAATTTTCAATCAATATATTAATTCTTTACAATGTCTTAATTCTAACTGTCACAATTATTTGTGTGGTCTGGACATTAAATCTCTTGAGAAAGTACGAAAATCTTACATGCTGTGAAGGAAAAAAAATTAGATTTAAAATCTAAACTTTCTGTTATAAAAAAAGTGCTAGAAAACAAATATTCTTCTACATTTTTTGTAGAAATCACGAAGTCAATGTTACTTTCCATTCAACATTTTGATGAGAGGGTTTCAAATTTTATTATTATTTTGAAAATCACACATTATTCATTAATTTTAGATAAAAACCAAAATTTCGGTATTTTATCATCAACCTAATCATGTAAATATCCAAATTGTAATAACACGGATAATATAATAAATGCTACAATATAGAATCATTTCTGAAACGCAGACTGTTACTTCATCAAGGTTAGATAACAAACAAGATGTTAACTAAAATATTCTAAAACTAAATAAATATTTATTATGTTTCATAGTCGAAGTATACGAATCTGCAGTTTGCAAAAGGGGTCGTCCTCATATATACTAAATCATTAGTTAGTATCGGCATAGCTTACATTTTCTTTTGTGTGTATATATGTGTGTGTGTGTGTGTGTGTGTGTGTGTGTGTGTGTGTGTGTGTGTGTGTGTGTGTGTGTGTGTGTGTGTGTGTGTGTGTGTGTGTGTGTGTGTGTGTGTGTGTGTGTGTGTGTGTGTGTGTGTGTGTAGGATGATTATAAAAAAATTATCTTGGCATTTTGGGCCCCTAACTATCATCAATCATCATTCACAGAAACTGAATGAAATTTTGCATTCGGTATTTTGAGGTATGAGCTCAAGAATGATATGATAAACAATTGTGTTACTCAAACAGTTACGGTTACAATGAGAAAATTTTGAACTTTTCAAATGGCAACATTCAGCTTTTTGTATTGGAATGCAATCTCCATACTGGAAAACACTAAATAAAGTTGAAATGACACCTGTAGCACAAAGCACAAAAACCCTCGGAGTTTGGTAAGGAAAAAGTAGAAAGGACTTTGCCGTGAACCAGAACATTAATGTTCGTTTTATTTATGTCGCAACGTTTTTTCGGCTAAGATCCCAGCCTGATTAGTCCTCCACAAAACGAGAAGAAGAAACTAAGAAACGCAAATTCCGGGTTCTACATAAGACACAGTCTTGATAAACGTCGTCACGCTAGGTGAAACAAAAGACACTGCGAAATGCGAGCCACGTGTATTGCTTTCCACGTATATTCCGAATAAGATGCCGCTTTCAGAAAAAGAACGTGGGGAAATCGTAGAGATTTATTACTTGAACGGACAAAATGCCGCAAGAGACATTGCGTGTTAACCGCTTCGAAAATTTGAAGAAACTGGTTGCACATGCGATCGACCTAGGTCTGGACGGCCTTCTGTTCCTGTGTGTCCTCAGACGAAAAGCATAGTTCATCCCGCAAGTGTATACGATATTTCACGAGCTCTGAATTTGCCTAATTCAACTGTCTGCAAGATTCTGCACTAAGCATGTTTCCGTATCGTGTCCAAATGTTGGAAGCGGGAGACTCTCAATTACAGCTGGATTTTGCGAATTAATTTCATATCCGGTGTGATGAAGCCAGCAGCGAGCCTTAACACATTCTGTGGGCAGATGAGGGGCATTCCTCGTTAACTGGTAACGTGAAACATTGTGTGCACTGGGCAGGTAATAATCCACATGATGTGCTTCCATTACACAAGGAAAAAGTGATGTAACGAGTACGTTTATTCCCGGCCCTTACTTTTGTAAGAGGTTGCTGCCGATGGTATGCAAACGTGCACAGTATCTAGTGCTCGCTATCTGGACATGGAAACTCATTACGTGATTCCCACTTTGCAACGGCAAAATACTCTATCTGAAGTTGTGTGGAATCAAGATAGCGCTCCTCCACATGTAGGGTCCTCAATCAAAGGTGTCTTAAGTCAACAGTTTGGTGATAGAAATATCTCCCGTCATTTTCCGTATCGTTGGCCACCAAGGCTCTTGATCTGATTCCAATGGATTTCTCGCTGTGCGGATATCTGAAGTCTAAAGTGTACCGGTTTCCTCCTCATACTTCATCTGATTTAAAAGATGCCATCAGAACTGCTATTCAAGAGATTCCTATTGCCATGGTACGTGCAACAGTGCTATTCACCATCTGCCGCATGCGAAGTCTCATTGTGTGTGAAGGAAGTCATGTGGAGAATTTTGGAAACACAAATAAATGCTTTATTTTAGGCTGTTTCTCTGTCCTCATTAGTTATCTTCACTTTCAGCCTATTTACCGCCAGAGATTTTCATGCTGCAGTTGCCGTTCGTATGTTATTTAGGTTTATTCACAATGGAAATCACATTCCAATACAAAAACTTTAGTGTTGCTATTTGATATTTTCGAAATTTTCTCACTGTAACATTAACTGTCAGAGTGAAATTGTGGTTTCCCATATTATTCTTAGGTGCATACCTCAAAATGTATTGTGACAAAATTTGGTTCACTTTGTGTGAATGATATGATAGTTATGGGACCACATGTCAGATTTTTTATAATCACAATGCATATAGTAACCTTTAACAATATTTTTTGAAATGTGATTGGATAGTAAGCCCATTCATCACACTATGGTTGTAGTTTTCCACTAAACTATGTATTTAATATTCCAGAAACAAGATTTTATGCATAAAAACAACAAGTTAATTTATGCTTCATTATTTAACTATGCAATTATTTTGATCTGAAAAATTCTTTTTTTTAAATGCTAAATTATGTTAGTTAGTTTCGTCTCCTCCATTCTACAGTTTTCCCTTTCACTCACACTTCCTATTCACTTTATATTTCCTCAGAATTTTAAAACAGTATCTTTATATGTTATAAACGTAAGAAAAGTTTTTGAAATACAATTAATAAGGATTGAGTCATTTTATTGTCAATAGATCCTTCTAGAACATATACAAAAGCATAAGTTGGATATATTTTACTGCCAAATAAATGAACATTACGATGCCATATTCAATAAAAAACTTTTTTACAAATTTTAACTTATAAAATTTTTTTCAATAAATAATAAGAATAACAAGTAATTTTCGAAATAAGTTTGACTGTCAACAACATTTTTTGACAATTTTAGCAAAATGGTCAAGTGACACACCCTCAAAACAGGAGATAAATGGACGGAATGAGTGTTCGAGATAATAAAGACTTTAATTATTAACTTGGAGTTTTTGGAATTTTTTTATATCATTTCAACTGTGAATTACTTTAAATATTACCGCTCTGCAATCTGTCTGTTTATTTGTACTGGATATTACACTTTCAGGATATGTTACACTTCTTTCAGCGGTTAACTACAGAAACCAGAGCCACCAAGGCGGCAAAGTGGTGCAAACACTCCGAATAGCCTGATGAATAGCCCAAGAGTGAAGAGCAGTAAAATAACCAAACACTAATGAAAAGGAAATATGCTTTTTTAAAAATAATTGCGTTATTTTAAGTTGTTGGCTGTATTGACTGATGTGTTACTGTGGGAAGGTGTGACTGATGTTATTGTTAGGTGTTACTGTGATTGACTGATGTTCATAATGAATAAACAGATGAGTTTGATTAACTGTCACTGGAAAACAGACGGTCTCCCAGATTTTGTTTACCTGCCTCTTCTTTGAAATACATAAAGTTAGTTTGTGCTAGTTTTGGACATTCCCATAACTAGAATTCACTGTGAATTGTTTATTATAGTTCTGTTACTCAGTTTCATTACGCAAGGGAAACAATAAGCAAAAAGAATTGTTTATTTATCATTCGCTATTTTAGAAAGCTTCAAGCCTAATAATGAATATCAAATTGGAACATTTTATATCAAATTGGGATCTCTTCATAAAAGAATTACATGTTTGATTACAGAATTTTAAATCATGGATATATATATGAAAGACTTTTTGTGCCAACTCAGTTAAGGAAATGTTATGCTTCAATTATGATGAAATATACTTTTTATATACATGCAGGTAAAAAAAATATAACACTTATCTTTTACAAAAACAAATATTTATATAATAATATTATAAGATAAATCCTTTTTTGAGAGCAACAGTTACTAAGCATTGCATTCAAATTGACATCTTACCTGATATTTTGCTTTTTGTATCCACTGTTCTCCACTGAATTTTGATGGAACTTTCAGAAGTCGATACCACAAATACAATGGGAGGAGGTGGAAGATCTGTATATATTAAAAAAAGTATATTAAGATATATTATTTTTACTACATGTTTTAAATCAAACTAGATTTAAAATTAGGGTGGTCCAAAAGAACCTAGCACCGCGACCATAAGTCTATTGTACTGTACCCCTCAGAAAGCCCTATTTGAAGGAACCATTGGCTGAAGCAAAGTTCAGCAGACATTTTACAGAAATTTCCTGCATTTAAATCAAATTAAAAAAATAAGTATAAAGCTAAAGTTTAAAGACCAACATCTCATGCCCTCCTTCACGTTATTTCAAATTTTTTAATACCTTTCTAAAGGAGCAATAATATAAGCAAATATTTTACTATTAATGAAGCGTATTCCATTAATCAAGAATAGTCAACTACATTAACTCGATTAATTACAAATAATACGATCATTTAGCTTATATATACCAGGGGTCTTGTGGCAGTTTGTGATAGAATGTTTCTTCCTTCTTCTAAGATTACTAGTCAGGCCTTAAAATATGTGAATTTCTTCTTTATAATACTCGGTTGATGTAACTTGTGTATATTGTAAATCATGATTTCTTTTAAAGAATGTGTGCATATATATATATATATATATATATATATATATATATATATATATATATATATATATATATATATACATATAATGACTAATTTACTTCATGCTCAAAAAAAAGAGAATGAAGAAAAATATAAATTGATCAAGGCAAAGAAACTTGGTGGCAAATTGTGGATAGAAAATACAGGGTAAGTAAAGAAATTGCATGCCTTTTTAGCTTACACATGAGTATTGTAATGTAAAATACTAAATGAGATTAAATATTTCTATAAAGATACATAGATTATTATCTTTAATTATATTTTAAGAAAACCTAAATTGATTTCTAAACAAAATCCTTAAGATTGTTCCCAAGATATCTGAAGTAGTTGCATCCTTTATTATGTAAATAAAAGCTATATCTGTTAAACCTTTTTAATAATAATAAATGCACATGATTTTATTTTTAGGCGAATTTTGGTTAATCTTTGCAAATCAAACAGCTTTTAATGATTTTCTAACCTAAAGTGCATGAACATGTAGGCAGTTTCTTTGCTTAGTATTTTCTTTCTCTACTTCATTTTATAGTTTTTTTTCCTTTTTCTTTTTTTTTTTTTTTTTTTGTTACTGAGTGCATGGGTTCAACTCTTAGAAATATGGGTCAAATGTTTTGAAGTGTTTCTCATTTAATGAAAGAAAATTCGAATGAATATTTTCTTTAATTTGAAATGATATCATGTAGAAAATGCGTGTTTCCCATTGCTATGAAAAAAATCCAAGCTTAAAACATCACAAGACACTCTCTGAGGATGTAGGCAGAAAATCAGACATATATTATTTTAACTTTTAGGGAGCAAATCATTTTGCATTTATGAAGGAGGAAACGACTGACCTCCCCCTAGAGTCCTGACAATGACGTCCTGGGAGGGGGGTCCACTGCCCGCTGAGTTGAAGGTTTTCACGATGATGCTGTATTCTGTGTCCTTCCGGAGGCTGGTGATCATGTGCTCCTGCATCCCCCCTGGCATGTACTCCACTGTCTTGAAGGAATACGGATGCTTAGTGTCCTGCATCATCTTGTAGCCCACGTAATAACCTTTCAACTTTCCATTCCATTCACTCTTCGGAGGAGACTGAAAATATCCAAAAGCATTTAGTTTATCCTCCTGAACAACTGCCGAAAAATTCGTTTTAATGGATACATCATAAAAAAATATCCTATTTCATAAAATAGTATATTATTAATATAAACATCATGTATTATGAAATAAAACAAAATATTCACTTTTAGATATATTTATTATACATTTATATGCTTATTATTTATATATTAAAAGCACATGATTCATCATGGTCTTAAACATAGGGCAAAGTGTTAATTATTCACACGAACTCATTGCAAGAAGGTATATTATGATCTTTTATCTCACATTTGTTACTGCATGTTATTTAACATGAATGAACGGATCTCATGAAAGTGTGAATATAGGGAAGCGTTCTAATTAATCACAGGTGAGGGTTGGCAGTGCTCTTTTCCACGCGATCGAATAACGTTGAGGGGGACGAGCCACGTGTGACTCTATTCCCTGATGCCTACTCTAAATGATTGGTTGGTTGGTTTGTTTGTCACTCAACGGTCATTTTTTGCACACGAGGTCTAATTAGACCGGGACCTACGGTTTGAAATGGATTCCGAACCACAACAAACATCCATGCCCAAGGTGGGATTCGAACCCACGAACTGTTGAACCGAAGGCAAGAGCGCTAACAATTCGGCTGCCAGCTCGGCGCTTACACAAAATGAGAGCCGCCGTCCTTTGATTGCTGTTGAAAGCCTTCTTCAAAGCTTGCAGATTTGGTGGAATCTGTGATTGTGCATTTCATGTGATTATTCTGCATTATTTAATAATTAATGAATGTTTTGGAAAATATCGACATTATCTTGAATATCTACTAAAAATGGTAGCCTTGAAAGATTTATTAATGTAATAACTATACTGAAATCATAGTAACTATTACATGTAAAGTGAAGAAATAATCTGTGTAGGTAATTTTTTTCGTGGAGTCTAACTTGTTTAATATGTACAAAATAACTTTGTCTCATCATTGATATATAATCGTAGTATAAAAGAGCAAATTAATACGATTTACTGTTTTCCGAATTATGATACAATGATAATTTTCTCCAAATGAATTCAATATATGTGAATATAATGAATTCATAAAAATTTTATTGCAACCAATAATTCTAAAAGTCACTTTGATTTTAACTATTTATTAAAGTAGATATAATTTGCAGCATGTGTTAAAAAATTTAATTTCATAATAACTTAATTTTCAAAGAATATCAATAATTTCTGTAACTAATACAATTGAATAATAATAATAATAATATTGAATTATAAATTATTTATATTATTCATAAAATTTGAAGCAGCACCAGAAGTATATTAAAATAATTATGTTAAAGTAAAAAGTAAAACTTTTTGTTATTTGAAATTAAATAATATAAAGAGTATGTAAGGATAAAATCATTTATTTATTAATTTTCAAAATGAAAGTTTTTTAATTCAGTTGATTTATGAAACATTATCATGTATGAAATTTGGGACACATTTGAAGAAAATTCTGATTGTTTTTCTACTTTAAATAACATTACATTATTAATAGAGTTATATTAATACAATTATGTTACATGTTATACAGTTTTGTTGTCTTATTGTTTGAAAATTTTATTCCTATTTCCAGAAATTTCATTTGTATTTTAAGTAGCATAAGAAAATGAGTAAAATCCTCGTGCCAAATATATTTGCATGAAGAAATATTCAAAAGCATGAACTGCTACAATAAGCATTTCCAGAAGTAAAACTTTTAGGATTTGTTTGAATACACAAAAATGCACTAATCAAAAATTATTATCTTGTGAATGAAGGATATAAATTATCCAAATATTTGCAGTGTCTACTAGTATTTTAACTACTTTTTTGGGGGATAATATATAATTTTTTCATTTATTAAAACAATGTTTCATTTTATTACTTCAATAATTATAATGAAATGGTAGTATGATGTATCACTTTGATTAAAATGCATCCTATTTCTTGTAAAAAAAAAGTTAACTTCAAGCATTTTTTGACATTTAGAATTATATTGGTTCTTAATGATATCAGATTATTTTAATTTACGGTCTCCCATCCTTTGACTCAAGCAGTCTCACAACCTTCTTCTCACAGAAGGGATCATCTGGTGATGGAGCTCACAATCAAATTCTGCTTTACTTCCATCAGAAATCCCCAGCATCTGGTGAGCACACTTAAATACCACTTGTAGAAAGGATTTTTTGATTAAAAAACATAATTAGTGCTTTTTATCTGATTAAATATGCAATTGGAATTTGCAGGCTCGCGTAGCCGGTCGTTCTCATTACCAGAAGATTGTGAGTTCTTATCCGGACTTAATCGAATAAGTGTCGTGTTCATTAAAGGGTCATGATCTCAATGTCTTCCAAGTGAAATGAAAACTCTGGGCCAAGCATGAGGGGTCTTCTGCTTGGGCCCTGCTTAAAAATTGCGAAGACTGCTTCTATCTAACTGGTAGAGCCTAACTCAGGGCTCTGTGCAGCATGCTGGTGCCACTTGCTGAGAAGAATGGTTAATCTATAAATGTGCGTACTTTCCACGTGACCAGGAGAGAGGCCGCTCCTCTGACGTCAACGTTCACGTCCATCGGGGATCCGCTGGGCTCTGAAAGAAACACGAGTTATTTCTTCTTCTGTCACACAACATCAATGCGCAATTTCATAAAATATAGCATTTTAAAAAAAAGTTCAGGGCCATAAAATATGGATTGAGTCAATCTACCTGATCTTGGGATCAGTAACTAAGTAAACTAAGGATCAAAAACCTTTAGTTAGAAATTTAAAAACAACTCACAAATAATGCTTTTTTCATGGGCTGCACATTTTGCAACAATATAGTTGATTAAATTGCTATTATTATTATCTAAAATTTTCAAATTTTTCCATATTTTCTAAATATTATATATGCTAAATATTTCCATTTAAATTAATCCAGACGATGATTCTATAGAGACCATGAGAAGAATTAATATCATTTACATGAAATTGGTATGAAGCATATTATTGAATTTGGAAAGAGTTATGTTTACGAAATTTATATATATATACATATTTAAAATCAATATTTTTAACCAGTTAGTTATAACATTAAGTGCCCAAAGAGCATGTCTTTTAGCAGAAGATAAACAGGTAAGAAGCGGTCACCTTCTTCCCCAGTGGTGAAAGAAAGGGCGTCCGAGGGCTCCCCCCTCCCCACGGTGTTCTCAGCCACCACAGCTAGTCCATAGTTGGTGCCAGGGCTCAAGTCCTTGATGAGCGCTGATGTCTGGGCACTGCTCACCACCCTCTCCTCTAGGCGGTGCCGTCCTCCGGACACTGCAAAGGAATTCGTCAACAATCAATTATACCACGAATTAATTATTATGTTCTATTCCAAAGGAATTCATAAACGCTGTGGTTGAAAGATTTATCTAAAAATATAAAAGTAAACAATGTGTGCAGATAATAGAAGCTTTACTTGCGTTTTTCCATGGGCTTTTGCACTTAACAATATTTTATAATCAAAAAAGCGTTGATAAACTCTAGCTCATATTTACTCAAATTCAACCTCAGTTTTATCATAGCAGAAAAAAAGCGTAACAATTTGTAAGTAATGACGTGTACAACATGCATTCAAAAATATAAAATATTTTACTTAAAAATTTTGTAAACCTACTTCACTGTGTGTGTACTGCATGCAAATAAAATTTCCTGTTATCGCATTTTATATGTAGAGATATTCCTTTTGCAAAAATTCATATATTCACAATATATTTTAATCATAATCTGTTTCAAATCTTTTTCCGTCAAATCTCTCTATGAATTTTAATCCCTCCAATGATTTTGAAGCATGAAGGTGCATTTTAAGAAACTTGCTCATCTAATCATCTGCAGTTCAAGCATTCGAATTAAAATTTTGATGTTTCCTGTATTTCTGATTTTTCAATTTTATTATGATAAATTAAAATGTAATTTTTATGATACAATTTTATATTTTTTAAAAAATAAATTGATATGCAATTTTTAATTTTTTTCAAATAGGGTAATATTGAATATTTTAATGTTTTTTTAAAATTTTCATAAAACTGTAATTTTAATAGAACTTTATGATAGATTTTTTAGGATATTCAAAAGGTAATATATTTTTATTCCATTTAGAGAGTGGTATATATACTTTTTATATTTTCAACAAAAATTCCTGGACTATGCTCTATTATCACTTTCATAAAAAAACAATTTATACTTTACGCCTAGAAAAATATAAGTATTGTAAAGTTTCTTCTGACTATTTATATTGCAGGAATTTCCTGAAAATACATTTTGCTTCAGTTTATATTAATAATATCGCTGACAATGTTTTTATTGTATCCTTATTCTTAGTAATTAGAGACTTTTAATTTTATTAATTCCAATGTAATTACATAATTTTCTAACATAAATTCTGTAATCGCAAAAATTTAACAAACTATTATCTGAAATACCATGGACTGTGTGATATGAGGAAAATAATTCATTGTGTAAAATGCATTTGCAGTCTTAATACTTAGAAGAGGACGTGAGTTTTAAAAAATGTACGTATTCATTATCCTGCACCTCAGGTCTTCATGAAAGCAAACTTACAGGCGTCCTTCCAGTACTGCAGCACGTACTTGGTGATGGGGCTGTTGCCAGTGTAAGGGGGAGACCAGGACACGCTCACGCTCCTGCTCCAGATCTCGAGCACTTTCAGGTCTAAGGGAGTGGCTGGAACTTCTGAAATGGAATGAACAGTTCACTTGTAGGAGATCTGACAAGTTATAAGCAGAAGTGTAATGCAGGAATTAGCTTGATTGCAACATTATTTGTTTTGGACTCAACTTAAAATATTCTAATAAGGAAGTTGCTTGATCTCTATGATTTCTTATGATGTACCGTTTGGATGTGTTGGAAAATATTTTAATAAAGGATGCCAGAAAATTTACCAGTGCTCTTACAAAAACTGAAGAAATATTACAATCGATTGTGTAATTGAGTAAACTATCACCAATGCTCTAAGTAAATAAACAAGTTACAAAAAATTAAATTGCAATATGTTCATTTATACATTTTTGAATAGCTTCATTATATATTGTCATTGTTATAAAAAAAATTTTTTTTGAATGTAAGCAATACAATTTACTGTGATAAGAGTTTATAATCACACAATACATATTGTGACAATAATAAGCAAACAAATCTGGATAAAAAATTCAAAACAGTACTTTTTTATTTTCTTGTCCGCTGAATATAGTTGCAAACTTTTAAATAAATTATTCTTACTTGAATTAACTCACATATCTATGTACCAATTGTAAAACAACATCGAATCAACAATTTTCGTAATTGAAATGTAAATAGTTTAAACTAAAAACAAGAAACTTTTAATGTTATGTTCATTTCAGGAATTAAAAGTCAAGAGTTTTATACTACTAAAATTGGGGACTATATATTTTCAGACTTTGTGAAAATAATTATTTTTGGATAGAAAATGCAAGTAGCTTAATCTCTAAAAAGTAGTACCACTAGAATTTTAAATTCTCAGAGTAAGCTCTTCTATTAAATTTGATAAAGCCGACTTTATTAACAAAGTAATGCTTTTCAAATAAAAGAAATTATTTTAAAATATATGTATGCATCTTATATACATGTCCAAAGTTGTATTCAAATTTTAACTAAGCATTATCAACAAATGTTTTCTATTCGAAGTAATATTTTTATCTTGCATGAATAGGAATTTAATTTTGTATAATATTTACATAATATTATACCTATTATTGAACAAAATTTTGCATTATATTTACACAGATAAATTTGAATTTTAAAATTTCAATACACTTTCCTTTTTTCTCGGCGTGTCTTATTATAAATCAACTCTTGCTTTCATGATATATGTAAGAACGCTTTCTTAAAGTTAAATCTTGTTTTATTTTATTCCCCTTATACACAAAAGATTTTTATTTACAGCAGATTGATTTTGATTATGGAATCGAAGGAATATTGGCAAAAACATATTATCAATTAAGCAAATATTACCCACTTAACACGATCAAAAGTCAAACATGATAAAAAATGGAAAATAGAAATAAAATCTCGAGCATTATTAATGGATATGCACTATTTTATATGCTTTTTTCTAGCACAAATGAATCACATTTACATTATTCATACTGTAAAAATAAAGATTTCATCACCAATGTTTAAAATTGTGTTTGTAACCAGAGGTAAATTTAATCATTTATGCGCAATTCACATTAGCTTTATTATACTTTATTTTATTTATTTTGAACTACTGCTGTTGAATTTTAAATGCACACAAAATGTATATTTAACTATGCACATTATACATTCATTTTGCAAGAGTTGAGAGATATAAATTGCATTGGATATAATTTCTTTTACATAATGTTTTAAACTGCTCTCTCAACTGAAATTTAGATATATAGCATAAACTGTTTTCGATTTCTGTTATATTCCGACAAATATTCATTTTAATTTCGATTCAAATGTGAACAAGATACCTAGAACCAACAGCTTTATGTTCCTTTCGTCTTTTCCATAGGGGTTCTCGGTCAGGCAGGAGTAAAGCAATCCGTCGGTGCGGTCAGCCTCCCGCAGCACAAGCTCCGACTTCAGGCCGCTCGATGTGAGCGTCTCGAATATTTCATACCTGAAATTATAGGTTCCGCTTAAAATAATTCATTCATTACATTAATTAAAACTTTAGGATTAAAAATTATTAAATTACATATTTTTATACTTTAGAATTAAATTTCAAGTAAGTAATTATTGAATTTTACTAAGCTAGAAACTGAAATTCCTCTGCTGTTGTTGTTACTAATGACACTTGGACAAGCCAAGCTCGCTATGCCTCGGCTATCCGAATTTAAGTCGATTGGGAGCGTCTTTCGTTTTAATCAGAGCACCATGAAGGTGAAAGTACGACTTTACTCTACACACATGCCATAGGGACCCGTTTATAGGGTAGGCAACATTCACGCCTCATTCATACAAGGAAAGGACAAAGACAGGATAGCGAGAGAGAGAAAGTACATCCATGCCCGAACCGGGATTCGAACCCAGGATTTCCTTATCCACAGTCAGGCACGCTGACCACTAGACAAGTTGGGCGGCGAAATTCCTCTAATTAAGATATAAATTTCATTATAAGAATTTAAATTCTTATTCTTAAAATTAACTTCTAATTTTTAAGAGTACTAATTTAAGAAATTTCTTATTTGTAGTGAAATACACTGGATCTATCTATTTCAAGACCGTAATATATAGCAAAATGTTTATCCTAATCATCAGCTATTTTATATCCATTTTCGGGATACCATTTCACTGGAAGAAATTTTTTAAATTATTTGAATGAAGAAATGCCTGTTTTTAGTGCAAAATTTGAACATAAGTTTAAGAAAATTGGTATATTAATTTATTTGTATTCAAATAAAACTGAAATTAATTATTAGAATTCATGTTTTATAATCAATTGAGGTTTAGTTCTTATTACCTTAAACTAATACAGACAGTTATCAATGATCGCATGTATATCTTTGTTTCAAATGATATATGTTGATTTGTCAGATTTTCTAACACTATCAACAACAGGATTAAAGTTATGAGATACTTTTTCTCTTCGTAGGGAAACTTTGGAGTGAATTTTCAAGAGTAATTTTTTATCGTTGAAAGGACTAGTTTAACGAGGAAGATATAAAATTCAAAATATATAATCCATATTTGATTCTATAGCTTAAGAAGAAATCATTGAAGTCTGCTCTAGAGATGTTTTTTTGATCCCTGGATACAGTTGAAGGATAAACTTTTAGTTCACTGTAAAGTGCGCTCTCATTTGTACACGTGACTCGACTGTAAAGAGACATATCAACCCACCGTCATTCGAAGTTGTAACCAATCATGTAAAAGTGACATCGATCTGCGTTGTCTTCGATACTGTATTGAGCTTTACATATATGAATTCAATTGCCTAGCTAAAACAATTTCTTATTTCATAAATACCCTGTCCAGATCTCAATCAAAAAATAATCATGTCATCTTATTAAAACTCTTTACACAGATTAATTAGGACTTGATCTAAAATTCTATCTAAAATAATATGAAACTTAAAAGCTCTAACAACTATAGTTGTTGTTATTGTTGTCGTGTGCCAGCTAGGCTGGCAATATGGGGTGCGCTGCTCCACTTTTTCAACTGAACACTATTTTGGTGTGGAGTCCGACTTCTTCAGTACACGCATGCCATAGGGACCCGTTTATAGGGTAGGCAACCATTTGCAACACATTCATACACAGAAAAGAACAGAGACAGGATAGATAGAGAGAGAGAGATATTACATCCATGCCCGAACAGGAATTCGAACCCAGGACCTTCCTATCCGTAGTCAGGGACTCTGACCACTAGACAGGGTGGGTGGCCTAACAACAGTTAAACTCTCAAATAAAACATATTTAAAAACTTACCTCAGAAAAAAATTATCACAATAGAATAAAAATTTAAAATTATATTTTCTCAATAAAGGAAAACATTTGAAAATTGTTTTTAACAAATTAGCTCCTTTTTTATTTATTAAGTTTTTATTTTATTCATTTTTGTGTGAACTTCCGCACACATAAATAACTATACAATTTTGTTTCATTCTTCTAGGCTGTCCATATGCGTGTACTTCTATATTTAAGGCATTAACAAAGTTGATATGCATCCATCACAAATGCCCCTGTGCAGCTTTATGCACTGAATCGCCAAGATTCCAAGTTTTCTTTTCATAAGACAAATCACACAGAATACTTATATTGTTCGAGTTGTAACTACCAAAGGTAACAATTCAATGAAAATACTCAGGATTGCTTACAAAATCCATTTACTTCGATAAAAGTGGAGACGAGTGAGAACATCTCCTATTTTATAAGGGTTGAAGGCAGAAATATTTGAACTATGCTTAGATAAAAACTGAAATACTGAAGTGAACTTGAGAATTCTCTGTATATAACCATACATAGCACATATATGTATATATTTTGCTTTTTCATGCAAAACTCGTTTTAAACATTAAACTAATTACCTCTAATGAATTTTAAATGGAAATTAAAATAAAAGGCTGCAAAAGCCTTTTATTAAAATGTGTTTCCAAGAAATCATCTCCTCAATCAACGAGAAAAAGAACTCATTCACATTTAAGAAATATTTTAAGTATTCAAATTTAAAAAAGTGGAATCAAGCTGAAGGGCTATGCGTCGGGATGCTCACCTGCCGTTGTTCACTTTGCGGAGTTCTGCTCCATCCCTTCTCCAGGTGACCGAGAGGGGCTGGTCCCCCACCGCCTCACACCGCAGGCTTGCACTGTCGCCTTTCTTCGCCGTCACCACCGTGAATTTGTCTTCGAAGCGAGCAGGAACTGAAAAGAGATCCAATCAGTCTTCAAGAACAGAGTAAAATCATTGTTCCTAAGCAATTTGACTGCAATAAGAGCTTCGTGCAATAATTACAAAATAAGTGCTATTTTGTGGTTAAGTAATCCACAAACTGAGTAGAAATGAATTCGCTCTCACTTTTACTGTTGAGTAAAATATTGAATCCTGTCCGTGATCCATCAAGTAAGCAAAAAAACTAAACAATAAGACCCAGATTACTAACATTTAATTCAAACATTAAAGAACGGAATACTTTGGAATAATCGAACGTTTAAAACTATTCTGCAACATTTTTTAATCATGTAGACATACCTGTCAACCTTGGACACAACTCGATAGACTTTTTTGGCAAAATTTCGGCTGTTTTTAAGTTTTTAACTGAAGTCGCCAAAAATGAGTCGATTTTCATACATTATCAGAAAATCGGGAGAAATGATGAAAAATCAGGAGTTTCTCTATAAAATCAGTAGAGTTGGTAGCTATGTGTAGATATACTTGTTTTAGTTTATATTTGAGTGTAACATTGTGCGATATAAGGAACCACTTACATTATTGATTTCGACATATTCGTTTATTTTGTGAAAGATCCATCACTCACAATTGTTAAAGAAGCTTTTCAAGAACATACCTTTAACACTGAAATAGATGAATGTCATCGGGATAAATGTAAAAACTTAAAATTAAGCATAATGTATGAAACATGTTCTCAGTGGCACCACATAAACAAAAAAATAAAACTTGAAATTTCCATAATGTTAATAAAAAACTTTAATTGAGAAAAATAACTTAACAACTGAATGCTTAAAAACATTTTGAAACGTTTACTTAGAGTTAAACTCTAGGATACTGTATGGAATACGCGACATCAATTGATAATATTTTCAGAATGTCGAGCACATTAAATTTAAGATATAAGCACACCATCAAAAAACTTATGCAAAGACAATTATAATATAGAATAACACATAATAGATTAATTATTTAAATATTTTATTTATTTAAATGCACAACATGCGAAATATATATTTGATTCACTCTTGATATCAATCTTTCTGCAAGGGAAAAACCCTCCTAAATCATATAAGAGGAATTATTGTTTTAAAATCATTCATTTATTGCCAATAATAAAACTATACCTATTTAAATGAAGAAAATATTAATATACAAATAGTATTTTTACAAAACCATGAAATTAATATTTTAGTGTTAAGAATTTAAGTTTTATTTATAAAATACAAAATTAAATGATAAAAAAGTTAGTTCTAATTATATATATATATATATATATAACATATAAGTTTATCTGTGTGTATACAATAATATATTATATATGCGTATTAATAACATTATTTAACAATAAGTTTTAATACGCAATAAGTTTTCTGTATATGTGTAGAGCAAACAGAGCACGGAAATAACAATATTTTGTAATATAATAAAAATTTGTTCACTATGTGTGTAATTTTCTGTTCAATGAACTATTTATCCCAACAACAAGTCAAAACCCATCCTCGTGTTTTGTGATAAAAATGTGTATAGAAGGAAATGAATGAATGGACACCGTGAGCCGGTTACCGTTGACAACCAATTTTATTTCTTTAACGATGGCCGCCCCCACACCGTTGTGGGCGCGGCATTTGTAGCTCGCTTCGTCCTCCTCATTCAGAATGTTAATGATGAGAGAACCGTTGCCATGGGCAACCACCCTGGCTCCGGACGCAATCTCCCATTCGATGACGTCATCGCCCTTGTACCACGTGATCTGCGGCCGAGGAAGACCACTCGCGTGGCAGTGAAGCTGAATTGCCTCTCCGAAGACGCCGGTAGTGTCGCTGGGTGTCTCTAACCATGCCGGAGGAGCTGCCAACAGAAATAAACAAAAATGTTATTTTTACATTATTTTTTACAATAATTATTTGCAAAAACGTTGTTTTTCGTACTAGCAATCAAAATAAAATTAATTTTTTAAAATTTAATATCTACTGTATATAAACTGCTTATACACCTGTTAAGCACATAAATAATTTGAAAATACATACAAAATTAAATAAAATTAATAAATATATAATTGCAATTAGTAAATTGTAATGAATGCGAATAGAAAATATTTAATTTTCAATTATTATGTAAAGAAGAGTTTAGAACGAGCATAAAAAAATTATCAACATAATTATTATATTATTTTTACTATGTATTATAATGAGGCTATGTATTATAATGTGTATCAAATGCAATGGGAAATGACACAATATGGCGTTATGCTTAATGGAAATTGCATGTATATATACATCGATAACTAATGTCAAATAAAAAAAATTGCAATTTGAAATTTTATATAAAAAAGAAAATGGATATTATATGCAGATCAAGAATCTTAAATAACAAAAATCTCAGTAAGGATATTTGTGAAAAAACGGCTTTAAAAAAAGGGAACTTTTCTTTTTCCTCCGCTTCCATTGTAAAATTTTACAGCTTTTGTCTTAAGGAAAAGAGAGTTCCCAATGGGACCTGAATTCGTCACTTGGCTTGTTGTGAGGAGATTTGTTCTCGAGCAAAGGCAGGAAAATGTAGCTGATGCTACTCGGGTGCGGCTGTGAAATCTATTCTAAAAACATGCAATTTTAAATGTCATCCGAAACAAGGTCGTTCTCATAATAAGGTAAAGAATTATATATATATATATATATATATATATATATATATATATATATCCTATGAATGTGTTACGTAGACCAAATAATTAATACTATTCACCTATAAAATTTTTTTGGGAAAAAGGTAGTGCGTTTCAAACTAAGAAACTCGAAATAGACTTCATAAGCATGATTTCAATACATTTATGCCGATAGTACATATTCTGCTGCAAGCCCAGACACTACAGATAAGAACATTTTCTTCCAGTGCATTGCTATTAGGATTCGCAGCTGAAGAGGACTGAAGTCCTGTCACCTGGTGGGCATTCAATGAGAATACCATCATGACAACGAAATAGGATGAGTTTCGTAATTCGGAAGCAAGATCTACGCAAAAGAACTCCAGATAAGACCTGCCACTCCCACAGGTATTATTTCACATGGATAACACGCGACTACGGCCTATTTTTCGGGCCCCTCCATTATTCGAAGGCTGCAGATTTTCTGTTGAGACAGGATTCGAACTCACTATTTTCCTATGACGAGAATGACGCCCTGACCAACCAGACCACGGTAGGACTACTGAATATTGAAATAAAGGGTTGTTTATTGCTGACTCCTCTTGAGATAAAACATTCTATGCACTTTACTGTGAAGAGAAAGGACTCCCAATCTCTCAGGGTAAATCAAGTCATCTCTGTCAAGCTTCGCTGATGATTTTGTCTGAAATAAGCGCAAGTGAACTTACTAAAATGCATATCAATCAAAATGTCATTTTGTTGCATAAAAATAAGCAGATGAGTTAATGAGACTTTACATATTTTTTAATGTATGATGTGGCTAGATTTCATGTCTTATGGAAAGCAATCTTGAAATTGAGACTATGCAATGCTAGTTACGAGCCTATTCCTTTGATCTAATCGCTATCCAACACTCTCAGCCGACGTGAGGCATGAGATTGATTTTCTCTTATTCCCCAGAATGCAGAGACTGCAATATTCCCGAAAGCCTCATCAAATTCATTCAAAACGATGTGCAGCAGAATTAGAAGTTGAAGAAGACTGTAAGTCATACATTGAGCATATTACACAATGCATTTTCGGTAATTTGCATGTAACGAAACTGTGGTCCTTAAGCATCTTTTCAAGTAGTTCATTATATAAGTACCAAGTAAAGTTTTCATACAATAATTTTTTTCCTGTGCTGCATTTAGCTATACTCTATTTTATACATCATTATCGAGTATCACTTCTCTTCATCTTTTTATTGCTAACATTGTTCTTTATAATTTTGTGTAACATACACCTAAATGCAAATCAAATAAATTAACATCAGAAGAGCAGGAGAAACGAAAAAATGAAGCAATAAATATAAACATAAATTTCCCCTGGAGCAAGCTCTGTTTCTTAATCCAAATTAATTTCTACTCAGGAATTTTACGTTTAGCTTTTATGAAATCATCACTTTTACGATTGATAAGAAAATATCTGAAAATCTAATTAAAAAAAGACACAATAATTGATAACGAAGTGATTGATATATTGAAATGATGAAATATTGATTCGTTATCCTAATGGTGGATTTTGGTAACGAAATTTTCAACCCAACAGAGTGTGTGCGCCCCGGTATACTTCTCCATATCTAGTTTAGAGTTGTGCTCTGCCAGTGAGGTGGAAGCATCCGGGTAAGAATCACTGTCATTTAGAAGCCAGAGATGCAGTTTCATTGACAGGACATTGAGACCCATTTAACACGTGAGGGACAGATCTTCAGGAATTCATGGAATCTTATAACAAAACTTAAAAATCAACATATATTGATATCCCCGAATGCAAGTGTTTGCCACCCAACTTGTCTAGTGGTCAGCGTGCCTGACTGCGGATTAGGAGGTCCTGGGTTCGAATCCCGGTTCATCCATGTTTGTACTTTCTCTCTCTATCTATCCTGTCTTTGTCCTTTCCTTGTATGAATGAGGTGTGAATGGTTGCCTACCCTATAAACGGGTCCCTATGGCATGTGTGTAGAGCAAAATCGTACTTTCATCTTCATGGTGCTCTGATTAAAACGAAAGACGCTCCCAATGGACTTAAATTCGCATAGTTAAGGCATAGCGAGCTCGGCTTGTCCAAGTGTCATTTGTAACAACAACAACACAGCAAGTGTTTGATCTGAAACAAAAATTAATTACATTCTCTCTGTATTGATTGCTATAAAAATAAGAAATTTTTTTTAAAAATGTTATATCACGAATTCCCTAAAAGATAAATGGCTGATATCAGGAAAAATATTTAAAACTTTTATGTGCTGCATTTAAAAACTATGCCTTAAGGAAAAATTTGTAAAAAGAAATCTTTTCGGACAATTCTTATTTTAGGATTAAGCCATATTGATAAATATATATCATAAAGATTTTACATAAATAAATTTTTTAATAAACTTTTTTCATTCACAGTTTTAATGCAATGCACTTTTAACACGATGGCGTGACCAAATTTGATATGTTAATTAATTTTGTAAGTACAGCCTGGAACCCCAGTCGAGACATGCTTCATTTTTGTTATACACATAGTGAAGTACAACATTTGATATCAATATATACAGTTTATATTGAATGTGAAGTTATTATAAAATAATTTTTTCAAATATGTAAGATATGTTATATTATATTGGGGTCTCGATTAGGAAGACCCGACTGCTTTCGGGACCACGATCCGCTGGATGCTAGCACCACCAGCTCTTGTAGTGCTAAGAAAGGGGAAAATCCCAGTAGTCAGGTATTGGGAACAAAAAATTGATTGTAATGTAGATTTGAAAGAAGTCGCACAGGTGTGTTTTGATTCAGGCATACTTTTTACAATTAAAATTCAACATTATTTAGGGCAAAAAATGTTGACATCATCTCAGAGAATCATTCAGAAATTTCCTACTGCTGTGAATAATTGTTTCAATACTAAGCATTTGATCAATTATTGATTGATTGATTGATGGTTGAAAATTGTATAGCTCATTACTTTTTTTTACCTGAGTTTTGGATAAGGTTGAAGCGATTTTGAATTGCACCAAAAGATAACGAAATCAAAATACGACTGTTTTTATTATGGAAAGAAAGAAAAAGATGTAGAATTGTTGCACTTCGTCATACTTCAATGAACAATAAATAATATTTCAATTATTCATAATATTGTAACAAAGAATAGTTTGCCTCATTTTTTGTGCTAAATTTACATATTTGAATGGAATTTAATTGGTTTTTTTAATAATTCTTCAAAATATTATTTATCACAAATTATTAATAAAAGCCTCTAAAAGTCTGAATCAAGCAATCTTAAATATTTTTTTAACTTTTAAGTATTAAATTACAATATAAATATCAACCAGGGATTTTGCTAAAAACAAAGAAGAAAATATTTCAATTGTAGATTTGATAGATTTAAAATACCGTTTTATTCAAGAAATATGTTCCATTCAATTATTTTTACAATTTTACCCAGATGAATGAAATTTAAACTTTTTCTCGCCCAGAATTCATTATTAGATGATCATGTTATATTTTCAGCTTTACATATCAGTTATGTATAATTTATAAGTAATTCAGGTAAGATATTTTTCATTGAATATTTTTAATACATCTATGCTTAAGAAAAGCCGTGACGGCATGGTTCATTAGGGCATTTTTCTCACTATCGGTAGAGAGTGAGTTTGATTTCCGGCTTAATGGAAAATCCATCATGTTCGCTAAAGGCGGTTAGGGCACGTTAAAACTTAGCGTTATTGCAATGTCCTCCAAGTGAACTGATATCCCTGGGAGTGGCAGGTCAAATATCAAGGAAGTTCCGCTTGGTACCTGTTTCAAAATCATCAAGACTCTTCCCAGCTGCTTCTATCCAATTGGTAAAGCCCAATTCAGGGCTAGATACAAGGACGCATGCTGGTTCAACTGCAACATCTACACTTTAGAAATCAGTAAATAATTTGCATGTTTCATCTACAATAGTTATTATAACACTCTTTGATATCTAAAATAACTTTACTGAAAAAATGTCAATTGTAATACTTTTTCTAAATAATTTTGAGAAAATAAATTTAGCTTAATTGAAATCTTCTATAGCTGTTAACATTCTTCAAATGCATTCAAAATAAACCGTATGCATTGAAGGGAAAAATTTCGCTTTGTTGCATTGTTATCAGTGCTTTTGTTAATCACAGAAAACATGACATTCTCAAACTAATTCACTTCCATTCTGAGTGATTCACCCTGAGTGTAACTGACAAAGAATATTAAATCCAAGGCGCACACACACGAGAGGAACTCCCATTAAAGGGGGAGTATCATATTTACTGAATATTATTTTATTTGAAACAAATAACCTTCCAGTAAAGATTGGATTGTTTGTCACTCCATTGTCATTTTTTGCTTAATAGGACTAATTTGATTTGGATCTACAGTATCATGGATTCCAAACTACTACAAGAGAATCCATTTACTTAGTTTAAATTGAATCCCCAGTCCAAGACTGAAGTGGGATTCGAACTGCAAACAAGTCTTCCAACCCAGAAGAGCCCAGTAGCTAACAAGTCGGGTCATGGCATGATGATGCATTAAGTAACTACCGTTTTAGTGTTTCTATCAATTTCATCAATTTACGACGGAAGCAAAGATTATTTGCTTAGCAATTAAAATGCGTTAAATCGGGTCTCTTGATGAACAGGTTGCTCTTACCTTCCACCGTGAGCTGGGCAGTGTGGGAGGCAGAGCCTTTCTCGTTGATTGCGGAGCACGTGTAGTTCCCAGAGTCTCTGGCGCCGATGTTGTCGACTGTCAGCA
This sequence comes from Latrodectus hesperus, assembly GCA_037975125.1. NCBI lineage: Eukaryota > Metazoa > Arthropoda > Arachnida > Araneae > Theridiidae > Latrodectus > Latrodectus hesperus. The sequence continues at coordinate 134,666,970 of CM075850.1, read as the reverse complement.
TCGAAAAGTCCTCCTGACTGGAAATGTCCTTCCCTTCGGACCCCTTGTCGATCAGCTGGCCGTTCTGAAACCATTCGAAGCGAATGGGTCGCTCCCCATTCAACACGTTGCACAGCACTTTGGCTCTCGAACCCTCGCTCAACCGGGCAGGGAAGATGAAAGGTTGAATCTCTGGAAGCCCTAAAAGCGTATATACATATTTAAGCAATCAAACCCCGATATTTATTATTACATAGATATTTCTTAATATCAATGTGTTAAATTTTGAAATATTTTGGAAAGATAACTTATACGAAAATTTAAGTTATGAATTCTCATTTTACCAGTTATAAACTCAAATTCTATTTCCAATAAGAATGTACAAAAAAACTTAAAAGATTATTTTTCTATGTTTTAAGCCAGTAACGCATTTAGAAATAAAGGCAAGTATACAAATCACACGATTATGTAAAATCTTTCCCTTAAAATATACGAACAACAATACATGTACCCTTTTGAATTCTTCACAAACAGCAATTGAGAGGCAGAAAGTTTTATGGTATAAAAATTAATTCAGTGTGAGGAGACATTTTTTCCAAAATATAGTAATTCACCACTTACACAAAAATTGCTAAAAATTATATGCATTTTGCTTAATGATTTCTTATAAACTCTCAAATTTCTTTCACTGAGTGATGTTAAACATGCTTACAATCACGACAGTTGGGCTTTTACCTAAGTTTATTCTTCTTTTATGCAGTGTCAAATTTTCTTCATTCATAAGATTAGACTAAATGTATGATTTCTTAAGTATATTTACAACGTATGATTCTACGCATGTTTTCTTTTCGAGTATTGGATAAAAATAGCTTCTAAACCTTACTCAAAATCCAAAGAGGATTATTCACAGAGTGAAAATCTTGCTTCATGTATCTTGTAGTGTCTACTTTTCTTTATCAATTCGATTAAATCAAATGTATGATTCCAGAAGTATTTACAATACGATTTTACTCAAGTTTCCTTCTCGAGTATTAATATTGATTTAGACAAAAATAATTATTTATCTCTAAATTCAAAGAGGATTATTAACATATTTAAATGTTTTCTTTGCTTAATCACATGTATTGACAAATATAAAATGAATGAAAAATTACGTAATATAGTCTTACCTTCGACTTGAGCTGAGGTTACTGGCGTCAGAAACAGCCACAGGAATAGGTCCAATAAGAAAGTTCTGCTGTAATATGCACAATCGAATAAGATTTCGCATTCAATATCACGTGTTAGCATGATGATTTTCCTAAGAAATTGCAGTTGGTTCAAGTGTACTTAATTCAGAAGAAATTCTCCCTCCACTGGAAACGGTGCTGAAAGTGATCGCGCAGGCTCAATTGATGAAAATAATGGAATGGATCGCAAGCACTGCCTTCACAGACAACAGGCGCCATATGGTGACAAAAAATGTTACTAAATGTGATTCATGCTCATGAATGAGAAGCAACATATATTTTGATTCTATATGCTGTAGTGTGTGAACAAGGGAATACAAGAGTTTAGGATAAGAAATAAAATACATTTCAAAACCAATAAAAAATAAATAAATGACTAATATATCATTTAAAATAAAATTTTATTGCATCATTTGATTGAAGATAGTAAAATAAACATCACATAAAAGTAATCATATCATCATGATCATATTAAATTGTATTTTCAGATATTGTCTCATTTAAATTAAAAGAAAATCAAAAATAATTTACATATATCAATGAAATGGAAAGTTCTCAGATAGTGCTTATAAATTCATAAAATAATAATTTGCAAATTTTCTGGCATCAAATACGCCTTATTACAAAATATTTTATACGTGTTAAATTTTGAGAAATGAAGACAAATTCATGAATATCCATGCTTTATTTCATAGTGTGAATTCTGAACAGAAAATAAAGAATTTGGTTTAATTTTCATCTTTTGACAAAAAACTCACCCAGAACAGAAATGGTTATAACTTTGCTAATTTTCAAACCTGCGCTGCTCTTCGCCTCGCATTCGTATTCTCCCCCGTGCTCCGGCAGAAGTGGACTGAAAGACAGGGATCCGCTTTTTACACTCCTGACAACGGGACTTCCCACAGAGCCGGCTATAAAGGAAAATGTTATTCTTCTGCATTTTCCACATTGACACAATTTCTATTAAAATAATGCACTCAGTACATAAGATATTTCCCTATATATGTTATGATTATAAATATTTATAATAATATTAATATCGTTATTAATGTTGTTGTTGTTAAATTCTAGCCAGGCTGGCAATATGGGGTGCGCTACACCACTTTTCCAACTGAACCCTATTTTGGTGTGGAGTCTGACTTCCTCAGTACACACATGCTATAGGGACCCGTTTATAGGATAGGCACACAACCATTCACAACCCATTCATACAAGTAAATAACAAAGACAGGATAGATAGAGATAGAAAGTACATCCATGCCCGAACCGGTATTCGAACCCAGGACCTCCCTATCCACAGTCAGACACGCTGACCACTAGACAAGTTGGGCGGCGTAGTTACTAATAATCAATTAATGTTTCCTCGTGAGAAATTGCACTTCTTTAACAGGTATGGTATAACTTTGAAGTATACAGTATCAAAATGTAAAGTGTTTTCACTTTTCAATGGATGATTCTGAAAACATTGAAAGCCTAACTTACTTGCAATGAGGTCTTACCACCAAAAGAATACTGTAAACACATTACTTTTATAAAGAGTCATTTGATAATTATTCAAATTGGAAATGAGATTAGATTTTAAAAATCTAAATTATTAAATTTCATATAATAAATTATAATTTTTCAGGTTAGGGTTAAGTTGTCATGTCATTTCGCAAAGTTTTATAAACAAAAAATCATAAAAAAATTTTTTTTTATCATAAGTTTAAATAAAAATACTATTATATAATGAAAGCACACAATATTAAACTAGTGTACAAAACAATAATACTTCTTCCATTTGTAAAAAATACTTCATTTTAGTAGATTTCAAATAAAAAGAGACAATATTTTTTTGTTGTTTCTCAGTCAATTAAGCAAAAGAGAAACTACGATTTGTATAGGGAATAAAACTTCCAAATTTTCTGATTATAAAAACTAACAGTACTTGTGTTAATCGGAAAGCATCAGATTCAGTTAATCATTTTTAGCAAATTTTAGAGGGTTACTGATAACTTTAAATACTGAATATCAGTAAATGTACACATACTGGTATATTTTGTCATAACATTTGTGTCAGTAATCAATGCTCTCGGTCCTATAAATTACTTAAAATCCAATAATATTAGAAAGAGACGAATTAATAATTGTTTTATTTCCTTTGCTTAATGCATTAAGTGATATTATTTCAGGCACACAGAAATAACTCACGAGAAAAATCCCATGTAATGAAAGATTGAAAAAATAATGTTTCTTCACATTTTCTAATGTTTCTGTAGAGTCAAATGCGTTACATAAAATTCATTAATTTATATATATATATATATATATATATATATATATATATATATATATATATATATATATATATATATATATATATATATATATATATATATATATATATATATATATATATATATATATATATATATATATATATATATATATATATATATATGATTAAATAAGGAAGAAAAGATACCATTTTTATGAGAAAACTAAACTTTTGATATTCAAAGTGAATGATTAAAAGTAATTTTTCATCAGTAATTTCAAATTTATTAAAATAAACTATCTCTATATAAAAGCACTGTATTCCTCTCTCACGCTTTATAAATTAACAGAGACTTCACTATGGAGATGACTACAATAATGCACCTAAAAATAATAACTCATTCAGTTCTATGATTACAAGAATATAAATAACTTTTTTCTAACATTTGTATAAAGTTAGAAGAGCAAAATGTTTTCTTCATTACTGAATAAAATGTTGGGATTTATATGGGGAATATCCTTTCAGAAAAGACAAAATGATAATGAACAAAGTAGGATGAATTCATTGCAAAATTTTATTTTTGCTATCTCGTTAGTCAATTTTTTCAATAATGGATTCAGCATCATTTTTCAACTTAACAATTCTCAAATGCCCTAAAATTTAGCCTACTCAAATAAACTTGCTTTGATAATTAGCCTAAGAAAAATCCTTTTTACCAGTCTTTGCTTTGTGAAATTAGTTCTCAAAATATTTCTAAGTGATTTCACATTGCAATGATGTATATAAGACATTCTGCATAAATCATGTGTGGCCTAAAATTACTTTAAGAAGCTGCGCATGTTAAAGTGCATGTTTACAGGAGAAACTATCATTTTGTACACCAATCTTCTCAAATCCTTCAGCACGCTAATCTAACGCTTTTTTCGTTATAAAAAATAATTGTAATAAAGCTTTTAAATTCTCAGATCATAGAAATGTACTACTAGTTTTGAAATACATTAAATCCTCTTTAAGATGAGGGAACGTTATTACTTCTATCCACAAACTATCAGTTCTTTCTTTGTATCACAGTTTCTTGAGAACTTTCATCCAGCATTCTTAGTAGGTAAATAATGAATAATAAATATTTTCTTCATCTCGTGAATGACTTACTTATTACTTTTGTCCACGTCACTTCTGGTTCAGGGAGTCCAGTCGCCATACATTCTATCGAAACTTTACTTCCTTGATTTCCTTCGAAATTCTGAGGTTCTTTCTCCCATGTAGGAGGAGCTTTATGAAATTAAATTACATTAAACTAAGAAACCGAACTCAAAAGCTATTTCAATTAATTTGTTTGCACAATTCACTTCTAATCAAGTAAAATTATTCAAGAAGACAAAATATAATTAAAATGAAACTGTTCTCCGTTTATAATATAATCTGCAAATATTAATCATCTAATTTTAAATTTTACTTAAAAATTCTGCATTTACAATCAGGGCATTGTGAGGATAGTATTTTCTTTCTACAAATATATTAATTGAAATATTCTTTATTCCGTTAATTATAATTTATTTTTATGGTATACTATAGCAATTTGCTATATTTATAGCACGATATATGAAATGTTACTTAGTTAAATATGGAATATTTATAGCAAAAATATTCTTATGTGGAAAACATTCTTGCGTAAATTATTTCAAAATATGATAAGTAAAGTTTGATCTTAATTGTTTCTAGTTTATTAATATATCAGTTGATTAATAACAGAAACATTTGCCATATTGCTTATATCAAAATATAATTGTCACCATTTTTATACAATAAATTTTGTAAAAATATAACAGTAGAGTTGACAATTATATTACTGTAAAATATAAAAATTATTAATAATTGCCTAATAATTAAATTTTTTAGTTGGTAAACAATTTCAAAATATAAAAAAATTATTTTTGGCAATTATTTGCTGAGTATTTTTAATGACAAGTACAAGGAAAAAATTCTGGTTTTTCATTCAATATATAAATTTTTTATTATGAAATATATTTCCCAAATATTAATCTTTTTAAAATTAATTTTTAAAGCCCATTTTAAATTGTTCAAAAAGCTGCTTAAGGTCATAAAATTTATCTGGTACATTTTTATTGAGCAAAATAATTAGTTAGGAATGAAAATGTTGAATTCTTATAAGAATTCTTGAATTCGATTGTGATTTTAAATTTACTTTTAAAGTACAAATTATATATCTATATATAATTTATAATTCATATTCTTTCTATATATTCTGAAATGACTAACCCATTGTATTTTTCATTAATACTTTATTTTTTTAGTACGTTTGCATACTATTTAGCATTTTAAACTTTTTGGCATAGTTGAGATTTTTTCTTTAAAATTTCTGTTATAAATATTAAAAACTACAATGGCTGTCGCCTAATTCTTAGATGTAGAAAGTTTCAAAACATACAAATTATTTTACATATAAAGTCAGGTATTAAATACTTTTGTTGAATTTCTGAGTGTTGAAATTAATTTAGATGAAATAAGAATTAATTTAAATGAGATTATTATACACATTAAATATAATAGATATGCAATAAATTTTGTAATAGTTTCTGTTTAGATTTTCAAGAAATTAGTTTATTACAGCATGCACCTCTATGTAAGATAGATAGAAAAGTAATCTGAGAATTAAAAAATAAAAAACTTTTAAGTTTATAGTAATTAATATTTTTTATGACTTATCAATTATATACAGAGCTCGAAATTGATTTTAATTTCTGAATTAAAACATATTTGTTAATACAAAAATATTACAAAATTTAAAATTTATAAAAAAAAATTAATTTAAATATAAACTGCTTCATAAAATATTGATTAAATAAATGGTTTTAAAACGTTAAAGGAAATAGAAAAATAAATAACATATCAGGTATAGTTTGATATATCTTCTACTTTGAAGACATTAATAAATATTAATAACTCTAGCAGGATTCAGTTTTTTAGTTTTAAATAGTCTTATACAGCAATTTAAAATCTTATATCAAAAAATAAAATTCACAAAACATCATATTAAGTTTTCTTTCAAGGGACTAGACAAAAATGTGGATATTAAAATAAATCAAGCATTTTTAAAAGACTTTCTTACCATTTGCAACCATAAATGCACTGTAGCTACTTTTACCAGCCGAGTTTTGCACTAGGCACGTGAAATTCCCACTGTTCTCCCTATTTACTTGTTTCACAGACAGAATGGACACACCATTCTGACTCGAGATCTGGTACTTGGAATCATTTTGAATCTGATTTCCGTTTAAAAACCATCGGAAGTGGAGTGGGGGTCCCCTTTGCTGACAAAGCAGCCGAGCTTTGCTGGATCGCCTTCTGATAATTGATCGGGAGGGCTGAAGGGCTGTATCACAGGAGCGTGGCCTGGAAGAGGAAATCCAATTGATAGATTTGAGACGACGTATCGTATTAATAGTGTACTCAAAACATGAAGTAATGAAAGATACAGTTTCAAAAGTTTGATACATGATAAAACTCGGAATAATTTACTTTGTTTATTAGGTCAACACAAAATGAATGAAAAATATCTTGAATTTTACTGTTCCTTCTCTACATTCAGAATATGAAGGTTGATTAAACATATTCATTTTGTAAGAAGCTTTTGAGAAAATCCATTAAAAATTCATTAGTAACATAAAAGATAAAACACTAGTTGGTTTCCACAGTTTGCACTGTATTTAGAAAAGTCAGCATTAAAAATACTCTTTTAACAAACCATTGATTGATATTAATAATTATGCAAAATTTATTATATAAAATAAAGGGGGAAATTCTCTTTATTACAAAATTGAACAGCTGTAGGAATCCATTTTTTGATAAATGGCAAAAAGAAAGAAGCTTGAAAATGAATTAAATATAGTGATCGAGTACTAAAATTAATTTTTTTACCCAGGAAAATCTAATCGTTGTTTCCTATTTATTCCATGTTATAATCGAAGATGCATGAAATGGCTACTATTAGAGTTATTAATTTACTATCTTAACACACATTTCTATAAAATGTATATTGGAAAGTACTTTATTTATAACAATCTCAATATATATATTGGTATCTTTTCACATTAATAAATGTTGTAGAACACCGATGGTGATTTAAAATGTTGATAAACAAAGAAATACATAGGCGCCTATATTTAAAATATATAGGTCATTATAACTACCAATGAATAAAATTATTTCCAATACACGAGCAAGCTTATTTTCTACATTCTAGCACTATACGATACAAATGAAAGATTAAAAAATGTGAATAGGATGAAATTTGCATAATTACCTGTAAAGGATAGAACGATGAAAAATGGCAACAATACGAAGACAATTCGACACTTGTTTGGAATATGTAAGCAAAGACTCATTTCTACTGCGAGTTCCGGGGAAATGCTAATAGTCCCTGAATGATAACCTTCTTGCTGCTTTATACAATGTACATCACATATCTGACTTTTGGTGTTGTAATGAAACCACACTCACGGTAATCTTCATAGAGTGTACACAAAAATTTACATTGTATGGTAAACTAGCGCCACATATCGTCAGAATAGCAGACTACGGACGGAAATATCAGAAGAATAATTTATAATTTGTGAATTTCGAAACGTTATTGACAACACATTTTAAAACAATATTATACTTTCTTAAAACACAATAAAAATAGTCTTATTTGCATTTATAGCTTTATTTTTAGTCACTCTATTAATTTATACAAAACAATTTTCACCTTACCATGAACAATAATATTTGCTGTTTTTGAAAGAACATTTCCAATTCCATTCTGTACTTCACAAGAATATTTACCACTGTTTACTGTCCCAGTTTCCTTGAATGTCAAGTTTCCATCCACGGAAGTAATGAGCTCAGTTTCCACACTGCCTGAGAGAATCGTACATGTATAGAAGTTATTCACGGTGTAGTTACATTAACTTATACTACTTCATTAAAATTTTTAAGCTATGAAACTAATATACATTTTTTAATCAAAAATTGTAAAACCATATGGTTGTAAATAAAAAAACTTATTTTACACTATGTACAATTGCCATCTAATAAATAGCATCATTAAGGAAATTAAAATAATTTACTTACAAAATTTTAATTTTTCTATATATTTAGTTTTATTATAATTCTTACACATTATTTTACACTTACATTTAACTGTCACACTATAATTTAAGCATAATTAAATAAAAATAATTTTTATATAATCTAAATAAATTAATACATATTATTTAAAATGTCTCTCATAACATTCAATTTTTTTAATTAAATTATTTTGTGCATTTCCACGTACAATAACCGATTACATATTTACGTACCATCGAAACACTTTGAATAATACAAAAAATTTATAGACAAAAGAAATAAAAAAGGAAATGCAAATAAACTTTTATTTCTTTGCTTCGAAAAAGTTCAAAATGGAAAGAAAAAAGACATTATCAAGGAATTAATAAGAACATAACTTTTAATCTTTCTCAGTTTTATTAATTATGAAACTTAGAAAAGTAAATTAAAACTTGAAAAAAATTTGAAAGTAAATATATATATATATATATATATATATATATATATATATATATATATATATATATATATATATATATATATATATATATGATATATGTATGTATATATATGTGAGTGTATTCATGAGCAATAAATGGCATTATGTTTATTTATTTAATTCGAGATCAATGTGCCATTTTAATCAATTTTTTGTACCCTGTTCAGAGGATAATACATTAAGTCCAATTCTAAATAGTAAACAAATTGGGCAATAGATATCATGTCCTGGTTTTGAGGTAAAAAGCATCTCAAAGACATAGTATATATATATAGTTACATATATATGTATATATATATATATATATATATATATATATATATATATATATATATATATATATATATATATATATATATATATATATATATATATATATATATATATATATATATATATATATATATATATATATAATAGGTTAGTTTTTTTCACATGTAATACTTGCTGCTCAGCAAATCATATCGAAAGACATCGAGAAAAATCGACGTTAAAAAAGAATCCCTCGTGACTCTACCTTCCATCTTTTTCCAAGTGTACTTGGGCAGAGGGATGCCGCTTGCAACGCAGGTGAGTGTCGCGTCCTGCCCTTCCACCACTTCGACGTCAAGCGGTTCGATTATCCATCGAGGAGGCTCTGAAAGGACACTTTTCTTCAATAATGATTTTTTTTTACTAAGATGTCTCCACAAATAAAAATTTTAAACTATGATGAAAACATGAAAGCTAAATCATCATCTTATAAACTCATCAATATAAAATCAATCATGAATATAATTATGTAGTAGTATTTATTTAAAAATTTACATAGTTTTTAAGCAATATGTTTAAAAGCAGTTAATATGAATTTGATTTACAGGGTAAGTCTAATAATTTTACTTTGATTATTACCAATTAGATTTTCTTTGTTTTGATATTTTTGAATATCTTAAACTAATTACAAGGATAATAATACAAAAAGTTAGAGGTCTGAGAGTAATTCAAAATTTATTGACAATGTGGAAAAAATTAAATATGAACAAATTTAATCAGATAATCATTTATGTTTAAAATTTATTAAAAGTCCCTTCCTTCATTCTCAAAAAGTAATTTTTATATCTTTTTGAAAAGTTAGATTATGCGAAAAGATTTTAATTTCATTCACAAGAACTATTCTATGAAGCGATGAATACTTCCGACTTACCTTCAATTCTTAAAGAAGCACTTGCGATATCTTTCCCGAAAGCATTTGTCGCTGTGCAGGAGTAATTTCCGGCATCCTCAGGGGTTACCGCATCCATTGTCAATATCGTGGCTTCCTCTAACATTTGTATTTTTACACCAGAGGATTTAGAAATCTCTCGATTGTTTTTCAACCAGTTCAGCTTCAACGGCGGAGCACCCTTGCTGAGGAAGCACCCCACCGATACCTTGCTGCCCACATAGACGAGTGGTGGAAAGCTGATGGGTAAGAGTTTTGGGGAGTCTGAAAACACGCAAATAGCATGTTAGAAATTTAAATTTTCGTTGACATAAAAATAATAGCCTAAATAGGCTTAGCATACTACTATATTTTAGTAGCAATATTCAAATATCATTCAATTTTAACAGAATCCTGTAATTATTAGCAGATATATAAATAAAAATCGAATAGGAAATCGTCAAAAATCTATGTTATTATTCGTATCATTTTTAAATATTGCACATTAATGTATTTAAATACACAAACGGAGAAATTAAGAAAATGGATTGTGTCGAGGACATAAGAAATACTGCAAATAGACGAGAATGTTAATAATCAATGAATACAATTGCCTCAATAATCCTCAAAGCGAGAAAAATTCAAAATATATGCTTTCTTCAATTATGCAAGATTTTATTATAATTGGCAATAAAACGTGCTATTTTTTCTTTTCTTATATCGTCATTTTTTCTGTATTTATAATTATAGCGAAAACTTTATTTTTAATATTTATTTGCTTTTCAGTATATTCGAGTCAATTTTTGCCCTAAAATCGGATAACAATTTCCTTAATATCTTCTTCAAATCAGAAAAATAACATTTTTGTACTATTTCCCTTAAAGGTTGGTAAATATATTTTACCTTCAAATAATAAAATAAAAATAGTTTTTCCATAATCTATATATCTATTTAATTTTAAAACTAATTTTTTAAATAAGGTTTTTTCTTAAAATCAAACTTATCTTTTTAATTATTGTAAAAAAGAAATCAAAACGTTAACAAGCTTCCAACAAATACTGAAGCGCATATGCGTATGTTTACAAATTTTTATTGTACATAGGATATTAAATTATTTAATGAGTTTCAACTTCAATTAATGAACGTCAGCTCCAAATCCTCTTCATTCTAGTTTAACACTATTATAATCATTTGTTTAATCAATGATCAACTTGATAAAGAAATTTAGACATTTTATAAACAAAATCATTTTAAAATCTGAAAAACAACTTTTCAGTGTTTACTGTACCAACGAAAATATAAACCATTGTTTTCATACAATAGTTAATCATAAGATATACAATTGTATTATTTCATTCTCTTAATTTTCTCTGGTCATATATATACATACATACATATACATATTATATATATATATGTGGTGGAGTAACCATAATAGCTGACGTCACTATTTCAAGTGCCCACTTGAAGAGGAGCTCGAGAGGCGCAACAGATTCCCAGGCGGGGCAGAGAAATTATTTAAAAGACGTGAAGACGTTCCTTTTTGATAGCAGCTTAAGACGACTGCTCTGTCCCCCATAACTTTAAACTTGAACTTTAAATTTCAATCTATTAAGATGATTAATTGTAAATAACTCTCAAACTTGTATATATTTATATTTGTAAATACATGTTAATTAAATATTAGGCTTTGTATAAATTGTTAATTAGTTAATCTCGCCTTGGCCACTCCCCGTCCCACAAACTCAGAAGTGGGATTGAGTTGAGATTGAAATGATTAGCTGGATTACAAAAATTTTGTAGTGATTGGAATAATTATCGCATCAGATAGTTGAAGGATTTTCATTAGAAGAAGACACGTTAAGCATCGGTTTGGAACGAGAGAAAGACGTGGATCCTCATCGAACATCTTTGAGGTACGTGAACAATTTCAAAGTACATGATGATATTAAACGATATAAAAGAAATAAGCGTTGCATTGAAAAATTTTAAAGCAGATAAAATCACAATTTTTGCATAGATTGATTTTTGATCATGATGGAGATAGATTAAATCGTAAAGAATTAGAAATTTTGATGGTTTTGATTTTGATATCGAAAGTAATGAGTATCGAGACAAATTAAAAAATATAAACAATGAGTTTTCGCTTGGCGAACTTATTACTGCATCGAACATTTTTAAATATTTCTTTTCAAGGATCCAAAGCAGAGCTCGCAGAAAGAATTTTGTCTGTTATGTGACCTTGAACTCTTAGCTCAAAACACTAAGAGGATTCGGAAACTGCAGAAAGTGAAGTGGAAGAAGAAATAAGTAGAAATGATTTTTTCAATGCAATGCAATATAAGTAAAGAAAAGTGCATCTGACTATTTTAAGAAGAATGAAAATGTTTGTGAAAATGATTTTTATGCACATACTGTTATTCCAAGTGTTAATATTAATTATGAAGATATCGAAAGCACTATTACTAATGCAGAATCACATGAGAAATGTAATTAATTGGATTGATCATTTGAGGATATGTCAGAAATTATTTAATTTATCAGACTTACAAAAAATTTGTTATGGCTAAAAGATCGTTAGGAGGAATGCTCTATTATTCGTTCGGACAGAATCACAAATAAATTCTTAGAAAGAACGGGGCAGGCCTTGATCGATGAATTTTTCGTTTGAAATTAAACTCAGCTAACACATGAGCTTTTGCGTAAAAAGGAAAATGCATGATTATGAATCTGTTCAGGAGTATTTTTTAAAAATGAAGGAGTTGTGCAATTGCGGTAAAATTGAAGAATCTGCCTTAATGCATTATGTTATTAATGGAATGATAGACAAGAAAACAAAATTATTTTTGTATGGATGTAGAATTTAAGTGAATTTAAAGAAAAACTCAAAGTTTATGAAGTAATAAAAAGTGATTCTGTTAAAAGTAAAAATGCTTTCGATAAAACGAAAACAAAATATAATTCTCATTTTAAATATGATAACATTTCGATGAAACGAAAATAAAATATAATTCTTATGATAAATATAATTTTTGATAAAACGAAATCAAAATATGAATATGGTAATAGAGTTAATTCTAAGAATGAAAATGTAAGAAAATATGGTACAATGATGGTTTTGGAAAAATGAAATACAGTGATTTTGATGTTTGTAAAGATAAATTTGTTTTAATTGTGGTGAAAAATCATATTTCTAAATTTTGTAAACATAGAAGAATTATTAAATGTTTTCGATGTAATAATTTTGGACATAAAACTTCATTGTGTCCAGAAACTAATTCTAAACCTGAAGTAGCAACAATGAATGTTAATGTTAAAACAATACTGAATGATAGCAGTATTAATAATAATTTGAATGTTAATGCATTAATAGATACTGGAAGCCAAGTAACTTTGATTCGTAAATCTGTCTTTGATAAATTAAATTTTGTAGAGTTATTTCCGTTAGAATTCTTTTCTAAATTGGTTTTGGTAAACGTGGTATGAAACCGTTGGGCTATTTAAGGGAAATATTAAAATGATTTTAAGTGTGAAGAAGATGTTATGTGGTTGAAAATAATGTTATGTCATATGATGCCATCATAGGAATGAATGTACTAATGCAGGGTGAAACCTTAATTAATGAAAACGGAATTAGATTAAAAATAAATATCAATGTGTAAAAGAAATTAATACTTTATCAATTCTACCTGTTGATTTAACTTTTAATAGTGATTGAACATTGAACCTAGTATTCAAAAAATTTAAATATAAGTTGCAACAATTAGTTTCGAGTTATGTACCATAAAACAAAATCAACTAATGTTCGAATACGATCATTTTGTTAAAAGTAATGAGCCTATATCTCATCAACCCCGTAGATTACCATTTTCAGAAGAAAGATAGTTGAAACTAGAAATAGATGAATGGTTAGAACAAGGTATAATGGGGACCCAGTTCTTCAGAATATTGTAGCCCAGTAGTAATCGTAAAGAAAAAGATGGAACACCTCGTTTGTGCATAGATTATCGGAGATTAAATAAAGTAATTGTAAAAGATAGATTTCCCCTCCCATTGATTGAAGATATATTAGATAGATTGCAGGAATCGTGTGTGTTTAGTACAATTGATCTCAAGAATGGATTTTCCATGTAGATGTAAAGAAGGATAGTAGAAAATACACTTCATTTGTAACTCATGAAGGACAGTACCAATTTCTTTAAGGTTCCTTTTGGACTGTGTAATTCCCCAGCTGTGTTTCAGAGATTTATTAATACTATTTTCCGACCACTGATTAATGATGGTATTGTTTTACCTTATATGGACGATATAATTATTTTGTCTTCCTCAACTGAAGAAGGAGTCGAACGGCTTGAAAAAGTCTTAAATCTTGCGAGCGAATATGGATTAGAAATAAATTTTAGAAAATCCCATTTTTTGAAGAAGCGCATTGAATTTTTAGGCCATATCATCGAAGAAGGGAAAATATTTCCATCTACTTTGAAAACTAAAGCTGTGCTTCATTTCCCTGAGCCACTTAATTTGAAACAGGTCCATAGTTTTTTAGGATTGACTGGATATTTCAGGAAATTTATCCCAAAATATTCCATTATTGCTAGGCCATTGAGTGATCTTTTGAAGAAAGATAGGAAATTTAAATTTGGTGAAGAGGAAAGAAACTCTTTTAATCAATTAAAGTTAATTTTAGCTCAAAAACCTGTGTTAGGTATATACAACCCAAATTACGAAACTGAACTGCATTGTGACGCCAGCATAGAAGGATATGGAGCTATTTTATTACAGAAATCCCCAAATGATAAAAATTTTCATCCCATCTATTTTATGAGTAAAAAGACAACAGATGCCGAAAAGAAGTATTCCAGTTACGAGCTTGAAGCTCTTGCAATTATTGAAGCGTTAAAAAGATTCCGCGTTTACTTATTAGGAATTCCATTTAAAATTGTCACTGACTGTTCCGCATTCGAAAAGACTATGCAAAAAAGAGATTTGTCAACTCGTGTTGCTCGTTGGGCTTTATTGCTCCAAGAATTTAATTATAGTATTGAGCATCGCTCCGGTACAAGAATGACTCATGTTGACGCACTAAGCAGATCCCCTGTAAACATATTTTGCATCTCAAGCGATAAAATCATACCGAAATTAAAATCAGCCCAAGATAATGATGATGAAATAAAAACGATAAAAGAATTATTAAAAATCTCTAGTTATGAAGATTATTTTGAGAGAAACGGAGTTCTTTATAAATTTGTTGATGGTAAGGAGTTAGTGGTTGTGCCAAGAAGTATGCAGATGGAAATTATTAGAAGTGCGCATGAAAAGGGACATACCGGAATCAAATATACAGAGAAAAGCATAGAGGACCATTATTTCATTCCCAAACTTAAACAGAAAGTAGAAAATATCATATCTAATTGCGTTCACTGTATTCTTGTAAATCACAAAAGAGGAAAGAAAGAAGGCTTATTACACCCATTGCATAAAAATGACGTACCACTATACACATACCATATTGATCATTTAGGACCTTTAGAAAGCACACATAAAAATTATAAGTATATTTTAACAATTATAGACGCTTTTACTAAGTTCGTTTGGATTTTTCCTACGAAGACCACAACATCTGCTGAAGTCATTTCGAAATTAGAAACTCTAAAATCAGTCTTTGGAAATCCCTACCAAATTATTTCTGATAGAGGTACAGCTTTTAGCTCTGGTGAATTCAGAGATTATTGCTCTAAAGAGAATATTAAACACCATTTAATAACCACTGGTTTGCCAAGAGCTAACGGACAAGTTGAGAGGATCAACCAAACAATCACATCAGTTCTTTCAAAGCTATCTTTAGAGAATCCAGCTCAGTGGTATAAACTTACGAACGAACTGCAGCAGACGATTAATTCAACATATCAACGAAGCATAGATACCACACCTTTTGAGTTGCTTTTTGGTACGAAGATGAACGTTGGAGGTATTAGTAAGCTCCAAGAAATGATTGAAAAGGAATTTCAAGCTAATTTTGAAGCTCAAAGAGATGAACTCAGAAAACATGCTAAACAACAAATTTTCAAGATCCAAGAAGAAAACAGGAAAACGTATAATTTAAGAAGAAAAGAACATCAATCTTATGGAGTTAACGATTTGGTCGCTATTAAGAGAACTCAGTTTGGACCCCAGTTAAAACTGAAACCAAAATATTTAGGACCATACAGAGTTACTAAAGTTAAAGGAGGCAACACCTATGATGTAATCAAAGAAGGAAGTCATGAAGGACCTAACGGTACCACGACGTGTGCTGAATTCCTAAAACCCTGGTATAGTATGCCAAAAGACGAAGATGTTATGCAAATTGGAGTTAAATTAAAGTTTAATTGTGCTGAAGGATAGTCGGAAGTCGAACTGACTATAATGAAGCTAAAAGATATACTGACTCATTTCTTTATTTCAGATCTAAGAAGATGAATATAAAATTTGTTTCTTTTCAGAGAATTATTCTGTTCTGCTTGTTTCTTTCCCTGTTTTGCTGTTTTTCTTTTTTTATGTATTTGCAGTGTCGTCTGGAGGGCCAGCCGATTTCAGGACGGCCGAACTGTGGTGGGTGAACCACTTAATAGCCGACGTCACTATTTCAAGTGCCCACTTGAGATGGAGCTCGAGAGGCGCAACAGCTTCCCCAGTGAGCGGGGCAGAAGAGAAATAATTTTAAAGACGCGAAGACGTTCCTTTTTGATAGCAGCAAGACGACTGCTCCTGTCCCCCATAACTTTAAACTTGAACTTTAAATTTCATTCTATTAAGATGCTTAATTGTAAATATCTCAAACTTGTATATATTTATATTTGTAAATACATGTTAATTAAATATTAGGCTTTGTATAAGAATTGTTAATTAGTTAATCGCGCCTTGGCCACTCCCCGTCCCACATATATATATATATATATATATATATATATATATATATATATATATATATATATATGAACATAATTTTTGTAAGTATAGTTTTGATTGTCCACACAGTAGTACTATTTCATCACCCCATAAACATGAATAACAGTTACAAACTTTTTAAGAAATTGTTTGTCAGAAACTAACATATAAAAGGAGGAGAATGAAAATAAGAATCACACTCACCTGTAACAGCAGCTGAAAGGATCAGTGCAGTCTTGATAACGAGAAGAAAGATCGCACGAATAATTTGCGGCATCAACCACTTCCCACGATTTGAATAAGCGAGATATTTCATGTTCCCATGAAACTCATCCGGCGATCCTGGAATCATAACACTGAGAAGGAATCCCGGGTGTCATATTGGTTTAATTGAAACCATTTGCGACAAAATTTTGTACGTTTTAAGCGTCCTGAATACGATCTGGATGCAGAAAACTAGCGCCACATAACGGAACGAAAATCAACTAATTTGTAAAATACATATTAAATACATAGATAAATACGTTTGTAAATATAATTATGTCAACCAATTTTGAATATAGTCGTTACACTATAACATAAAGCAGCAAAAATAAATACGAGTTACATATCTGTACATATTCGAATGTAAAAGAATTATATGAAATACAAAGTTAGAGAAAAAAACACATATAAAATATTTTCAAACTAACTGATATTCTAGTAATTGCAAAACATTCTATACGCCAATCAAAAAATTAATTTGTCTTCCAGAATATAAATAAAAATATTTTAATATTTTTTATCAGATGAATGAAAGCATATTTTATTAATGATACAGGATTATTTTTAAATTTTCATCGTCCTACCATGCACCAATATTGTGATGATTTTACGCAATCCAGTTCCGATTCCGTTATTCGCTTCACATACGTAATTTCCTTCGTGTTGCTTCAGGACATTTCTTAATACCAAAGATCCATTAGAATCATGCAGCTTCTCAACGGCTACTAAATTTTCTACTGCATCAGATTCATCATCTAAAACTAAAAATCACATTAAATTAATGCTTATCAAAAAAAATTATCATGAATTTGAAAAAACATTTTATTTTAATTATCAGCTTTAAATTATTTAATATCAATGCAGTTTTTAAAACGCAAGAGCTCTTAGGCTTCCAAAAAGGAGATTCATTTACAATTAAAACATAAAAATCAATATAAACATCCATATAATTTATTAAAATCATTCTATCATAAATAAAAATTACTCCTATCATAAAATTGATACAAAATTTTAACTTAAGTAAACATTTTAATTGCTATTTTTATCTGAATAGGCTCTTGAAATAATATTTAAATGTTTGATATTTAAATGTTGAATTTCGATCGGAATTCATTGGGTCTACCAACTGAATCAGCGTTGTAAACAAACTCAGATGGTAAATACACACATATAATAATTAAAATATCAAACAAATAAAATCATTTCTGGGTTCATATATTCAATTATCATAATTTGAAATAAAAACCTATGTTATATGTGTTATAGAAAAGGCATTGAAAACGCAGACTTACGTATTTTCCACCACTTGATTTCTGGTGTAGGATATCCATTGGCAGAACAACGAAGAATGAGTCGACCACCTTCAACCGCCTCCGCGTCTTGAGGCTCAGAACTCCAACTTGGTGAGGCTAAATATAAAATATCAAATTATTCATAAAATCATGTGCATTTTTAACGCACTGCGAGTTCTACTTCTGAGAAAGCATTTTGAAGAACTTTAGTAAAGAATTACATGGGGAACTTGTTTTTTTAATTTTTAACAATTACTATTTTTAAATGTATTGACGGTAATCACAATAGTAAACAGAATTCGATGAACAGCTATTTACAAAGAAAAAGTATCAGTTGAGAAAGAAGTTTCTTGAAACCATATGATTATGAATGTATAATTTTTCAATGTGTTCGGTTAATGTACCACAGTAAAATGCTGCCAGCTTTTCATTTAGCTTCATGATAATCATGGGAAAAGATCAATACACTTTATAAGCAACACAAAATGCTGGTACTCCATAAACTTATCAACAATCTAATCAAAATGATCTAATAAATATAATATACCATTAAAATAATTAATAAGGGTAATTTAAAAATACAAAGCATTTGCTGTTGTTGTTGGCTTATCCTCTTTAAAGATCTGACATTTGTGAGATCAACTCCATTAAATTGTTGACAGTTAGAAAGTCAATGACTAGCAAGGGATTTGAAGTAAAATCTTCCCTGGAAAGTCCGACGCAATCCAGAATATGTTTTGGTGGGGCTGGATGTTCACGGCATTTTTTACAAGTGGGATACATTTACGTACCACGTTCAAACGATAAACATTTTAGATGTCCACTTGAGAATCTGGCGAAGGCACCCTGAGATATTCGGTCACATTTTGTATCCAGAAGAGTTCCAGGAGATATTCCAGAGTACCATTGGTGTGTTGGTGGAAACAAAGTACTTATTTAATTTAATTAAACCACTATTTCTATAAATCTAATTTATTTTTTTCATTTCAAAAACAATTTTTTTAATATATTAAAATATTTTCATTTTATATTTGTAAAAACTTCCTTGTAAAATAATTTCAAATTTTTTTTAATTTATTATTTTCAAACTTTTTATCCAGAACTTAAAATTTCTTTTTTAACTAAATATCTTTCATGCAGTTTTGTGTGAATTTAAAATAATTTTGTATTCAATAATATTATTTTAACTGCTTTTACTTTATCAAGATTATTTATAATTATTATAAGATCATATTGAAAATTAAAACAAAAGATATTTATTAAAAAATAAACACAACTAACGAAATAAGTATAATGTTACAATAACAATTTTTGCATATAAATTTTCATAAATAATAACAAATTATATTTTTGTGAAACTCAGCTAATCAAATAAACACTAATAAGTAAAATAAGTCAAAAAATAGGAAAAATGCAATATGAATTTGTTTTTAAAATAAATCATAAAAATCATTCAAAAATAACAATTTCAGAGTTATATAAAAACAGAAAGAGTCAATGAGCAAGTTTAACCCTTTTATCAATCAATTTCTCAAAATAAAAATGAAATGACTGAAATATTATTAATAAACATGTTATTTCAAGGAAGTTGAGATAACAGTAAATATAGGAACAAACTGACACTGTTTGTGAAGTTTACGGTAAACACAGGGTTCTTTTAATTTCTTGTTCATAAATAAATTAACATGAAACTTACTTTTTATTTACAAAATATAGTTTTAATTAATATTCTACGTTAAGAATATATATTAATGCATACTTAATTATTTGCTGAAAGCTCAATTTTTAAATACGCGCATGAATTCCTATAGTTTTTATCAAATAATATTTATCATCATTAGGAAATGTGATTCCATTACTAAACTTTACTAATAATTTTGTGCTGTGTTTAAAAAAATGTGTATGAAGATGCATTATAACATACATATAACGAAAATGTTATTAATTTTATTTTTGTATATATTGTTAAAAAGAATTTATTATCTGAAAATGTTACATCTTCATTAATTATTGTCATATATCTTGTTATTGTTCGAGCGAACAAATAAATGATTTACTAATATTCAATTGAAAGTTTTCAAATTCAATGAAACGTGCAATGCTTAAAAACTTGAATAGTTTACATATTCTAGCATAACTGAAATATTCATCATACCTTTCACAATCAGCTGCGATGAATAGTTATCAACACCGAATTTGTTGGAAACGACGCACGTGTAATTTCCTGCTGACGTCTCTTCGATGGGATCGACTCTCAGGGTGGAAATCTTGTCTTCCGTGGAGGCAGCTCCTTTGTTTTCTATGGCGACTCCATTAAAAAGCCACTTGAAACTCAAAGGGGGTTGGCCCCTCATAACAGCACACATCACGGACACTGCATCTCCAATTTTTATTTCACTCGGAAAACTAAACGGTTGAATTTTGGGTTTCTCTAAAATATGAATGACAGAAAATGCTATTTATACCAATAATAACATTTCATAATTTGTTGAATTATTTGAATAATTAATATGTATACAACATTATTATATATTAAAAGAATAATGGGTTAAGTTAGAAATATATTTTCTATACTTATAAAGGTACTCAGAAACACTTATGCAAAACTTCATGAATAAGAAATAACTTATTTCATTATACTCATGCATTTAAAGATTAAGTTTGAGGTATGTAATATAAATATGAAAATGTTGACAAATGCTTCATGTTGAGCGAAAATTAGTACATTTCAATGTTCCATGCATAGAATTAATAAAATGACTCTTAATGATGTACACTTATCAAATGTTTTTATATACTAATTTATCTACAGTGATACATGAATCCTAAATGTAGACGTCATATCATCAATTTTTTCTTACTTCGTATACAATTTAATAAATCAGTATACAATTATCAATGAATCAATCTCATGATTAATCATATAAAAGATATACGAGCAGAAAATAACTTAATAAGTAATAATTCAGTCTCCCAATAACTATGACTCTATTATTGAAACACTGAACATGAACTAATATAGCCGGTATAAGAATATATTTAAGTTACGTGTTTACTTGCATGGAATGTTTTCAATAAATCAAATGATGTTGAAACATGAACTCACCTGAAGCAAAGATCAGTGCAGCAGCATGCAGCAGGCCGAAGATCAGTGCAGACAAGGAATGCAATCGCATCACCGTGGTCTTCGACATGATTTTCGACTATGCAGCCATCGTTTCGGATGCCACCTTAAATGTTACGTGATTTTGTAAATCATGTCGCGTTCTAACAACACGGTACTGAGTGGAAAAGTAGCGCCACATAGCGGTTACTGTAGTAACTACTGTACTGTTTATTTAAAATTAAAACATAACAATAAAAATACTTTAAAGCCATACGTATTTATTGAGACATAATGGAATCTTACATAAAATATGAACAAAAAATTATAATTAAAAATTTCCATTTGAAAATAAGAATATATTTTGTAATCCTACCATGTACGATTAAAATTGCTTTTTTAGATAATTTATCTCCAACGTCGTTGCTGGCAACACATTCATAAGTTCCAGTGTTTTCTTTTCGAACGAATCCAAACACTAAAGATCCATTTTGAGATGACTGGGAAATCTTACTGCTATTATCTGAAACAAATTTTAATCTTAAAAGTCTTGTTTTAAGAAACTACTAATTATTTAAACATGTCATCATTTTTCTCAAAAATTTTATAAATTTTATGGAGTAATTTTTAGTGACTAATACAACTAAATTTTAAGTTAAATTATAAATGTGTTTATATCATCTTTATATTTACTGCTATTCTTATTAAAATTACGTTATTATGTGTTTTAAAATAAAAAGAAATTATTTTAAATAAAAATATTTTTAAGGTGATTAATTATAAATTTAAATGTGAATTCAATTTAATAATTAATCCTCATATTAAAATCACAACTATAACTGATTATTTAAATGTTTTCTCTAAGTAAGGAGCAGTAGTATTTCACGTAAATAACAAGCGAATTGATTATAATTGTTGTGAGTTTGCTTTGTCTGAACATGAAAAATAATGGCATTTCGACCAAGATCATATACCAATAAAATCTCTTTTTCTTTATTTACTTATTTCAAATTCTGTGATTAGATTCTTGTATACAAAAATGTTTTTATAAGTTTCTTAAGAGATCAATTATAACTTTTTATTTCCATGTGAGTTATCACAACATACTATCCAAATAGATAAAAGAATACATTATCAGCAGATATATATTGAAAAGGAATAATTTAAATCTTTTGTCTAATAAAATAATCCTAAAATATGCTTATATGAAATCACAATAAATCCACAGTAAAACTAAGAAGTAAAATAAACACTATTTTTTCTGTTCTAATTTTATCATAAAATTTTCTTATGATATATTCTCGAAACATAAGTGTAAATATTTAATTTTTCAGGTAGGTACAAAACAAGAAGAAAAATTATCAAATTTGGTATCTATTCATCATTAACATATGGAAAACTTTCAATTCTCTTATAAAAATTTAATTTATATTTCCACACAATATAAAATTTTAAATTAATTTATTTTCAGCAGTATTTTTTAATTGGATTATTGGTCTGTTTAGTTTAAACTTTGGTTTTTTATGCATTTTATAAATATATTTATATATTTAAAGTTAAGTAAAAACTCAGTTTAAATTACTTATTTTGTGCCAATGTATTTGTGGAACTGGATATCCGCGTACCAAGCACCTGAATTGAACCTTTTGCCCCTCGACGGCTTCCACATCCTCCGGTTCTATCATCCAGACAGGTGGAGCTAAGGTAAAAATTTTCCAGTTTTTATACGCATCATATAATTATTAATTGCAGATGTGCTGAAAACATTTATGCCATAATCTGTCTTTATGTATTAGAACCTTCATAATTATTGATTATGTAGTATAATTTCATTGCATGCTTATGTATGAATGATTGAATGAAATGTACATTTGAAAAAAGAGTCGTTTTGTCAATACTGGTAGCCTGAAGTAGTTATTTATTGTAATAAAGAAAAATATATTGTCGCATAAATTAAAATGAATATTTGTTAATTTATCATCTTAAATAAGGTTTATTTTGTGTACCTTTTACAGCTAAATAGGCAGAATGATTGTCAGTCCCATAGTCATTGCTGACGACACACGTGTAGTTCCCTGCTGAAAACTCAGAAACAGAATCGATGACCAGAATAGAAAATCTTTCATTTTGAGTCTCTTTAATGTCGCTTTTGGATAGCATAGGCTTGTTGTCTTTCATCCATTTAAATTTCATTGGAGATTTCCCTTTCAGAAGAGCACAAGTTATACTCACGCTGTCTCCTGAGTTGACAAGTTTAGGGAAATGAAAAGGTTGAATTCTAGGAGATTCTGTAAAAGAAGTATTACAGATAATTTAATTCTTGGATAAGGATACCCTACTTTGAATTATCAATTAGATACACATATTTTGGTAATTAAATTACCAAAATATGTGCATCTAAAATAAGAGGAAATAAAGTTAGCAATGACAAATATATAATTTGAAATGTTAAAATTATACATAAAAATGAGCATGTAACACTCTTAAAATATCTCATGCATCGTAATTCGAGTCCTGAAAATGCGGTGCCTCCCACGTATTCCAGCTTTTAGCATAATTGACGAATGTTCGATTTAGAAAATGCTAGTAACGTAACGCATAAATGAGATTAGACCGCACAATACACTGCACAATCTTTTGGAAAAATAAAATTTCAAAACTTAGGCCATGAGAATGTTGAAATGAATCATAAATAAAATTGTAATTATTATAAATATGAGCACATTATAGAAATGCATGTAAACATTATTAAGAATATTATATACTAGCCAATATTTATAAACTGATAATTTGTCATAACTACATTCCAGCTTTTATTTAATAATTTAATATAAGATTTAAACGAAATTTAAATTAAACATTTCCCATTGTATTCACAAAAG
Source organism: Latrodectus hesperus (assembly GCA_037975125.1). Classification (NCBI taxonomy): domain Eukaryota; kingdom Metazoa; phylum Arthropoda; class Arachnida; order Araneae; family Theridiidae; genus Latrodectus; species Latrodectus hesperus. The sequence goes on along the minus strand of CM075850.1, from coordinate 134,642,249 downwards.
ATTTTAAAACAAGTAATGGCCAGAAGTTATAGCCTAAATTAATAGATATTGAAACAAATCAACAAAAAACATATAAAGAAAACTGCAAAAGCAATGATAACTATCACAAAAATATATTGCAAATATTTCTTTAAATTATAACTTTCATGAATATGATAAATTCGATATATTTATCCTCACAACTGCTTCGATTCCGTAATGCACCATAGCTTCGGGAAATCTAAGATCTCTCTCTCTCTGCAGAGCATGAAAACTCGTTCAACTAAAGACAGGATCGCTAGCTATACTTAAATACCGAGCACAGAGAGGGTATTTTATTAGATGCAAATAACTAAATAAATTACACACGGAGTTCTAAAGCACTGCAGAGTGTAAGAAAATTCCTAAAACTAAATTCAATAAAAACGTTTTCAAATTTATTTAGCAAATCTACTTTATAATTTCATAAATTTTTCTAAAATGAATTTAGCCTATTATAAATTCCATTATAATTTTATAAAATGAATTGAACTTACCTTTACAAAATGATGCATCCAAAGTAAGTAGAATGAAAATACTAACGAGCGAAAGTTCCCACAATCCAAGCGATGACGCCGCTAATTTCATCGGAATTATGGACATCGTATTTCATCAGGAAGCTTTTCTAGATTTATAGTGTTAACGTTCGTACAAATTCTAAGGACTCATAATACAAAGTATCCAGATGCGAATTATTAGATGAACCACCGTCAATGTGTAGGTACTGACAACGATACGTGTTTGAATGCTTCGAGGAGTATAGGCTTTAGGTAGAACAAGTAGCGCCACATATTGGAAATATTTATAAGCATAAAATTAAAAAAATTGAAATGAAATCAAACATACGAAATAGATAATTATTTGGCGTTAAAGTTGAAGGACCTAAATAGTTGATGTATAAGAGGCAGAAATTATTTCCAAAATCTGAAGTACAAATAGAATAGGTACGGTTTAATAAAATAGGATTAATCTCTGACACAAAGGGGAAGCAAAAGTTAGATGCCTACATCATGAAGAAGAAACACAGTGAGACACATTTTATTTTGAAAAGTTAAAGTATTTTGTTCAATCATTGCTACATACCTCATTATTGTGAATTATCACAGTTGTACAAGCATCAGAATTTAAGGAAATCATTTAAGTAAAAACATTGCACACGCATGTAAGATAATAAATTAAGTAGATGTTAAAAAGACTACAAAACTGAGATATAAGTATTTTATTCCATTCTAAGCACTTAAATCATTTGCATAAATAAATATCATACTTGACCAATCAAGAGAGAAAATTGAAACAAAATTATTTATTTTTCAGAACAGAAAAGTGAAAAGTTTTCCCAAAGTCATTTTCTGCATCTTCCCAGCTATACTTTCCCTTCGTTGGCTTCTTTAAAATACAAATATGGTCGAGCGACTGTTTCATTTGCAGTTACTTCCGCTGTTACAGCTTCTTTCATATTTGATCCTAAAATTTATTTTTAAATTTTCTGATCAAATACTTAAAATTCAAACAAATGTATTTTTTTAAGTTTTATTTGTAAAATTTTAGAAGAAACTTTTGTACTTATTTCATATATTCTTAATTGAGTACAATTTAAGGGTTGATTGTGGTTCAGAATGTTTCTACTATTACAAATTGCACACATATTGTTAATTACATTAAATGTCGATGAGTTCCTGTTTCAGGAATGCAATTGTGTACGTTTTGTATAAATTTCAGTCCTTTCGTAACAACTGTTTGCAATGTGGGGGTAAAAAATATAAGTTTATGAATCTATTTATTAACGTTAATATTGATTTCATTTTAATATCTCAACAACTGCAACATGTGTGTGCATTTCATAGTTTTTCCTTTTCATAAATTGCTTACAAAATTGAAATATGAAAATGTTACCTCATTTTCTGGTACACTTCATGTTTGAAAATGCATAAAAATGTGCACTACTTTGACAAAGAATATTCTAATTTCATGCTATTGTAAGAATTATTTTAAAATATAATTTGAGAATATTTTTCATTGTTTTAGAGTAATTTTAAGAGAAGTAAAAAAGGATACCATTATATTAAGTAGTATACACAAGTAATTATCAGATTTTCATTAATCTGATTTAATAGATTTTTATTTATTTTTTGCTGATACTCCTTAAAATTTAGAATCTATTGTTTACAGAAAGTTCCTCAAATAAAGAAACCACTTTGCTATAATTAGTATTTGTCACTTAATTTCAATGATAATTTAAAAAAGGAAATTTTCTTTTTTGCTATTTATTATTACTTCGGTAAATGAAGGATTATAATATTTTCCTTATGAAAATTTATAATTTTTCTTATTTGTGTATTTTTAATACGATAATAATGTGCGATATAAAAGTTCTTTAACGTAAGCTATTCACTTTCTTGCATTAGGGGAATAATACTATCATTACTCTACAGTTTATCATTCATATAAATTTAAATGTATTTTTAATAAATCTTTATAAATTATTTTATAAATTCAATTATTTGTAGAAAGACGTGGAAAATAACTTGTGAGAACACGTGCATCTCATCCCACATCTTATCATTGACGCCTCAGAATGTCAGAAAGTCCCGAGACAGTACACAAAAATCCTTCAAAAATTATGTACATTATTTAAACCAGACAATTTCCTTAAACATTTATTAAATTTCAGAAAGAAAGGCGTATAGGTATTATGGTGAAAACTATAATTTATATAACTTTAGATAAAATACTTAAAATTGTTTTTTTTTTTGTATGGTTAAAGAGAAAAAAATCATTCTTTTTGTATGATGAATGAATTTTGTTATAACAATCATATTATTTTTATGAAAACTTTACAGCCACGGTATACTGAGAATCAAACATTTTTCCCATTGTTAATACTGTTAAATAAAACATATAAAAATCTCATTTTAATGATAATATGAAACAATAGGATTCTCAAATATAGCTAAAATTTTTCATCATAAAAATGATTCTTTGAGAAACTACTGGGAAAAAATTATAAATAATCTTATATCACAGAAAAACATGATAAAAGAAATAAATAGCGAATGATAATGTAACTATTTGAAGACTAACAATTAATTTAATCCCCATCCTTAGCGTTAGGACATTTAACATAAGTTAAAAGGGAATGCAAATCACTCTGTGTTTCATAATGCCTTGTATCACTAGGCTTGAACTTCATAAATTACACTCGTTTTTTATTTACATTAACATTATATTCTCAACTTAAATCATATTTATCTTTATTGTAAAACTAAAATACCATATAGTTTCAATTAAATCTTGAAATTTTGTCTCTAGAATTTTATTTTGAATAGATTACTATTATTCGAAATAATTATTATTTTATAAAAAAGAATATTTATCAACTTTAATTAAAATAAGTATTACGTTTCCAATAATGTAAGTAAAATATTGTTAGTATAAAATGTGATATTTTTAAAAAATATATTGAAATTTTCTCTTCCAATTATTGACTATCTTATTTGTTTATTGTTCGTATAAATGTTCTTTGATTAATCTACTTGTCTCGTGTCGAAACGTATAAAATATGTACTAACTATAAAATTAATATACTTTTAAAACATGTATGCATTAAAACCTACGTTAAGAAAAAGTTGATAAAAATTCATCAAATTATTATCTACCAAATTGCATTATTTATCTGGAAAAATACAAGCATTATATGAAACTTTTATGGAAAAATGAAGATATTTGTTGCAAAAAATGTTTCATTTTTCGTATCTGCACAAAATTAATAAACGTGCTTTCAATGATAAAAGCTGTGTAACACATATTAGACTGATAAGATGATAAATAAGGCAATAACAGGGATTTCTCAAAAAGGTGACATGCTAATTATTACTGTTTACAAAAAATTCAATCAATGAGATTTTAATTAATTAATCAAAAGGAGCATCTAATACATAAATAACCAAATATTAAAATAGAAAAGAAGTTACTTAAGCATTTAAATATATTTAGTGCCTCACATGTTCCTCTTGTAATTTTATTTTTTGTAGCATAATCAATTTAAAAAATTCTTTAATTAACTCTACACTCATTCCATTTGAAAGCAACTTTCCAAATGTTTTTCTTTATAACACAAGTCAAAATAATTTATTTGATTTTTAGGTATAGAAAATCCAGAGAATTTTGTTAAGAAAATGATAAATATTATGTATGGTGGTGAACTTGTTAAAAATATTACCATTGTGTTTTCTGATCTAATTTATGTATATGATAATTAAACAAGTGTAATGCAAGTTTTAACTATCCATTAAATGTATAAGCATAAGATGTTTTTAGTATTTGCGAAAAAGAAAAATTTCTTTGTGTGAGATTACTAGTAATAGATTAATGCATGCATTTGAATTATATGAAATACCGAGCATTGTGTTCAAGACGATTTGTTATTAACATAATTTTCTCTTTTTCCTTCCAATAAATATTTCTTTAAATGTTTTATATTTTCATAAGTTTTATTGTTTAGTATGTTCCCGTAATCTAAACCCTACCAAAAGCAGCCCGCGTCACAGTTTTCTTAACACAATCAACATCGTCTCGTTCACATTCCTTCTCGCCTTCGCATTGCTTCAGTACAGAGCAGAGTAAGGACAGCAACGTCGACCCACTTCTCTTCCCTGAAAAAGAAATGTGCATGTTACATGAATTGAAAACAAACCATTTTAATAATAAAATGGTAAGGATTAATTTGAGAGTAAATACCAGTTTTTTTTCTTCGGAAAAACCTTAAAGTAAGATATTTGTGTATATCTCTTGTTGCATATTTATTTGCCTTTAATTTTATTTCATAGCGAATGTTTTGTAAAACAATTTAATTAAAATCATTTTCAATATATTATTAATATTTGACTTAAATATCTAAAAAGATGTTCAATTCCTATAAAAATGAATGATAAGGACAAATGTTTATCTCATGTTTAAAACTAAATCTAAAAGAAAATTTATTTTTATATAACTTTTTTAAATGTTATATTTTCTTTTATAAGATATTTTATAATTAAATAAAATTCCTTTTAATGGACCCATTAAGCTACTGTATAATGTAAAAAATAATGTATATCTTCCCTTTATAATGTAAAAAAACATTATTATATAAATTTCACTGCTTTCAAAATATGAGAAAAAGTCTTAAAATTAATTTTTTTCATTTGTAAAAGACTTCTTACGTCTTGTAAGAAACATAAAGGTTTTATAGTTTTAATCTATAAAATAAATTGTGTGATATGCTTCCTATTAAGTTAGAGTGACACAGTTTTCTTAAAATTAAGGTTGCAAGATATAAATTAACTCTTATCTCTTTTTATAAATATTTTTATCTTTAAATCATAATATGTTTAAATTATATTATAAACTTTTCTTTTTTTTAGAACTATATGCATTTTCAAATTGAAACATCAATCACATCATTTATCGACATATAGCTTATTTTAATTCATTACACATATTAAAAATATTTTATTAGTTTATATTTAAAAAAATAATCTTTTTTCAACATTTAAATCATACTTTTCTTTTTCTATGTTATTCAAGGTTCCAGCCGAACCCCACACGCGAACCTTCGGCGCTTTTTTGACGCTCAGTCAACTAGGAGAAATTATAATTAATCAATCAATGAAAATCCTTAATCAGTTTAGTAATTTTAAGTAATTAGTCAATGAAACAATTTAATCAACTGAATTATTTAACAAATAAAGATTCAGCAGAATAAAGATTGAATAATGTGACAAACCTATTGTTATTAACAAACAGTTGCTAATGTTCTTAAAGTTTATTGGAACCGTATGCTGACGTTTCCTAGATTCCGGTCTTTAACATATGTATGTACATCACGCGTTATGGAGAATCAATCGTAAAACAAAGTTTTAAGATTTTTTCTTTCAAATAGTTGGAATCGACTATTCTAGATATTATAAGTCCTGCTGCATTAATTTCTAATTCATAAAATAACTATTCAAAATAGCTCAAATAACAACTTTTCTATTAATTTTTTTAAAATATAAATAACTTTTGTAAATTCGTTTTAATAAAATGCATATATTCTAAACACTGAATAAATTTTACAGTCTCATGCAAAAATAATTAAGGCAATATTAAAGATTTTTTGAGCATGAAATGATTGCTTAATACAATTCTAATGTGCTTATTTTAATGATCTATATACATAAAATAAACTTTTCAAATTATGATAAATAACAAAGTAAAAACCAACACATTACATAAGTTAGTTAAAAATAGGTTATACGAAAATTCTCAACAATTTAAGACAGTTTTAATTTTAATGATTGCAAGGAAAATTGATCAAGTAAATTATTTACAACAATTTTCAATTATATTTTGCATTATTTTATTATCATAAACTAATGTAAAATATTTAACTTTGTCAGTTTCTTCAATAAATTTTAGGGGATTAATAAAATAGTCCATTTTCTTAAATGTTTAACAACAGAAATGCAGCAAAATCTTTTCAAATAATTTAAGAAATAAAATATGTTAACAAAACATTGTATTCAAAAAGCAAAAAATAAATTTAATAATTCTCTCATAATTAATTATTCAAAATTTAATTATATAATTTAATATATACCTTATTTATCTTCAAAAACTTGTTTTATTTAGATATTGGAGTAAGAATTATATTCAAGAACGCAAACTTTTTTCTTCCATATTATTAGATCTTATGATACATTTTTTTCATATGTAAATCGTACGCAATATACTTAGCACACTTCAATTCATTTTAATACTCTTCAAATTTGTATAAATATAGTTTTCAATGTTTGTTATATAGTAAAATATTATTTTGCTTACCTTTGATGTTGAAAACAATAGAAAATGTATCTTTTCCATGAGCGTTGCTAGCGACGCAAATGTAATTTCGTGAGGAATTTTTAGTCACACGGTCAATCAATACGATGGAAAACTGTTCCATTTTGTTGACATTGGAATTTAGAAGTCTCTCACCATCATGGTACCATACAATTTTAAACGGAGGCTGACCTCGCATCACAGTACAAGTAACTGTAACAGTACGCATTCTCTGGAAAACTAAAATGTTGGAGAGCGGGTGCATCTGCAATTTAAAATTTCAAAACCAATCGTAAGCTTGAATGAACGAACCATTTTATGTACTTAAAGCTATAGAAATAATTATATGTTTCAGATGACTATTACTTACCACTGCCGAGCACTCCTAGCATGAGATATCCAATGTAAATCAGAAGTATTTCAAAAAAATCATCGTTGGTTTTCTTCGTGAAGAATAGGAAATAGTTATAAACAATTGAAAATTCAACCTGAACAAAAGACGATGTGTTTGTCTCAAATGCTACGCTTCTTTAACGCATAATGGCGATTGAACTGATTCACTTTCAAAAATTCCCCTTTCCCATAACATCCAATCATAGAAAGCTATACAGGAATTATAATTAACTATTTTAAAAATAAGTACATCCTTAATACAGCAATTTAAAAACATTTGTTAATAATAAATAAGCTGTAAAACATTATAAATATGATTAAATAAAGAAATATAATCATAGCAAATTTTAAAGTACTGAAGAAATATTAAATACTAATGCTTATGTAAAACATTTTTAATGTTTTACATTAAAAATGTTTTACATAAGCATTATGTTTACATAAGCATTATGTAAAACATTAGCATATGTTTTACATATGTTTATTCTTTTTCCAATTTTTTTTTTTTTGAATTACGAAGGTATTAGGTAGTTAATACCAATAAATTTCTTGAAATTTTAATCATGCTCGCATAAGAATAAAATTATAAATAATTTCTTTGAGGGAAATATACTTAAACTTTTGAACAGATCATAAAATATATTTAATAACAAAACTTTTACAAATACTTTTAAAAAATAGTTGAAATTTATTAATTTTTTTCTCGTATTATAAGAATCGCTACATAAGCCTTCTGGTGTTATTTAATGATGGACATTTTCTCGAAATATAGAAATGTCTTTTGATTTATTACCTGTAATATTTCCCTTAATTATAAAATATTGTATTAAGGTATTGCTAATATCTAAGACAATGAAGTTTTAGCTACTGGTTGCGTAAAATATTTGTGTCGCAAAACTAAGGTCAAAATTATTTCTCTTTTGAAGAAACTGAACACATTGTGTGAATGATTTATATTTCAAGCGAAAATTGAATAAATATATGACAAAATAAGATTTATTGTACAAATATAAGACACAATATATTTACAAATAAGTTGTTAATATTAACGAAGGCTTCAGAAACATGATTTTATATATTTTAAGCAAACATTTTTTTTCCAACGGTGGGCACACTTGGGTGACGAACCCTATGTCACAACAAGGCCATAGACTGCTACTCATTTATCGTTACCCAGCGGGCACTTGTGAACGAAGTCACGGAGGCGAGTAGCGTTTCCTGCGTCATATCACCACAAACCCGTTTATAGGGTGGGCCACATTCATACCACAACATGCACACATCATATAAGAGAGGACAGAGAAACACAGAGAAGGAAAGAAACATCCATGCCCGAGCCGGGATTCGAACGGGAACAACAGATCAGGAGTCAGGAACGCTAACCACTCAGCCAATCGGTCGGCATTTTAAGCAAACATACTTTAAATGAAAATTACAGTGCGCGTGATTTCTTCGCTTAAGTGATCTAAGCATTTTATTTTATCGTGGATTTATAAATACGTTATAATTGATTGCATAACCTTGTAAAAGTGTAATTATTATTGCGAATGTCTATAACAACAGTGAATAGTACTTTATAACAAATGAATCCAAGAGCAAATAAAACAATTAAGGTAAATTTTAACGTAAATCAATTGCTTATAGAATTATAATATTCCAAAGAATTTACTGTGTACATGAATACTAATAGCTTCTACAAGAAACATCACACCAAGAATTGTTACAAAAAATTTAAATAGAAATTTAATCGTAGTAATTTAAAGATTAGTAACCAGTTTTTCACTTCATGGTCGAGATTATCAACTTCATGAGCCACAGTAAAATTCATACGACGACTTGATAAAAGCTTGGAAATGCTCCAGAATAACTGTGTGTAAAAGATACTTCCCATCTAGGGTTTCCGTCGGATCCCCCCTCCCCCGCAGCGTTCAGTTGGAGAAACTCGCGTCATTTACAAGTATGCTGGAGATTTGAAATGAAAAGTATCATATTATTGCGATCACGTGATAACTAATATATGCCACTAATGTAGTTTTAGCAATGGTTTATTAATTTTTGTGGTAATATGATAATTTATGTCCTACCGAATACCGTGAGCACAACAGATTTCTGAAGAGGTTCATCAGATCCGTTATCAGATTCACATTCGTACTCGCCTTCGTGTTGTTTTAGAACAGGATTCAACAGCAGAGACCCGTTGGAAGATGGCAACCATAATGAGTCACTCTTGCTTCCTGTGAACAAAAAAGCAGCAGATCAGATAACTTACTCTAAAGTAAAAAATTCAGTTTATTTTAATTCTTATTCTTAACCAAACTCAAATTATTCATTTCGAAATAAAACTCGTATTTTCTTATGATTATAAAGGTAAAAAGATATGCCACAATTCATTTCTTAATTCGCAAGAAAATTGATAATATTCAATAAATATTTTGATAAATCAATGATAGAATATACATATATTCTATCATTAATCACCTTATGTGTTTTCATTTGAGAAAGTTGTAGTTTCAGTATTGCCGTTAATTCTATGTAATGTGAATAGTTTCCGAAACTAAGATGTTTCCAATTTTCTCACCTTTGTTGAACTTAGGAGTGGCTCTGATAATTTTTATTTTCTTATAGCAAACAATATAAGAAAATTTAATCCATTGTAATTTTTCTATATATCAGCTTTTTCAAATTAAATGAACTTCAAAATTAATGTTGAAAATAAAATAAAAACATAATTTTTTACTAAATTTAGAAAATCTCTGCATATTTAAAATATTAATACATGCAAATAATTATTTTTAAAATTAATCAATTATTGAGCATTAAATCATGCTTTGTATTTACAATAGCATCATATTTTATCAATAATAAAGAATTTGAGTTATCGATATTTTAACTCAAGAAGATTTTTCCAAAATTTTCATTTCATCTCTGTGAAGAATTAATCATAAAGTTTTTTGTACATTTCCAAAAATTAATTGCGAAGACAAATATTGGAATTTTAAGATCATATTAATCTCTGAGAGTTTGCTAAATTTGAACGACTTTACGAAGCTTAAAAGTTCATTTCTATGTTAACATTTTTGTAAACTCACTTTAAAAACTTTTCTTATTGAAATGCTGAGCATTTTATTTTCCTTTCTTATACACTAAAAAAAATTTTAAAAATTCTAATCAAATATAGAGACTCTTAAATATTCGTTTTAATGTTTAACTTTTTAAAGAGTTTTACTATTTTAAATTTTTTATAGATTTGGGAGGACATTTTTAGTAATATCAATTTTCCAAGCTAAGAATCTTACAATTTATTACATGACTTCTATTAATAAAATAAATGAAACGTATTTCAAGTATATTGTAAAGTATTTTCTCAAAATATACTTTGAACATTTCCTTTACGTAATTTGAAATTTCTCTAAATTCCTTTTATCATTCCTTCATTAATTCACGTGTTTATAAAATCTTTTATATTATTTATTAACTATGCTTTTTTTGGAATTTATAATATATTTACGTGCAAATGTGTTTAATGAAACTGTTATCTTAAATAATGAGTGTAATTTTATAAGTTTATGCAAAAATCGGGGAACCAGATATTTTTTCTTTGCACATACCTTTCTTCTTCCACGTGACCTGAGGAGGTGGAAATCCTGAAGAAGTACACATGAATTCAACACGTGACCCTTCAATGCTCGCTTGGCTTTCAGGTTCAATCAGCCAAGAAGGGGGAGCTGTAAATATGCCAGTAGATATTTTCAAAAAATCGAAAATTTAAATCAAGCAAAACAATGAAAGTACTTGTCTGTCGCTTACACTGATTTATATATAGTGAATAGAATAAATGCAGTGTATCATGTGAAATAAGTATTTTTTTAGTATTTTTATAATTAGTTTAATATTGCTATTAACAATCCTACAGTATAAACCTGAAATAGGAAACTAAATATGTATCCCAACTTATCAACTTATAAAACGCCATAAGATATTGATTACCTAAGTACATAATATAAAATAATTCATTTTTTCTTTTTTCAAAAAAGTTTAGTTAGTTCTATTGTATGTTGGATGGATATTTTGAGTTTAAAATAATATGAATAATTATGTTTGAGTTAAAAATAATATTAATGTTGTTGCTTATCCCTGACTGGCGTGACAGTACCATCACACCAGCCCCATGAATCCAAAAATAGTCAGTCTCTCAAGCACCATTTCCGGTCTCAACTCCATGTCTCCTCTCTCACACCCAATGCACTGAAAAATAGGAGATGGGGAGGCCTGAACCACTCGACATAATAATAGGAATAAATATGTTTGAGTTAAAAATAATCTGAATAATAATATCTGAGTTTAAAATAATAGGAATAATAATGTTTAAGTTTAAAATATTTTAAATTACACGAATTTTTAAGCAATTTTTTAAATTGAAATTCGTAAAGTGATGATTACTTTGAGACACATTAAATATTTCGAAATTTGTGTGTCGATATTCAAGTTAACCTGTGGTTAATTAGAATATATAAATCATTTACTATTCTTCAAACTTTATGAAATGAACTCTTAGTAAAATATTCATTAAAATGTTTTTATAATTTATATTTATTGACGATGCATTTATAAATCTGCTAAAAACAAATTAAACACGTAACAAAAAATCCTCAAAGCATGAACTGAATTTATGCTTAGTTGATATTTTTACTGGAAGGTAAAACAAATGGAATTATTAAACCTCATACTTACTAAAATATTTAGTAATAATCTTATCTTACCAAAACAATCTTCTGATATCTTAAATTAATTCTTAATATCTTAATGGAGAATAACATATTTCAGGAATTCTTCTGTTGTAAAATCTTAAATAGATATCATAGAATTTAGTCAAAACAATTTTAAAGTTTCATATGGAATTTCAAATTGAATCCACTATGTATATAAGTTAAATGAATTGATTATTTTGCCTGTAAGAGCTTATTCCTACAAATGAATTAAAATGTCAAAAATGGACTATCTTTCAATAATAAAAATAATTTTTTAATATGTTTTAGAATATGTTTACTTGATATACATTGGTGAAATAATTCATAATCTATAAATATGTGGGAATCATTTAGCTAAAAAATTTCTTAAAGCAGTATAAAATGTTTATCATTTGGAATAAAAGCGACCAGTCAGCATTTTTAGATATAAAAATTGTTACTAATTTTCTTATTTTTAGTTATTTTAATATAAAAATGTGTGTATTTTATAATATATATATTCTAATATAAAATTATATACTGAAACATTTTTATACATATTTGAATAAAAGTTTTATAAATAAGTAATTAATGTTTCCAGAAACTCCAATTTAATGTTTCGATATTAATTATAATTTTCAAAAACAAACTTCACATTCTCAGAAAATTAGAATTTCTTATTTTTTCTTTCAACATAAACGGAGTTTATATTCATTGAAGTTGGAACAAAAAGAGCTTTGTTTCTTTACTTACAATATCACTCATAGCTTTGTAAATTTGTCACCAATGATAGATTAATTTTTTATCACCTAAGATAAACAAATCAAGTTTCTTGCAGATGTCGAATTGAAGAAGTACATTTAATAAAAAACATTGGTTATATTATATTTTAAGTATTTTCTTCATATAAGAAACAAAAGTGTCGCCATTGTATTGCATCTCTTAGGAAGCTAAATGATCCTTCGCGTTTCTGCCATAAATAAAAGATTCAAAATGCAACTTACCCTTAACATTCAAAATTGTAGAAAACGAATCACTTCCATGCACGTTACTAGCCACACACGTGTAATTTCCTGAAGAATTTTTAGTTACGTGATCTATGAAAATGCTGGAAAATTTTTCCATTTTGTTGACGTTTTGCAATAATTTTCCATTGTGGTACCAAATGATTTTGAAGGGCGGCTCGCCTTTCATCACCGTACAATGAATGCTGACACTGTGACCGATCTTCACATTTTCAGGAAAACTAAAATGTTGAATGATCGGTACCTCTGAAATTATAGGGGCGTTGAAATCAACATTTAATGGGCTTTAAAATCACATGAGTCATTATAAGCATGATAGAGCATAATACGTACCGTCACCAAACACTCCATATATAAGATATCCAAAAACCGTGACTAGAATTTCAAGATGATACATCATTGATTTCATCCATTAAAAGTCAGTGAAAAATAGGAATGTTGTTAGCGAATAATAAACTTAAAAAACATCATCATGGCATTAACGCTGTTCACGGCGTTAACACAAATTCGCAATGGCGATAACATTTGTGCTGCTTTAAACTGCTTTAGCTATTCACCCCTGTTTTGTGATTCTTGAACAACTAGCGCCACATAATGGCCATATTATAAACTATATCTAAATTATGTCGGTATCTCAATAAAGAATATTTATTATTATGGAGAATGCATTTCTGTATTAATAATATATTTTATACTCTATTATCACACCATTACGCATAATAAAATAAGTAATGTCATCATATATTATTTATGCTGTAAATTAAAATGGCAAATAATATTTTTTACATTAAACATCTGTATAAAACTCTTTCATTATTAAGCATATAATGCAAAAAACTTCAATAAAGAAGTATATTTTGAAATATATCTGTTTTGCGTCAAAAACCAAAACCGGTTTTCAAAATCAAAGCAAAAATATTACAACTCTCTATCCTGGTACTTAAATACAATAAGATTCTATGTGTTAAAATCATCATGGGCTGGTTGGCTAGGACATACGTTCTCATTATCGAAGGCAATGAGTTTGAATCACGATCCAACCAAAAAATCCAGCGTGTTTGCTGATGATGGCAGGGGCACGTTAATTATGTCGATGTGACAATATCTTGCATGCGAAATGATAAATCTGGGGATAACATGCCAAGCTATTAGGGTTTTCTGCTTGGTCCCTGCTTCTAAATTACGTAGGCCCCCCTATACCTGGCTGAGATGGCACTGTATACCCCACTGTTCCTATCGCTTTATGGTTCTGAACGATCACAATCCTAGTTTCAATCTGGCATCAGGAAAATTATTTTACATGTTAAGGATTTATTTTATGATTAAATGCATTTTTCAATACATATATATATATATATATATATATATATATATATACATATATATATATATATATATATATATATATATATATATATATATATATATATATATATATATATATATATATATATATATATATATATATATATATATATATATATATATGTATGTATATATATATATATATATATATAAATATATATATATATATATAACTGGAATATTACGAAACGAATTAAAACTGATATAAATTACGAAATTGAAAATAAAGCAGAATTTTTATGTTTTTAAAGTTATTCATTGAATTAGATGAGTATACATTGAAATGTTAGGACCTGAGAATAAGAAAACTTTTAAATCCATTGATTTTACTGTTAATTCTGTACGTGTCAAAAATTTTAATTCTACTGCATTTTTGTCTGTTAGTGTGCCAAGTTTTGTGGGTAATATTTTTCAAAGACGTAATTTTAATATAACTAGAAGACTGTTTCCTCGTGCATTAAATTTACTCGGTAAAGCTTATCTCGCAACTCAGAATTTTTTTTTATATAACCTAATAAAACTGCCGAAAAGCTTTCATTCATTCATCAATGAGACTCTTAATCATATTTGTATTGTTTTTAGTTACAGGAGGAAAATAATGCGAAGGACTTTTTTAATGAAAATACAATACTTAAAGTATATACTTTACTTTCATCCCTTTTAAACTTGTATTCGTGATTGCTGTGGAGTTTTTAAACGCAATTAAAATAAAGCTATGTAATGTGTTTTCATTAAACGGGAAATTACATTTGAAATAGTAACTTGACATATAATCATAAAATATTCCGGATATATTACAAATTATATTTACATTTAAATAAATGTGTATAATATCATAGAAATATGGTTTAACATTATTAAAAAGATCATAATTCAAATTTTTTAAAATTAGACTTTAAAGTTAAAAGATGTTGTTCTAATCAAAAGAACAACACTTTTAGTTTTTAAAAGAACTGAAATTTGTTAGACAATATCTTTTAAGACAATTTATTATAGAATGAGATATAAAAAATGAAGTCAAGTCGAAATTTCTCAATTACAGTTCGAAGCATTCAAGTGACATAAATTGCTATATATCAAGGGTAACAACACAAAATAAAGAGTTTTTTTTTCCGATAAAACGGATGTAAAATCCTTAGAAATAAGAATTATTTTAATCATTCGAATATATGCCGTTTATAACCTTGCGCGTATCTCTATGCAAATAATTTCACTTTAGTGTGCAAAATAAAATGACTTTTAGAATAAAAAAGCAAAATAAAATGATTTATTCCTCAAAATATTTGTTTGAAAAACTAAATAATAATTATTTTAAATATTGTAAATATCTAACAATTTTATATAATAAAAATGCAGAATAATCTACTGAAATATATCTCATATCAATGACTTTTATAAATAATTATTTTTTCGTGTTAAAAAAATCAGAACCATTATCTGCCATAAATAAACAAATATATTGCTTCATAATTAAAAAATCAATGTGAACTGTATTAGAATAATTTTTCCCATATTAAATAAAAACATTAATAAGAAAAATAATGAACATAACACGAGACAAATGTTTATAACCAGTAAGACCAAAATCTGGTTTAAAAGTTTATTTGGCTACCTAAAAATCATAAATCGTAGTTTTATTTCACATATCAAATTACAATGGACAGTTCACTCGCAAAAATGACATTAAGTAACTCATTACTTGACGGTGATACGTTTTGCGGTTAAAAAATTTAATTTTATTAAAACAATTTTTAAGAGAAGCAAATGCTTGGTCATTTTTCAGACAGCATTTTTTTATAAGATATATATATATATATATATATATATATATATATATATATATATATATATATATATATATATATATATATATATATATATATATATATATATATATATATATATATATATATATATATATATATACGTAACCTGTATAAAATCATAAATGCATGCGGATGTATTTCAATGTAGGTAAAGTGTCATAACTTTTATAAATAGAAACACAATTCTTAGTGTTTTAAAGTTCATGAAAAAATTGCGTACTTCTTATCCTTATAATTTTTATACACCTTTTTAACATAGCATTTTACAATTTTTTCATTAAAAACTGATTTTATAGTTAATAATTAGAATAATTATAGATAAAGAAATTATAAGATGCAATAGTAATAAAAGAGGTAAAAAAATGTAAAATTAAAAGCTTAAAGAATCTTAAAACTTTTTTCAATTCAAATCTGATTTTCTAATGCTAAAATGTATTATGATTTTCAAATATCTTGATGAATACGATAAAAAAAGTAATTGTGGTAAACACGTCCTTCATCATCAAAACTTCTTCATTTCGGAAAATGCTCTCTCTCTATGTTAACAACAATATAAAAGTATACAATACCACACAGTAAATAAATAGTATTGAAACTATACTAAAATACATACCATAACTGTAAAGTATAGAAACTAATACCAAATTGAATTTGTAAATAGCAAATAATAATTGGTCTCGATGAATGAAAGAATTATACATTTAAAGAAAAATATATTATTTGCATTAGGCTTATATACATATGTGTGTGTGTGTGTGTGTGTGTGTGTGTGTGTGTGTGTGTGTGTGTGTGTGTGTGTGTGTGTGTGTGTGTGTGTGTGTGTGTGTGTGTGTGTGTGTGTGTGTGTGTGTGTGTGTGTGTGTGTGTGTGTGTGTGTGTGTGTGTGTTAGTTATAAAATTTTGTTTTTATTTATAATTCCATTAAAATGTGGAATTATAAATAAAAACAAAATTTTATTTTGTTAAGCAGTGGAACTGCGTTAACATTATAACTATGAATTTCTATATTTTGATTCTCTCATGCTAGCTTATATTAAATAAAATAAGTTGTTTTTAAAGTCTAAAAATAAAAATAATTAATTCTTAATACATTTTGTTATAATTTCCGTTCATTGAAACTGTCACAATAGGTTGATTGAAAACTTCACACACATTGCACAAGATTTTGAATTAACTGAAGAATTAATTTTAAAAGTTTTTATATGTTATTATAAAATTGTTTTACTCAAGTTATTAGCATATTTTGAAAATTTATATGGATACAACATGAACTTTTTCGAAAAACATTTTTTTATTTTATATTGATGTTAATAAATATAGTTAAATTGTTTGTTAAATGTATTCTAATTCAATCAAATATTAAACGCTTCATATAATTTTCGCTCATTATATATAATTAAAAGTTTTGAGAGATCAGTTAAATATATATTTGCTTTTAAAAATTTTTATGTTAAGAAATGCTTAACCTTGACAATTTTAATAAAAAATACTCAAGTATTAGTTTCCTATAAGAAAAAGATATAATATAATATATATATATATATATATATATATATATATATATATATATATATATATATATATATATATATATATATATATATATATATATATATATATATATATATATCTTTTTATTTATACATCTCTTTCTTATCTTTTTATATATATATATATTTATGATTTTCTTAAAATACAATTATTTCTTTATAATAAATGTGAATGTCACAAAAAGAAGCATTTTAAAATCATCTTTAGTATAACATTTCCGAATTCATGTATAAGTGTTAAAACTAAATTCTTTTTAACAAATTCCATCCTAATGATTGTATTTAATTGAAGAAAATGAGTGATAATTTTATAAATACGGATTAAATTAAACTATTTTCAAACAATTTCATACAATTATTTGTCTTCTTAAGAAAACATTATCATACTCTCACAAGCCGTACCTTTCTTTCTCCGCGAGATTCGAGGGGTTAGAAACTCTGTAGCTGAACACATGATTTGCCCCTCCTTGACAATTTTGTCTTCAGGCTCAACCAACCAAGAAGGTAAACTATAAAAACATGGTATTTTAATTATTTTGAAAGCTTTAGAATTTTTATCAAAGTGAAATAAATCTTATAATAAAAAATAAAAAACCGAATTCGTTTCAAAATGAAACATTAAAAGTAGAAAAGGACAATATAGATCACAAATAGCCACTAAGATTGTATGGAGATTTCATTAAAAACAGATTTAATACAACTGGAATGCCTATAAAAATATGATAGCTTTTTCAATTTGTAAAGAGGTAAATATTACTTTTGCTTTATTTTCCTTGTGAATATATAAGTACTTATTTTCATGTGATACTTTTTAATCAAATAAAAAAGAAAGTATGTCAGTGAGAATTATCTGAAAACAAAAATACTTTAAAAGTGTATTTTGTAATGTTTCCTATGACTTATAAAACATACTTTTAAATAAACAATCAATAAATTTAATTTATAAGATTAGTTAAACTAAAAATATTCCCATGTATATGGATAAAATCACAACAATATATATATATATATATATATATATATATATATATATATATATATATATATATATATATATATATATAAATTGCTTTATTCCTATACAAAATCATAACCAAATTTCTAGCGGAAAAATATTCTTCAAAAACTGAAATTATTTTTAAATATTTACTGTGAAACAATCTCTTAATAAGAAAAAATATATTTCAATGATAATCTGCCTTTGCAAAATTTTTAACATTAAAAATTGTATCTGAGGACTTATTTACTTTCCTTGTATTTGTTTGCATAAATCAAATTACTTTTTTGCTAATACGCATAATTTAATATAAATATCCGCCATTAAAATTAGCTTATATTACAATACAACCTTAAGGAAAATTGTTAAATAATTTATTTAAATCCTTCTTCTAAACAATAACAAGAGTATGAGAAAAGAAAATCCATCTGTAGAGGAAGAGTCATAATCAGTGGGAATTTAATTTGAAGGTTCGTAGTAAAGACATAAAGATATTAAATCAGTATAAGAAAGATAAATTATTTCAGCTTTACTAATAAAATATTTCAGTATTATTTACATTAAAAATTAATATTTTTTTATTCATGTAAAAGTGCAATTTAAATATTGGTTGGAGTTCTAACAGCAAGATAATTTTAAATATTTTTGTTATTTCATTAGTAAAATATTTAACTGCGTTTTTAAATAATCTAAGATTGAACTGTCATTTTAAATATTTCTTGCTAAAAATCATCTTTCTAAATGAATGTTTTAAATTATTTAGATACACAATAATCTGGAGAACTGCTTATTGAATATGTTTTGTTAACATCCCGCAACAGATCATATTCGCTACATAAAAGGAAAATAAGTAAGAGGGGTTATGTGCAAAGGTACTTAAATAATTAGCTTAAGATAATAATGTTATCAAAAGCTTAAAAGGCTTTTTTCTGAGAATATAAATGTATTTATTTGAACTTGAAGGAATCATTAGTATACAAGAAATAATTAATCGATATATGTATGTATATATATATATATATATATATATATATATATATATATATATATATATATATATATATATATATATATATATATATATATATATATATATATATATATATATATATATATATATATATATATATATATATATATATATATATATATATATATATATATATATATATATATATATATATATATATATATATATATATATATATATATATATATATATATATATATATATATATATATATATATATATATATATATATATATATATATATATATATATATATATATATATATATATATATATATATATATATATATATATATATATATATATATATATATATATATATATATATATATATATATATATATATATATATATATATATATATATATATATATATATATATATATATATATGTATATATATATATATATATATATATATATATATATATATATATATATATATATATATATATATATCTTTTTATTTATACATCTCTTTCTTATCTTTTTATATATATATATATTTATGATTTTCTTAAAATACAATTATTTCTTTATAATAAATGTGAATGTCACAAAAAGAAGCATTTTAAAATCATCTTTAGTATAACATTTCCGAATTCATGTATAAGTGTTAAAACTAAATTCTTTTTAACAAATTCCATCCTAATGATTGTATTTAATTGAAGAAAATGAGTGATAATTTTATAAATACGGATTAAATTAAACTATTTTCAAACAATTTCATACAATTATTTGTCTTCTTAAGAAAACATTATCATACTCTCACAAGCCGTACCTTTCTTTCTCCGCGAGATTCGAGGGGTTAGAAACTCTGTAGCTGAACACATGATTTGCCCCTCCTTGACAATTTTGTCTTCAGGCTCAACCAACCAAGAAGGTAAACTATAAAAACATGGTATTTTAATTATTTTGAAAGCTTTAGAATTTTTATCAAAGTGAAATAAATCTTATAATAAAAAATAAAAAACCGAATTCGTTTCAAAATGAAACATTAAAAGTAGAAAAGGACAATATAGATCACAAATAGCCACTAAGATTGTATGGAGATTTCATTAAAAACAGATTTAATACAACTGGAATGCCTATAAAAATATGATAGCTTTTTCAATTTGTAAAGAGGTAAATATTACTTTTGCTTTATTTTCCTTGTGAATATATAAGTACTTATTTTCATGTGATACTTTTTAATCAAATAAAAAAGAAAGTATGTCAGTGAGAATTATCTGAAAACAAAAATACTTTAAAAGTGTATTTTGTAATGTTTCCTATGACTTATAAAACATACTTTTAAATAAACAATCAATAAATTTAATTTATAAGATTAGTTAAACTAAAAATATTCCCATGTATATGGATAAAATCACAACAATATATATATATATATATATATATATATATATATATATATATATATATATATATATAAATTGCTTTATTCCTATACAAAATCATAACCAAATTTCTAGCGGAAAAATATTCTTCAAAAACTGAAATTATTTTTAAATATTTACTGTGAAACAATCTCTTAATAAGAAAAAATATATTTCAATGATAATCTGCCTTTGCAAAATTTTTAACATTAAAAATTGTATCTGAGGACTTATTTACTTTCCTTGTATTTGTTTGCATAAATCAAATTACTTTTTTGCTAATACGCATAATTTAATATAAATATCCGCCATTAAAATTAGCTTATATTACAATACAACCTTAAGGAAAATTGTTAAATAATTTATTTAAATCCTTCTTCTAAACAATAACAAGAGTATGAGAAAAGAAAATCCATCTGTAGAGGAAGAGTCATAATCAGTGGGAATTTAATTTGAAGGTTCGTAGTAAAGACATAAAGATATTAAATCAGTATAAGAAAGATAAATTATTTCAGCTTTACTAATAAAATATTTCAGTATTATTTACATTAAAAATTAATATTTTTTTATTCATGTAAAAGTGCAATTTAAATATTGGTTGGAGTTCTAACAGCAAGATAATTTTAAATATTTTTGTTATTTCATTAGTAAAATATTTAACTGCGTTTTTAAATAATCTAAGATTGAACTGTCATTTTAAATATTTCTTGCTAAAAATCATCTTTCTAAATGAATGTTTTAAATTATTTAGATACACAATAATCTGGAGAACTGCTTATTGAATATGTTTTGTTAACATCCCGCAACAGATCATATTCGCTACATAAAAGGAAAATAAGTAAGAGGGGTTATGTGCAAAGGTACTTAAATAATTAGCTTAAGATAATAATGTTATCAAAAGCTTAAAAGGCTTTTTTCTGAGAATATAAATGTATTTATTTGAACTTGAAGGAATCATTAGTATACAAGAAATAATTAATCGATATATGTATGTATATATATATATATATATATATATATATATATATATATATATATATATATATATATATATATATATATATATATATATATATATATATATATATATAATATATATATATATATATATATATATATATATATATATATATATATATATATATATATATATATATATATATATATATATATATATATAATGATATATATATAATATGATATATATATATATATATATATATATATATATATATATATGATATATATATATATATATATATATATATATATATGTATATATATATATATATATATATGTATATATATATATATATATATATATATATATATATATATATATATATATATATATATATATATATATATATATATATATATAAATATGTATATATATATATATATATATATATATATCATATATATATATATATATATATATATATATATATATATATATATATATATATATATATATATATATATATATATATATATATATATATATATATATATATATATACATTTGTGTGTGTGTTTTGGAATCAAAATTTTAAATAAAGCATTTGTTTAATAAAATGCTAATCATTAATAAAGTTAAAGTTTATATTTTATTTGAAATAGACCACATTATGTACTTTTAAACATACATAAAACTTGAATTACAGGAAGTTACTAATGTTTAAACTATATTCATTCTTTCGTAGAAGAAAAGAATTGAGAAATAAAGTACTAAACACAATCTCAATAAATATGTCCCAATAACTGCTGCGGGCATTCTCATTTCTAAATTTGACATCACATCAATATCTAAACATTGAGAAGTTATTGGTTAATGTGTTTTGTTAACATTATATAAAATGCGAATGAAGCCTAGCAAAATGCTGTTTCAAAAAGGTTTCTTACTACTTTTCAAGTTAAAAACCCACTAAATACTTTAGAGCAAATGAACTTTATGATGGAACTACTTACTTGTCGTACATCATCTTTAAAAAATATATTTTTTAATTGTGAAACTCAAAATTATTTCCATTACTACAAACATTATTTTGCACTAATTTCACAGGATAAAGATGTAATTTATAACAGTTAAATTTTCCATAACAGAAATAGACAAAAACAAAATATCTTCAGAGAAACGATTATAATGAAGTACAATGTAATTGCCAGAAATACTTTCAAAATATGTTCATCTTATTAAATAATGTTAACTAAAAATAGATGAATAGAGATGCATATAGTCTGCCTTCTTTGTGCCGTTTATTTTATGCGAATTATAGTTTGTAAAGTCAACATCAAAATGTCTTTTAAAAAATCAATCTATTAAAATTAGCATAAATTTTTTTAAAAAGTTTCTCAAAATATCTTACTGTGATTTTTTTTATCAGATACATTTGCAAGAAACATCATTAAGACAGTATACCGTATTATCTTTTAATTCGTTGTGTGAGGACGTAATTTGAATTCATTATTTAATTATTCACTCATCGTGTAAAATATATTAAAGAAAACATAAATACTATGGATGGACACAAACCGTCTATAACGGGAGCAAAGGAGTTCAATTCCACTACTCGATTGAAAGCACTTTTTACCAGCTGTTTGTTCTGGATACTTTGATGTTGTGCAGTACAAGATAACCATTAAAGTTCTGATGAGTTAGGAGGAAGTAGAAATACGTAGTCAAATGAATGCATCCAGACAAAAAACCTATTGGATCAGAAAAGGAAACAGTCATTATGAAAGCACAGTTTCCTCATCAATAGCAAACACAGAAGAAAATTCCAAGGAGCTTTCTCGTTGTTGTTCATTGGATAATTTCAATGTGGGATGAACCTTTGCTTTTGAAGTGTCCTTAATGCTAAGATTTGTTAGAACGCTATGTGGCATTCGATAACTGCAGTGTTATTATTCAGATTTTCCTTAATAAAGAGCTTGTTCTACTGCCCAAGGCAACAGAAAATCGCACTTGCACAGCAATAAAATATGATTTAGAGATGAAGATATAGTGGGCTGCTGTAATTGTACATGAGATCTATTTTTCTTGCCATTGCAAGCCACAGCGCGTAAATGTTGTTACTTCTACTTCTCTTGATTTTCTTAAATAATTGGTTCTTTTTATTATTTCTCATTCCTTCCCAAATTGTGTATATTTGCTGAATACTGAATCTTATTAATAGTGATGCTTATGGACACAATGTGCTAATTAGTTTGGAAAAGTCGAGGAGAAAATTATGTAACCAAGATTTGTGATTAATATTCCTGGTTGTATATTTTTTATCAAAACTATTTTTCTACTAACTATTTGCTATGATCCCCTATTCTCGTACTTCGAAATAAAGGAATGGAATACCTTAGTACTAAGCTGAATATCATTTTTCCATCGAAAGCGTCATTTATAACCAATAAATAATTCCTTAATAATTAATGATCGACATAAATAATTTCTTAATAATTAATGATGGTTTTAAGTAATTTCTTAATTTACCCCTTCTTCCATTATTTTAAAATGTCAATCTGTAGAAAAATTGTATACAGGATTAGTGAAGCAATTTGTTTGTAATTTTTATATTATAATATTTATTCAAAGTTCTCACAGGATGATTCAGTTTTCAAAAATTAAAGTAAAATAGTGTATATAAATCAATAAAAGTTAGCGAATACTTGAATATTTCATAATTTTATATAATGAATAAAACTCCAAAGCATTATTCATAACAATTACATATATTCTATATAGAATATTAGTAATTCGGTGGAATTAAATTACGTATAGCTTTAAAGTAGCAAATTTTTTCCTGTTTCAAAAACTGATAAAAGACAAATATACTTTAAGTAACAAAATATCTATTTTATTATGCTTTTCCCTCACATTTTTCAAGATTTTTTCCATCTGAATATTTTAACAAATTATATTGTGGGAAAATGATCAATACAGCATTATATACAAAAATAAAATTTGGGAATCGTAAGTTTTTAGTCCCAGTCAAAAATCAAGCTTTGTTGCAATTGCCAGATAACCTAACACAAAGAGATCAACAGGAGTATGAAAACGGAACTCAAAATGAATGTTGTTTGGATGCTATTTCCTATATATATATATATATATATATATATATATATATATATATATATACACAGTCCAGTCACATTAATGTGACCACCACGTACTTTCCACGTCAGAGTTAAATAACCAATCACAGAAGGCAGGTGGCAGCACAGTGCAGTTGAGCGTATATAAAGGGTGTGTGAGGGCTTCGGAAAACATTTCAATCGTTGGCGTAATGCAGAAACGAAGCGATTTATCCGACGTCCAAAAGGGCATGATCTTTGGCTTTCGGGCCAAGGGTGGAAGCATTTCCGAAACGGCTGAGTTTGTGAACTGTTCGCGTGCCGCCGTGGTAAAAGTGTACCGTGCATGGCAAAATGGGACTGTCCAAAATCAGCGACGTGGCAAATGTGGTGCACCACGGGCCATAGATGACAGAGGCGAACGACGGTTGCGGAGATGCATTCGGGCAGATAGACGGGCTACTGTTGAGCAACTGACCACCAAAATGAACCAAGGGGCTACCAAAAGTGTCTCCCAAACTACTATTCAGCGAACATTGCTGCGTCTGGGCCTCCGAAGCAGACGCCTGGTTCATGCACCTATGCTGACTGCTGTTCATCGACAACGAAGGCTGGAATTTGCACGCCAGTACAGCAGCTGGACGTCCACTGAGTGGCGACAGGTTGCGTTTTCAGATGAATCGCGTTTTATGCTCCATCGGACAGTTGGACTTTGGCGTATAAGGCGTGAAACCTATGAAAGGAACCACCCTGCAATCATTGCCGGAACGGTCCAAGCTGGAGGCGGGAGCATTATGGTCTGGGGAATGTTTTCCTGGCATTCTCTGGGTTCACTGATCATTGTGGAAGACACGATGGATCAATACAAGTACGCATCTGTCCTTGCGGACCATGTCCACCCCTACATGCGCATTGTTTTTCCTCAGGATGATGGCATCTTCCAGCAGGACAATGCGAGGTGCCATACAGCTGCCAGTGTACGTGCGTGGTTCGAAGAGCACCAGGATGAGTTTACCGTCCTCCCCTGGCCAGCAAACTCACCTGACTTAAACCCAATCGAGCATCTGTGGGACCATCTCGATCGAGTTGTTCGCGCCATGGATCCTCAACCGCGTAATTTAGCGCAGCTGGCCACGGCATTAGAGTCGGCATGGCTCAACATCCCAGAGAACACCTTCAGGGACCTAAGTGACTCTCTTCCTGCGCGTCTCGCAGCAGTCCGCTCTGCGAATGGTGGTTATTCTGGCTTTTGACAGATGGTCACATTAATGTGACTGGACTGTGTATATATATATATATATATATATATATATATATATATATATATATATATATATATATATATATATATATATTTATTTAGTATATATTTTTTATATAGTATATATTTTGATAAAATTTTGTAATCATTTATAATAGGGTCCAACTTAAAAGATAGAATAGTTTTTATTAATTATTGATCTCAATATTTATTATACGACATTAGTGTTTATTTATTGGTTAGTCTGTAAGTTCCTATTAGATGGCGGTTTAGCATCTAAGTTGCACAGGTATTCGGCAGATGGCGACGCATTTATTTTTCTTGATAATACCATCTTCGAGAAAATTAACGTGCGTGCGCAAGCGCGTGGTTAAATATAGAATTTGCATATATTTTCATGATGTATAATCATACTATAACAATTTTTCGTGAATCATTTTCGTAATTATACTTTGTATTGTGTTATTATTGTGCAGTGTTCAGTTTGAATACTTTTAATATTATAAATAGTAAAATAAAATTTTATTTATTACTGTTTTTCTCTACTAATTTTCATACCACCTCGAAAACATGTAAGTATTTCTCGATAGCCATTTATTTATTTTTATTTTATAATTTGATAATTATTAATTTATTCAGCAGTACATTTTGATCTAATTTATTTATTAAATGATAAATTCTTTTAATTTTTTTATTTCAGTATAAAGCCACGGAAAAAATTTTTAGTTTTAATAATTTAAAATTGAAAAAATAATAGTTCTATGTCAATGTTATCTACCTCATTTATAACAATTTATTCTTAGATGTTTTTAATTTATATAGTATATTTTATAAGAGTAAGTTACTGATTACAAACTATAATTTAATATAAGATGAATAAAATGTAAATTCAGAAAGTATATGTTGATTTGTGCTTAATTTCAAAATTTCAATACTTTACCTATTACTTTTAAATTTTGGTGAAACGTTTTATTTTTAATATCATAAGAATGAACCTATTTTAAATTTTTTAGAAAATATTAATTTGATTGTACCAAGGAGTTAGTAAAAAATTCATTCAATGTAATGTAATTACTCAGCCACAGCAAAGCGTGGCTGGGTCAGCAATTCTATATACATAAATATTTCGTGTGTCATGATGTATGTTCGCGATAAACTCCAAAACTACTGAACGGATTTTGATAAAATTTTGTAACCATTTATAATATAGCCTAACTTAAAAGATAGAATAGTTTTTATCTCTTAATTATTGATCTCAATATTTATTATACGACATTAGTGTTTATTTATCAGTTAGTTCTGTAAATTCCAAATAGTTGGTGATTTGGCATCTAAGTTGCACAGGTATTCGGCAGATGGCGACGTGTTTATTTTTCTAGAGTATAGTATTTCCCAGAGTAAATTAGCGTGCGCGCGCAAGCACGTGGTTGAATATAGAATTTACATATATTTTCATGATGTATAATCATACTGTAACAATTTTTCGTGAATCATTTTTATAATTATACTTTGTATTGTGTTATTATTGTGTAGTGTTCAATTTGAATATTTTTAATATTATAAATAGTAAAATAAAATTTTATTTATTACTGATTTTCTCTACTAATTTTCATACCACCTCGAAAACATTTCTTTATAGACTTTTATAAACAAAGTATTTCTTTATAGACTTTTATTTTTTATTTTTCTTTTATAATTGGATAATTGGCTCTGTAATCGTGCTATTTTGGCAGCAAGAAACTTTGATGCGAACGAAATTAACTTCAATATACAACAGATGTTGCCCGGTGATTTGATGTCTCTTAAATCAATCGACGCAGTTATTCATGAAAACGAAGCGGTAAACTTTCCAACTGAATTTTTGAATTCTCTGGATATGCCAGGAATGCCACCACATAATCTTCAATTGAAAATTGGTTCACGAATTATTCTTCTACGTAATTTAAACCCACCACAATTATGTAACGGTACACGCTTAGTCATAAAAGAAATGACCGAAAATATTCTCTAAGCAACAATTTTGACGGACAAATTTAAAGGAGATATCGTCCTGTTTCCACGCATTCCACTGATAGCGTCAGAATCTCCAATACCGTTTAAAAGGCTCCAATTTCCGATTTGTTTAGCTTTTGCGATGACCATAAATAAATCTCAAGGCCAAACAATGTCTATTTGTGGTTTGGATTTGGAAAACACATGTTTCTCACATGGACAGCTATATGTTGCCTGCTCACGTGTAGGAAAACCATCAAATCTCTTCGTGTTAGCGAAAGACAGGTTAACCAGGAATGTTGTACACAAAGTAGTACTTAGATAATTTTAATAAT
This sequence comes from Latrodectus hesperus, assembly GCA_037975125.1. NCBI lineage: Eukaryota > Metazoa > Arthropoda > Arachnida > Araneae > Theridiidae > Latrodectus > Latrodectus hesperus. The sequence continues at coordinate 134,613,444 of CM075850.1, read as the reverse complement.
TTAAAATTGAAAAATTAATAGTTCGATGTCAATGTTATCTACCTCATTTATAACAATTTATTTTTAGATGTTTTTAATTTATATAGTATATTTTATAAGAGTAAGTCACTGATTACAAACTATAATTTAATATAAGATGAATAAAATGTAAATTCAGAAAGTATATGTTGGTTTGTACTTAATTTCAAAATTTCGATACTCTACCTATTACTTTTAAATTTATCCGAAACGTTTTATTTTTAATCTCATATGAATGAACCTATTTTAATTTTTTATAGAAAATATTAATTTGATTATACCCAAGAATTAGTAAAAAATTGATTCAATGTATTATTAAAACTCAGCCACTGCAACGCGTGGCTGGGTCAGCTTGTATATGTATATATATATATATATATATATATATATATATATATATATATATATATATATATCTAATTTCTGAATATAGATATATATATATATATATATATTCAGAAATTAGATCTTTAATATAACTCTTTTTCTAATTTTTTAATTCGTTTTGGATTAATATTACATTCTAACTGATTATGGAAAATTTTAAATTTAAATTATTATTTATAATTTTGTTTACATTTTAAAATAATTTTAATGTTGTCACAGTTGTAAATAACTTTAAATGGTCCAGTATAGACTATAAATTGAAAAAATTATCTTGATAATGATATGAAAGTAAAATATATTGTTTCCATAATTGTCATTTAAGTAAAAATGTCGAAATTGAAATGAAATCGTTAAAACATTAGTATAACATCAACCTATTTTTCACTGTGTATGCTTATTAAAAATGATATCAAGTAATATTGAAAAACTCATTATTGAGTATATTGATTGAAACTTGAATTTATATAAGTAAAACTTATCTTAATTTTTATTTTTATATACAGGAAAATAAATTAGTTCAGCCATGTAAGATTATATCAATAAATAATTTTTCACTCTGCAATTTGGAGTTAAATTGCTTTTAAATGTTTTTTACAAGAAAATTGAAAAACCAATGGAAAAATTAAACATCTAAATAATAATTTTATAACGTAATATTCGTTACGGATGCTTTCCAAAAGTACAATTATGACTTATAATATATATATGGGTTCTCATTTTCTTTCAATAAAAATAAAGGAGCATGTATTAACAAATCCAAGTAATGATAAATTTTCCAGAGTTTAAGAAATGTATCTTAAAAGAAAAGCTCTGCTCCTCAAAGGCAGAATCCAAAACGCTTGTGTGAAATATTTAAGACTGAATAAAACAATCGATAGAGTTTCCTTCATCAAAAATGTTATTGTAATTTAAAAATTTTCTGATCTATAGAAATAGCATTGAATAGTATCAAAACAAATGTATCGTGGTACATGATGCAATGTAAAGCATCATTTTTGAAAAAAAAATTCAGTCATCTTTACTAATTAAATTAAAGTTTAATTCAAGAAGTAAGTAAAAATGAATGCTTTTAAAAATATGAGCAGCAATCAAAAAAATGTAACTAATATTATTTTGTCTGCATTACATTAAAATATTTTCTGTATCGTTTCTTTAATGAACCAGGCTTTTAAAAGCACAAAATGTGAACTGTATTTCAAAATGAAAGAAATCAATATTGATGAGCTCCATTGCTTATTTTAAGCTGTGTTATTCCTAAAAATATAGTGTTCTATGAAATATAAACTTCTTTTGGTTCTCCTGTTGCTTCTAAAACCAAAATAAGTCAAAGTAATTAGGTATAATTAATATGTAACTTTTATCGAAATATCATTTCTTTTTCTTTGAAAATATAATTTCTATTTCAAAGATAAGATTTTTAATCTGAATAATCAAACTCTAATAAATATTTAGTGGAGGTTTCAGTTCAGTATATACATACAAATTTAACTTGCGCGCGTTTTCTGCAACTATTTATGCAATTTTTTCAAAGTTTGTACATTATCATAAAATGTCCCCAAACCAATCATAAAACACCGAAGGGAGGTGCTTTGCTGTGCTTTGATTCATACATTAACGTTTATTCCATCCTACTTATTGATTTTTATAGGTGGCAGCACCTAACTGCTAAGTCAGAATTCAACATGAAGCTGATGCCATTCGTGCATTTATAAACATTGCGAAGGAAAAAGAATTAGAGATAAGTAATTTAAATTGACTGAAATAAATTTTAGTAAAACTTAATTCATTTCGAAATTTAAAATAAAGATATTTATAAAATTAGTCATGCTATTTTCAAAAATATCGTACAACTTACACAAATATTTATAAAAGCCACTAAGAAGTATAAACAAAAATATGTTTTTCAATTAATCGTAATATATGTTTGGTATATTCGTTTTTCACATACGTATCCTTTAATATATGTTCGTATTTTTATAATCGCGAAAATTGTAGCTCAATTAGTCCATTTATAAAGCAGCGTTATTTTATTATCTTTAATCATTATTTCAATTGATTCAACAGACTGAGTCGTAAACATTAAGGAGCCGTAAAATGAATAAAATTTTATACAGCTACAAAAATACATTCACAATAAATTTCTATATTGCTATTTTCTAAATTACTCATTTGTAAAAATTGAAAAATATCGATCAAATGAAAAATATCGAACAGAAAAATATCGATCAAATTCTTTTTATCGATTTCCTCTTAAATCATCAATTAAATCTTCCATCGCTTTTACATATTCCTCACAGGTATGTTTATGGGTACAAATATATTGAAAATATGATAGAGTTTTCTTGAATGCATAAAAACAATTTTGATTCTGATATTCGATGAGTAAAATGTTCAAAAGCACTGAATACAATTTTAAATGTTGCCAGATGTAGAAACCCGAATTGAAAGGTAGCGTCGTTATCGATTTTTTGAATGGCTCCAAAAAATGTAGGTTTTCTCCTCTTCTCTAAAGGGTTGCTGTAAAGTATTCACTGATACAGATTAAAACTGCGTGCACGCCACATTTTTTTTCATCAAATCAAGGATTTCAAAATATACTCACTAAAAGTGGGATACGTCATGTTATTATATATTTTAATTGTTAAAATATATTTCTAAGCAGAAAAATTTATGAATGAATGTCAATTATTTTTTCCTTTTAAATATATCTAATGCAATTTTTTTAATTTAAATAAAGCCTTTGTTTATATTGTAAAAAAATTTTCACTTTCTACTTTTTTAAGAAATCTCTGATTTAAAACAGTTCTCATATCATAAAATTCTGTGAAAACTAAGATTTGTTACCATCATAAATTTATTTGAGAAAAATTATTAAAACCCCTTGTATTTTCCCAAGAAATCTTGTATAAAAATTTCAAAATTACGTTTCAGAAATGAAAAATTTCGAACGTAAAATGATTCCTTTTACAAAAAGAAAAACTTCAAATTTATAATTTTTTTTAATTCATTCCTAAAACATCACAATATTGTTTGTTTTCATAAAATATAACAAACACGAGGTCGGTTTTTCTTTTCAATAGTGCAAGTATTTTCTTTAAACAGCCCATGATAAATAATATTATTTTCACGATTCACAGAATGAATAAAAACTATGAAAATATTCTTTTTCCGCTCAATAAAAAAGCATATTTTTTCTAATGTAATGAAAGAGAACAATTTTATTATTGTTAATCATATTTGATTTTAAAATTCACTGTTATATATTTGTGAAAGATGAAATTTTTCAATGGAAATGAATAGCCTTTCTCTAATATTCAAGTCTGATTTTAATCAAATCACGAATTCTTATGACAATAAATGAAACCTAATTCGATTTACCAAAATTACACTTTTATTGATGATTTTCATAAAAATTTAGAGGAAAAATCTAATTTATTTTTAAGCAAACTGTTATTATTTACAATGTTTATTTACATATTTTCCAAGCAACTTAGAAATATTCCTAAACTTTGAGCATAGTTTATTTTCTATACTTTAGAATAAGTTTCAAAACCTTTTTAGCACTGTTTATTGTAATTTTGATGACTGTAAAGTCTTGTGACGCATAACAACTCTAATTCGTTAAAATAAATAATATTAAAAAGCGTATAAAAGTTTGCTTTTACATTCTGTAATGGAAGTGAAATAAAAAAATTACTGTAATAAGAATATAATTAAATTATTTTCTCAGAATTAATATGAATATAATTAATTAGAAACAGTATCAAAAACAATTTATTATTTTGTTTTTACATGTTGCCAATTAATTTTTGTTAAGATCAATCATGTTGCTTTATAATTAAAATATTTAAGCAATTTCTTTAAAATAAAACGAGGAAAAATCAAAGGAAAATTATCTTTCAAAATAAATGAGAATATTTTCAACCACTTAAAATTTTATAGGAAGGAAATTTTTTAAAATAAATTTATTTCTACATGATATTTTTAAATTTAAGGAATATTAATTGTGATTTTTTATTATTGCATGAGAAATAATTAAATTTGTTTGTAAATTATATTTGTTTATAATAAGGGAGTTTTTAATCAAGGGAATTTTAAAAATAGCTCTTTGGAAAAAAAAAAACATTTTACTGGCAAATGTCCATTTACATGTGTTATATCTGTCAGTGCCAAATTAATAAAATCTTTTCGATTATCCATTAAATTGAATGAGAAAGTTGTATTTATTTCTTAGGTTGTTTCCCTCCAATGGCTTCACTTATAGTGTAACCTATAATAGGTGTAAGAATCTTGTTTCGCACATTTATTTCACTTCTCTTATAAATTATTTTAATAAATATTGTGTGAGGAAAAGCTGTTAATAGCTTTGTTCATTTTTTCATTTACATATGTTCTTGATAATCCTACTATCGAGATTTTCTGGCCGAATAGCAGAGTTATATTATTTATGTTTTATAAAATTGTGTTTGAAAATTCTTATTACTTTTCTTAGAAATATATTGTTTGCGAGTGTCAACCAAAATCTAAAATGTCATCTAATAAAGAAAAATGAAAAATGAATAACAAGGGAATAAACAAATCTGTTACATAATGAAGATATCGGTACTTGTCTACATTATCGAGCCATAAAGTTTCTGTTTTATACTCCTCTGCAGTGAATTTATTAAATGAGGCAGTTTACATGCCAACTATGGTACATGACGAACGAGTCTCATCCTCAAAAATTCTTCTGTGAGATGGTCACTTATTCAAAGCAAGAAAACATTTTGTGAGGTGTTCCCTACTCATGCCAGCTTTAACTCCTTTGTCGTAATTCAACAATTTGGTAGGAACATTTCTTCTACTATGGATGGCATATGTTTTACACGTTTTAGAAATCATAAGAAATTAGAAAATGTCATCATAACCATAGTTATAATTTCTATGTCATTATAAAAGTATAATATGGGAATTGTGATGTTTACAACCAGATAGGATAAATATAAAAGATGATTATGCAGGAAAATGAAAGAAATTTTGTGAATGTAACAGAATTGTTCTTTTCCAAAAGATATTCCATTTTTCTTTTTTCTATAACATATTTTTACTTTTGGAAAGACTCTTATATATTCTAGCATTTTTAAAAAGTGATATGTTGAAACAAAATTATTTTAATTTAAGTCGATAAAAACTTGGTGCATATCTTTTATTTTTCTAAAGGTAAATCAATTTTACACAAAAAATTAGGAATTTTTATATTTCACTCAATTCTGTATTTTACTATAGTATCTGTTGAATGCGATTAAGGTTAATAAATAAATTAATTATAAGAATTCACGAAATAAAAAACTCAAAATATTCATTCATAAACATTTATTCACAGTCAAATTCAGCTTTACTACTCTAAAACTATATTCAGATTTTATATGAATAACAATCCATTTTTTATTACGTCGCATCCCAAAGATTACAGTAAAATTTAAAGCACTTTCCGTTACTCAGTAGGATAGCAAACATTCAACATAGATTTAACAGAGTAAAAGTAACTTTCCACTTCAGACCACCGCAAACAGTAGGGAAGGGAGCAGGAGGCCCCTCTCCACCCCTAAAAGAGTGCTCCGAACACATTCACACAGCGTAAAATAATCAAAATGTCTGCTATGAACAGTGAAAATAAATTCTTAGGGAAGAAATGCGTAAGTAGGCAATTTTATTACGAATACTCTTAATATTTTGAATAGGAAACTGATTAATATAAATACATACTTCTTTTTTTAAATGCATTCCTTTTTTTATCATTTATATTTTAATTTTCTTTTCTTTAATCGCGCGCGTTTGTATGAGCGGAGTTAAAAATTTCAGAGTGAGCAGCACTGATATAGAAAGAAAATCAATACCATTTTTATCGTCAATTTTAGATTCAATTTTCGATAATCGGTAAACGATATTTGTCTGTTGAAAAAGGTATTATTAATTCATTAGCAAAAGCAAAATTTTTAACCATTCAAATATTAAAATAAACTATTTTTCATAAATATTGTAGTTTCCTTTCTTTTTTACTTTTGAGGATTTGTGTCCGTATAAATGCGTTTATGAAAAATATTTAATTTTAATGAAGTTCAAAACTTTCTGCTCATACCGTAAAGAAATACATTGATATTCTGCAAATAGCAACGATTGCACAATGCTGCATTTCAATGTTTTAAGATTTCAAACATTCTTTTTTTTTGTCTTTAAATAGCTTAAAAATTTAATTATTTATCCTAACTTCTTTTTTGTAATAACTGGCCACAAATCTGTAAAAGTGTTTATCTCTGAACTTCACTCAGTAAATGTTTATGTGTAATTGTAAATATAAAATACAAATTTTGGTTATAATTTCTAATATTAGCAAAAGATTTCTTCAAGTTTAATGTTTCTTTCACTTTCCATAGATATAATTTTGTTTGAATGCATTATCGAAAATAGAAAATAATTTTTAAGAATACTTCTAATATTGCCATGCATTTTTTAAATCTAAATGTATATAATGAATCAATAATTTCACTGATTTCTTTTCATAAATTTTTAATAAATATTTTAAGATCCTTTTGAAATTTCATGTTTATTTTCAGTTTTAAATATTATAAATACATTTTGTATTGTTTTGTTCCAATGTTCAACTGCCTTAACAAATTCTCAGGCGGAAATCATTAACATTAATTAGAATTTAACTTTTCAGTTTGGAAGCTTCGTTGGATGCTAAATCCAACGAAGCATCCAAACTGAAAAGTTCTAAATTCTTCAAAAGTTCTTCGTTTGAAATGAATAAATTTAAAAATTCATTTAAATTTTGATTTAAATTTCGAACTTCTGAATTGGACTGGAAAAAACATACGCAAATATTCCATTCTTGAATATAGCAATTGTTAAATTCTATAAAATTGTAATATTTAAATATTGCTATTTTACCGAAAAATTTCTTTTCTTTAAATTATTTCACAGAAAATTATAACGATAACGAAAATTACAACATTTTTTTTCAATACTTTATTCCAACATACTTTTTCATTCTTTTAATGGCAGTTGAGATGATTTAACAGCTCAAATGTTTATACTACAATAACACCGTTTAATTTTAAAAAATGCTTACTTTTAAACTAACATCGCAAACATGAAATTTCCAATTAATTGATTAATTATTTTCCATTTGTAACATGATTAAATTATTATTAAATGCGCTCTGTAAAAACATTCTTCTCCTACACTACATATCTGTGCTAAATTGAAAGCAACTCTTCAAAGTGATTTTTTGAATTATATACACTGGCGACATTCACACTTAAATTCACTCAGATATGTACTGTAACAAATTCATGTCTTATATAAATACAATAATTTTATAGAAAAACTACTTCTAGCGGAAAGTGTTACAAAACTGTAACTTGAAAAATACGAAAGAGTGTTAAAAATACAAACATTGAAATGTTACACAGAGGAGGCACATAAGTTCAGAAGCTAAGAAGAGATCTTCAAATTGCGTCTTGGTTTTAAATCAGAAATAGAGGCATTTAACAATCAAAAACAATATATATTAATCACAGCAAGCAAACTGATGCAGTAAGCCAAATCGAATTTACAATAAATTATATTGGACTTACACATAAAGTGTTATGCAATAAAAATAATTATTAGACTGTAAAAAGACTACATTGTTATTTAATAAAAGCTTATTTAGCATTAATTAAAATTAATAATATATATTTTACTGTAATTATGAAATTTTAAAAGTAAAAACTAACCATAAATAATAAATATCGAACTAAAATTAATTTTTTTCTTAAAATAACTAAACACATTGTACAATTGTCTAAAAATTCATAAAAACTCTTATTTTGTTTAAAAATGAATTAGTCAAAATTTGTACATTCAGGCAGTTTTGGTGAAAGCTTTCAGTATACATAAATTCATCTGAAAACTCTGATTAATTCATAAGTAGCTATTACATGTATTGAAAATTAAGAAACATAACAGAAATTATATCACAAAAAATTAAGGTTATAAACTTTATTTCTTTATGTAATTACTGCTCAGATCTTTTAATATGAAATTAAAATAAGTACTGTTGTAAAAAATTAAGCATTTTTTAAATTCTAAGTAAAAAACTCATAAGTATATCTTTCTATCTTATTTCTATTATGAGTTACATTTTTCTCATATATCCTGTTTAAAGTTATTGTTTTATAAAAATAATTGAATGAAATAGTCCAGATTCTACACTATTCCTTTACAAATATAGAATAGAAATAAATGCATGTAAAATTAAGTTTCCTAAGTCATTTTTAAAAGATGTATTGTTTTGCTATAACATAAAAATTTAATTAAAAATTTTTCATATTCAAAGAGTATTGTTTTTTTAATTTCTTTCTTTTGTAATGAATATAGTATGATGAATATTAAATATCAAGAGTATTAGACAAAATATTTATCTTACAATCAAACCAAACAACATTGTTTTTTCTCAACAACAAATTCTAACAAAATCAACCATAAGTGTTGACAAAATATTCATTTAATGCCTTAAAACTGGATAACTTTGAATAAAAATAAATATGTCACGCTTAAACAATGAATAAATTACAGTCTACACTTAACTTCAAAATGTTTTTGTTAAAATTGGTGAGAAACAAACGAAATGGAAGTTATATACACATAAAAATATATACTATTCAGTTTAGAAATAATTAAAATGACAATTTTTTACTAGGATATTTTCATTGAAAGTACAAATTAAAATGAAGGTGCGTAAAATGCTAATACAATTAATTAGCTTTCGTTGTACAAAAAAGTATTTAAATTTTTATTATAATGTTTGCACAAATTTGTAATTAGATATCTTCCTTTGAATTGCATTAAAACTGTTTTATATTTTAAATTATAATCTTTTTTGAGTAAAAATATAATTTCACAAGAGAAGCATTACGATGAATTATCGCTATTAACATTTAATAATGCTAGAACAATAATATATGCAATGCAAAATAAATTAATGCAGCTGAACTAATGAAAGTGAATTTCTCAGGTTTACAAAGCTTTGTCGCATACAACTTAAAAGAAATAACCAATTGCAGAAACACATTAGCCGAGCGTCCGTTCATCCGATGTGCACTTGATGGTGATAACAACTGAGCAGCTTTACAAAAGTCCTTTCGACCCACCCCCCTTCTCGTGAGGACAGGAAGGTGGGAGTCCAGTTGGGCTTCCCTTACTGGGAAGTGGGTTGCGGAGGAGGAGGGGGTTGCGACTGCTGCTGTTGAGGGGTCTGGGGCTGCTGTTGAGCTTGGGCAGGCACGGGCTGAGGTTGAGCCCTGGAATGGTTGGAGGGCCGCTTGGATGCAGGTCTCGGGAAAGAAGAAGGTCTCTCTCGGTAATTCTGCACGCAGAAAATTAAATACATAATTATTTCTTAAGGAATTGATATTTGAATTGATTGTTGTAATTAAAACAATAATAAATGAAAAATAATCATTCAGAGAAAAATTTTAGTACATAAATAAAATCAAGTACATTTTGTTAAATAATTTTACATTATTAATTATAAATTATTGATCTAGTTTCTATTATATGAGATACATAGTTATCTTTCATTTAAAGTGCAAAACTAAATAGATTAGATGGTAGATGTAGAAATGAAATGTTGTTTAAAAATATATATCCTCATTTCTTTTGAAACGGTTCATTTCGAAAAATGAATCAATTTTTATATCCTATATAGGGTATGTCTACCAAAAAGTTTGAGAGAAATATTAGTTAAGCACATTCTTACTATTGATAAAAAAAATTTCAATAAAATTGTAAAATCTCTTGAATGAAGGAAACGTTGACAAAATACGAAGTTCTTGAGAATGTTTGAGCCACGAATGCTTAAAATACATTTTTAAAAGATGGCATGCTCTGAAGTTTTTCTCACCTGTCCATAAGGTCCTTTCACTTCGACGGGTCCTCCATACAGATCGTCTTGATCAATCCGCGAAGGGATGGAAGCGTAGGAGGCGAGACTGACCGCGGGAGTGCCCGGCTCCCCCTGACTGTAGGGCCTTCCTTTGTCAACGCTGTCGTATCGCTGACCACCTGCCGCAGCATAGATGTACTGCGACTGCCCAGCCAGTGCTTTGATAGTGAGAAAAACATTTTAGGAAAAATTATTAATTGTGACTATATATTATGTAAAAACTATTTTAATATTATTTTTAATTATTTTCTTCATATGAAAAAAATTGTATCTGCCATAATTATTCATTTTAATAATAGTAGAATGATTCCTTACAGTCACTGCGACGTCATAAATACATGGCAAAATGAATGCCCTCTGAAGCCTGTTCTGACTCACCCTTGATTTGATCTTTTACTAAATCTTCTCTTGATCTGGATTTGATGACATAAATAATGACGACAATTATCACCACTATAACCGCAAACAAGGCTGCAGCTGCAGGGACCACCAACTGTAGATCCAGGTCTCTCGCACCTGCAGAAGGTATAACCAGGAAATGAAAAGCTCTTACTATACAATTAGTCACAGAAAGTTGCATCAGAGACAAAATAAATTATTTAATAAATATTGCTGTGTTCATCTTACTAAGCAGTTTTAAAGCAGCAATTCTCTTTGTTTAATTATAGAGTTTCATTTTAAGGATGGGTCCATGCGATTGATTTCAGTATATTTTAAATTCATATCTCACAGCATGCAGCTCAAGATTTCTGTACCAGCAGCTCAATGAGTAATTTTAGAGTCATGGAAATATTTTAACATCAATGACATTTTTTTAAATTATCAGTCATTATTTTCTTTTTGTTAATTTTACATCAAATAAAACTTATATGATTATCAAAAAAAAAAAAAACTACGCAAAAACAAAATAACTATTAAGTACATAAGTATAATTATTACGATAGTTTACCCAGTGAATTATCTCCAAAAATATATTTTCAAATTGTTTCATATTTTAGTATAAGTTACTAACAATGACTGCATAATCCAAGAATAATTTAAAATTCTGGAACAAATTATTTGGAAAATAAACCTATTACTCACAACTAGTTCTTTCTTTGTACAAAATATTGTGTTAGACAATTACACTGATGTAAAAAGTTTTTTAATAAAACATAGAGATTAACATTTTTATTTTTGTTCTGATATTCGATATTGAGTTTGAGTCTCTAGGGTAACTGAGAATACTTATTTGGAATCGGTTAAGGAAAACTATAATAAAGTATCTGAGTATAATTTTAAATGTTTCTTACAAAACATGCAGAGCATATGATTCCGCCTTTGCTCTTGTGCTCAAAGCAAGTTAGATATTCTGGGGTAACTAAAAATACACATTTGGTATTACATTCATGACTAAACTCTTGTGGTACTTTTCAAATCGTATTCAAAAGCATTTCCATTAACTTTATACATAAATTCAGCAAAATCTTAAAATGTATTTAAAAATTTTCTGCAAATCAAGAATTTCTTAACCCTTATTACTTATTTCTAAAAAGGTACGAACCCTTTGCATTTTTCCAATTATATGAATACTTAAAGAACTGAATCTTATGAATTCATGATTTAACACGTGTACAATATCAGTGAATTATCATGTATAATTACTCTTATTTATTAATGATGCTAATTGAAAGCAAAGTATTGAATCAAATGAAATTCAATTGAAATATCTAATCATTAAAACGATGTCGTGCTCTCACTTAGCAGCTGTTCTTATGAGTGTGAACTTGTTTTACTATTTGCAAACATACACTGCCACTAATTTTTACTTTGAATCAGGAAACTTTTGTTTCCTGCCCTATATAGTGTACATTTTTTTGCATATAATTCCTTGTAACATTATATACACCGCCGACCAACTTGTCTAGTGGTTAGCGTGCCTGACTACGGATAAGGAGGTCCTGGGTTCGAATCTCAGTTCGAGCATGGATCTACTTTCTCTCTCTATCTATGCTGTCTTTGTCTTTTCCTTGTATGAATGTGGAGTGAATGGTTGCCTACCCTATAAACGGGTCCCTATGGCATGTGTGTACTGAGGAAGTCGGACTCCACACCAAAATGTGGTTCAGTTAGAAAAGTGGAGCAGCGCACCCCATAATGCCAGCCCGGCTGACACACGACAATGAATGAATGAATGAATTATGTGCGCCAGATGTTCAATAACAGTATTTTTGATAAAATGAATCAGTAGCTTAGAGCAGAGGAGAAAAAAATTTAAGTAAAATGAAAATACAATTTATTTCTAACTGAAAAGTGAAATTGAAATTTGATTTTATATTGATATATTTTTTTTATAATTTTTTGATTTGATTATATATTTTTTGATTTGATATTATTAAAAATGTAATAGAATGAATTCATTAAAATATTTCCAATTTTTGATATATGGCTAAATGTTTTAGTATCCATGGCATAATCTAATGAACAATATAACAATATTTTATACTACTAATTGCAAAGGTAATATGCTGTTATATCATTGAATTTTTAGGTTATTACAAAATATAATACATGTGTGTGTGTGTGTGTGTGCTATCTAGTTTTAAAAAAAATCATGAACTTAGCCAGAAAAGATTGATTTCAAGAAATAATGCAAAAGAGGTATAGTTTTCATTCATCAAAAACCAATACTAAAATGATGATCCGAAAATGATAACAAATTGATAAATTTTCGACAATTTGGAGTAAAATTGTAAAAAAAATATTAATGAAAATATTCACTAAAAAAATTAGTTGATGTGAATTGAAATTAAAATTTTATATTCCTTCCATCAATACTGTTCCCGTAATGTAAACGCAGGTGGGCGAACCTCTCTCCTTGGTCTTCACGGTGATGATGTCGCTCGCTTGCCCTCTGCCGTGCTTGTTGTTCGCCGTCAGGTACAGGTGGTACAGAGTGTCCGCTTGCAGGGATGTCAAGGAGTAGCTGGATTGGTCGGCGGACACGAGAGGTACGTGCAACCAGTGCCCCGAGCCTCTCTGGTAGTGCAATGTATAACCTAAAAAAGGATTATTTATAACATCAAAAGTAAGAAAAAAATCAAAATCCTTTAATGTAAGTTTTTGTGTTCATAGGATTTTCCGACGAGTTCAAATGTTTATAGATGTTTCTAGAGGAAGGAATTCCTCTATTGTAGTACTTTACGAGTTCATTCGATATACCTTATGCATTCCTTACGCACTAAAGTACTTCAGAACACGCACAAATTGATTATGTTTAAAATAGTAGCAATTGGTCAATTGAAAGACTCATGCTTGCGTAAATTTACAATAGCTTTATGATTTTAGAAATTGCGCCTATTTACATTGAAAATTTAAATTATCATTAAGGATTACTTCATTTAAATTGAAAGGTGTTCTATATCAATAAAATTGAAACATTCCGTAATTTGTAGATTTTTGCATCATCGCCACTAAAAAAGACTTAAACTAGTATTAAGCAATTGCATGTACAATATTAAGCATACATAGACAAAAAAGAAGCAACTATAGCAATTATCTTGGATACTTTGTCGCTTTAAGAAATGATTTGCAGTTTCCAGTGTTTGGCGATGGCCGAGAGAGGGACTAAGAGAAATCTCTCTTGGTTTCTCTATCAAATTCATTAAATTCACAAATAAATCACACATGTGTGCACGTATGATAAGTGGCAACCAGTTGCGTGATAATGATAAGAAAAAAATATGTTAGCCAAACAAAAGAAATTTCAGGAATTTTAATTGCAAATTTATATCATACCCGGTTATATTTTTCAGAAAGTGACGCAGATAGAAGAAGGCTCTCTGAAGTATTAATATGAAATGGAACCAGACCTTTCGTACTTTGCAATAGAGGCTGGCGGCATGCATTTAAGTGTTAAATTTAGAGATTATGTGGGAAAATAATTTGGAAATCAACACGTTTGAATTCTCGTTTTGTGTTTCTCATCTCTTAATAATAAATCTCTTGTAAGAATTATCTGTGTTTTATTTCCCAACACATTATTTGCATTACAACTGAGTATTATTAGTTACAAAAATATTCAATTATCTCACTATTTTTGTCAATGAATTATATAACTATAACTGCTTTCTTTTTGCGACAAGTTCGATCAGTTTTCATTCATCTGAGGGCTTTTGATACTTGTTGATGCACTGGGAAAACAATATAATCTGGCTAACAATGAATAACAAATGTGCCTATTCATCATTGCTAGAAATTTATATTACTCACCAGTTAGCTTTGTAAATTTCCATGGACTAATAATAATGTGGTATCTTTAAGCTAAATAATGGGATGCATTGGGAACTGATCTGCTTACAAATATTAAGAGCAACACCAAGAGACGAGGTCAGTAGCTAAGCTAATACACCACACCAGTAAAGAGACTTTAAACGTATCGTTTAATTAATTTTAGTTAAATTATTTAAACTTTGGAAGTGCATGAATTATCTTATTACGGGAGTAAATGAAAGAAAATCAATCGAGACTGGCTACAACAATCAAACCATGTACAAAAATATTCCTAATTCTTTGATCTTACTTAAACTAAAACAAGACAAAAACTACCTGTCAGAGGGTCATCTCTGTTGACCACTTGGTTCCATTTGACTGTGATGGCCGAGTCGGAAGTGCTCACCAAAGAAATAGGAGGAGATTTTGGCAAATCTATGAAGACAACATGATACATTGGCATTCGATTCAGGTAACAAAACCAACATAGAATTTAGCAATGGTGTAAACTTAAGCTTGAAATGTTAAAGTTTAATAAAGAGAGATTAATTTCTTAACAGGGTTAAAAAAATTTCGCCATAAATTTAAGAAATTTTGAAATCAAAAATGATTTCATTTTTTAATAATTTAACATCGATTATCATTTCTAATGTAAACAAAAATTTAATTTCAGAGATATGTAATCATTTGAATAACTAAAGTGAAAGTTCAAATTATTAATGTTTAATTCAATTGCAAGAAATTTAACTACCGTTGAAATTCAAGTCGTTTTCGTATTTTCATTCTCAAATTTGAGAAAATTAATGCAAAGTTTCTAAACATTAGTAGTGTTACTGAAAAGTGCAATAAATATAATATAAATAAGAGCTATTTCAACAAATGATTTTTTTGTTTTAAGAGAACCGCAATCTTTTCTACATTAATCTACTTGAGTATAAATGCCTATTATCAAAAGTAATCTCATTAATGATTTATGTGTCATATGAGAAAATGAATATTATAAAAATTAATAAAGTAAAAAAATGAAATAAAATGCATTAATAATTCATATCTATTGTTCAGTAATATTTAACTATCAAATTAAGAAAAAATGTAAACTAAAAGCGAATTCCAAGATATGATATAGTTTTGTATACATAAATAATGAACGTTACAGGAAATAATTAAAAAAATATTTTTTGATTTACAAAGATGGTATCATCGACAGAAAAAATGATTTTTTAAGCAAACAAAGGAAATTTCGTACACTTGAAATACAAAACTTTGATAATTCAATCCCAATCTTTATTACTTGTTGCATCTTATCTCTGTTTCATGCAAATATCTAAACAATCAAGTGATTTAAAAGTATGTCTTTTCAGCTCATTTTCTATGATATGTAGCAAAGACACGAAAGAAAATTATTGCAACTATTTTTCTGCTTTTTCTTAAGCTACATTTTATTTCTCCCTGTTTCATGCTAATTGGTTTTTCTCATTAATCGTTACACTATAACACTGCTATATTTACTGTAGAATTTTACTTTTCAGGAGAAGTATTTTAGAAATTTCACAACTACAAATAAAAAGTAATTAAAGAGAAAGAAATTTCAATGAACAATAAAGGAATCTGTAAACGAAAATTTATGTAGTTTTTTTTTCTTTTTGTATTTAGGAATTAGTAATGAGTCACAGAAGTATGTGGAAGAAATTGATAAGGAATTAAATTCATGAAGATTATTTGAAATGACGAAATGAAGTAGTAACTTGAAGGAAACAAATTCACTTTAAAAGTCATACTTTTCATAATTAAATACTTGTACATTGAATAAAATTATTTTTATTCAATTTATAGCAAAATTCTTTTAATTTATAACTATCCAGAAAATTATATGAGCAAGATAATTCAATTGAGTATTGAAAATAGGTATGAAACAATTTGCTCATCTCATTAAAATTTAACAATTTGATTAAATTATTGTTGCATTTTCGCTTTTAAAAATTAAAAAATATAATGAATCTTCTTTTCACTTGTATGTAGGAAAGCTTAAGAAATTTCAGAGAGTTATAAAGCGGAGATAGTAATACAGCATACTAAGCAACTCTTAGCTCCACACTACCTAATGAAATCCTGTTAACCTGATTTGGACCATAAAATAATCTTTATCCATTCCCGAGAGTCATTCGCGGGATGAAATATTTTCGTGCGATGAACTATAGGAAATTGCTTAAAATGAAGACTCTTTCATTCATCTCCTTCGTGAATCACGTGATTCAAAAGAACAACGTTTGCTATGCTTAATCAATCGATGCCTAGAATAATGGCTCTAAATTGAGAGACACACTCACGAATCACTTATTCGATCCGTCAATCAATTTTAGTTGTATGTTCATTTCAAGTTATAAGATTTCTACGAAAGCTAAAGAAATTGTATTCAGTTTAAGTCAAAAAAAAAAGTTGATGATCATTTTCAGAAATTAAAATTTAAAATAAATATATAAAAATTATCAGAACTCTACCAATATCTTAAAACTAAAACATTTTCATAATTAGATACTTAATAGTGATAAATTATAAAATAATTTTTGTGAAAACACAATATTTGATTTTCTAAAGAGAAGAGAAATAAATATAATTGACTCTTCTCTTTTCTTTTGATACCATATACGCAGAGTTCCAGTAAATATTAAAAAAGAGAAATATTTTAAGCAAAATAAATAAAACTTTAAATTTAAACAAAAGAAAATATAATTTGACTTAAGTTAACAAGAATATATATATTCACCGCCATCCAATGTTCTGACGATGAGATCTTGCGAAGGTGGCCCTATACCCTCCTTGTTGTAAGCTTTTACGTGCACACTGTAGAGAGCGGACTTGGAGAGTCCTGTGATGAGATATTCGTTGTTATCATTAACGGCCTCGATGCTCTTGTAGGTGTAGGGCTGGTTGACTCCGTCAGCTTTGTATCCCACAGAGTATCCTTTCAACTCACCGTTCCAGCATTCTTTAGGAGGCGGCTGTGAAAATCACACAGTACATCATCAAGCCTCAAATATGTACTGCTGGCCATGCAAAATAAAGCCCCAAGAAAGAAAGAGCAAATCATATAAAATAATTATACCAGTGCGATGAGATATGGAAATTGATATCGTTGCAGCCTCCTTCATGAGCCTTCCTCAACCATTTCTTTTTTTTTTTTTTGAGTAAACTCCTTAATTATGTTCCTGGTAATTACAATCAAGCTTCTTTTAATCAAGTCTCTAAGTTCAATTGAGGAAGAATTGTGGTCTATAAAGATTCCGGAATATCCTTCGAAGAAATCAGTAATCATGTTCAAACAAAATAAGCGATTGTGATCTGTATTCGCTGAATGCAAGAATTAAATCATGGACCGACCGTATGCATTTAACTCTCCGTACAACTGCAAGTGATGACGTAAGTTTTGCAACTGATGGACAACTGACCCACAGCACAACAGCTATATATTATTCTACGTATTATTTGACATCACTTAAAGCTGAACGAAAGGGATCCAATAATTTGCCTTTTCCTTGAACAAACCTTGAACACCAATGATGCTGTAAAGGACGAACATGGATCCCGGAATAGAATGATACTGCTTCTTCTCGAAATACCAAACTGGTCAGATTAAAGTCTAAAGACATCGTGATGCGAAAGTTCGTGACTATCCATAATGGTGCATGATTTGGTGTCACTGTTTGAAGAGTTATTTAATTTTACTCCCGCTGTACTCTAGTACGCATTGAATAGCCAGAGCTACATTTCTGAGATTTTGCACCAAGTAGCTCTCCTATATTTACAGCGCTTACCATCAGCATGAGCAAAGCGCGATTACCCATGACACGCAGTGTTCAAGAGCTCCTCTTTACTAATCAAGTTGAGCTGCTTCCTTGACCGGTTTGCTCTGCCAATCTATCGCCAACCAAAAACGAGTGGCCTCTGATTAGACAACAACAAGACCGAGATGATATACCACCCACTGCTACATCAGATCAACTTGGTCATAATGTGCAAGCTGCAATCTACTCTAATTACTGATGTCATCGTCGCTCGCATTTCAGTCATCTGATCTTTGTACAATGTGTTATCTCTCAAATACATTTTTTTCTGCAACATATCTAATGTTTCTTAATGCTGCATTTTGGATGGCCAGTAATGCATATATATATAAGTATATAAATACACACACACACACATATATATATAGCAGTATAATATATATATATATATATATATATATATATATATATATATATATATATATATATATATATATATATATATATATATATATATATATATATATATATATATATATATATATATACAGAGGGTATTAACACATTTTTAGAACTATTTCGATAAAGAATTTAAAAAAGTAAATGTTTTAGAATAAAAAATTTTGTTAACAGCTTATTATTTGAAATGCGAAATATCATCTGCTACTTTTAAATTTATTCTTCTTTCAAAATGTCAAATGTAAACAAGCTGTGGATCGAAGGATATGTTTTTGCGCTTTCCGAAGAGAAATATTCTTATTCCAGAATTCAAAAACGATGTGAAATGCATGGTATTAAAATTTCTAAGTGCAAAATAAGCAACAATATTAATCGGACAATATTAGTAAAAACTGTCACTAAGCAACAATATTAGTAAAAACTGTCAATCATTATTTCTACATGGAAAGAAGACTCCAAACGAATATCCGAAAAAAGTACGTACTGTTTCAAATATTTCTAAAGTGAAATAGCTTGTACCAAGAGAAAATCCGGCAACACAGAAATCAATTGCAAAGTCTTTAGATACATCTGTAGCAACAATAAATAAAATAATAAACCAAGATTTACAGCTTAAAAAAGCTAAAATACAAAATGTTCATCAGGTTTTGTCGAGACATATGGTTCAAAGCAAAACATTTTGTAGAATCCTGTATGAAAACCATTTGGTAGAAGATAAATGGAAATACATTGTGACCCTTGATGAAACATTGGTTTACTTAAATGACTGCAACAAAAAAAGGTCTATTTACTATAGAAAACGAGGAGAAAAAAATATACATACCTGGTTCCAGCAATGTAAAGAAAGTTTCAGTAAGGGGTTTATGATTGTCACAGATTTCTCCTACAATGGAAAATTAAAAATAAGAAGAGTGAAAAAAATTTTAAAATCAACTCATCATACTATCAAGAGAGGGTTTTACGTCCAATATTTACAGAAGAAATTTCACTTCTTTATCCCAATGACGTTCAAAGAGTGAAACTTCATCAAGACAAACCTACAAGTCATACTTCGAAAACTAATACTGCATTCCTTGAAAAAATGAAGACTAATACAAGTATTGCATATATACCTTTTCAACATATTCCTGTGAAGTCCCCTGACGTTTAACAAATGGACTTTCGTGCCTTTGGTCTGTTAAAAAGAGCTCTTTCTAAACGCAAACCCACCACGATAGATGGACTCTGGAAAGTAGTGGAAGAGGAATGGAAAGCAATACCCCTGGAAATTTTACCAAAAGTTCTTCTACCATGGAAATCACGATGCAGGCTTATAGTCCAAAAAAAGGCTATCAAATTGAACATTTAAAAAATAGTCTTTACATTTTAAACATTAATTAAATGGCCTCGAAATCATTCTAAAAATGTGTTTTAATATCCTATATATATGTATATAAATATAACAAATACCTTCCATTTAACTAAGATTGAAGTGGGTCCTCTTGCTTCTACATATAGGTCTGTGGGAGGACCATCAGGCGCTAAGAAAAAAAGAAGAAATAAAATTAACGATAAAAATGCACATTTAAAAAAAAACTTTAAAAAATAAACTGAGTTTGTGATTGTATTTTAAATCATATCATATTTATTAAGATATTTATGCATATTAAAAAAGTAAAAGTACTATAAATGTATCCAATTCTTCTTACTTCATTCATTTATAGCATAGAACTTTTATAAAATGTGGAAAATATTTTGGATTTATATATATATATATATATATATATATATATAGCATCTTAATTTTTCTACTAATATACTCAATTCTCAATTGCACATTTTAATATTGTTACTAAAAGTCGACCGATGGCTAAGTGGTTACCAAACCTAACTTCGAAGCAGTAGGTCTCGGGTTCGGACATGGATGTCCCATTCGGGGCAGCACACCCCCTTGCTGCCCCACTGTATAAGTTACCATCAGTTTCACCCCTTGCAGCACTGAATGCATTAATCCTTTTGTGAGTCAGGCATTGGAAAAAATATTGTGACTATGATTATTAATCAGTTTTTGAAAAAAATCATTTACACTTTCAAATAAAATTACGAGTCTGTCTTGTCACTAGTTTTTCTTAATCAGAATGATACATCATCCAACTATTGAATAGTACATTAATTTAATTTAAAATGTTTTGTGCAGCAGTATTTTTATTACTTGCATGCATACCATATATCAATCCCATATATTATTTATCGTTAGAGTTTGTTACTATAAGTGATGCTGAAATTGAGGTCAGTCAGTAGTATTTCTTTCTTATGAAAATCAAACAATGTATAGAAAAATTATAATTCTGTAAATATGAAAATGCTATAAAAATTATTTGTGAAATAAACATTATAACGGATCAAAGTAACGCAGAAGATCAAAGGGATTCGTGGGATGATGGGAAATCGAGAGAAATGCTCGTATAGAATTGAAGCTAATGATAGTGAAAAATCGCTGTGACGACGAAAACTTGTTCGGGGACTCACAAGGGGAAAGAATAAAGGGACTCTCTGGCAGTGTACACAATTCAGGATTCCATTAGACTTCCCAGAAGATTTTGTAGTGTACCACGCTTCTGAAGATTATTAGTTATACACCATATTAGAGTTTTATTTTTATTTTTTTAACTTTGTTTTTCTGACATCCCTGATAGAATTATAATACTATCTAAATAAAAATCATAATTTTAATAATATATAAATATTAATGAAGCAAGTTTCTTTAGTTAAAAATTAATGGCTAATGATAAAAGATTTTGTTATTAAATTGTATACCGAAATTGATGAAATGTCACTTATATTAACGAATGGCATATGTGTGTATGTAAAGTGAATATAATTTTAATAATATTAATTTAATAAAAAAAGTTAAAATTACAAATAAAAAGTTACGTTTTTTGTTTGCATGTAAAATTTTAAGTTCTAATATTTTAGGATTTTAGGAAATTGTAATAATAAGAAATAACAGCTATCTAAAAATTGGTTTTATTGAAAATTTATACAACACTATAAATAATTTAATATAATAAAATTAAATGTAGCTTATTCTGTGTCACTAATATTTTAAAATGTATGAACTAATTATCATAACTTTAAAATATATTTTAATATTATAAAGATATGATATAAGGCATCTAAATAAAAATATAATTGAATTTCAAACAAGAAACAAAACTGCAGATAGATTCATCTAAATACACTGAAGTTAAACTTGGTTAAAAAAATCCTCACCCTCTTCACTGGTAACAAATCGTATGGTTTCCGAGGGCTCCCCGTGTCCGATCTCGTTCTCCGCCAGCACCGCCAGAGCGTAGGAGGTGCCCGGCTTCAGATCACGCAGAATCGCCGTCGTCTGAGCTGCGTTGATCTCCGCTTCATTTAATGTTTGGGGACCATCTGTCGGATAATAAAACCTCCATAAAATTAAAAGTTTAATCTGTATTTTTTTCATTGTTACAAAAAAATCCAGCCCGTCTCTTAAAATTTTTAATATAACGTAATATTATAAAATTTGGAAATAGTCATTTTTGCAAAATTTATCTTAATTTAAAGGTTAAAAATCGTTAAATTAAAAAATGTGAATATGCAAGTAATTTACACTTATTATAAACGCTTTCGTTTTAATCTATTTTCCAAATATATATTTATAAGTCAAATTTTTTGAAAAATTATATCCTAAATTGGAAATTATGACTTCTTTTTAACAGCATAAAATTTCACACTGTTTCTCTTCTCCAATTTTCCTATTATGTAATTGGGAATTTTTAACACTAAATCAGATTGAGAAAATAAATTCGAAGTTTTTCCATAAGCACATTTGAAAGTATGTATAAGATGACATGAATACACTGCATAATTCATAAATGCTTAGCAATTAAACATTTTCCCTTTTCTAAGCAAATTAATTGAATTTTAATATTGTACTTCCTTCAACTGAATCCATAAACGCTATTGAATAACGTCTCAACAATGGCACAACATGAATCCTTGTAATTGTTGCCCTCTCCCGTTTTCCGTAGTCTTTTACGGCGTTCATGAACTCAAGTAGTTTTAACTATAAATATCCCAAGCTCTGAATGCATTACACTTTAGTGACTAGGCCAACACTCACAAAGTCTATGTGTTACCATTCCTTAAAGATTTGATGTATTTGCTTCCGTTGACAGCAGCACTTACGTTGGTCCCTCCAGTACTGCACCCTGTATTTGAGGATGGGACTGTTGCCGGTGTAGGGTGCAGTCCAGCGAATGCTTGCCGTGCGGGCCCACACGTCGAACACTTTCACATCCAGAGGCTGAGCAGGTACCTCTGAAAATAGATTCATCGTCAGCCACAAAGGAGCGATTGAATTTATTATCAGTAAGTAAAATTATCACAATAGAAATCTTTATTATTTCACCGGAAAATATATTATAAAGCACGGGATGTATTAAAATCTTTAGGGTGATTGTTTACAGATGTAATAGTATAACATATATACTTAAAAATGTAATAGTATAGTAATAACATACATTTCTTTATAGTAATTACAGATGTGAATTTGGAATTCAAAATTAGTTTCCAATCAAAATTGCTTAAAAATAAACCTTTTTAAGAGCAAAGGAAGAAACATTGAATCTAACAAAAATGTATAAAACAAATTATTTATTTATTTAGTTATTTAGAAATATTGTCTCAGTATTTTTAGATATTCATGCAAATCCTTATATATTAAACTTATGGATTCTCAGGTACAAATATAGTAGTGAATACAGAATGTTATAATAGTTATATGATTTCGATGAAATATTAATTTGTTTAATTTAACTTGTAATTTAATTCAGTTTTAAGAACGAAGCAATACTCAAGTTTTGAGTGATTTGAAACATGAATTAACCAGGTATTACAAAAAATCAAAATTTATTACAAAAATTTACCAGAATTGCCAGAATATATTAAAAAAAGCAACTGATTATGAAATAAATTATATGGAAGTTAAGAAGGCAATATTATCATAGGAGAATTGAAATACCATTTCATTAAAATTAACAAAATATTCAAAAAGGAAAATTGTACAAATGAATAGTTTATATGATTGAAACAATCACAGTTACGCATAAATATTTTTTAAATAACGTTATTTGTTTTCTAACTATTTGTAACTACAAACTAATAATTCAAACTATAAAAAACTATTTGTAACTACACATTATATCTGTAAATCCTGATATAGTCTATTGATAATAATAAGTAAAAAATTTTGAATTGCTTTTTGTTGCATTTTCCTGTAACAGTTATTTAAAATAAACAACATCTCTTTGAATAGTTTTACTTTCTATTAATTTTCAATAAAAAATGTTTTTTAAATATATATAAACTTCTGAGAAAGTATGAATGCATTTAATGTTGGGAATTCAATTAATTCTAAAATAAACTTAATAATGTTTTTCAAAATACTTTAAAGACAAGCAAAGACAATGAAGTGACATTATATCAACAGACCTTAACATGGCTCTGTATGAAATTCAATGTACTTCAAGTTGCATTATTTTTATAGATGCCATGCATAAGTTTTATCAGACTTAATTTAATACTTTATGCAATAAATAAGTATTTATAAATATTTTGAGAATCAAAGTTTGAAATAAATATTTCCATCCAAAAATCACACATTTATTCTATTGTTCTATAAAATGTAAACAACATGAAATTCCATGTGTGTGTACCGGCCAATACCTAACACAAAGTTGGGCTCTACAAGGCTGGTAAGAGCAAGTGGGTTTTCGTCATTTAGAAGCAGGGACCAAGCAACAAACCCTGCTGTCCTCAGAGAGCTATAAGTATGACCTGCTAAACGTGCCCAATTGCTATTAATGAGCAAGGCGGATCTTCTGTTAAGCCAGGATTCAAACTCACAGCCTCCCGATAATGAGAACGACGTCCTAACCAACTTCTGCGGCATTTCATTAATGCAATATACACTACATATTCTCAAATTATCGAATTACGTTATAAATAAAATTTCGAAAAATACGAATGAAACATTAGTGATATGCAATGAATATGACTGTAAAAACATTGTAAAATTAACTTCTAATATAGTTAAATCAATCAATTTCAAAGCTAAATTTAATCGTATATAAAGGGTAATGGATATAATTAACTGGTGAAATTGTTTTAAATTTAAAAATTAGTAATACAAATTGATTCATACGAAAAAATCATAAAAAATAATAAAAATATTGTTTTTGTTGTTGTTGGCTTATCCTCTTTAAAGATATGACATGTCAGATCAACTCCATTAAATTGTTGACAGTTAAAAAGTCAATGACTAGCAAGGGATTTGAGGATAAATCCTCCCGGGAAAGTCCGACGCAATCCAGAATATGTTTTGGTGAGGCTGGATGTTCTCATCATTTTTTACAAATGGGATACATTTTTGTATCGCATTCAAACGATAAACATTTTAGATGTCCACTTGAGAATCTGGCGAAGGCAGTCTGAGATATTCGATCACATTTTGTATCCAGAAGAGTTCCAGGAGAAGTTCAAGAGTACCATTGGTGTGTTGGTGGATTTTGCCAGATTGAATTAAGTCTAGATTTTTCGTTGGAGTAAAGTTCCTGATATGTAAGTGATGAACCAGTGGGCGTATCTTCCTCACCGCCCTCTTTGGCCAATCGATCTGCGGCCTTATATTGCCACTAATATTTACATGGGATGGAATCCATTGGAGATGTACAACATGTTCTGGGGAAATGATTTTCAATTTCAGAGGAATAGATAGACTTGTTTCATCCTTTATAGAGGACCAATCACTGAGATGTTGCTGTGAAGAATGCTCTCTCCGATCTTTTACGCCAGTAGGTGGCGCGGTAAGTCAGTGTGAAAAGAACCACCGACTAAAAAGGTCTTGTTATGACCAGTCTGCTACAAAAATGTTAATTGCTACAAAATGATTAATGCTACGTACAATATTGAAATTATGTTACATATGAGAAAAGTATTATTGTGTTACGAATAAGTGTTATATAATTAATTATGCTACCAATTAAGTATATTGTGCTTTGGAAATGTGTACATAGTTGTATATAAATTAAACGTTGTGATAAGTGAAATTTGCCTACTTCTTGATTGATGAATCCGAGTCACTTTTTCTTGTGCTACAAAATTGAGTGATTTTATTTATGGTGCATCGGCCGGGAATGAGATACGTTTGGAATAATAAAAAAGAAAATCACAAGTAGGTAAAAATTTAATTATATTCAATACTTGTTATATTATGAAATTTAAGTAAAAAGAAAATTTTGTTACGATTTAAAAATGTCTACTAAAGACCTTGATAGATTAAAGCACAAACGTGCTATAGAAAGAACTATAACTACTAAACTTATATCCAAAATTGAAGTTTCTTTAGTTGGTGAAGGAATTGATAAAAATGAACTTGAAGAACATCTAGAGGTTCTTATAGAAAAGAAAAAGGTCTTAAAACCTTAGACTCCGAAATAGAAAATCTTATAGAAATAGAATTATTAGAACAGGAAATTAACGTAAGCGACGAATATCAGGAGAAGTGCATTAGAATTGCTAATAAAATTAGACGCTGTATTCAAAACAAAACAGCTAGCGTCGACAAAAATTCGGTTGAAAAATTTGTTGAGACAAAGGGTTCCGAGAATACTGCGAGCGAATGCACAAATGTTTCTAATGCAATAAAATTACCAAAATTAAATATTAAACAATTTTCTGGCGACCCTAAGTACTTTAATGAATTTTGGAATTGTTATGAAAATACAATTGAACAAAATTCTTCTCTTTCTAAAATTCAGAAATTTGCGTATTTGAAAACATTTCTTACCGGACAAGCATTAAATGTCGTTTCCGGTTTTGAATTAAGTAGTGAGAATTATGACAATTGTGTAACATTGTTGAAGGATCGGTTCGGATGCAAAGACGTCATTATTAATACCTTTATGAATAAATTACTGAATTTAGAAAAGGTAAAAAATGTATCGAATGTTAGAGAGTTACGAAAACTTTACGATGAGTTGGAAATTTGCATTAGAAATTTAGAGTCCTTACAGGTGGCTTCGGGATCCTATGGACACCTTTTAATTCCAATTTTAATGAAATTATTACCCGAAGAGTTAGTAATTGAATTTAATCGGAATCGGAAATCTCATGAAAATAAAGATGAATCTGAATTACTTTCGTTTTTGAAAAACGAAATTCAGTGTAGAGAAAACACTTCGCTAGTTTTAAGCGAAAAGAAATTTAGCTCCAATCAATTTAAAAATGTAAATAAAAGTCCTATGAGAAATTTGCCTTCAGCAACTGCTTTTAATACTCAAGTGAAATCCTTTAATTGTATATTCTGCTTGGGTCCCCATGATACGTTTAAGTGTAGAATGCCTGTACAAAACAAAATAGAAAAATTACGAGCTGAAAAAAGATGTTTTGTTTGTTTTAAGAAATTTCATCAAAGTAAATACTGTTATTCTAACAAATATCCTTGTAATAAATGCAAAAACAAAAATCATCATACTTCCATTTGTTTAAATAAAATAAATCCGAATGTTATCAGAGGTAACGAATTAATTAATGAAATTCCGAATCAAATCAATGAAATAAATGAAGATCACGATCCAACGGTTCGCGATTCAGAAATAATAAGTTCTGTCTCCAGTTGTGAGGAAAATTCCGAGACTTCGAAATATGTATATTTGCAGACATGTACAGTTAAAGTTTTATCAAATACGAATTCTGCGTTCACGCGTATTTTTCTTGACAGTGCCAGTCAGAGGTCATTTATTACGCAATCACTGGTTAATACGCTAAAGCTATATCCGAAGCGATGGGAGAATTTATCTGTTTATTTTTTTGGCATGAAACAGACAAATGAAAAAGCGTATCCCGTGGTAGAAATAAAAATAAAAAGAAAAAATGGAAGCACAGTGAAGATCGAGGCTGTAGCTGTGCCAGATATCACGGCAGCGAAACTCCAGATGCCTTCATTACAAGTTAGAAAATTAATGAGAGCAAAAAACTTGGAGTTAGCTGATTCATCATACGCAGGAAATGAATTGCTGGATGTGGGAATTTTAATCGGTGCGGATCTGTTTTGGGACTTCGTGTTAAATGAAAGGGTGAGAATAAATAAAACTCTAATTGCTATAAATACCATATTTGGATGGACGGTCGTGGGATCGGAATTTAAAGCAAATGTAAGTTGTTCTCAAAATTGCATCGCTGTTATGAAAAACATAGTTACAGATGATTTAAAAATATTTTGGGATTTAGAAAATTTGGGGATTTCGGATAAAAATGAGGAATTGTCAATTAAGGATAAATAAATAATTACGCAATTTGAAAACGGGTTATCATACAAAAATAAAAGATATGAAGTAAAATTAATTTGGAAACAACTTCCCGAAGAACTAAATGACAATTTCGAAGTTGCGCATAGACGTTTCGAAAATTTAAAACTTAAGTAAAGACGAAAAAACACTTGCAGAATACAAAGGTATAATTACGGAACAACTAGAAAATGGAATCGTTGAAGAATGTAACGATAAGAGATTATATTCGGGATATTTTATGCCTCACCGACCCGTAATAAGGCCTGACAGCGAAACAACAAAAGTGCGTATTGTGTTCGACGCGTCATCAAAAATGGAAAGTTCTAAATCACTTAATGATATGCTTTATCCGGGACCAAATCTAAATCCAAATATTTTAGACGTAATACTAAAATTTAGGAGAAACGAAATCGCATTTTCAGGAGACATCGAAAAGGCCTTTTTAAACATAAGTATTGCAGAAGAAGATCGAAAATATTTGAAATTTCTGTGGTTTGCTGATTATGCAAATGAACAATTTAAAATTATGAATATGAAGCGTTTACCATTTGGGGTAAACTCATCTCCTTTCATATTAGCCATCACGATAAAGTATCATTTAAAAAAGTATATTGACATGAATCCAGATTGTTGCGAAATGTTAAATTCTGTAATGTGTGTCGACGATGTTTTCCATGGCACGGAAAATATCGAGCAGGCATTCGAAATTTCTCGTGATGCGGTAAAAATATTGAATGACGCGAGCATGAAATTAAGGAAATTAACTTCGAATTCTAAACAATTGATAGAACTATGGATGCAGGAAGATCTTCTAAAACCGGGAGAGGACACTGCGTCACACTCCAAATTACTAGGGCTAATATGGGATTCTGAAAATGACATTATAAAATTAGCTGTTCATACTTTGAAGGCCTCAGCTTCAATTCAGGAATACTCCACAAAAAGAACAGTTTTGGGAACTGTTTCAAAATTATTTGACCCTGCAGGCTACATTTCCCCTATGTTGTTAGAATGAAAATTTTGCTACAAAAAATATGGGTTAGGGGTTGGATTGGGATGAGCGACTACCTGAAGATATTGAAGTTGAATTTAGAAATTGGCTAAAAGAAATAAGATACCTAGAAAACTTGCAAATTCCCAGAAGGTACTTTGAATATGGGAACAAGAATATGGACATAAGTCTTCATGTATTTTGCGACGCGAGTATTAAAGCTTATGGAGCTGTTTCATATTTTAGATATCGCAACGCTACAGGAACTAATGAATTTAAGACAACCCTTGTAATTTCAAAAAGTAAGGTGGCACCACTCAAAACCTTGACCTTGCCTCGTTTAGAATTAATGGGTGCGATTATAGCTGTGAGAATTTGTAAATATTTAGGGAAATTATTTAAAGATCTAATTCAAGAAATATATTTTTGAACCGATTCTGAGATCGTGCTACATTGGATAAAAGGAACATCCAGGGAATGGAAACCCTTTGTTAGCAACAGAATTATAGAAATACAAGAAAAGTCTTGTCCGGCAGATTGGAGACATTGTAGTGGCAAAGAAAACCCAGCAGATTTATTGACCAAGGGGTTAAGTGTCGAAAACCTTAAAGCAAATAATCTTTGGTGGAAGAGACCTCGGTGGCTTGAGGGTCCTTCTGAAAATTGGCCAGTCCAAAAAATATCAGAAAAATACGATGAACATCATGAGAGATAGTAAATCAATGCATTTTAAAATCCAGTGAAGCTATTATCGACATTAAAAAATTTAGTGATGTATCAAAATTTATAAGAATTCTTGCCTACGTTAAACGATTTGTAGCTAAAACTAGAAGATTACCGGCGGAAAATGGTCCACTTACCGCTACTGAATTACAGGAAACAGAAATCTTTTGGATAAAGAAGATTCAAAGAGAAAACTTTCCATCGGAAATTAAAAATCTAGAATGCGGAAAAGATGTATCAACGAGTTCTAATATTTTATGTTTAGCTCCGGTTTTAGATGAAAATGGCATTCTACGAATTAAGGGAAGGCTAAGCGAAGCCGATTTTATGATAGAAGAAAAACATCCGATATTACTTCCCAATAATTCCAGATTTACCGAATTACTTGTGCTACGTGAACATCGTAAAGCGTTACATGTAGGAGTTGCCGCAACGTTGACAATTTTGCGACAAAAATTTTGGATTCCTAAGGGACGACAACTCGTGCGGAAAATAATTAATAGATGCTTGATTTGCAAGAAAAGTGTAGCTAAACCGGCGAAACAAATGACAGCACAGTTGCCGAAGGATCGTATAGCTGAAGCTCCTCCATTTAGCGTAACGGGTGTGGACTTCACAGGACCAGTGTATATAAAATGGGAGAAAGAAACTAAAAAATCGTATATTGCACTTTTCACATGTGCAGTCACAAGGGCTGTGCACCTCGAATTAGTTTCTGATTTGTCGACAAACAAATTTATGTTAGCAATACGAAGATTTTTCAGTAGGCGGGGAAACACACGCGTATTTTATTCTGATAATGCTACTACTTTCAAACGTGCTAACAAGGACTTGCAATATTTTTTAGATATAATTAAAAATACAGAATTCAAGAATTTCATAGCTTCTGAGGGTATAGAATGGAAATTCATAGTCGCACTTGCACCATGGTTTGGAGGCTTCTATGAGCGTTTAATGAGAAGTATCAAGCAACCTTTGAGAAAGATTCTAGGCAGAGCTCAACTTGATTTTGAGGAGTTTATGACGGTCCTTGCAGAAGTGGAAAATGTGTTGAACCATCGTCCACTCACCTATGTGTATAATGATGTCCACGAACCTGAACCTTTAACGCCTGCTCATTTTCTCCTCTCTGGACAAAAACTTCAATATCCGTGTAATTTTGCAGAACTTATGGGTGTTAATTCCACAAAACAATCCCTAGTTAAGCGCAAGCAATATCAAACGAGACTTATCAGCCAAATTTGGATAAAATGGAAAAACCAATACCTCCTTGATTTGAGAAATTCTCATTATTTGGGAACACCTGTCAGCAATAAAAATTTACAAGTGAACGATATGGTGCTCTTAGAAGGAAAAACAAAGTCAAAATTCTTATGGACTTTGGGTCGAATTACGGAAGGGATGAAGGGGCGTGATGGACTGGTGCGCTCGTGTGTGGTAAAGACTGAAAACGGAGAATTCCGTAGACCAGTCCAACTCTTGTATCCCTTCGAGTTTCCAGACTCATAAGACTCAAGAAAAAAACTGTGAACTTTATATAACATCTTTTTTTTGTTTGTTTTCATTGTTTTGTGATTTTTGAATTATTGATTTTTCTATAATTGTTAATAATTGTAAATGTTTTAATGTTGTTTTCTTAGTATCATTTCAGAAAGGTGTGATAATTTGTAAAATTATCAGGTGGGGAGTGTAAAGAATGCTCTCTCCGATCTGCTTACGCCAGTAGGTGGCGCGGTAAGTCAGTGTGAAAAGAACCACCGACTAAAAAGGTCTTGTTATGACCAGTCTGCTACAAAATGTTAATTGCTACAAAATGATTAATGCTACGTACAATATTGAAATTATGTTACATATGAGAAAAGTATTATTGTGTTACAAATAAGTGTTATATAATTAATTATGCTACCAATTAAGTATATTGTGCTTTGGAAATGTGTACATAGTTGTATATAAATTAAACGTTGTGATAAGTGAAATTTGCCTACTTCTTGATTGACGAATCCGAGTCACTTTTTTTTATGCTACAAAATTGAGTGATTTTATTTAGTTGCAGTGCACTGCGGTTGTCTGACAAAATCCAAAGGTCTCCAATGACAAATATTGTTGACAAATATTGTTTTTAATTAGTTTTAATCCAAAAAAAATTTCTAACGTTCAAAGAAAACATCATTCGCAAAGTTAATAGAGAAATTCATTCAACAATTATGTCATTAGCTAAACAACACAACAAATTACCTTATCTAATGGTATATGCAAATCAGCATTTTCAGAAAAAATAAATATTTGAAAAGAAGGGTTTTCAAAGAGATAAGTTAACTGAGAGAATTCATAGATTATATCAATATTTGTTTATTTAAATAATTGATGTTAATTTATCAAAATAAATAAACTACAGAACATATAATTTAGAAAAAGAATTTTTTTATTTTGTACGATATATATATATATATATATATATATATATATATATATATATATATATATATTGCAATTGTGTTTTGAATTTTCAAGCTACAAAAAAAAATACTTTAATGATATCGAAACTAACGTTGCCCCACCCCTAACAACACTATACTCGTGGCTTCACCACATAATATAGCTAACGCAAGGAAAACAGTTTTACAGTGTTCAAAAAAAGAGGAAAAGAAGCATTTTGAATGCAAATATAAAAAAATTTACGTAATTTAAATTCTGAAGTGACCGTGATATTTTTAATGCACATAGTGAATTTTCCGAAGTTCAAAAAATTTACTAAGAACATAACAAAAAAAATTAATAAATGCTCTAAAACTAGTAAAAAACCATCTTTATGTTTTTCATATTCTCAAACAGTAATGAAGTGGACAATCTAAATTAATTATTACTTTCTTCATTTTTATAATTTATTAAATACTACTTAAAGTGATTTTAGTCAGCATTTTCCCTAAATTATTTATATTTTCAGCATCATATTTACATATAAAAACTAAAATCCAATTTTTAAAAATTTAAAACATGAAATTAATATAAACTATATTAGTAACAGGAAACAATAGAAGAATTAAGTGCAAGAATTTCAAAAGTGAGTTAAACAGAGGATGGAGCTCAACATAGCATTTGGTTGTTGGGGAATGCTAAATTTTGTGCTAAACATTTATTCATTACCAAAAAACCATAAAAAAAAGTTAACTAAATGCTTTTAACGTTAAATGATAGTTGAATTACATTGTTGTACTATAGGAAACAAATATATTTCGTATCTCTTACACAATCTTTATATCAATTTATAATTATTACATATTATTCGTTTTTTTTCAATTTTCAAACTTATTTTATTTAAAAAAAATTTTGCTCTGAGAAAAATACAGATTTAATATATAACACTAAAAAATATTAAAAAGCACATCAGTAAATAATATTTAAATTCTATTAGAACTGTAATGAATAATTAATTAAAAATGAAGTAAGAAAAATGTCAGTCAATTTTCTAAAGGAATATAATGAAAATAAAGAATGAAGATTTTCCTTTACCCGTCAAAAGAACAGATGATCATTTGGAAATCATTTCAAATCACTTATGCTATACTTCATAGGGTAAAAACATGAAACAGAATACTGTAACTTACACCTTTGAAGAAAAATAAGAAATTAAAATGAAGTTAAAATAAGCTAATATCGACGTAAGTGACACTTAAAATTCAAAATAATAAGCAAAAAAAGAAACGTGCATAAAAAAAATTAAAAACGTAATAAAAGCAAAATTGAATGACATTTTGATCAAAATAAATAAAATTAATCTTGTTATCCCAGTCAAAATATATAATTTTTAATAAGTACACATAATTTTAAACTTAGTATAATATAACATAGAAATAGTATTACTTCTAATATTATTATAATATAACTTGTAATATTATTAATGAAAATAATACTAAAAATATTTTATAACCAACATATTCAAAATTTCTCTTCTAATTTCTATTTTTAGAACAGTTTTGTTACAAAAGTAGGAAAAAATTTTTTACTTAAAATTGACTCTTATCGGTACCTGTGTAAAACCTGTAAACCAGAAAAATTAGGGTGGATATTACCAAATTGTCACCCAATCATTTCCCGTATTGATCCTCAATGCCTATTTAAGAGAATTAACACAGAAAAGTGGAACATATGTTAAGAGAATTCAGGCACAGTTTATTTATAAAAACAACCAAATATAAAGGCATATTGAAATCATTATTTTACCAACAATGAAAAAGTTAAATGAAAAACCTAATCTGTCTAGTAGAATGGTCTGCTTTTTGGGAGTTACAAGGTTCAAAATCCACCTCAGGCTTAAATGATTATATTGGTCGCAATCTATTATAAGTTCCACTCTAATCAGCCACTTGTGTGCATAAGGGATTGTTGACGAATCAGAAAAGTAAAAGCAGAAAAAATATTATTATTAACAATCGATGGTACCTTTCGACTTAGTGAGGCTGACGATATCACCAAGTAAAATAATATATCGAAATCTACTGCTTTTACCGTCATTATTTTTAAAGTTTTACCTTTCCCAAAGAGCTTAAATAAAGAAAAATATTTATGTTTTAAAAATAATTTTTTTTGATTCACAATTAGCTTTGTAGTTCCGTTTTCCGTAAATTGTCACCAAAAATGTGAAATGGTGAGATTTGTGCCGGTGAAATAGAATAGTTTTCAATAAACAAATCTGAATGCAGTCAAAACAGCAAAAGTGGATATCCTTGAAGTAAGTTCTTTTACAAAAGAGATTTTCACTTATTAGAATTTAAAGAGTTTGCAAACAAAAACAACCATATACATTGGTAGAGTTTTCTGTGGTTAGTGAAGTAAAGTGTTTTTTGACGCCAATTTTTCTAGTTGATAAGATTTTACAGACGCATTTTTGTTTTTCAAATAGTGAACGAAGCAAGAAGAAGACTAACCAACGACGAGGACTTTGATGTTGCGCTCGTCGCTGCCGTATGCGTTGGAGGCGGTGCACGAGTAGAGGGCCCCATCACGGCGGTCCACGTTCCGAATGAACAGCTCCGAGTTGACTCCATTCTTTGTGAAAGTCTCAAACGTCTCGTACCTGCAAGTGATGGATTCAAATTTTAAATCATAAAAGATAATAAAATAATCATAAAAGAAATTTGCTTTATACTGAGCCGTTAAACAAACAAACAAAAAAGATCAAACTATGATTAAAAAAATTTAACGAAACATTCAAACTATCGCAGTTTCATCAGAGTCAATTTTTGATCAATTGCTTTAAAATCAACCCAAGTTTGAAATTTTTCATGAGTAATATTTTGATCTTGAGTCAAATTTTGAACTGTTATAATTTATTTATGTCTAAGCATAGACAGTAATTTTTCAATCATAAGAAAATTTGAAAACTTTTTACTTACAGTGGTTTTGATGACTGCATTGGATGTTGAAATACATATTCTATGCAATCTGTAATTTTTGTCCAAAGCTTGCTTTCAGTATGATCTTGATTTTTTTCCTTCAAATTTCTATATATTAATAATTGCGAAATTTTCTACGATAGCTTTATATTATAAATGTTTTTTATCGACATCTCTGCCCTTATTTGACGAGCCTATCAGTAAAGCGATGAAGTCTAAGAGGAATAAGCATCCGTGGAATTGATTTCAAGAGAATGCACGAGGACTGGAGGCAGTCCACCCCATACACATCCTCCCGGTGGGCAACAAGCCGAGTGCTTGGCTCTGTGAAAGCTTCTGCCGGTAAGCACAGGAAAAAAGGCAGTTCAATAAATACATCGAGGAACTGGGGACTCTATTAATTTTGTTGAGCAAAACACTCATTGTGTAGTTATTGTCATTTGCTCATATTCCAACATTTATGCAGCAGTAAATGATCAGAATAAATCTGTAATATTAGTTAATCACGTAAACAGTAAATAAGGTTTAAGTACAAGTTTTTCCTAGTTATATTTGATGTGATATCTTGTAAAATTACAATTTAACTAAGTAAAAAAGCTGTAAAAGCAATTCGAATCAAAATTTGCCTAATATATTAAATAATAAACTCATGCGCTGAGCAGGAGATAATTTCATTTCAAAGAACAAAATTTTTATTAGATCTTTTCGATTAATTAACTTAATGCTTAAACATCAAAAACGAACTTTAGGTTCTTTCTTATGATACGAACCTTTTGACTTGATTATCAACCATTTTGTTCTAGTTACTGCTGAATAAATGTGTGCTTTAAACATTTGTCAAAAGATGCAATTCAAAGCAGGAACGTATCTACTGCAGTTTGAAGGATGTTTAAATTTTGAAAAATAAAATCAAAAATAGCAGTAAAATTAAAATCAAACTTGAAGATCTTGAGAAATCTAAAAATGACATAATACTGTCAAATCATATTATAATGTCATTCTCAATATTTCAAGCTAAATTGCTAAATGAATTGAAACTTTTTTATAAAATTTGTTACAGCAGTTCCTTTTTTAGAACGAGAAGTATTAAGTTTAATTTTATTAGGTGATAAATTTTTAACTTTAGTGCTGAATAAATAATCGATAATTTGGAATAATACAGCATGATGTGCTACTCCAAAAAAATGATCAGCATCAAAAACAATATTGATTGATAATTTTAGTGTAGAAAAAGAGTAGAGAATCCATATTCGATAGTCAAAAACAATCTGCAATACTTGGAGCAAGAAATCTACTTGGAGAGATAATGCATTAGAGTACAATGCTTCTGTAAAATGTTTATTATCTTTTGCAGAAGAGTTTCCTATCTATAAATTCCTGTTTCTTAAAAACATCAGATTACTTAAGTTCACAAAACTTTCATTTGTGTATTTCTATTCATGTACATAATTTCAATGTTATGAAATTAGTAAATATATACTTTTTGATAAATTTAGCATAGCTTTAAAGTTGTATCAATAGGAATAATTTTAAGGCCTAGTATTTTATGGCTCTTTAAATCTTATAAATGTGTTTTAAATATGAAATGAAACAAAAACGATATGAAAAACAGACTAACCTCGACAATTCCGTTATTTCCAATTCTCTTTTATCTTTATACCAAACTATGTTGATTGGTTCATCTCCTGTGACGTCACATCGTAATACGGCGCTATCGCCTTGCTTTACAGATTCAACTTTGAATTTTTCTTCAAATCTTGCTGGAACTACAGGAAAAAATTTAATTGTTATGTAAATATTTCAACATAACATATATTTAACACAACATATGAGGGGTACAGAAAAGAAGGATTTGATTTGAACAATTTTTCAACAATTGCAAACTTTTACATTAAATTATTTTTTAATTTTAATATGGACGCGAAATTTTAATATAGGAATTCATGTTCATATTATTTATAAGCAAAAATATCCAGTTTAATATAAAAATTCCTGAATAATTTTAATAAGTTTTGTTACCGTAATTATTCGTCAAAATAATTGATACTTCAAATTTATAATCTGTTGTATTTCACGTGAAACTTATGAAAATATATGTATATAAGTTTCTAATAGAAAGAATTTGCAAAATAGCTCTTGTTTCAATTCTAAATTTTAATATTTAGAATTTATTATGAAACATATTTTTCCTTTTTTTCTTTTCTAAATGGATAATAATAAATTTCCTGATAGTTATTAGTATTACAGAAGTATTGCATTAAATATAACAAAATTTTATTTAAAATTGAACCACTGAAGCACCTAGAAGCAGATTTTTCTATATTTATACATGTTAGAAAAAATGTTTTTTATTGGCAAGATTTATATAATATTTAAGAAACACATTTCAAACAATAGCTCTAAAATATTTTGTCTCTAGATGCTTCAATGACAATTCAATTTATAAATATATAAATACATAACAGTATATAGCATATTAAAAAGTAATATAATAGTAAATTATGTGTGCTAAGCAAGCGTCATGTCAAATATATGTGATCGGTATAACCCTAATTATGAAAAATTACTGAATTGAATTGCTTAGTAGTATTAAATATATTTCAGTAAGAAATATATAGCTCTAGAAAAAGTTTGGAAATAGTAATTAATTTTGCAGTAGTTCACAGAAAGTTTGAATTTCCCAGAAGAAACCTGAAAGAAAAAAGAAAAATCATTTATATTTAGGATTAAATAATTTAAATGAAACATTTATGGAATTTAATGCACATTATTAATTACAAAATTTTCACATCGATATTTATGTATGCTATATAGTATTGTATCAAAATTTAGTTTCTATAATGAACATATTTGAGTTTTACTTACACCATTTTCTGTGCCTTTGTCTTTATTTGGTAATGAACTTGAAGCGCACATTTCTCAATCAGGATTGAAACGCTCACTGAACGCGTAAACAAACTCTGCACTTGCGAGTGCAATTTATTTCAATATTTTTACTAAACATATCTGCACAAATAAAGGATGTCCAATGTAAAATGCATTCTTTAAATGTAGTTATTCTTTTATTAAAAAGTATATACATTAAAAGTCTATACAAAACAATAAAACACAA
This sequence comes from Latrodectus hesperus, assembly GCA_037975125.1. Taxonomy (NCBI): domain Eukaryota; kingdom Metazoa; phylum Arthropoda; class Arachnida; order Araneae; family Theridiidae; genus Latrodectus; species Latrodectus hesperus. The sequence goes on along the minus strand of CM075850.1, from coordinate 134,574,999 downwards.
ACAGTATATACAAACTAACATAAGTGAAAAAATAATATTATCCATTCACATAAAATATCCGCTTAAGTTTATTTGATCAATAAGAACCTATTTCAGTGATTGATAACAGGAAGCCCTCCTCTCATGCCTTACCCTGCACCACGAGCTGAAACTCCGAAACTAGACTTCCACCGACTCCGTTACTTGCTTCACATTTGTATTGGCCCTCGTCTTCTGCCCGAACACTGAAGAGCGTCAGTCGGCCCTCTTCGGATGTATTCGCAGATTGCACTTTGACGAACATCCCTTGTGCATCTACAATAAATAACAGAGAACAAAATACGTAACTTGATCACTTATTTAAATTAAGCCATTTTTAAATAATCTTCCTAATTCCCTCAGTTTTAAAATTGAAAAATAATCTGTTTTACTTTAAATTGAACATGTAAAATACATTTCTTTCCAAAAGTTTAATAATAAATTTATTTTTGCAAAGTTATTGAATTTCTGAAGCTTTTTTACATAATTTTAAAATTGTTTCACCTTTTTTTTCTTGAAAAATTACCCTAAATTAACCTAATTTAAGTAAAATTCTAAAGTTTCCAAATATCTTTTAATTTATATAAATTATTTTAAGAGAGCATTTTAGAAAATTGATGTGCACAAATTTTATTTTAGTTTATACTTATGTTTTACTGTTATAAGTAGTTTCAAAAACATTGTGAAGAATTGTGAAGAACCGCTTTATTAAGGAGATATTTACTTAGGGAAAGAACTGGAAATTTAAATGAATGTTTATTCTTTTGCCTCACCAGTAAAAATCCCTTAATGCATATAAAAGACGAAGCCCCAAATATTATTATGTTTGTTTGAAATTTATTCTAGTTAATAAAATGAATCGTTCAAAATGCTCGTGATTAAAATTCATACTTTTCAGGATTTTAATATAAAGATCTCTATATAGATGAAACGTTTTCAGAACATTATTGACTAAAATTATATTTACAATCATTCCACAAAATTAATAGTAAAAATCTTTCAAAAGAATTAATTTTATGCAACTGTGAACTAATTCAGTTGAGGAAAAAATGTATAGAATTTAAGTTTTTCTTAACTATTATACTTTTCTTAAACATAAACTAAAAAAAACTAAGAAGTTTTTCATTTAGTGGAAGAAAACATACTTTTTATAACATTTTAAACTAGGCACGTTTTATAGCCATTTCTGTTTACATAAATATCTATATTTTTAAAATAAAATCCTCAATCGACTCTGCATCTTATAAGTACAAATGTCAAAAGTGACAATGAATATAAAACTAATAAAATTGACATAATTCAAAATTCTCATTTTGTTAGTAATTAATGAATTTAAACTTCACAAAAAATTAAGTTTGTTAAACTTTTGAGTAAGGAATTTTGTTCTTTAAGAAAATGAAATGGTTATAAAGTTAAAAGCTATGATTAAATTCCTTGCCGGTCACATATTCATTCATATTTAAGTTTCATCTACATTCATCGTGAGCAAATTAACTTTTTTATTGGTATAAAACTACAGTACCTTCTAATAGGGGTTCACAAAATAAGGATTTCATATATATTATGACTATTTAAATCTTACGAAACAAGTTATCAGAATGTAAATAAATATGTAAACAATCATGGGTATTATTATAAGTAAAGCACAACCTATTTTAAGCTTTTGAAAAAGTCTTTACATAAAAGTGTATTTTCCTTCGTAATGTTTTATAAAGATGACTTTCACACATTATAATGTTACCTTTCTTAAACCATGAAATTGTTGGAGAAGGCCGACCGAAAGCTGTGCATAAAACTTCGAATTTCCTTCCAATATGAGTCGTCTGATCTTCTGGTTTGAAAACCCACTGTGGAGGGGCTGCACCATTGGAGAAATTGAAAACAAAATGTTATCATTGCTTTAATTTTCATGTTATATACTTTAATATATTTTAAAAACAAGTGTTTAAAATAGTGATTAAAAAGTTTTGAATACAGGGGCTATTCGTGTGAATTATTTTATCATAATTAATAACATATACTTGTAAAATACACATTAGAAAAATGCTTGTGTATGTTATTAAATATTTACACGAATCAAGAAAACATTGAACATTGTTTTCAATCTTAAAATTGAGGTGGTTTTATATATATATATATATATATATATATATATATAGAGAGAGAGAGAGAGAGAGAGAGAGAAAGAAAGAAATTTTAAACGCTTCCAGTGTAAGATATATAATGGTAGGTATAAATATATGAGTATAGATAAATATGGGGATACATAGGTAGGTAGGTAACTAGATTGGTATATAAATAAATGTTTTACACTTCATGACAAGTATATTCGATTATGATAAGAACATTCATACAATTTTCTTACCTACGTAAGAGATTTGTATTTCTAGTAGAAAAATATATTTACCTATTATGAGAAGTAGGAAGTAAGTCTATAAAAAATTATTATACGCTTAACATCCCCGTATCATAATTGCTTAATGAATCTCATTAATAATATAGAATATTTTAATGAAAAACTATCCCTAACATATTAAGTTAAGCAAAACCCGAAAAATTTAAGAAATACAAAATACATTTAATTGTCAACAAAAAAATTAAATATTTTTCATAAGTAATTCCTTTAAATAATTATTTTATAATAAAGAAAGAATAGATTTCTTTTATTATTTATTTACTACTTTCATCTATAAAAGTATCTATATGCAACAATTATTTCAATACAAAGATTATGTGAGAATTCAGTCACCTTTCACTGCGAGAAATGCAGTGTACTCGTCACCACCGACTTTGTTGGTAACGACGCACGTGTAATTGCCCGTACTGTTCTGACGGATGGGGTTGATGGTCAAGACGAAAAGATTTCTAACGCGGAGTATTTCGATGTTGTCCCCGCTTGTCAATTCCTTCCCATCCTTGAGCCATCGGAACTGCAGCGGGGGGCTTCCCTTGTTGACCGTGCAACTGGCGCTCGCCGTCTGCGAAGTGCTCAGAGCGTCGGGGAAGAAAAATGGCTGGATTTTGGGAGATCCTAGAAAGAAGCATCGCAAACATATACACGCGCTTCAGAATTCTTCAATTAGACGTTCAATAAAATCAAACTCAAGAAGATGCTATTTTCAGTTTTGGTGCTATATTCACATCATAACGAATAACAATTGATAAAATATTATCTACCTAAAATATTTTAATAGGAATATTCTCAAATATTTCATCGAATATATATAAATAAAATTATTCTATATAATAACTAAAAAAAATTCACTTGAATAATTTATGTATCGCTATATAAGTTAAGGAAAATTTATATTTAAATGCGTACACTTACCATTATCCCCAGCGATATTGCAAATGTAAGTCGATAACAGAAATACAAGTTTCCAAGGTAAACACATATTCAAACTTTGTTTCGAAGCTTCATCGCACACCCACAATATCAAAGGGATGGGCAAGGGGTATTCTCTTAGGACTCTTTATGGGATGCACAGAGACCAATTCATGGCCTGCATGACACACAAATTGATACGATGATATTTTGTTTGAACGAGCAAGTGGCGCCGCCTTGTGCTAATGGACTGAAAACTTTTTTCCTAAATTGATTTAGCATGATTCATATTAATATATAATGATTATAAATGAGATTGTTGCTGGTAAATATAAATGATAACATTTGTTAAATGTACACTTATGTGTAATACTGTATACATATGCATAACAATGTACATAGATATAATATTCAATGAATTCAAAAGAGCTTAGAAAAATAACCTTAACTAATATAGTAATACATCCTATGAAATTTTCCTAAAAATATTAGCAAACACATTTTACTCAAAGTAGAGTAAAATATTTACATATGAACTATTTTAATAATATTATTTTCCACTTATTGCAATAAAAATATTTTGCATACAAATGGCATTTTTATAGGTCAGAAGTCGATTGAACAACAAATTTCTAAGCAAAAACAAAAATTTTAAAATTGTATAATTTATATAATTTGTAATTAACTTCATTTATCAAAGAAGCACCATTAATTTAAATATTTTCAATACGTCTCGATTTCTAGACTTTCTATATCGTATTAAAACATCGACACCGTCATTGAAACATCACGATCGAATTAAACATTCGATTTGAATGTTAGAATCAAATTACGCAATATTTTTATAATAATAGAAATAAAAAAATTGCAAAGTACAACAATGCCGAAGAACTGTAATAAGTACGCACAACGATTATTTAACTGTCAAAAATAAAATGAAAAATTCAATCTGTTCCTTCTAAGTGAATTTTAATAAGACGTACACTTTGAATAATATTATACACACATACATACATACATACATACATACACACACACACACACACACACATATATATACATATATATATATATATATTATTATTATTATTATTATTAAATAGTGTTTTTATAGTGTTTAAAAAATTTAATCTAATTATAATATATTTTCGTTAAAACATGCTGAAAACTCTTTTAATATAAAATCACAAAACATCCTAGTAACTAAATTTTTACTGTTTATGTAGTTAGTTCATAAATATTTGCTCGGAAAAGTTTATCACTCTTAAGTTTTTACATAAATACAAATTTTAAAAAATTAACTTAAACAATAAATTCAAAAAACTTTATTTTGCAATGTTTTTTTTTTTTTTTTTTTAATAACGGCGGGCACTTGGGTGACTAACCCTTCGCCACAACAAGGTCGGAAACTGCTACTCATTTGTCACTACCCAGCGGGCACCTGTGAACCAAGTCACGGAGGCGAGTAGCATTACCCGCGTCATACCACCACAGACCCGTTTATATGGCGGGCTACATTCATACATCAACACACAAGAATGGACAGAGAAACACAGAGAGATAGTAACATCCATGCCCGAACCGGGATTCGAACCTGGGACCCACAGCTCAAGAGTCAGGAACGCTAACCACTCAGCCATTGGTCGGCTATTTTGCAATGTGAAATACTATCCCATTAAGTATCAAAAACGTTTCATTTAAAAAATAAAGTAAATTTTAAAATCGATTTTAATTATTTGATCTATTTTATGATTTAAAATGAAAATTTTAGCTTTAACTATTCCTTTTATTTTATTTTAATCTAAAAAAATACGAGTAGAAATAGCACCAATTTAATTGAATAGACATCGATATATATGAATAAAATATAAATTCGTTTCAATGATTAAAACTGCCTTTTTTGTATCTCGAGCAGAGAGATCAGTTTCATTTCAGGTCAGCCTCATAATCTTTGAGAATTTTAAACATTAATTCCATAGTTTTACTGAAAAGTTGGCGAATTTTTTGTGAATTGTAATACTATTACATGTAATATTTGACTAGGAAATGTAACGAAATTTTATACTGTTTTCACCTGAAGATTTCACAAGATTAAAAGCCTTTATCTTTTAATTAATATAAAATTTATAATTCTTTTAATTTGTTTTACATTACGACTCACATTACTCTTACTTATATGGAATCCGCAAATAATTATTGTCAATATCTATAAATTATATAGATAAAATTAACTTTAATGCAAAAACTGAAATTACTGTAAAAAGGGCATTTAAAAAATATCTTTTAAGAATAAATCTTTCCTATTACATACATTTCTTTTAAAACTTACAGTGTAACATTTCGAGATTATAAGGAAATTTTAAATTTTAACTTTATAAAACAGTCCTATTGCAATAGTAACAATGTTCTACGTACCAAACTTTATACAAACTACAAAATACATTACCGAAAGAGGTATAAAAATGCACAAGGGGTATTAATATTGCGGGTTCAATTTATTTACAAGTTTCACATAAGGAGACTACTGTCCTACTATTGATTTCATTTGCTATTATTTTCCAAACGTATACTTATTGAAGTATATTTGGCCCAATGTTGTGTGCCTTAATGAAATTGTTTTGAGATTTTTGTATTTCTGAAGTTATTATGTTATTAGTTTGTTGTTTCACCAGCGTGCTATTCTATACCTAGCCCTGAATTGGGCTCTACCTGTTAAACAGAGGCAGCCGTATAGAATCTTAGTGATTTTGAAGCCGGGACTAAGCTGAAGATTCTCAATACTTGGCTTGCTACTTCCAGAAGTATCATTTCACTTGGAGGGCATTGCAACCACTCCCAGTTTTAACGTGCCTCAGCCGCCTTTAGCACGATAGATCTTCGGTTAAGCGGGGATTCGAACTCACTTCCTTCCTACAATGAGAACCGCAGTCTCCCCACTCAGTTATGTATGTATATGTAATGAGAACGACACCCGAACCACTGTAGCCTTGTTATTAGTTTGTATTGGCACTGAATTGTCAAAAAATAAAATATGAATTACTTAAATAAACTTTAAATACATTAATGAGAAGGATTTAGCCATTGTATTGCATCCATATTTTTTTATTTATACAAATTGCATGCATTTAACAAGATTTACAAGTGAACATAAATTTAAAGCATTAATTATTAAATATTTAAAATGAAAAATCAGTAAAATAACAATCAGAGAAATTCAGAACAATTTTTAATATAATGCATAAGAAAGTAAATCATCTCCAAATTTGAAAATTTCTTTTACCAGTGAATAAATTGTTCCCATAATATGGCTTATATTTATTATGTGCAATGGATTCAAGGAATATAGTAAAATAAGACACTGAAACAAGTTTAATGCCTTTAATAACTTTCTTAAGTATCACAAAATATTGTCGAAGAAATGTTACAAATTACATCATCTGTTCAGAATATTTATATTATTTGTCGCAATCAAAGTCCATAAATGATTACATGGCGAAACCTTTGTTGTATTTCATAGTTCAAGAGACATCGAAGTCTTATATATTTTTTAATAAAATGAATATAAATGTTCGTCATTTATTTTCAAAATCTCAAAATTAAATAATATACAGTTGCAGAATGATTGAAATGTATTTTATTTATCTTACCAGACACCGTAACAAGAATATCTTTCAGTAGATCCTTTCCAATACCGTTCGAGACATGGCATCTGTAAATTCCTTCGTTTTGAGGTTTAACGTTTTGAATGATCAGCGAGCCATTTGCAAATGCCTGAGTGCTGTAGGAATCCTCTGCATTCGAAAGGGAATTTCCATCCTCTACAGAAAAGAGCAATTCAAAATATTGCTATGTACTTAATATGCAGTTGAATTTAAGCAATTATGGAAAGTGGATAACAAAAGAACTATAGTAAATAAAAGTTAAAGCACAACTATTTATTCTAGGAGAACAGAGTATTAAAAAAATATTTTGGAAAAGTTTTTTGACTTTTTACTTGGAAGTGAAGTTAAATGAATGGAAATTAAATCATTTATATACCAAGAAAGTTTTATTATAGTTAATTTTAATGAAAGGATCACTTACGACACTTCATTTTTCATATTTCTCTTTATCCTTATTTATCTTTTCATAATGTTACTTTTTATAAAATTTATTTTTTCATTTGAATTTCAGAAAAAAGAAGCTTATTTTTGTACATACAATTTTATAACAAATAATCATGTTTCAATTATTGGAGTCTTAATCTCGAAAAACAAGGAAGATTTGTGTATTGAACAATTCTTTCAATAATTATTTTAAGCAGTGTAAAATTCTAAATTTTCAGCTCATCTGTATTCATTAAAATATATAAAAAAAATTAACTTTATTTGGCTGTAGCATTGATGAGAATGTTGTTTCAAAGTTTTCTGAACAGAATAAAATAAAATATATTTTTACATAATAAACTAACGATATATTACGTTGCAAATGCTAGTTAATTAGTACTTTAAAATTTATAAATGTACAAAGCATTCCTCTTTAATTTACTTGGATATCTCTGACAAGGAAAACAATTTATAGGAAAAAGTATTTTTAATTTTTTAGCATTTTCATCAGAAAAACATTCTTAAGGATAGGAGGCTTTTCCTTCATGTTCATAGGTTTTTAATGTGCAATAAAAGTGTGTAATCATAAGGTTTCAGTTGTTCTACAAACTCATCATAATTTTATTTATCGAATTTGTTCAATCTATTATCATTATTCAATCTGTTGGTCTAAACATTTTTCTCTATCTTATTATTATAATTTCTTGACCGTAGAAATACATCAATATTATCTTCAAATATGGTTCGAAAATCTACAAAATAATTTAAACAGACTTAATATTATTCAGCATGGGACAAGTACTCATTACTAGATAATAGATGTTTGTGACATAAATAATACATGTCATGCTCTATAAAATCTCAAATAATAAATTAATGTATACCTAAAAATATCTAAATTTTTAGAACCAAACAAATTTTTCGATCATTTATACTGATATGAACAAGACGTTTATTTCCAGTAAAACTTTTGTCAGAATTAAAACATCTCTATGTGTTGTATTGCTATATTAATGTAAATGCATACTGGAGAAAATATAAAAATTTGAAAAATGATGTTTAACTGTTTAACAATTTATATTAAAATATTTTCTAATTAAGGGAAGTATAAAAATGAAACGTTAGCGATTGAGTACTTTCCCAATACTTAAGGACACTTGCATATCTTAAAAAAGATGTATTTATATTAAACGACCCTTTATTCATTTTCCGAAACCTAAGTAAATTCTTCAGCAACAGTTATAACCAGAATCAAAATAATAAATATATGATGAAAATGGATTTTAAAATCAGAGAATTCGATGCTTTTTAATCAATGTCTTAAAATGTTTTCTTTTTGAACGAGAAAAAGAAACATAAATTCCTTCCGACTCTTGTTTAATGATCTGCAGTATAAATATTTTATCATCCTTAACAAATCATGATCAAGAAAATGGAAGGAAAGCATTATATATAATTTCTGGCTAACTTAACAATCTGTGCACTTTTATTGCTTCTGGCCGTAAGACTTGACAATTTATCCAAATACAATACAATGTACAGTCAAAGTTGTGGCAGCTATGTTAATGACATAAAAAACCACAGTTAATTTTTTATCAGTGTTTATATCAAGTCAAATATCCCTTATAAACACAATAATTGTGAATAATTTATATGTCTGAAAGAAATTCCGTTTGAAACGAGAAAAACATTGTTTTTCATGATAGTAATTTGAATTCAGAAGAATTAAATTATGATAATGCATTAAATTATTTTATAATATTAAAATTAAATATTTAGCTCACATAAACATATATGTTATAGAAAGTGCAACAATTGGGTTATATAAAATTAAACAAAATTTTCTGAATTGTCAAATGTTACAAACATTTTTATATTAAATAGAAATGTGTGCAAAGTAAATAAAAGATCTTCCTCCCCCTAACACTTTATAAATTGTATGATAATATAAAGTGCATGATATAAATTTCCATTAATTATATTTGCATAAAGTAATCCTTAATTAATACTATAAACACCATTAATAATTTGCAATATATATATTATATAAAACTTTATGATGGTACAAATGTAAATATAAATCAAATAACCGAACGTCTTGTCTAACTATTAATAAGCATTTTTTAGTTAGACAAGTAATTTTAAACTCAATTTTTTAATTTAATAATTTACTCAATAATTTAATTTAATAATAATTTAACAATTTTATAATAATTATAATTTATAACAATTTTATAATTAATTTAATAATTTAACAATTGAGTTTAATTTAATATAAACTCAAAAATTAATAATAAACTCAATAATTTAATTTTAAACTCAATTTAAAATTAAATGGAATAATCATTCAGAAATATTTAAAATTCTTTTATTACTAATTATTTTCATTGCACAAACTTTTATGAAAAATATTGATTCGATATTTAAAATAGGCAATATTTAACTGAATCATGAATGATTGCTTTAAAAACAATGTGTACATTATCACCAATTTAAAACTGAAAATGCTAAAGAAAACTTTGAAAAAAATATGAATGCAGCTAAATTTTCTTCATAAAAATTCCCAATTGACATATACGTATGCTGGATTTTCTAAAAAATTACATCATCAAAATAAACTTTAAAAGTAAGAAATTCAAAACGTTTTCATCCGATACTTGTAACTTTGTTCCATGTAATTTTGGGGAGTGGGTGACTGGAAGCAGAACAAAATAGTTCTAAAAATTCATTTTCTCTTACTCTTACGTCTTCAGGGATCTTAACCCAGGATGGGGGCTCTAAAAGGGAATACAATAAAAAAAGTGTTAGTAAATTTTTTTTATCTAAGTATATGCATTCTATTATATTTAAAAAATACGTGAAAAAACTCTTCATTATAATAATAAAATACATAATTTATTGTTTTTAGCAAATAAAATTTCATAATCAAATACATACTTAATAATAAATTGATACTTAATATTGAAATAAGATTTTAAGGTCTAAAATTAAAGTATAATCAAATTTACAATTTATGCTACATTCATGGCCATCGATTTAATTTTTTAATAAATTTAATTATCCTTTAAATTTAAGAAATTTTATTGGTCTAAAATATTAAAATTAAGAACAAAGTAATAAATAATATGTAGTCTAAATTTCTTTAGAATGCGTTAAAACAATGACGAGTAAGAAGCATGTAGTAAATATAATGTGAAATCATTTTTTAATCAATTAACCGGATATTTTTATTACTGAACAGTTTTATAGTTCAAAACAAATTTAAAATATTGAATTATAGTCATATTTAGTTTTAAAAAAACTGAAAAATGGAATTACTTCCGTTTAATTTACTTACCATTTAATGTTAAACTAGCCGTAAATGAACTATGACCCTCAGATGCTTTTGCTATACAAGTGTAATTCCCAGAATTCTCTGCATTTGCAGGACCTACGGTTAAAACGGAAAATGCTGGCTGACTAAGAACAGAAACATTAGGAATATCTTTAATTTCCTTGTTGTCTTTTAACCAATTGAACTGTACAGAATTTACACCTTGCTTTACAGCACAAGTTGCGACCACCCTTTCGCCAGCAGTAATAAATTCGGGGAAACTGAACGGCTGTATCAATGGATTATCTGAAACATGTACAAAATAATAAATTCAATTAAAATAAAAGATGTGAGTGGAAATAATATTTCATGAGCCTGAACTTATAAATCATGTTTCAAATTTTAAATGTAATAATTCATGTCTCAGGAAAATAAATTTCATATAAATTTTATTTCATTATAGATCATTTGCATTTAAAATGTATCAAAATCCTCAAATATATTTTAATATTTTAAAGCAGATTTTATACATTTGAAATTAGCTGCATTATATTTTCAGTGCCATGAATTTCATTAAGTTTGATGCTAAATTAAATGCTTATATTGATTCTATTGAATTAATATTGATTATTGCACTGTGTTAAAAACAGTCTAAATACATTAAGTAATAATCTTATACTACAACATATAGAGCAAAAATTAAAGCTATTTATATGTGTTCGTTTAAAACTGAACTTAAAAAACAGCTATATAATTAGTTGATTTCAGAAGAGGAAAAAGAAAACTTCATCGGTTTAATAAACTTATACCAATTCAAGAAAATAGCATGTCAAAATATTAAGATTAATAAAAATAAATAATTATTTAAATAAAGCAAAAAGTATTTGAAAATAAGTGTTCTTACCTTGTGCAAATGATCCGTATAGCTGTAAAACACATGTGAAGATGATAATGAATGACATGGTTTGAAATCAGCGTTTCAGTTCATAAAGAAAGTATATCATTTAAAGTCTGAACTGCATTTGACGTATAGCACAAACATAAACTAGGGAAACATGTAAATGTGTCGAGAAATGCTACAAAAAGCTGGTAAGTGTGATATTTTACTAGATTCATAACATACTGGAAATGCTTATAGCGTGGGGCAGCAGCGCCATGGGGTGGACAAATTTCGAGACACTAAATATATTAAATTGGATGTCTAGAAACATACTTGATTATTTTTGTACAGAAGCTCAATTCATCGATATAAAAGCTAAAATTATTTCACAACAAATTTTAATTTGTGATATTTATTCTTCAGTAAGCTTTAAAATATTACATAAAAAATTAAAACATTTTAGGAAAGTAAATAATGAAAATTAAGTTAAAAAGGACAAAATGTTAGGTAACATAAATAATAAAAATATCATTTACAAATTTTGAATCAATATAATGATGATAAATCAGTAGTAAATAGTAAATGTGTTTAGCATGATTTATTTATTTAATAACAAAATACAATGTTAAATATCAAATTATTTTCGTTAAACATTTTACTGTCTCACCATTTACTCTTACTAAAACAGTTTTCGCTATAGGAGAATCAAAATTGTTCGATGCCTTGCAAGAATAATGTCCAACGTTTGAGATATACAAACTTCCATTGCCAAATATTTGAATGAAACCATCATCTTTTAACAGCATCGATTCTTCGTTTACATCTGCAATAGAGTAAAGAAGTTTACTTTTATGGGATGTGTTCATTAATTGATCGAATTTTCGTGTACTGAAAATTTTCAGTTCAAGAAAAAGAGGAATATAATTTCAAATTATATAGTAAAATGAGCCTAAGTTGTGTTCTCACTTTTAAATTCCGACGTGATCTTCGGATTAGGTTGTCCATCAGTGCAACACCAGAGGATCTACGACTGGGCTCAGAAATCCAAAAAGGAGGTGCTGTAATCATATAATGAAGTGCATAAAGAGAGAGAAATTCATCGATTGATAAAGTTAGTTTAACACTTTTAATTTAATTTCAAAATTTATCAATTGATGACATTTCTAACTGAATTAACTGGGATCATTGAATTATTCTGTAACTGATACTGTTTAATCTAGCATGCCAAATTTTGAGTTAGGTGATTTTTTGGGGGGGGGGATTTTTCTATTTATCTGAGAATTTGATTTTTATTCCATCACAGAAATAAAGACTTATAAGAATTATGCAGAAAATAAAATTCTATTTTGGCAACCTTTAGTAACTGCGTCATCGCAAGACGTCACAACACGTCATCTTGGCAACATTTTTTCATCGCCAAGAAAATTCAAAATTTGCCATGCTGAATTATACAGCATCTGTGCCATTATTTCACGAGAATAATTAGATTCAAGATTGAAAATTCAATATCTTTACGCTTTTTCATGTTTCATTGTTGCAAGGGAGCAAAATTTCTGAGAAGAAATCCGTGGTCTCTTTCTTATCTCTGAGCATCAAACCTCCTGAGCTAATATCTTTTCCAAAGGCGTTTTCAGGCGTGCACGTGTAGTTGCCCACATTTTCCATCTGAGCAGGCTCCATCATTAAAGTGGAGTAATCTTTTTGAACGTCGACAACAGTGTTCGGAAGACGGTCAATATTTTGTCCGTCTTTCTTACAGAGGAAAGTGGGCAGCGTTTTGCCTGCATAAGCAGTGCACACGACGATCACTTTCCCAAAGGGACATATCTGATGTAATTTCGGAACTTTCCCAAAGGGACATAGCTGATGTAATTTCGGAACTTTCCCAAAGGGACATAGCTGATGTAATTTCGGAACTTTCCCAAAGGGACATAGCTGATGTAATTTCGGAACTTTTGCCACGAGAGAAAGATTTTTTATTTACTTAATATATATCATGTAATAGTACACATCATTTAGTTAAGCCGTTCTTAATACTTCTGCAATATAATATAAGTAAAGCATGCGATAACTAAACATTTATCAAAATATAATAAATTATAATAAAACAAGAACATATTATTATTACATATTATTACAATAACATATACGGTTTTATTATATTTATGCATACATATTACATACAGTTTTATTTTATACACAAATATTCATTTAAATGTTTATTTCTAATTATACATCCAGTTTTTATATCTAATTATAAATGAAATTTTTTTATTTCATAAATTTAATCAATTCCATTTAGGATGTTTCGTTGCAACAATATTTTATAAAAGTTATAACAGCTATTATATATAAACTTAAGTAAATATATTTAGTAAGATTTCATTCATTATTACACGAATATTAAATATATTTTATTAAATTAAATATGTTTGGAAAACCAGTATATTAAAAAAAAATGTAAAATATTTTTGTACAACTAAAAGAACTGATACTTATCGTTTCAATTTTTTTCATCCAGTATTAACACAGTATTTGGCTGTAAATGAAACATTTACTTATCTCTCCTGCATAAAGTTAATTCTTAAATAGTGAAAAATTAACTTATATGAGTTCAGCATCATTTGTCACACAATGAACTGCAATACTGATTTTTTAGAGTATTCTTAAAATCTATGCAATAACAGAAATATCACATTTTATCTTAAACTTTAAGCACTATTATTTATTTTTATTTTTTTGAATGATAAAAAATGCTTTTCTACATAAAACCGTTAGTTAAAATATATAGTAAAAGTTTTTAAAATATAAGGTGCATTATTTATAAATTTAACAAGAATGTATATATTTACATTATATCATATAGTAATTAATATAGAATACTCTATCATATTTTTCAAAAACTTCTCTGTTAATTACTTATTTTAGACGTATTTAATATTCTGTAATAAATGCACCATTTCTAAATTTATATTAAAAGTCTTAGCGTAGCATAAGAAATTACATAAGACTTTACATTTAGAAAGAAACTCGCCTTCATCACCAGTGTTCATAACCATTATTCCTCTAGCAGCAGAAGTACATGAAGATGAGAAAACGTCCAGGCCTGCATTGTTTGATTTTATTTCGTGATATTTATCATTAGTATGCAGAAAAACTAATAAAATGTTCAGAAATTAAAAAATATGTTAACATATGCCGAACACTATCATTATGCGCATTCAGCGTCACACACCGGTAGGATTAGAAACAAAGCTTGTTTCTTTAATGACATGCCGGTAAAATAAATGTGATGACTTGGCAACAGTATTTACATTTATATATACACACATCATTTTGCTAAAATTAAAAAATAGAATTTATTTTATAAAAAATAGAGTTAGTACATTTTGATGGAGTAATACGTATCTTTTAATTTTTAAACATAAAATAAATTTTAAGTGTAGAATTAATCTACTTGATGCAAATGTGATACGATGGTAAAATGACAATTCAAATTTTACAGCAATTTTATTCACTTAAGTGCACACAAAATAGTTTTCAATTGTGCTTCACTGTACAAAATAAACTAGTTTACATCAAAGTTAGAGAAGTTAAGGTTAAAATACCTCTTTTTTATTTTAGTTTGACACAAAATACTCGCTTTTAACTTAACAGTAAAAAGGAACAGATTTGTATTCATGATTTTTTTCATCAAAATTATTATAACTTAAATTTTATTACTTTTCCTTACATAAAAAGCACATGAACAGAAAGGTATACATGATGTTATAATTGAAAGACATTGCAATAAAGGAATAAATTTAAAGAAGTTTAAATGACGAATGCACATTCAAAGCAGAATGAAATTCATTTTATCGTAATCTACCTTAGGACGCCGATGCCGTAGGGCAGGCCTGGCCTCCTTCGAATAGATAGTTACAGAAATAAAGATAAATAATAGAAAATTTTACCCTAAAAAATTTGAATTACTAGAAAAAAGTCTGGTGATGCCGAAAACACAGGACTCAGATAATCAAAACCAAAATATTCTGGGAAAATGTCAGAACTTCAGTCCATGAGAGGTAGTTCAGTTGGCTCTAATCTTAAATGGAATCTTAACACATAAGTAAAATTAGACAAAAAAAACAAGCTCTAAACATGGTGAATGGTTTGAAATGTTTCATCAAGAAGCCATCATTCAGTAAGTTTATTTATGAACCTCGAAAAGTGTGCATTCATTTATGCATGTGCAGGAATCTGTCTTACCTACTCGCTTCTTTCAAATGGTGTCAGCAACGCACGCCGCTTCCAGGAGCTGACCTTCCTCCACCCCTGCCATGGAAAGTGTTTTTGAAAACATCAAAGATATTCTTAACTATAAGAAGAATATAAATCAACGGAGGATTTAGAAACTTATAGATTTGGCTAATACAAGGAAAACATAATTCTGCGTGTTCATATCTAAAACACTTCTTCCTCCTTTCTAAATAGAACTCACAAAACCGAGAATTTTTAATTCTTTCATTTTTATTTGAAAACATGTAAATTATGTTGTACATAAAAATAATACCTTCCAAAAGATATTTCAAGCAAATATCTTAGTTCCTAAAAATATGTAAAATTATGCTTTAATATTATAAAATAGTTAACTTGATATAACTCAGAAATATTTACAAATCATATTCATATTTCTGTTCAATTTATTAAAATGGTACTATTGCAATGATGATGTAAAATGTCTATTAAAATTTTGATTATAAAACAAGTACGTAGTTTGTAAGAAATTCTTCATACTAATAATTGAAGAACAAGTTAAATATAAACTGAATTTACAAATAAAACAAATGCTTAAAATGGAAGCAAAATAATAGTTGAACATTGCAACAACAAGCATGCCCATTTTGTGCCAAGCCAAATGAGCGTAACTGAAATTTCACAAATATATGATAAAAGAAATCAATATCAAGAAAAGATTCTTAATCACACGTTTTCTTTGAAAAAAGATGCAATCAATTATTTGTGGAAAAGTAGATATTGACTTTAAAATAAAGCAAAACAACTTTTCTTTTCTTTTTCCTAATGCTGTCTCGCACGGAGTATGCACGCACAACTTAGATTCTTTTTCAGTGTGTGCTATTTAACAGTTTGATATCTTTGCGCCATCTCTGTGAAACTCATTCGGATTGACTGCGATGAAGCTGATTCGCAAACACCTACAAATGATACAATATGTTCATTATGCTCTGCACTTTCGAAAACAATTTTACAACCAAATAACTTCTTCCTTTCAAAGAATAATGCAGCGAATTTTACTTAAAATAACGGTACAGATTAATTATTTGGTATTAGATTAATATTAGAGATGGTAAAAATGATTAGGATACAATATATAATAATTTTTCATTAATAAGGAAAAATAAATATATCATGCTTAAACATTATATTACAAATATACACTTCATATTTAAATAAATAGAGACAAATATTTCAAATATACGCACCTTTCCGCTGAGATTGCACGCGACGCTCATGAGCAGAAGAGGACATATTGCTCTCAACCGCTTGTGAAGCTTTCTGCTTCTCTTCGAAACTAACATGCAGCGAAATCAAACACCGTTAGCTTCAGATTATCCAAGCACGTTGCTTTTGATCTGAAGTACAAAAATGCATAAATCTGATAACGATCACATAATTTCTTCTATCGACATGACAGTTGCTGTATACCCTTTACTACTGGAGCCACATAGAGGACACTTTGGTAAACAGAAATTGTGAAAAATTTATTTTTCATTCTCGTATTGATAATATTTAAAATATATAGAAAATTCCTTTTTAATAACAAACTTCATGCTTATATCACCAGAAGAAACATGAAAAAAATTGTAAAATTTACTGCTTGCAACAGAAATTGAAAAAAAGAATAACGAACACATTCTAAAACATTTTTATTTTATTAAGATTTTTGGTTTCTTGTTTAATAAGTGTTACTTGATGCTCATATAATTTAGTAATTAAGAGACGTATCCCATTGAAATAATACAATTTAATAAACTATTATATCAAAAAATATAATATTCAATGAATTTTAAATAAAAGAGCTTCTATACCGAAAAACCATTAGTTTTTCCATCCATCAAAATAGAAAATAATCATAAAATGGTTTTTTTACGCCTCTTCATACCGTTTACAGTGACGACAGAGCTGGCTTTCAAATCTGGATCCACGCCGTTGTGAGCAACGCAAGTGTACCGCCCGGCATGCTTCCTGCTGATGCTGGCAAAGTGTAGAGATCCGTTCGGGAATACACTTAGTCCATTCTCCTCCGATTGGGAAGTTGTCAAATCTGAAGCGACATCAATTGGTTTTAAATAGATGCTTCACATATAAAATAATATTAAATTTATGATATAAATTATTTTTCTTATGTTTACAATGCAATTTCGCTGCTATTCAAAGCAGCGAATTTGTTCATAGGGCTGAACAAGAAATTAAGGCGTAACCACGAGGAAAATGTGTTAACCGATGATTTGGATAGAAGCTGCTCTACTCAAAATAAGATTGCATTAAAAATGTTCACCTTAAAATCAAATGTAATAAAGAAAAAATTCATTCTAGAATCCTTTTCACCTTATTCTAAGATAAGCAATCTTTGTCATTGTAAAATATGTGACAAAAAAGTTACATAAATTCATGAATAAGAAAATTAAAAAAAGAAAGAAATAATATATCCCATAAAAAACAAGTAACTAGAAAAGAACTAACATAGAACAAAATATACCACACAAAATGATAAAGTGTTTGAAATTATTTTTCATTAAAATAAACAAATATTTCTCGATAAAAATTACTTTTCTACCATCATAATTTCAACATTTTTATTTTATGTTAAAAACATGTACTATATGCAAAATAAATAAATATATAGTATATAGCGCTATGTAATACTCTATATATAGAGTATAATTTATTATTTCTTTTTTTTTCTGAAAGTAAATGAGATACTATATATTCTGGAAACTCAATGTTTATTTAAACTAATTCAATTCCACATAAATATAAGAAAAACACAAAACAATAAGTGCATTAAACATTGCACTAGTTATTGTCGTTTGTCCTCTTTCCACAGAACTATTTCTAATTTTTAACAATAATTCATTAAAGTGTTGAACTAAAATCTAATCAGATTTAAATTTATTCACATCACTTAAAAAATAGAAATATTTGTTTACACAAAACGAATTGATGTTCAAAAATACAATTTCGAGCTGTCATTTATTGAACAAAATTATAATTATAATAATGTTTGTATAACAAATTAATGTAATATATACAGCAACATTTAAAGATTATGAATACCAATAAGAAAACTCTGGACAAACATTTTGCTCGCTGAATTAAATGTTTATTAAATATTATAATTACTCTTTAACATGAGACTTGATAAAAATGGAAATTTTTCCTTTATAAGAAAAATTCATACCACATCAAATTTCAAAAAATGTCCTGTTTTATTATAATTAGAATAACATTATATATTTACATATAAAAACTTTACAAGAATGCCAGTTACATTGAGCATATGTTAGAAAAATTATATGCAATGCTTAATAAAATATCAACATACTTTTATTTGAGTTTGTTATCCAGGAAATTCGAGGCTTCGGGTGTCCGTCGGCCGAGCAGGTCAGTGAGAGGGTCGCACCCTCTGACGCCCTCACGTCCTGGGGTCTGTGAATCCATGAAGGAGGGGCTGCATCACATAAGATAGATACAACTAAGACATTTTACATTTTCTTCATTGATTAATTTTTTTAAAAAGTCACATTGGTATTTTAAAACAAAATATATGTGCGCTACGTAACAATGCTAACACTTAATTAAAATAAATGAAATAAAAAGCTTTTTAATTCCAATAATTCGTAAAATTAAACTTGAAAACATTTATTAATTTTGCCGTTATTTATCAATAAGTATTTTACATAAATAATGATAAATTAGAAAAGAAAACAAGTTGCAAAAAATATATTAAATTCTGAAATCTTATACTAATGCCAATTATCAAGATCTTTCACGAGTAGAAACTGTTAGCTGTATAATTTATAAAAAATATATTTAAATTCACTTTTTCAATTTTTGATAAATTCAATTTTCATTGTTTTGATAAATATTATAAAAATTGTCTTGCAGTGTTGTTGTGAACTTAAAATTTTCATTTAACTAAGATTAACATTATATCATTAATATCATAAAATGTATAGAACTAAATTAATATTCTTTTTTTCATACTTTCTAAATTAAATGAATATTTTATTTATTCATAATATCAACTCTAATTCATGAATAATTCAATGATTAAAGCATTTTATTGAATAAATAATAAATATATGGAATAAACAAAACATGAATATATTATATCCCTAATTATGAACTTAAGAGATTATTATCTCAAATTATGAATTAAGAGATATTGTCAACTTGTGCAATTTCTCCTTGCGCAATATTTACCATTCATTTCAAAATTCCATGCTTAACATTCAAAAGTTTCCAAATCATAACAATAACATTAATGAATTACCTACTTTTATTTCATAATGATGTCGGAATACTTTACTTTAAATCAATAACAATGCATAAATTTCTCTTGAAAATTTACTTTAAATTAAGAATCCTTTTAAATTATTTATGCACGTCTAACGTGCATTATAAGCTGTTTCTACCTCGCCCTAAATATTTCGGAAAATGTACCCTTTGAGAAAGTAATGAGTACCTTTGATAATCAAGGGAAAGGACGACTCGTCCCTTCCGAAAGCATTCTCCACGCGGCACGTGTAATTCCCGGCGTCCCCCCGGCTGCTGGGGGTCAGGGAGAGGGTCGAGTAGTCATCCGAGACAGCGACGGATGCATGAGAAACGGTGCTGATCTCTCGGTTGTCCAGCGTCCACTTGAATTTTAAAGGCTTAGAACCACTTTTCACAGCACATATAACTGTTATTTTTTCACCGGCAGACACCATATCTGGGAGGAAAATGGATTGCAGTTTCGGTGGATCTAAAAGATTCATTGAAATAAGTTATCACTGATCATTTTAAATGGAAATGAATATGATCAAAATTTGTGAAATAAGCTTCTCATTCATTACCTGTAAATACTTCATTTAATTTAATTACATTTTATGTGCTGTTTAATCAGCTATTACAATCTTTTTTATGTTTTGTTTACTTCTAATCAAGTATTTTTTTTTTTAGTTTCTTTTACATTTGATATGGTTATAGTAAGCTCCAAGACAATTTCAACACGTTGCGCATAAAATATTAAGTGAAATAAACTTTTACATTAAGACATTTCACTTCATAAGTTATTTTAAGTGTAAATCTAAGCATCACATTATCAGTATATTCCCAATATAACTGTAAAAGTAAATTATATATTAGATAAACAATTAAAATTATTATTATAATATAATGATAATATAGTTATTATAATAATATAATTAAAATTATTACCATATAATGCATGTTTTTACATTTTTCAGAAAACAACTATTATGGAGGAAGTGTCCATTGCATACACTTTATTACAATATTTAAATTTACTTTACATAAAATACACTAAAGTAGTAACGATAAAGTTATAGTTGTAATTTAAATAAATTAAATATTTAAAATCCATTTAAAATCTCTATTTTATTTAAGCGTGATTAAAAAGAAAGAAAATTAAGCCTTACCTGTTCCGGTAACTTTCCATACTAACAACCAGAGCGCAAAGTAGAATAAATGAGGGGCCATAATTGTCCGGATCTTGATCTGAAAGTTGTTTTGGTTTGCTGAAAGAATCTTACGAGAACTAGAGTAAGCAAAAATAACGCGTTAGAATATGGTTATAAATGCGCAGCGTGCTCCACAGCGTCTTTAGCTTTACTACACAATAAGATCAGTAGCGCCACATAACGGAGAGTTTTTCAACTAAAATATTACACAATATATTTTTAAAATATGAAATAATAAACATACTTTTGTAAGACTTTTTGATGGAACGAAATTATGCTTGGGAGATAGAAAATGTGTAAAAATAATAAATATTTCATAATATTACACTACAGTGTTTTATAACTTTAATGTGAAAGAACAGATTTAGAATTTCACCTCATAAAATACCATAATAAATTCATTTATTCAAATGTAAACAAATGCATTCAGTGTATAACATGATTTTATTAAATATCCGTATTTATATACAATTGAAATCAGAAAAAATAAACCCTTCCTTTATTAAGAAAATAATCAACATTAACAAATAACAGGTTTATCTCAGAAATTCTAAATAACTATGCTTCATGATACCAAGTAGCACTCACAAAAATGAAATACACATTGAAAATTTCTTCAGCAGTAGCATGGTTTTAAACGCATACTTATTGTTAAATGCATATTGGAAATACATCTTATGTTCTCTTCTGAAAATTAAGAATCGGTTTTTGAAATAAATAAGCCAATCTTTAATATAATTGCACCAAGAATAAGATAATATATTTTGATGACATGAAAGTCTAAATTCATACAATTTATATACTTTTATTTTTCAAGACAAAAAAGTAAGATACAGATATAATAAGCATTCCAAGAATAAACACACTTCGTCATACAGAGAATTGTAGGAAAATTACAATATATATTACAATTTTCAAAATTTATGTATGAATTATTGCATGTAAGATTACTTTCATGAAAAAAGTTATGATTTATCTCTCTCACACAAAAGAGCTTTTCCAACTCTAACATATTATAAAAATCCCATCTAATGTTTTAAATTGCTCACAATGTTTTGAATAATTTCTTTTGTTTCAATGTTGAAGCAAAATACTCTATTGTTTTATACGTTTTAAAATATTATACATTTATAAATTTTAATGCAAAAATAAACGTTAACTGTTTAAAAATTCCTACAATCAAAAGTTGAAAGGTTATAAATTATAGTTTTCGAAAAATTTAAGCTATAAGAGATGGCATTAAAATCATAACCAATAACATATATGACATGAGCCTCATTTTTGTCTTAAAACAGAGTGAGAAAACTTATTGTAAAACATTAAATTATAGTACCTCATTTAAAAATCCTAATATTGGGTAGTTTTATACATTTTCAAAAATATATTCTTAATCTTTGCTTTAATAAAAGAAAGAAATGTTACGTTTCCCTGTACTTACTCTGAACCGTAACTGTTATTTCTTTTCTTAGCTGCCCGCCGAATCCATTCTCCGCAACACAGACGTAGGCACCCCCCATGGTATAATCTACTTTATGAAACACTAAAGATCCCGTTGAGGAAGAATAAAATGCAGAAGAGCTATCTTCTGTTATGGCTTGACCTCCTATAAAACATTTATGAAAATTATATTTGCAAGAATGGGCAAAAAAGGGCCATTATTAGTTTTAGTGAAGCATATTAATTTACCAGAGTTTCTAAATTCTGTATATCATTTCAAAAGATTCAAAAATATCTATTAACATTCTCGTGATATGTATGTGTTACTTAAAAGTTGTAATCAAATTTGTACTTGTTGCTTAAAAAATATTTTAATTTTGTTATTATACCACATTGCTAAGACTTATTATTAATTTATCAAATAATTTTTATAGCTGTTTTATAAATGTCATAAAAGTTATGTAATCTTCTTATTTAATTTTACATAAATTATATGATCAAATATGATGGAATTTTTAAAAAATACTGTTTTAGATAGTGTAAAAATGAATCGCAATACAGAAATAATCAACATAATAAAGGATTGTTTAATTGGCAATTAACAACATTAATTATTTTTTATTTTGCAAGGTAAAATAATGAAAAAATTAAATTTTTTAAAAATTATTAAAAATTATAAAGCTATTAGAATTTTAAGAAGTACAAAATAACATATCATTCTTGAAATATCTCTCACAGTTATTTCTTATGTATTACTATATCTTACGAGGCAATACTTAACGAATATTTGAAAAGTTTTACAAATAACCAAGAAACATTTGGAATACATTAAACTGAAAAGAAATAAACATTTCAAAGCATTTTGTTCTTGGAATAATTTTTAAATATTGCTTCCAGAATTTCCCAAAGCTATTTACTACAATATTTTATAGTTTTTTTTTTTTCTTTAGAAAACATTTATTTTGAGATACGTTATTCAAGTTTTAAATTATTTCTATTGATTTTAAAAAATGTTTTTCTTCAGTATTTTTCGCAAGAGAGAGAATATTTTAGAATACACTAGAATACACTAGAATAGAAGACAGACACAGAGAATACACTAGAATATTTTAGCATCCTTTTTTAATTTTACTCCCCATAATATAAAAATGCTATTTATCAAAGTACGCATGGTACCTGGACTATTCTTGGGTTAACAGAATTAAATCCAAGAATTCAGTAATTAACTAAAGCTATAAAGATGCTCATTCCTTTTAATACCATATATACATTAATAATTACAACTGTGTTTAATTATATACCTGAGAATAAAAGGGTTTTATATTTTATAAGAAAGTCCTACCAAATATCCACTTTATTTTTGGATTTGGTACACCTGTGGCTTGACAGTCGATGACCAGCGCTTCTCCTTCCTTCGAGAAGACGTCCCTTGGCTCTATGATCCATGCCGGGGCAGCTGAAGAATACACATGGATTTATGACATCGATTATTAAAGACATTGTTTCAATTGAAAGTGGAAAAGAAATGACGTCCATAAAAAGTAAACTTTTGATGTGTCAATAATTTTGTAGAATTTTTTAATTTACTCATTTTCATTTAAATGACAAGAACAAAAAAAATAAAATTTAATATAATTTAATAAAATGTACGTAAATATTTTCAAATAATTTCATGAGAAATTCTTTACTTGCCTGTGACAGCAAGAACAGCCATGAATTGGTCTTGACCGAATGCATTTGAAGCGATGCACGTGTAATTGCCCGCACTATCAGGTGTCACCGATTCAATAATAAACACCGACGATCCTTTAATGGTCTGCACTTCCACATCGGACACTTCGGACAAAGGCTTGCCGTCTTTTTCCCACCTGAACCGGACTGGTCTGTCACCAGATCGAATGGAACAGAAAGTGTTGCCGCTCTCCCCTTCCTTCAGCACCGGCGGGAAGTGGAACGGAACGATGACCGGTGCATCTGCGTAACAGGTATATCGTTGCATTCATTTGTGAATGGAGAGGAAGATATTTTGAAAATAGAAAGAAAGCAATAATTGTAATCAAAGATTAACAACTTACTGAAGTTCAATTAAATTGAAGCATGATTTATTAAAATGTATTTTTGTTGTTAAAATAATCTCCAATATTTAACATTTAATTAATAAATACACATTTATTTTTGAATAATTAATATAAATTTAGTTGTATGTTCTTTATGTATAAACAATGTTTTTACGTTTAATTCGTATAAAAACTTTAGATTTTATATAAGATGTAAGATTATAAAAAATCCAAAAAAGAAATCTTCCGATTTTCGTTTCATACAGTGTTTAGTAAACAGGATAATTCTAAGATGTGTATCATTGTATCTCAATGTATCATTCTACTTATTGGTAATCTTCGAATTATCTGGAAGAGGATCTTTGATCACTAGTTGTACAATTTTATCAGGAGGTTATTTTCTTGTTTGACAGAAGTTAAAAATTTGCACCTATTTCCAACAAACTTACTATAATATTTAGTTGAAAGAAAATTTAAATAAATTTCCCATACATTTTTACTTTTAGATTAGGACATGCACACACACACATTTATATACATATATCTATTGTGTGTATACATACATACATTATATATATACACAGTAATTCAATCACTATTTTAGCTAGAGATGTAACATTTTAAGGAAGCAAGACTTACCTCCAGCAGCAACGCATCCAAGCACTGTGATGCAAGTGACACATTGTATGATCCACATTTTAATCTTGGAATATTTCTTCAGAAAAAGCCAACTGAGCTTCAGTACGAGCTCTCTTTCGTTGCATTGACAGCTCTTCTTGCACAAGACATCTTTATGAAGAATATAAATAACACACAGAAACCAATTCAGAAAATGGCGCTTACGTTCAACATATACACAAACGAAATATTTCGATGCAGCAGCGCCACATATCGGTTGAAAAGAAATTTACAAATAAAAAGTATGTACAGTATTCAATGAGTGCAACTTTGTAAATATCACATAGTTTCCTCTGTATGCAACCAACGAAATCAAGTTGAAATTAACTTTCAAGTTTAATTATCAACGTTTTTTAACCATTGTAACATTCGTACTACTTTAAAAAATTTTTTTAAAAACACGTAATCAAATTATATGCAAGAGTTGAAAATGTCATGATTTAATTCTATAAAAATTAAAATATAATAGAAATAAATCATTAAATCGTAGCCATCGTTTGCTATATAAAACATAATGATAATTTAACACCGATATTTCAGTCATATCTTACTACGGATATTGTTTTAATGCACATATTTATATGAGACTGTGAAAATAAATGTTTGTCAGCAAGTTCTAGAATTGGTATTAAGAATAAATGTTTCTTTTGAATTAACGTTTAATTTTACTTTTTCAAAATGAGGATTATACATAAGGTAGATTACATCATAAGGTTTACCATACAGTACACCATAAGGTTCATAAAGGTAGACACATATTGTTATTAAAATTTATAATTCATGTTTAATACACTCATTCCCCAGAACTTATAATATATTTTTTCAAAACACTTTGCTTTTAAAATCAAAAACAAACTTTTTATATGACTTATTAGTATTTAAAAAATAATTTTTTTATTCAATGCATACCAAAATATAATAATGATACACCTATTAATAAATGAAATAGAAGTATGACAGTTATTATTTAAGTAAATACTAATGAAATACTGCTTTAATTACTTTGAAATCAATTTACAATTTCACTCAAAACAATTTCCTTAAATATAAAAAAGCATTTTTGGAAGAAAATTTGTGAATCAATAATTTCTATAGAACACAATTGTTCCATTCAAGAAAATAAATTATATTTACATATATGTACTTCACACGTTACAAATCATACTGTTTTCACGAACAAAATAACTGAAAGCCTTCAGCGAATTTGAAAACGAGCAAAGTTTTTTCTTCTTGAAATATTATAAGACAACAGAAAGCACAATAAATAAACCAGAAAACACTTTAGTAATTTTTATTTAGTTGTAAAAATGTAATTTTTCAATATTATGTTTGCAGAAAATAGAAGTAATGAGAATTCAAATGCCTTCATAAAAGTTTTATTGATTTTTTGGATGGATTTTGGATAGTTTTTTTAAATGAAGAAATGTTGACTCGACATTCACATAACTTTGTCTAAGGAGCCCTGTGTCTCAATATTGTTGCACGTATAAATATTTTTGACATGAAGCTTTCCATCGCACACAAGTGAGGCACGTACTCACCGCTCACAGACACGGTGACTTGCTTCCTCAGGGGACTTCCGACGCCGTTATCCGCCTCGCACGTGTAGGAGCCCCGCATGGACGCCTCCACTCGACCGATGGTCAACGAGCCTGCTGCAGACACCTGCATCACCGACAACTGATCACTTGACGCTGCTGAGATCGTCTGATCACCTACAAAATTCAAAAAATAAACACTCTTTTTCTAGGAAATAAATAAAATATATATATATATATATACATATATATATATATATATATATATATATATATATATATATATATATATATATATATATATATATATATATATATATATATATATATATATATATATATATATATATATATATATATATATATATATATATATAAAGTTTCGTTCCCAAAGGGAGATTTTGTCTTCAATTCAAAATCTTTCAGAGAGAATGCTGTAAGCCTTAAGAACTAGTAAATTTCAAAATTGTTTGGAAAATTACATTTGTTTATGAGTGAATCTTTGTAACTGAATCACAATCCCGCATTAGGGGACATTGTTCATGTCGTACTTTAGCAGAGTCTAGTATCTTTCCCATAGTTATATTATTTATCATAGTTTGTGTTAACTTTCTGTGTTTTTAATTACCACGAGTTTAAAAAAAATTTCTCTGTCAGAAATAAATTTCAGAAAAATGGAAAAAAGAATATTTTGTAAAAACGTTCTCCTTCTATAAAAATTTTAATGAAGTACATGACAAAAAATTGAAGATAGTTTTATACCTTCTAAGAATATTGTTTTCTTTGTTTTTAAATAAATTTTCTTTTGTTTATTTTACAAAGGTCATTTTGTTATCATGATGAAAGAAAATTTTATTTGCAAGACAATTGCACTATCATTTAATTTTTGTTGACTCATTTTCATTTCTCAGTTTAAATTAGAAATTAAACAACTTTTACAAAAATGCTTTTGTATTTTTCATAAACAGAAATGATACGATATTCGTTTTCGTCAAACAAGTTACACACTTAAATTGAATTACACACTTATACTTGATTAAAGTTACAATTAAATTTGATTACTTATTCTGACAAAAACAACGATGAAGAAAATTTCTGATCTTGTCTTCTGAAAATTCTAAACATAAGTGATAGTAAGAGTGACATTTATGAAATTATTTCGCTACTTCCAATAGTTCATTTTTAAAATATTTTTTAACATGTTTATTTTTCTTACTACACATCATTAACATTTATAAATGTTGATTAAGCATTCATACTTCAGTAATATACTAAAAAGTATATTAAATAATAATAATAAAAATTTCTTTCCAATAAAGTTACAGTTAAGAGCAGTATTTTAAGTAAATTTGAGGTATATTTTAGTTTTTGAGAAAATAGATGGTTGGGAGGCGACCTTATTCTGAACATGACTTATCTGATAGCTTACCAGATGTCCATTTGATGGTGGGTTTTGGCACTCCTTCAGCATGACATTCTAAGGTCAAAGTGGCTCCTTCTTCAACTCGTGCATTGCTCGGCTCCTTCACCCACTCTGGAGGAGCTTCAGCATACCCAGAAAGAGAATTATATACATGCATGCATGATTGTACACATGAAATAAAATGCAGCTGAATTCTTAAAAACATGAATTATTCGTCCTAATTTGAGGAGGGAAATAAATGTGAGCTCTGATTTCAGTACACTATAGAATAATTTCCTCAAAATACTCTTTGTTATGAGAAGCAATATTTGCATTTTTATTTTCTCATACTGTAAAGAAACATTCCAGGAGCAAATAAACAGGGCTGATAAAAGATAGGATATCTTACAGTAAGAATCACGAATACATCAGAGTATTTGGTTAACAATTTTGATAAATTGATACACATAAATAATATGCATCGAAGCACATAAATCTCTGAAATTAAGGACAATAACAGACTAATAACTCAAACTTTAATTATAATAATAGATCAAAAATGAATAGAACGAGTGTAAGAAATCAAGAATTTATCTTCAAAAATTAAAAGCAATCAAAGCGTATAATTTGTAATTTAAGCGCAAAATTTATAATTTGTATTAAGTTTTATGAAGTTTAGATTTGTTTAATACCATTTTAATCATTTGTTGTATAAATAAAACCAATATTAAAATAATATTCTTTTCACATTGGATTTTTTAATCGGTATGAAATTTAAGTAAATCTAGCAT
This sequence comes from Latrodectus hesperus, assembly GCA_037975125.1. Classification (NCBI taxonomy): domain Eukaryota; kingdom Metazoa; phylum Arthropoda; class Arachnida; order Araneae; family Theridiidae; genus Latrodectus; species Latrodectus hesperus. The sequence continues at coordinate 134,545,726 of CM075850.1, read as the reverse complement.
TTATTATCGAATGATGAAAAATAGTTATCTCAATTTCTGGAAGAAGACTAAGCCCAGCAAAAGGGGGAAATGGCCGAGGAAATTTTCAAATTGCACCCAGAAATGATGCCATATGAATTTCAATTACGAGTGATATAGCCGTAAATATAGCAGCAAAATTTTAAACTAGTTCTAATAATGCCTGACAGAAGATAAAGCCTGACTGAATAAAGAAAAACGCTTAAATTAAAAGTATAACTCAAACTAAATTTTAGAAGCGAAATACTGAAAATACACTTACATTCATAAAATAATTCCTTTTTATTTTACGTAAAATGTCTGTTCAGAAAATACCACAACAAAAACGAATTAAATTGGAATAAAAACAGAAAAATGTTAAGAAATATTTTTACTAACGCAAACGCTTATAGCAAACTATATCATTCGAAAAGTCTTCGAAAAATGATATTTTATTTTCAAAATTTTATACTTTTAACAAATCTTGATCAAAATAGAAATTTAAATAAACCAACTCTTTCGAATCGTTGCTAATATTATTTTTCAGTACTAATTCTTCATCCGGGAACATAACTACAACATCTTAGAACCCTAATGTCATTATTGATGATACTTTCACTGGTTTTCCTGCACTTTCAACTTATTTTCCATATAAGGCTTCATAAACATATTTTTAATAATCAGGTAAACCACACATCAATAGTAACGTCACATTGCTTTAACTTTTAAATACATAAACACCTTTGAATTACTCCAGAAAATTACAGTGCATTCTAGAATAATCCATCTGATTCCTCATTTTTCAATTCAGAGTACATTATATGGTGCTTATAAAATTTTAGGAGTTAAATTAATACACATTTCTTGTTTTTACAAAATCTGTATGCTTAGATTTAGATTCTAAAATGATGCAGTCGTTGTATGAAAACACGGTCCGCGGTACTAATTAGTTGCAAACTTTTACTCTGCCATCTGAGTCTCATGAAGGAAAAGCTACACTTAAGGTCACAGCTTATTTTTCGTAAGATTTTAAATATTTACAACTATTTATTAGTATAAAAAGACTATTTCAGTTCGATATAATTTTAGAAGAGTTTATATTAAATAGTTGCATAAAAATATTTCTATTCTTTTGAAATCGAAAAAGAATTGATTAATTTTTATAACTAAAAGATTTCGGCAAAAATCTTTCAACACTACCGAAGTTGGAGTTTTCATTTCAAAACTTCATCATATATATCGAGGTTATTTTATTTAATATTGTAAAACAACTTTCTAAAAAGTACAGTGAGATAGTAAAATAAGTTGCATTTAAGATATCTTTCCATACTATATCATAATTTATTAGTAATTTTCCTTAAATATTCGAAAAAAGTATCTTATTTTCAAATCAGGGAAATATTTACTAATATTTTAACGTATTAATTAATGAAATATTTCTAGTTTTTTAGGAAGATTTAAAAACTCAGCACAATTAATTTTATGATTTCATATGCTCGAAAATTTGCTCGAAATTTTAAATTCATATGCTCGAAAAATATTTTTATAATTTAACTAAAAATTAGCTAATCATATAACTATAGATAAATATATAAAACTTAAATTTATGAATTTAATTAAAATTTCTCATTATAAAGAAGGATATATTGAAATAATATTGCGAACTCATTTTATTCTTTATTGCCTAATTTATAATATATATATATATATATATATATATATATATATATATATATATATATATATATATATATATATATATATATATATATATATATATATATATATATATATATATATATATATATATATATATATATATATATATATATATATATATATATATATATATATATATATATATATATATATAAGGATTTCTATACTGTAAAACTATTTCTCAGCAAAGATTTGTAATTGACAGGAAAGCTACATTTACATTCTTGGTAGATATTAAAAACCGTTTTCATTTTGGTGAATTTTATTCATACAATATTGTTATATTGGTTTTTTAGTAATCACCACAAAGGGCCATAACAACTTCATTGCTCAATTCACATTGATTTTTAAGGTATGATATAATTTATCTGCAAAATTTATTAAAAAATTATTTTTATACAATCTTTAAAATTCAAAACAAACTGAAAATACAAATTAAATAGAGGAAACTTTTTGAAATAATCATATAGTTATAAATATAATGAAATATTAAAAGATTATATGAAATCCTCTTTCTAAGACTTTCATTTGAAAAAATTTTTTAAAAACGCTTAATCTTTGTTCAAATAATTAATATAATTAGTGTTTACATTTTTAAAAAACATCACTTCTACCAAAATGAATGCTTGTCAAAGATTTGCGCTTCTCAATAAGTTCAACTCTTCAGTCTCTAAGCTGCACTATTTTCCTGTTATGCAATGTATTTAAAAGGAAGCTCACCGGAAACTGCCAACTCGGCAGTGTGCTTGTCCATGCCGAATGCATTGCGGGCGGTGCACGTGTAGTTGCCGGAGCTGCGAGAGGAGACGGACTCTATGAGCAGGATGGAAGTGTCCCGCACATCTTGAACTTCCATGTCATCAAGCTCTGGCACCGGGACTCCATCCTTGAGCCACTGGAACTGGAAGGGTCGCTCGCCTGAGCGGATAGAACAGACAGCTGTGGCCCGCTCCCCCTCCTTCAGAGCCGAAGGGAAGGAGAAGGAGCTGATGACCGGAGCATCTGGTGATAAAAATGGACTAACATTTGAATCCAAGGAATAAATACAGATTTGTGCAAGGTTAAGTTATCTATTTTTATTCAAGGAAGCGTATTTCATATAAAACCTAACACAATAAAGCAGAATGCATTTCAAATAACTCAGTTGAAGGATCAGTAAAAATAGCTTGCTACAAATATTAGTTGTCATCTTAACAACAATTCAGTTTTAATGTCAAAAGAAATAAAATAACGTATTCAAATGTAACAAGAAATTATTTCTTACCCTCTGAAAAGTTTTCTATTTGCGCTCTTAACCAGTGTGCATAAGTATTATTGAAGCAAAAGTGTTTATTGCTCTAATTTATTGCTATAAACCCTTTCTCATCAGTAATGAAGTATTTAATTTTTATCTGACATTTTAATTACTCTCACAAATCATTTATTTTGTCTTCTGCAAGAGAGTAAACATTAATATGAAGTCAATAAACTATTAGAATCAAAAGTGTTCACTAACTCACAAAATTGTAATTAAGAAAGCTATTGTTTATTTTTCGAAAACTTTAGTAATGATTTTTAATTTTTTTAATGTTATTCTTCATGTTCCTACATAGATAATATTTTAATTCCTTAATCAAAAGAAAGAAGTAATGTAGAAAATGGATAATAAACTGCAGTAAGTGTTTATTGGAATTTTAAAATTGTAATAAACTACTGAAGTCAATAAACTATTGGAATCAAAAGTGTTCACTAACTCACAAAATTGTAATCAAGAAAGCTATTGTTTATTTTTCGAAAACTTTAGGAATAATTTTTAATTTTTTTAATGTTATTTTTCATGTTCCTATATAGATAATATTTTAATTGCTTAATCAAAAGAAAGAAGTAATATAGAAAATGGATAATAAACTGCAGTAAGTGTTTATTAGAATTTTAAAATTGTAATGATTTTTAACCTATATTTTTCGTTTAAGATACATCAATATTTATTATAAAAGAGTTCAGAATTTTATATTTTAAGATACATTCAAGTTTTCAAACTCTTCTCAGTTTAAAAACCTATATATATCATGAAGTGTTGATCCTGTCTACAATTTCAGAAAACTTTATAAAATCGAATCATACTCGGAATTTACTTTTAAATAGGTATTCCATTTAATTGGTAAATTAACGTATAAGAGAAAAATTTTCAATACAAAATTTTTTATTCTTTGTTTATCATGCATTTCTTCGTGATGAAATGCTAACCGTACATACACATCAAATATTAAATAAAGTAACAGTTGAGCAGCGCATTGCAATCATAAAACACTGCGTATTTGGGGACATACATGCATATAATAAACAGTGATATGGAAAATTTTAAATTGAGAACAAGAAAAAAAAATTCTAACGACGACAGTGAGCACTTACCTCCACTGAAAGTGCATCCTGTGAAGCAGGCCAGAATCATTAACGCTACAACAGGCACTGGGTTCATTGTGATGCTGCAGTATCCATATTAATTATTACATTTTGAATTATATATTATTAATTTTAATAGATATTCTAACAGTGATACAAAAAAATACAGTTATTGCAGAAGTGATGCGCGAATTACAATGGCGTCATCCTTGTTTATCAAACATTTGCGTGAAGTATATTCTCGATAAGGATATTGTAGCGCCACATATCGGGAGAAAGACAAAACAAGCTTTTATAAAATGTTAGGTTATTACATATCACGGCATAAATTATTAGCGGTTTGAATATGTAAATTTAACTTCCTTCGATCAAATATTTTTACTTTAATCGTAGCAATTCGGGAGAAATGAATATGAACAAATAAATACTGTTGTAATTATTAATAAAAGATACGATAAGAAGAAGGTAACTAGAATTAAACTGTAATCATTTATATGAAATAAGAAAAAGCACTAAAACTAAAAAATTAGGTAAAATGTAAATAATGTGATGTAACCATTCAGTGTAGTACCCACTGATATTTCACGTCACTTGCGTCATTGCAACAAACTTATCCCGCTGATTTGGTATTTATTTCAAAAAACAAATTTCGTGATATAATAGAGGAAATATAAATATATTGCATGAACGTCAAATTTAATAAGATTCAGTTTTCGTTGATGTAAAAATGTATACATATATTTCTCACCTTTAATGCTAAGATGTACATTAAAATATGTGTTGTCATCATAATTACAATTGTTTTTATAAAATTATACTTATGTGATATATTATATTACATATTTGCTCTCAGAAAGAGTTCTTCAATAATAGACATCATTAGAAGTGCCAGATTTCGATTCATAATATAATATGTATACAAAACATTTTATGTTATGATTTTCCATAAATAAGGACTACATACACTTAGAATTCTGACAAATCATTAAGTTTCATATCCTATAAAGAATCAAGAATAAAAATGTATATAAACTCTTCAGGGAAAAGGGTGTACACTCAAATTAAAGCATAAATTCAATTTATGTCAAAGTAGAATTTGATTGTCATGTAACTCGAATAATAAACAATACGGATTAGTTTATTCTTCATAAAATATTCCAAATTTGAGACTCGATGCACCATCTATCACTAAAATTAAATATAATAATAAGATTTCAATCAAATTTATTTATTATTAGACACAACCACAGAGCATTTCAATTATTATTGTGAAAAAGATATCTAAGAAAATAATTGAAAAGTTCACACAGAAATATATAAGTGCTCAATCAAATTGCTACTTCATTTTACGAAAAGAAGTGGTGCGCACAGTAAAATACGAAATAAGTACTATAGATTGATAACCTGAATTTAATCATAATTTAACTGAAATGAAAACTGTATAACATATAGCTTCTAATCAAAGACACTAAAGATGTAAATAAAAAATGTTTTACACCAAATTTATCATTTGTATTAGAAAATGGTTGAGATAAATATCAAAACTAATATATTTTTTTATTTTGATAAGACATGAATAGGTTAAACACTTTTATACAAATATGTTTTATTATTGTCAGCTATAACAAAAAATATATTTTCTAGGTACATTTTTTACTTGATTTATTACGATATAAATAAAAATTCTGCAATTACTTACAACTCTACATTTTAAATCCACTTGAATGAATGTTTCTTTTAATGTCAGTCACTCAACTCCCATTTTTCGCCACTGTCACAATAACGAATGTTAAAGCATCAACTGCCATTAAATTTCGAGAAACAGGTTGGCACTCGTCATTTGTTCTTATAGCAGAGCGATAGAGCTCAGTTTCTAGAATGCTGTCAACATTTCCTGTTTTTAAATTTTATTCATGTTTTTAAATTTAAAATAATGTTCGTACAAGTACACGCTAGTTTGTTCAAGTTATTTATATAACATAAATTTTTTATACGTTTCATTAATTAATGAGATATACATAGATAAATAAATAAAAAAATGTTGCAAAATAATATAAACTAAAATAGGATTCTTCAGAATAAGAATACCAGAAATTGAATCAAACATAATTTCAATATAATGAAATATACATTAATAACGCATCATAAAAAATTCATTCAGTTTAAGCGTGGCTTAATATATGGGAAACAATATGCACACTTTTTCATTGAAAAATTGAATTAAATTATATTCCAATTTTCATTTGTTTTATGACATTTTTTACAAAGAATAATTTAATCATTTATATTATTAAGAGAAATAAAATGTATATATCAGTCAATTTTTGTTACATTTAAAATAAATTACATGAAAAGTGTTCAAAAACATAAACATTGCATAACACATACATAATAAGCGTTTTAATAAGCAAAAATATTATAATAAATATAATAACAAATTAGCTAGGAATAAATTTGAGCTCTTCTATTGAGCAGCAGTTTGTGAGTGATCGACATGAGGAAGCTTGAGCACACACGGGGGTTTGGGGGGGAAGGAATCTCACCTCTCACGAGCAGCGAGACACTTTTTGTGAGCGCTCCTCCGAAGCCATTCTCAGCCTCACAGGTGTAGGATCCCTGCATGGAGATGTCCACTCGGCCGATGACCAGCGACCCTGCGTCAGTCACCCGGACAGCTGCAGAGTCATCCCTTGGGATGGGGCTCTTCATTTCACCTGAAATAATTGAATTTACTCATTGCATTAATTCCTTTCTTTTTTTATTGCTACATGTTTTGAAATCATACAATAATAATAAATTCATTTTCTTGCACAAATATATATTTACAAACATAATTATACAATGAAAACACTATACATAAATTTTATTACAAAAAAAGAAAACAAATTCCAATCGATGCAAATGTCCAGAAGAATTCCCAGTCTGCACAGATATCATTCAATAGATTTAATGTCACCCATTTATTTGAACTCGATTATTTCCATTCACTTTGGTAGATTCAATCAATCAACTTAAATTAAAATTAGAGATAATTTTTCGTTATTCGAAATTAATATTTTAAATGTCAAGCCAGTAAGTATATTGCATTTGAGTTTCTTTGATTGATAGTAAATTTTAATAACTTCTGGATTTAATTTATTATTCTTTAAGAAACCTAACTAGCTTATGATGAAAATATATTTCTATTTTTTTTTTCAAAAATTTTGATAGAAGAAAAAAGAAGTGAAACCTGGTTTAATATATGCACTTGAATCTTAATGATATGAACATTTGTTATTTTTGAATCAATGGTTTTGTTGCAATTGAATCCATTCTATTTTTATAAGTACATTATTTAATCAAATCCAACTCCATGTTATTCCAGAAAATAAATTTTCATTCAATAATTTTGTATCTTTTATCATTCCTTTCGAATAAACTTGCACAAAATTTATTTTTTGTCCAACCCTATTAGAATTCCAATGGAACATTTCCATTCACACAGTGTATCATAAGTAAAGTATTTTGGTTATATTATGATAATATATTCTAGAATTATCATTAAGCAGATTAATGCCCGCTGTGTCAGTATAAAATGTGCCAAAGAATTTAAATTACCTGAAGTCCATCTTACTGAAGGAAAAGGAATTCCTGATGCTTGACAATCAATGGTCAAATTTTCTCCTTCTTGTGCCGTCGTGTCGTGGGGCTCCTTCACCCACTCAGGAGGAACTTTGTAAAAAAAAAAGAATTATAGAATGCCTTGGTTTAATTAAAAATTATTTATAATAAATATATATACTGACAATCATAAAGAAATATTAAGTATGAATGATTTCCCTAATTTTTCAAGTTATTTTTAGATACATTAAAAAAATTATACAATTGCAAGCACTTGCAATTAATTAATCAGTTATTTCAAAAAGTTAATTATTGAAAATATTATTTAACGTGACCCATTTAAGGTCCGTCTATTTTATGTTCTTATCAGAAGAAATAGTTTTATAGTAGTTTCCTTATCCCGGTACTTTCAGAAATAAATAAATAAATAATCAACTATGTTATTACACATTAATGGTGATAAGGAGTTAAAAAGGTATGTAAATTAACCTGTACCATTAATATCAATTATAACCGCGCAATAATATAAAATATTATGAAACTTCTATTTTAGATAGTCTAAGTTTACCTAAAATCTTATTCATTTTATAGAAATGAAAGCTTTAGTTGTATTTTTAACTATTTTTATAATTATATTAAAAATTATAAGATGAAAACTGCCAGTAGAAATCAATATACCATGTGTGTGTCAGCATTTAAATATGTTCATATTTAAGTCTTCTTTGCGAAGCAAAAACATTCCAATAACTTTTCTCCTGTTATCGACTGAATAAATTTCCTGGCATTATAAATATCACTCAAATTGCTGCTAATGCTATAAAAACTCGCATTTTTAAATTTAGCATTTATTTAAAAAAAACATTCTCCCTTTGATTTGGAGAGTTCTAACGTTCAAGGAAATTTAATGGAGTCACAAAATCTTAATTTTTCTCTATAATTGCTCGGAAATTAATTGCAATGAAAAATACCTGTCACAGTGAGTGTAGCAGTGAAGTCATCTTTACCGAAGGCATTGATGGCGGAACACGTGTAGTTTCCTGAGCTCTTGGACGTCACGGAGTCGATGCTTAACACCGAGGAATCTTTAATAGACTGGATCACAATGTTCCCGTCCTCTTCGAGGGGCTGGCCGTTTTTCTTCCACTGAAACTCTGTGGGTCGACTACCGGAGCGTATGGTGCAAATGGTGCTGCCTCGCTCACCCTCTCGCAGCACGGGAGGGAACATGAACGGAGAGATAACAGGAGCATCTAGGGAGCACACAAATATCTACACGTTAAAACACAGCCAAATAACTTATTACGATAGCAAAATAAACTATTGATAAATGTTTCAAATCGTGGACATCTTTATATACAGTTTTAAAACATCTTAGCGCGTCTGATGACCTCTGAACACCATGAAAAATTATGGTAAGTTTATATAATATTATACTAAATTATGTAATTTTGCAATTCACGCTAATAAGTTTTAAAATTTATTTTTCAATTTTCACTGTTTCATTTACATGAAATAAATCAGAAACTCATTTATTAATACACATTTTCAAAATAACCTCTTTTATAATGAAATATTAAAAGTTTGGCATAAATAATATATAAATAATTTAAAACTATCAACACAGTTACTTGTTTTTTAATAATAAAATTTAAAATAAATACAAAATGTGATAATAGATAAAACTAATCTAATTAATCGCAGGGTTTTTTTAATGATATATTACAATATTTCATTTATTTATTTTTTTACTCACCTCCGCTTGAAACGAAATCGAAACTGACGAGCAAAAAGATTGAGAGTTCCTGTATAATAACTTCATACATAGTAACTGAAATTTCTTCTAGAAACAAACTAAGCTCATTTCAGCAATACTTAGAGAATGCACGCTTATAAAACTTAGCACAAAACATAGATCTCTTTTATTCTAGAAAGTCTAGAATCACAAAATGGCGTTCACATAGTTGTAACACAAATGTTTATTTTCTATATTGCCGTACAGCGCCACATATCGGTAAAAAATGCAAACAAGATTCTAAAATGACTTGAAAGAATGGGACGAAATAAATTATAAATACAAATCAAATGTCTGTACGTACACTAAAAATGTAAATGAACAGGTTTTTATATTTATGGTGATTGATTATAATCACATTAATAGAATCCTTTTTTTCAATTTATTATATTTTTTCGAATATATCTGATTGCGTAAATGTAAAATACATTTCCTTAAGTTTGTTATGAAGAAAAATATAGAAATCATATTATGCGCTTTTAATATCAAATGCATTTCATTCAAAAAGTTTTGTTTATTATTTCCCAAATTTAACAGAAAATGTAGAGGATTTTCATTAAAAATTAGAAAATGAAAATTTCAGTGCAGAAAGGATAGTTTATAAATGTACTTTAATAACGACCCAGTTCAAAAAGATTTCACCTGATGCTTGCTTAGCACAAAAGTGTCACAGTTCTTTATTTGACTCAGTGAAACCACCGTGTAGAGAAAGGAATATTTTTTCTTAAGACTATATTTATTCTCTGCTTCTCAAGTATTTGACTTAGTGAACCCACACTGTGTAGAGAAAGGAGTATTTTTCTTAACACTATATTCATTCTCTGCTTCTCAAGTATTTGATTTTGTGAACCCACCGTGTAGAGAAAGGAGTATTTTTCTTAACACTATATTCATTCTCTGCTTCTCAAGTATTTGACTTAGTGAACCCACACTGTGTAGAGAAAGGATATTTTTCTTAACACTATATTCATTCCCTGCTTCACAAGTATTTGACTTAGTGAACCCACACTGTGTAGAGAAAGTATTTTTTCTTAACACTATATTCATTCTCTGCTTCTCAAGTATTTGATTTAGTGAACAAACACTGTGTAGAGAAAGTATTTTTTCTTAACACTATATTCATTCTCTGCTTCTCAAGTATTTGACTTAGTGAACCCACCGTGTAGAGAAAGGAGTATTCTTTCTTAACACTATATTCATTCTCTGCTTCTCAAGTATTTGACTTAGTGAACCCACCGTGTAGAGAAAGGAGTATTTTTCTTAACACTATATTCATTCTCTGCTTCTCAAGTATTTGACTTAGTGAACCCACCGTGTAGAGAAAGTATTTTTTCTTAACACTATATTCATTCTCTACTTCTCAAGTATTTGACTTAGTGAACCCACCGTGTAGAGAAAGGAGTATTCTTTCTTAACACTATATTCATTCTCTGCTTCTCAAGTATTTGATTTAGTGAACCCACACTGTGTAGAGAAAATATTTTTTCTTAACACTATGTTCATTCTCTGCTTCTCAAGTATTTGATTTAGTGGACCCACACTGTTTAGAGAAAGGAGTATTTTTTCTTAACACTATATTCATTTTCTGTTTCTCAAGCATTTGATTTAGTGAACCAAACGTGTAGAGAAACGAGTATTTTTCTTAACACTATATTCATTCCCTGCTTCTCAAGTATTTGACTTAGTGAACCTACCGTGTAGAGAAAGGAGTATATTTTCTAAACATTATATTCATTCTCTGCTTCACAAGTATTTGATTTAGTGAACCCAACGTGTAGAGGAAGGAGTATTCTTTATAAACACTATATTCATTCTCTGCTTCTCAAGTATTTGACTTAGAGAACCCACCGTGTAGAGAAAGGAGTATTTTTCTTAACACTATATTTATACTCTGATTCTCAAGTATATGATTTAGTGAACCCACCGTGTAGAGAAAGGAGTATTTTTCTTAACACTATATTCATTCTCTGCTTCTCAAGTATTTGACTTAGTGAACCCACCGTGTAGAGAAAGGAGTATTTTTCTTAACACTATATTCATACTCTGATTCTCAAGTATTTGATTTAGTGAACCCAACGTGTAGAGAAAGGAGTATTTTTCTTAACACTATATTCATTCTCTGCTTCTCAAGTATTTGACTTAGTGAACCCACCGTATAGAGAAAGAAGTATTTTTCTTAACACTATATTCATACTCTGATTCTCAAGTATTTGATTTAGTGAACCCAACGTGTAGAGAAACGAGTATTTTTCTTAACACTATATTCATTCTCTGCTTCTCAAGTATTTGACTTAGTGAACCCACCGTGTAGAGAAAGGAATATTTTTCTTAACACTATATTCATTCTCTGCTTCTCAAGTACTTGACTTAGTGAACCCACCGTGTAGGGAAAGGATATTTTTTCTTAACACTGTATTCATTCTCTGCTTCTCAAGTATTTGATTTAGTGAACCCAACGTGTAGAGAAAGGAGTATTTTTCTTAACACTGTATTCATTCCCTGCTTCTCAAGTATTTGACTTAGTGAACCTACCGTGTAGAGAAAGGAGTATATTTTCTTAACACTATGTTCATTCTCTGCTTCTCAAGTATTCGATTTAGTGAACCCAACGTGTAGAGAAAGGAGTATTTTTCTTAACACTATATTCATTCTCTGCTTCTCAAGTATTTGACTTAGGGAACCCATCGTGTAGTGAAAGGAGTATTTTTCTTAACACTATATTTATACTCTGCTTCTCAAGTATTTGATTTAGTGAACCCAACGTGTAGAGAAAGGAGTATTTTTCTTAACACTGTATTCATTCCCTGCTTCTCAAGTATTTGACTTAGTGAACCTACCGTGTAGAGAAAGGAGTATATTTTCTTAACACTATATTCATTCTCTGCTTCTCAAGTATTTGATTTAGTGAACCCAACGTGTAGAGAAAGGAGTATTTTTTCTTAACACTATATTCATTCTCTGCTTCTCAAGTATTTGACTTAGGGAACCCATCGTGTAGTGAAAGGAGTATTTTTCTTAACACTATATTTATACTCTGATTCTCAAGTATTTGATTTAGTGAACACAACGTGTAGAGATAGGAGTATTTTTCTTAACACTATATTCATTCCCTGCTTCACAAGTATTTGATTTAGTGAACCCAACGTGTAGAGGAAGGAGTATTTTTCTTAACAATATATTCATTCTCTGCTTCTCAAGTATATCTTCCGAGAGTTGATGTCTTGAATTTATCAATAATCAGTGATCCTATGCATTGAACAACAAGTCTGTTGGAATTTTTTTCTGCCCCTCTAAAACAAAAGCTAATTAGCTTAAGTAGTAATTAGTTGCTAGATGAAGAAAAACTAAGTATGCAACAAAAATATCATACATTTTTTAGTTAATATCAAAATTGAAAATTCTGAGTATCCATTATATTTATCCATTCCACTTTCAAAAATTGTGAGTAATATATTTTCTTTGCCTTATTAATTTCAAAAATAAAGGTTAGAGTTAAAAATGAGTGTATATCAATAAACCAAGTAAAGAAATGATGAGAAATAACAATATTTTTTACTCTACCAAGCGCTATTTCCATTTAACTCCTGAATTTCAAAATTACCCAGAAAATAATTAAACGATAGCAAAGTGTTTATTTTACAGATATAGTATGTTGCAGGAAAATACCAATTAGAATTTTATTTAATTTGCGGCAGAACATTCCATAAGTCTAGAGTACAATAACAATTGTCCTTCTGAGCATAAATTCTTTAGCTGCTAAGTTTGCTGTTTCATCGAAATCATTTTCTTTTGGATACATGAATAATTTCAGATGAAACATGATCATTTAATTAAAAAGACAATTTTATAATGCATTTTTAGTGATAAGGTTTCACAATATGAATTAATTGAAACAACGGACTTTTTTTCCGTGAGATAGGTTATTCGTAAAGAAAAAACTTAAGAGTTACTTCTAGCAGGATTTAGTTTCAGTTAGGTGAGAAATGAAAATAGAAAATGTTTTAAAAAAGGTATTTTAAACACCAAGATGGCTTACACAGAAAACGCTATAAGATGAGTAATTGTAGAAATATAAATAGTATATGGAAACATTATCTCACCTCTTATACTTTCAAGCTGCTTGATCTTTCTCTTACGAATTCGTGAGGCCATGATAGTTCCCGGAGCTTTCTGAAGTAAGGAATTCAAACACAAAAAGTAAAGAATCCCTTAGATCTCGACATTGAGGATTATTCACAGAGTTTGTCTATTTTTCCATTCGAAGCCCACTGGTTTCTGGCTAGAATGAAGAGTGCAACAAGTGGATCTTCCCCTTCTTTCAAGGCAAACTGGAAGTGGAATAGAGCAATAAGAGATATGGTCAAGCACATATTTGCAATTTATAAATGGTGAAAAAGTACGCGTAAAAAATTTTAAATTCTATTCATTTTTGTATTTGTATATATATATATATATATATATATATATATATATATATATATATATATATATATATATATATATATATATATATATATATATATATATATATATATATATATATATATATATATATATATATATATATATATATATAAACAGTAACTTTAAAATTGTAAATAAATATTTTAAGGCTATAAAAAATACAAATGTATTCTTGGGAATCAATTTCAATATTTGTATATTATGATTTAATTCGAGAATATGTTATTTTGTTAAAAAAAAATTAACTTATCATACTATATAAGTATATAAAATTAAATCTAAATTAAAATGTCAATATATAAATTTGATACATGTCATTTTAAATAGACTAAAATTTAACAAAACACAAAAGCAAATAAACTGTTCATTTATGGACAAATTAAAATAGTTCATTACATAAGCTAATGTAAATTGAAATTTTTTAAGCCTGTTAGAACTATAATTAGAAAAACGTTTTTAATGCTTATTTTTATCTCCAGTGAATTACGAAACAGGAATACAAATGAGAACTATCATATGATTTTATCGTATTGTTAATATTTACTGATCTTAATTGAAATGTAAAAGTGTCAAATAGTTTCTTTGTGATATGAATGTTCTACTATCACATAAATTGTTCCTCTATATCTACCATGAGAACACTGTTAATGAGAGGCCAAAAGGAATTACAAAGTACTTACCATCGCAAGTTGTTTCCATTATCTCCCCACTGCGAATGCATTCTTGCTTGACGCTCTGCACTCCCTCCAAATGATGACAATTCGGATGTTAGAATTAGCTTACAATAGTTCTTGTTCCCTCTTTTAAAGAACAGATATAAATATAGTCAACACGGCGTTTAATCGCACGTATGAGCTGATTTTACATTTGACGTTGACGGAGTGATTCGGAAGATGTTTTTTATTATGTAATTTTTAATTCATTTAGAATATTGATAATTGTATATTTCTTGAATGGTCTTAATTTTATGAAACAAATTGTTTTTTTTTAATCTATACTTCTTGTAATGTTTTCAAATAAAAATAATTAAAAAGTAAAGTATATAAATTGAAAAGGTATCATTATTCACCGAAAATATCTTTGGAAATAGATTTAAATGTTAAAACAGTAATATGTTTTAATTTATCATATATATGTCGTGATTAACAAATTTTATCTTTTACCACAGTCACAAAATCCATTTATTGGTTAGAATTTCTTTAGTCTAAAAAGTGAAGATAAGAAATACAAAATAAGTTTTAACAGCGTTTTTACGATTATGTATCGTAATTTTTACAAATTATTATAATGAAGTTATTAAATAACATATAACACATAAATTATTATTTCAATATTGTCATTATAAATTTTACAAAATTTTGGATACAAAAAGAAGAGCATATATATATTTTATTTCACAAAATTATTAGTATAAAGCTGCTAAAAATGTGTAGAAGAAGAAAATATCATCACACTAAATTGAGTAAAAATAAAAATTTTTACTTCATACTAAAATAAATTAATTCAAAATCAAAAATGCAACCCACGAGGAGAAAGATACAATTTAGGTTGATTATTAAAGTTTATAATTTTTTTAATATAATCTTATTTACAAAAACAAGGAGTGAAATCTTTATTAATAACCCAGTACACAAATTCATGAGCAAAAAAAATTTGTACACACATAATACAAACAGTTGAGTTTTATAAATTGGATCAATAAGCATATTTAACTAAATTTACATAATTTTAAATTAATCATATATTGCATAAAATTTCCTGGAAAAAATACTATAAGTCATAAAATGTTCATGATTCAACATCAAGCTCTTTATTTATGCAAGAATTGCATAACAGCCTTCCTCTCTGAACTCGGGCGATATTTTCGAGCACATATACTCAGCATTTCAGCTTGCTAGCACAGGAGTTATGCTTACCGTGAACTGATACGAAGATTTTTTTCTCCAGTGGCAACCCTACCCCATTGTCTGCGGTGCAAGTGTAGGACCCCTGCATCTTGGCTTCCGCTCTGCTCAGCACCAGGGTTCCCAGGGTGACCGGCTCCCTCGATGCACCAGGGCTGCTCTCCTCCTCACCTGCTGTTGAAGAGTGACCAGTGAATATCTAACAAAATATTTCACGCCTCTTGAATGCCATAAATCAATTGATAAATCAATCATTTACAGATACTTCAGAAATACTCACTCTCTCTCTCTCTAATGTCATAATCACACGAACTCAATGTAAAGAATATGCTAGGTAATATGTATTTGCACAATAGTTGAATCGATCATTCATAGTAACTACAAGTATAGTATGCCGACCAATTTGTCTAGTGGTCAGCGTGCCTGACTATGGATAAGGAGCTCCTGGGTTCGAATCCCGGTTCGGGCATCGATGTACTTTCTCTCTCTATCTATCCTGTCTTTGTCCTTTCCTTGTATGAATGAGGTGTGAATGGTTGATAACCCTATAAACGGGTCCCTATGGCATGTGTGTACTGAGGAAGTTGGACTCCACACCAAAATAGGGTTCAGTTGGAAAAGTGGAGCAGCGCACCCCATGTTGCCAGCCTAACTGGCACACGACAATGAATGAATGAACAAGTACAGTATGAATTTAGCCCCAGTTCCCATTTGAATATCGATCGAAGTCAAACATTACCATCTGCGTGAAGTATTTAGGGCGATATAAATATATGTATTTAATATATATATATATATATATATATATATATATATATATATATATATATATATATATATATATATATATATATATGCGATTATAGAGTTTTGAATAGTCTTCCTTCAGAAGGAAAGGACAAGGGAATAAGAAATGCCTGACTAACCTTTCAACCACTTGATGGTCGGAGTAGGAATTCCCTCAGCCAAGCATTCTATGGCAACACTTTCTCCTTCCCTCACAGATACGTCATTCGGGATCTTCAACCAACTTGGAGCAGCTGGAAGACAAAATTGTCAAGAAAATATAATCTAAATTATGTGTTGTTCCATGACAAAAAATAAAATTGAAATATATTACTTAATAGAAATAAAAATCTTTTCCTTATGAAAATTAATTTGCTGTCAATATTAATTTTTATTTCAATCCTAATATATGATATCAAAATAATTAACTTAGCAGTAAGAACTAAGTTTTTTATTTTACATTTTTTTTTTTTTACATTTCTTAAGTTTCTGTGCAGAAAAAATGAATTCTTTTTCCTTCTAACCAATTTCTAATAACATATTTTTATTTCTAAATAGGCATTTATCATGTGTGATTAATTTACAAATAAATCCTTTTTTAGTATTTTAGGAAGATAGAATGCATATTGCAAATAAACTTTGCTTTGATAAACCTGTAGTCCTTGATCTAGATATTATGCTACGAATGGCCGTTTTAAACTCACCCGAGACCGTTAAGGCGGCGGTGTGGCGATCACTTCCATGCGCATTTCTGACGAGACATGTGTAATTCCCAGAACTCTCTGGGGCGACACTGTGAATCAGGAGGACCGAATAGTCCTCCACCGACTGGATTCGAACTTCTGCAGATTCTAAGATATCTCTCCCGTCTTTAGACCACTGAAACTCCAATGGTCTGTCTCCAGTGCGAACTGTACAGGTAGCGCTGGCCCTTTCCCCCTCCTTAAGGCCAGGAGTAAACATAAAAGGAGCAGCAACAGGAGGTTCTGAAACACATTCAGTCACCCCATGAGGTATTAGATATATAACAATAATTAAATTGATTTCTATGCAGTTTTGTCACAAATAGTTAAAAAAAAATTAACAAATCAAAAGAGTTCTGGAATATTGTTTCTACAAATGAAAATGTAATTTTAATGCAAATAGAGAAGGATATTTAGCTGTTGGATACCACTTTTTGAAAAAG
The DNA here is from genome assembly GCA_037975125.1 of Latrodectus hesperus. Lineage (NCBI taxonomy): Eukaryota > Metazoa > Arthropoda > Arachnida > Araneae > Theridiidae > Latrodectus > Latrodectus hesperus. Next base: position 134,527,896 of record CM075850.1, on the reverse strand, counting down.
TATTTAAAACATTATTTAAATTAAGAAATTATTCAATAAATTATGTTTTTATATATGAAAAAATTCTATTTTCCTGTGTCTCTTTTATCATGCAAGTAGCTTGCTGAAGTATTTAAATTAAAATACAATTAAATATCTCAATTATAATATTGTGATAAAAATTGTCTAAATTATTATTATAATTTTACAAATTATTTTTATATTTGAATTAACACGATTTTTGGTTTCTTTGTAAATTTTTAAGGTAAAAATTAATGATTTGAAATCAGATGCTGGAAAGTTTAATTCAAACATAAAAGTTATCGATATATATTCAGTTATTTAAAAAGTAATTTTTAAAATGTTATTTAAAATGGTGTAAAAAAATAAATGCCCATTTTTTCGAAAAAACTCAAATTTTTACCTGAAAAAATATTAGAATTGTAAATTTACACTTGAATATTTTTGATATGAATTTAAATTTAGTACCATGAAAGAGAAACCAGGCTCTCCAAATTAGGAGATCTTTAATATTTGCATATTCAAAAATACAAGATTAACTGTAGCAGGAAATGAAATAAGTTTTCTGAAAACATATTAGTGATAAAACTTATTTTTTAATATAATTTGAAAAATACAATATGTATAAGTTGTGAAATAAAATAGATTAACTTATTCAATACGCCTATAGCTTGAAAATGAACCATTTTAAAAATTAGTTTTTAATAATGGATAACTTTGTTCTGTTTCCAATTTTTTCATTATTTATTATGTGAATGAACAATCTTAATTTTTTTTAATAAATGTTTTCCTATTTTCAGATTATTCAGAAAGTTATTACGTCTTTCAAAATAGTCATCAAATCAAATATTCAAGATAAAAATATAGCTTAAAAATTTGTCATTTATATTTTAATATCTTTGTAAAAAATAAATTTTAAATTTTATACATTAAATCTCATAAATGGTATTACATAAAAAAATTAAAACCAAGAAAATTCCTCATTGATCATATTTTCCTGAAAATCTTTAAAAATAAATTATTTTTTTATAAAAACATATTCATATTAAGGTTTTTAAAACAATTTAATAGCCATGAGTAAAAATATAATTAAAATGTTTACCTTATATAAAATATGTGCTATACATTTAACTTTAAACCTACATATACTTTCTAGTACTAGGATAATTCTGCAATTTATTGAATTTTTATTTATAAAAATGTAACAATAATTTCATTAGTATGCGAATTCAATCTGCACAAGCATTGTGTAATTTTTATTTTTTAAATTGAACTAACTTTACTTTTATGAAATGCGCGTGTAATGTACAAAATTATAAATACAGGATTTCATTCCTATAAATTATAATTCTTTGAAACAATTGCAATTATCATGTAAATACAGTCTGAAATGTTTAAAACTAATAAGAAATAAAATATCACATAAATTGAAAATCAAAACGTCAATATTAGAATGTTACGATAAAATATTACATACCTGAAGCACATGCAATATTCAAAAGAATATTCCCAAACACCAGAAATTGGGATGAAAGTATGATGATGCTCCAATAAAACATGCCAGTATGAAATCTTCAAGCTTATATACGAATCATCAATATCTAAATATCTAGGTAAAAATGATTTACAAATGCATTTTTCAAATATTATTGTATTGTCAACACAAACTAGCTCTTGGTAACATGGCGGATTAAGGCGTACTGATGAGCATACAGCGCCACATATCGGTGACATCTTGCTTAAAATATACCTACTCGAATACCTAGCAACCCAATTTCTTTTACGGTTTTCTTAAAATTATGCACTCATCTTAAATATTTCAATTTTTATACTTGGTGAACGTTATCAAAGTTTACATGGATGAATATATAAATTATCATTTCGACAATTAATTTACACAATTTTAATTTCTACTTGCACTTCATATTTCCATCAGTATATTTTCATTTAAATTAAATGCAGCAAAAAGTAAAATTTGAGTGCATTTTGTATTCTACAAGGTCATAAGTACTCCATATGTGAACGCATTTATTACGTGTACTAAATTTTTTGTAATACATATTTATAAGAACTCAAATGAAAATCATACATATTTTTCAATTCAAAAGGAAATATTTTATGATATGGGACTCCACATTGATGAAGTTAACACTATTTTAGAAAAAAAAATTAGTGAACTATCAATGTTTATTAAGTAGCTTTTCATGTATAAATACTTTTTTTCATTGCTGTGAAAAATACCACATGAAGCTAAATTTTATTATAAACGATATCATGGCACTCTAAAATCTTTTTGATATATATAAATGCCTTTTATCTCGTGTGAAAAGGAATGTAACACCTAACATGCAAAATATTCAATGTTTGCAAAGGTAATTGATAACTTCATTTGTAAACTTAGTAAAAAGCTGATAACATCTGCGGTATTTTCAAAACGTTTTGTTTGTAATAACAAGAAATACAGTCACGAAATGTAAGGTATTCTGATTGAATTTAATTTATCGTGAAATATTGTGTTTTTTTTAGCATTTCATCAATGCATATTTTACAGGAAATAAAGATGAATAAAGCATCATAAGTAAACAGTAAAAATCAAATCAAACAATTTCTTATTAAAATGATAACTATTATTAAATATAAAATTACCTAAAAATGTAAAACATATATTTTCAATATTTTTAAATTTTGGCAATGATTATAAAAAGTGACTATGAAAAAGTCCTTGAAATTTATACGAAAATCAAATTTAAATACTTGTTAGAGAAAAAATCCATTTATTCTTTTCTTTAAAAAATAAACTCACTTGTTCAATTCTCTTCTTTTCATAAGCTCTATAAGATCTCTAAATAAAGAAAACCAAGCATTGTATCGATAAAATTAATTATAATTTTTAATTTCTGATAAAATCAATTAGCGAATATCATTTCCAGTTGGGAACCCTTCATTCTTGGACAAATTGGGCTTGCTTAGCACACCAATCACGGATTAACTTTCACGGAAAGTAATCCGTGATTGTTCAATTCTTTTTCTTTCTTTTTCTCTGAATAAAGAAAACCAAACATTGTATCGATAAAATTAATTATAATTTTTAATTTCTGATAAAATCAATTAGCAAATATCATTTCCAGTTGGGAACCCTTCATTCGTGGACAAATTGGGCTTGCTTAGCACACCAATCACGGATTACCTTTCACGGAAATGGAGATGGTCTTGAGGAGAGGGGGGCCGAATCCGTTGTCCGCCTCGCAGGAATAAGTCCCTGCCATGCTGGCGTCCACTCTGGGGATCACCAAGGTTCCCGAAGGAAGACTTCTCATCGCTTCTCTTCCCACCCCTGTAAAGAAAACATTTTTATTTCAATAAAAGTCTTTTAAATATTAGTCAACATTTTTTGTATAAATAAGGATAAATTATAGTTATAGACATTTTCGAAGTTTCGTAAAATAAACAGAATCAATATAGTATATAAGGTTTAAGAATAGTTTTCAACCGCATTTTTGTTATATATTGCTCTAATATAAATATTTTACTCGAAATATAATAATTCAAATGTAAAGATTTGTTTAAAGAAGAAAGATTTTATATTTTTATAATTGTTAATCACAATCGCAAGAATTTATAAAATTGTCGAAATCCTTAAGAGCTAATGAGAATGGAAATGAAATATAATCTTAACTGCAGTCCATTTAATGGTGGGGGGTGGTACTCCCGAAGACGAGCACTCCACACTCAAGCTCTCTCCCTCTTCAACCGAAACATCTGTGGGCTCCACAAGCCATTCTGGAGGGGCTGGAAAGTTAAAAAAATATGTAAATAATATAAAAAATCTATTTTAATCTTTTATTTGGTATCGCGTATCACTAGTAATAAAATATTGCTAAAACCTCTTACAAATATCTAGATTGATTTCTTCTTTCTAACAAACTAAGAAATTCGGTTTCAGTTTTTAATACAATAAAAAATAAATAAATATGATTTTAATATCATAAAAATAAATAGAATTTTTTTTTTTACTTTAAAGACACAAGGACTTAACAATAATAGTTTAAAACAACTGAGTATCATTTGATTGGTTCGTTTTGAGTGCTCTTAAAGAGAAATTTGCTTTAAAATGTTTGAGTAATTGCTTAACACTCTCATCTGAATTTCTCAAACATTTTGTTTTTCCACAGTTAAACTAATCTCAATAAGATTTTAATATTTTCAGAAGCATTATACAATAAAATATGATATGCTATTATAGATATACATTATTAATTTAGAAAAATAAAATCTGATATGAGGTGTGGTAAATCCAATTGCTTTTAAATCTTTGCTTTAAAAAAGAAAGAAAGAACTTTAAGAAATTCCTTAATTAATTGAACTGTCTCTTTTGGATTATTTATCCACGTCAACTTCTATTCTTTCATTTTTGTTATCATTTACTTGACACTCGTCACGTTTGCTGTTCACAATATCCACGAATCCTATAAGCTGAACAGCTTTAGAAATTCATTTATAAATAAATATTTTGAATGTAAAAAGTGACAATTATTTAAATCTAGGGGAATTCGTGAGGCGATGCACTTTTCTTAGATGAATGCTCACAGGAAGTGCGAGGGGGGAGGGGGGAGAGTGGCCACTCACATGCTTTCTATACAGAGAAACTCTGCATTAAAATTCCGATTCAGACCCAGATTTTCAGTGTAAAATTATAATCATCAAAAAACTATTAAAAGATTACATAAAGTATTATTTGAAAAGGAATTTTCGTTACTTCCTGTGCTTTGATTTCAATATCATGGGATGTATTTTATTCATGTTAACTTGACGATGAACTTTCAAAAATCATCAGTTTTTACTTTATTAAAATTTTATAAGTTATAAGGTAGCAAACAAATTATTTAAACGATTTTTTGAAAAAAATTACGAAAATCATAAAAGAAATTACGCAAAGATTTTTTTCTTAGTAATATTTAACTTAATGACATTTCCATAAATGTTAAATAAATAAATATTTAATTTTTTTCTTTATAATTAAGGAGTGAGTTGTAAAAAAATAATAAATCAAAAGTGTTACACGCATTATACTTTTTAATATACATAAAATGTTTTAATTATAAGCAATTTGTATGTGTGCAATTTATTTCATTTTATAACTTTTTTGAATTGCTATGCATTTCATTGCCCTATATTTGCGGATTGATTATGACAAAAAATTAGTTTTGGAAATCCTTGACTTTCTAATAATACTTTTTATCTATACAACTGAATTTCAAAATATTAATCCCCTCTCCCATTTTTTTCTCATAATAAACTAAGCACATTTCGCAATAAAATTCAGTTTTAATGCAGCGACAAACAATATAATATAATAAACTTAGCCTGTGTGTGTGGTTCTTTTTAAAACAACCGCATTAAGAGAAATCAAAGGCTAATAATTCCTCTCAGAAAAATATCTTTGATGTTTTCAAAACGTTTATAACATGAAACAACTTATTCGGAGGCTTTCACATAGCAGTGTGTTGACTTCAATTCTTACAACTCTCTCGTACTGATTAGTGATATTCAGAGACAAAAATCCTTACATCACAATGTTATTGTACGGAAAATTCAAGAAAAGAAAAAAAATTATTCATGCTGATTCTGAAATTGTTATTCTTATAACGTTTTACAATTAATAATTAAAAATAAAATATAAAATAATTAAAATGATGAAGAAGCATATAAAAAATTTAAAAAGCTTTTATATCTGTTTATATAGTCAATAAAATGTAATTTAGAGTAATGATTCTTATATAAAAAATATCTTAATTAAAGATTCTGAAAAACAATTAAAGCAATCTAAATAATGTACAAGAAATGTTCCCTTAATGGTTAAGTTAAAAATATAAATATTTTAATGAAATAAAAGTCAACTTTTTTAGTGATCAGCGTGCCTGACTACGGATAAGGAGGTCCTGGGTTCGAATTACGGTTCGGGCATGGATGTACTTTCTCTCTCTATCTATCCTGTCTTTGTCCTTTCCTTGTATGAATGAGGTATGAATGGTTGCCTACCCTATAAACGGGTCCCTATGGCATGTGTGTACTGAGGAAGTCGGACTCCACACCAAAATAGGGTTCAGTTGGAAAAGTGGAACAGCTCACCCTATGTTGCCAGTCTAGCTTGCTCACGACAATGAATAAATGAAATAAAAGTAATTTTTGTGGTATTCATTTTCTTACAAACTACAAAATCTAAAATATTTTCAAACAAATGATCCACCAAATATGCCTGCAGGCAGCAAAAATGTACTGTCATTTACAGTGACAAGAATGAAAGGTTTTTGTATCGAAGAACGTGATTACTTACACGGGAGAGCGAACAATAAAATTTTTTCTCAATGATTTTCGTGGATGTCGAAACTGTTGAAAGCAATTGACACTTTTCTTCAGTCATAATTTCCCTAAAAATTTCTTAAAAAAGCCTAGAGTTTATCATTGAGTTATTTATAACATGTGTATTTCTAACACTTTATTTCTAGTGTATTTCACATAAAAAACAAGATGATACGTAATGTTTACATATGTGTGCTTTTCCGCGTCTGGATACTAATTGCAAAATCATTACCTGTTACAACTAATGTGGCAGTAAAGCGGTCACTCCCATGCAAATTCTTCACTATGCAGGTATAGTTCCCGGAACTCTCGGAAGAAACAGACCGGATGACCAAAAAGGACGAGTCCAGCACGGACTGGATCTGGACTCTGGAAGAGGAGGTGACTTCTTCACCATCCTTCAGCCACTGGAACTGGAAAGGGCCGTCTCCTGACTTGATAGTGCAGGTAGCGCTTCCCCTTTCCCCCTCCTTAAGGGCAGGAGGGAACATGAAAGGAGCAACAACAGGCGGCTCTGCAAATACAAAAAGAACCACTTGTCTTAAATATACGCGGACATAAATAACGCTAAAAAAATCCTAACTAGTCGTGGCTTCAGACTGATGCATCTCTTATTTTATTCTCTCATGTAAGTCATCCATGGCTATTGACCCTTCTCTACAGTTTAAGGAAGAAAACTATGCTAATGTAAACAAACAGTGATATCACTTTAGCGTAAGCCGTAATAACTTTGTTATTAGAGATTAATCAGTAAGTATTTTCAACCCTTGATTAATCTTTCCGTCAGCTAGCTTCTTCATGCTCTCTCTCTCTTTCTATCTTAATCAAATTGATGATCTGAATAAGATAAGTCATCACAAAATACGAAAAATAGTACTACAATAAATAATGATTCTGAACTAATTATAATAAATTTTACGTACAAAAAATTTACTAATATTTGACTTTGAAAAATTATCATTTTAAGAATGTTGGAGACATTCGAGCATATTTAAAATGCTCTTATCAACAAATTACTGACAATTTTGAAAAAGGATTAACAAAATCGGAAATTTACATTTTTTATTAAAATAAATAGTTTTAATGTAATTCTTTAGAATATATCAATAATTATTCTCAAAATTGTAGTGCTATTTTTAATGTATTTGTTTCAATATACAAGCAAACCAAGATAAATATTACTTTAATATATTAGGTAATCACAGATCTTCTATTGCTGCTATAAATATTTTTTTGCTTTCTGTATAGTTCTATACGCAATGTTTTATTCTATTTTTGTTGTTGAAGTTTTCTATTAAATGTCGGAATATTTCAATGAGCACGTCACAGGTTTCACCAATTAAAAAAAAAATTTTAAATTTTAAAAATGTTTCAGTTTTATTTTTAAAAAATAAAGCTTAAATATTTCTGTTTAAAAGATTATTATGTTATAGAAGTTTATATAAAAATGTTAATATACTGATCTTTTCTTATTAATTAATAGTAAGTATTTTGATACATTTTTTTCCTGTGTCGTATGTATAAGCATGTGGTAATCTTAAAAATCTCCTCTAAAACTGCTATACATACAAAATTTATCATGGTTTTATACAGAATAAAACATTAATGAAACAAATTTAGAATTTCAAGAAAATTTAATATCATATATAAAAAGTGTAACAGATGGTACTATTTTATAGTTTAAAATTAGGGTTGCTAATGTAATCCCTTATAAATTTTTAACTAACATTTTTCTTACTAGCACATATGATTTTTAAAACAACGATATTTTATCATTATTAAAAAATTCTGTTAAACTAGGCAAACTTATATCATCAAATATATAATCTAAGCAAAGTATCTTAAAATGTTTAAAAATGAAATCAAATTTTCCTCAAAATATGCTCAAGCTAAAATACCTGTAAATGCGAGGATGCAACAAAAATGCAAAGAATTCACTTATGTGACAAAAATATTCTCTTTGTAAAAACACTAACAATGAACTATTGGACTCACATAAGCCAAATATTTATATAAATGAATAGCATTTCAGTTACATTTCTTACGAGTATTAAATTAAAGGTGCAAAAAGCTTACCGATAGAATTAACTTTACAAGCAATGAACAACCAAATAAAACATAAGGTGTTTAAAATCATTAGAAACTCCATTGTCTTTAAAATATTATTATCATTAAATGTTTACTATTCTTATCACTAGCATTCACAAATGTTTGCTTAACTGTTAAAAGAAACATCATCAGCACAAAATGGCCGAAATCAGTATACAAGCATCTCTAACACTTTGAACAAGCAGCGCCACATATCGGAAGGAAAACATAAACAGAGAAAATTTACACATTTGGAGTAATGTATATTTTGATATCTTTATTCGCCACGCTTTGTTATTCTTCACTGCTTATTAATAATTTATAAAGTTTTATTTTCTTGTTATACGTTCCACTTTACTGTAAAATAATTTAGCATTTTATTAACTTACAATGCATATGTTACTTACAATGCATACAATGCATATGGCGTAATGATATAAAAATTATGGAAATAAATATAATCATTGAAAATTAAGGTCTGTTTCTAAACTGATAATAACTTTCAAATTTAAAGTGTCAATTAAACTTTAATAAGAAATTAAGCTTATTTTTACATATGCTATTGGAATGAATATAATAAGATTTGTAGGTAAAAATTGTATTTAAATAAATTCATACATATATTATCATGCAATATGCAAAGCTAGCAAACAGTTAAGAAAGTAAATGACTGTTATAGATATATAACATCCTATTTTATCATTTTTCTCTCTTTTTCTAAGTCCGAACAGTCAGTTACGGCGATGTTTCTCATGACGTTCTCTTAGAGAACATTTATTGTTCATCTCTAGAAGTAATAAATTATTTTATTACATTTCTATCGATTATCTATGAAAAAAAATGAGATATTTTTATTTTTAATAACCAGAAAACGTCCACAAATTATTTAACTTAAGTTAAAATATCATTCTGCAAAAACTTATAAACAGTTTATTATATATATGTTTGAAAACAACTTTTTTCTAAAATATTATAATTCATTTCTTTGACACAATCTCAAATTTTGAATCGTAAATAAATAAAGATTGATTTAAAAAGTATAACCTCAATTAGCTTGTCTATATTTGTGTTAATTTAGAAGTATAAATAAAAAATAATGATCCTTGTAATCTCATTATTCCTGATAAAATTAATTAATTCTAAAGTAAATCATTAGTTTCCACCTAAAACACGTTGTAATAGTATATTTTAAGATAAGTGAAAAGTAATTTAGTAATCAGAGCTAAAAATAGTGATAAAAAATGTTCTCCCTGAAAATACTTGGTTTTATTCTTAATCTCTATTTCTATATAAAAATATTTAAAATGAGTTCATTTTATATTTTAATTGTTTTGCACTATAAAAATATCCAAACTTATCAAGAAATGGTTTTAGATAAATATGCAGTTTAACTCAAACTTAGTTTTAGGCGACCGAAATGCTTTTGCTGAACTATAATTTAGAGATAAACTCGAAACTAAAATCCAATTCTAAATTATTAGTAATATTTAAATCAATTCAGATTTTATCATAAGTCCGTATACATGTATATAAATACATATTTATGTATAGATAATGAATACGAACAAAAATATATAACGATGAGGGATAAATAACTATATAAATATATGAATAATTACTCATTACCTTGATCTCTTTTTTAGAATCTTCTTCCCATTTTCTTAATCTGCGATCTTGAATTACTTTTTTCTTCACACAAGTAATGCTGCAGTTACATAATTTTTATACTTACAGATATATATTACTAGATTTAGAAAATTTCGAAGCATTGTGAAATTAAATTAAGAAATCTTGATTTGTTTATAATGAAAAGTAATCCCAAAAATTTAATTTACTTGACTCAACTCTAAAAAGCTCAATGAAACTCAACCGCACATAACTACGCAAAAATCTGCGCGCGGTAAGTAAAATTAAATCTTTAATTTCTAAAATTTACGAAAGTAACGGATATAAGATTTCGACCAATAATTATTTTTGAAATATTCATTTACTGAATTATTTGAATTACAGGGAAATATATTTGGGAGCTTAATTTTGAAAAATCTAGTGAATATTAATATATTTCATTCTTTTAAAAAAAGGATACTTACAAATCTACTGACTTAATATACAATTTAAATATTATGTTCAATATTTTCTAATATTATCTTTCAATTTTTTCACAATATTTTTGCATTAATACTTATAAAAATTCTTTTATTTCACTTGCTTAGCACAAATGATTACATTAATAAGTAATTTATTTGAAATGAAGTATATCTTCTCAGCAATCTTCTTTTTTGAAAAAAATTACTGTAATTGTAAGGCAGTCATTTTATTTAAAACTTATATGCAGCTTTTAAATATAAAAAATTAATGTTCATAAAAAATGTGCAATAAAATATTGATAACATTGTAGTGAATCTGAAATCGAAAGTGGCTCATAAGCATATTCATATTTCAGCAATTACACTTAAAGAAATGAATTCAGAACAGTTTCTTGCCTCGAACTGTAATGAATATACTTTTGAACAAAGGAAGTTCGAAGCTGTTGGCTGTGTAAGTGTGGCTACCCTGCATGGACTTTTGGTAGTTCCAGGCCACTATTCGGAGATTCAATCCAGAGTGCCACAGATCGTCCGTTCTCACCTGTTGCATGGAACAACCTCTAATCATCAGAGCACAACCCTATTAAGATAGTTACGTCAAGTGAACTATTTACTCCTCTACTACAGTATTGTAAAGTGAAATGATTTTACAAAGTTACATAATTCCTTTTAATTACATATATTACTTATTCATTGAGTGACTAACACCATTCTTAAGAGAAGATACGAAAAGTTGGAACGCTGCATTTAACACCCTTATTAAGAGAATGTAATATTTCATAAACTCTGGTGGTGCAGAGATAAAATAATTATTTTTATTTCCTTAAACAAATTTAAAATGAAAATGTTTTCAATCAAAACTGTTTTTCAATCACTATTCAAAACTTTAATCCTGAATCAGATGAAACTTTCTAAAAAGAGATATCTTCCAAGCGAATTCATTTTCTGTGACAGGATTTTCACGGAAATATTCTCTCATAGAACCTGATGTTCTATGAATAAATGATGTTAAAATATGTGATGATAAATCAGTCCCAAGATTTTGATTACTTTGGCAGAACTTTTGATGTCTTTATAATACTCATAAAATAAAAGTTCTCAAAAATAACTAAACTTTTGTTTGACATCAATATTTTAGTTAATACATTATATTTTGCTATTCCTTAAAATAAAAAGTCCAAAAAAATGTTTTTCTGTACGTAGCACAAATACATGAATCTTGAATTTAATTAACTAAAACATTTAATATTTGATATTCAATGATTGTCTCAGAAGGAGTCTGAAGTACCTTCCATGGCTGATAGAGAAGTTCGCATCTTACCACGTGCCCACTGGATATCAGGCAGAGGATTCTCATGGGGTGCTTCTTCCAACCCACTGGCTTCCAGGTGCTGCAAATCAACCCTTATAAGTCAGAAAGTATATTGTTAAATAGAGTTTCAATATGGAAACGAAGATAAAAGGTTATTTCTTATTTGTTTTGCATTGAAACATGTATCAAGATTCATGCTTGAGCATTTTCTTTTAACTAACACGTAAACATTCATATGAAATTGAATGACAGGCAAATATCTATCGATCCTAATGAGTTGATTATCGAATGTAAAATGATACTACTGATTGTTAAAATTATAAATTCATGAAGGAAGCCAAATGAAAAATAATTGTAGGTAAATAATATGCCCTAAAGACGAAGTAACTAAATATGCAAGTGAATTGGGCATTTACAGGGATATGAAATTTCTAGAAACAGTTGCCGTTCCTTTCAACTAAAGTGACCCTTTTCTAGCTAAGAATCGATTGAAATAGGCTTGGTGATAGAAATGAACAACTCATTCTATGTTACTTTAATCACTTCATCAGTCATAATAACTGGAGAGGAGTTACAAGCCAAGCTTTCATCAACCCAAGACCAACTAAGATAAAATTATTCACTAACTTTGTAGTCGAAAGCACTAAAGTCATCTGTCTCTATGCTGTATTGTCAAAAGAAGCCGAACTAATGATTGTAGAGTTGAAAATTTGTAATTCTCTAAACGTCCATTGTATTAACGGATATTGAATCTGCTACAAACAAGCTTATCTCCTGAGTTATGATCAGTGACGTAATTGCACTATTTTTAAGGCCGACTTCACCCTATCCTTTCGAGCCTTTATGAAAGGGCTTTCTGATCCTGCAGAACGTTCAGTGTGACCCTCAGCAATTCATCTATCCTTCATTCCCAGGATGCTGGTTGAATCCCAAACAATGAGAAGATGATGTCACGGATTGGTTTTTCACAATCTCAATCGGTAATGATCTTACCATTATTGAATTCCTACGCTTGTTAATAGAATTTTCTTCATCTTACTCAAGGAATAATAACATAATCTAAGGAACCATCGAGCTTACAAAAATATTTTTGAATGGGAAAACCAACTACCCAACTTTTTATACAGTACTTCAGATATCGTTTATCCTTCTTGCGTCGAAATGCTGTAAATGCCAATCATTTGCATATTCCATTCAAGAGAATTCGATGTCTAAAACATCATTCCTTCCTGGCTGAAATTCAGTAGCCAGCAGTGTATGATGTTCAAAAACAGCTCATTTAAAAAACAGTTCATTTAAAAACAGAACATTTCAAAAACTGCTCAGCCTTAAATAATCTTGTAAATTATTTTAATATGAAAAAGTAATTGAAATTTACCAGCGACCGCTAAGAAAGTAGTAAAACCGATCGCTTCCAAAATCATTCTTAGCCACACATATGTAATTGCTCGAATCTTTGGATGTGACTGAGGATACGACTAGCACCGAAGAATCAAGGTCAGTCTTACTCTTCAAACCTTCCCCTTCCTGGAGAATTTTCCCGTCTTTTATCCATGAAAATTGAAGCGGGATCTGATTGCACAAAAAGCGCTCACTCTCTCTCCCTCCTTCGCTGCTGGAGGGAAGACAGACGACTACAAACAAGTTTATTATTTAATTAAAAATTATTGTTATAACATTTATTATGAAACTTTTACCATTTCAGTTAAGGAACATTTTTTTCTAAACTGTGAAAATAACTTTATTTCTATCTTATTCAAAGAATGAAAAATCCTAAATTTAGATAATAATCCAAACCTAAATCAAAAGGATGTTTTATTACTTACTAAACTATGTCGAAAATTGAAAATGAGAATGATAATACACATGAAAAGTTTGAATATTAAATTTAAATAAAATATCCTTTTCTATATAAATTAAAAATAATTGTTCAGGAAACTAACTTAAATTTTAAACTGAACATATAAAAAAGCTAAAAATATTTATATAATGGGCAATTTATTTAACCAGAAAAAAACATTGAAGAATTTTATATCACAACTATATTTTTCATTTATTTAAATCAAAGCAATTCAGATTTTTCAAGGGAAAAATCGTGAAATATTGAAGAAATTACAGACTTCAAAATGTGAAAAATTTATTTAAATTTCCATAAAAATTTATGACGCTCAAATTTCTTATAAGGAAAATTAAAATATAGTATTACATTAAAATCGTGTAACTCTAATTTACTCTACATTAAATAACGAATTTAATGTAGAGTAATTAGAATTATTTACCTTATACTCGCAATTAACTGAATATCAATTTATTGTACATCGGCTGGAATTTAAAAAATTAATATTAACCAAAAAAAAGAAAAATTAATGTTATGAATTCATGTAGCCAGTAAAATGCTTCGAAAATTATTAATATACACAGCATATAAATGCAAAATATTTTTTGATATAGGTACCATGCATTAATACAATTAGTGAATACTAATTTTTTGCAATATTGCTGACACTTAAAAAATTATATATCCCTTCAAATACAAGAAAACAACATTCTATTAAATATTTGTTGTTGCACCAGTATACTTCCCTGTACCAAGCTCTACCAGTTAGATAGAAGCAACCGAGTGGAGTCTTTGTGATTTTGAAGCAGAGACCAAGTAGAAGACCCCCAATACTTGGCCTGCCACCCCAGATGTTTCATTTCACTTGGAGGACATTGCGACCACGCCCAGCTTTAACGTGCCTCAGGTAAACTTTAGCGAACACGACGAGCCTTCGGTGGGCCGGGATTCGAACGTACTACTTTCCGATAATGAGAACAACACCCTGACCAACTAGGTCACCTCGACCTCCCCATTAAATATTTGACACTTACTATAAAAACTGATTACATGCGGCTAAAAATATGATGCCAGAAAAATAACAATGCGAAATAAAATTATTTATTGTGAGCAAGAGTTTCCAATAGTTCCCAATTTCATTTTTAGAGATTTTTACTTTGTTCGTCACTTATTTTTGTTTTGAATAAAATTATAGTACATTGTGTGTCATTTCAAACTAAAATTGAATTATAAGATATAATAAAATCTCTAGAATCCCGTGGAGTGATTGGATTTGTTTTTAAAAGAAAACTCCCTTCCGTTTCACGAAATAGGGACGCAGCAGGATCCACCGAATATCTCTTTCAGCAAATCTCCAAAATCCTTTCATTTCTACGGAGTAGGCATTATCTTCTTATATAAGGGGTTGAAAATCGATTATTATTTGCTTTTAACAACTATAAACTGTATCTAAATAACATGACGACTGCTATTCATTAGACTACAAGGGTTATTTTACGTTTGCTTTATGGATACACTTGCGCCATATATTGAATAAATTTTAAAAATAGTGTATCAATACATATTTCTTTTCCAATTTTAAGGAATTCCTAAAACTTGTTCATATTTATTATTCAGATGTAGATAAAAAAAATACAACCATTTAATTACAATTTATCTACTTAAAATATAAAAAATATTTTTAAGATACAGGATTCCATAATGTTTTATATAAATAAGGTACATAAGACATATAAATATAATTTATATTTAAAAAATTATTTACGATTTATTGTTTTTGTCTAACCATGGCTTGCAGCTTGTCTGTTATGTGTATACATATCTGTGTTATCAAATTGAATTGAATAGAGAAGAAATGCGTATAAATTGACGTAACAAGATAAAAACAACGCAACATCTCTTACTTCATTGAGTACTGGGAATCATCATAAGACAGCACATTTGGTAAAACATTCATTTTTTTTCGTTCAAATACTACAGGTGAGATTTAAATTGTGCTCAATCTAAAGACAAACGACACGACTTAACAGTGGTCTTTAAGCCAATAAATGTTTATGCAAAATATCAAATGTGACAAATATTAAAAATGATACGATATTTTATTCAAGAGCTCAAACAGAGCTTAAATTTACTGTCTAATTTTTTATTATGCTATTTTTGTTTGATGCCCATTGTTCTTCTGTGATTATCATCATGAAGAGTCCAACGGTAAATAATATATTAAAATGTATCTCTTTTCTTGTAACATATCTTCCAATAAATTTTAGGCTGAAGAATTTCATTCAAATAAATGTAATTTCAAATATTCTACCAATTATAACAGCAAAATGTAAAGTGAGCAGCGAAAATGAAACACATAAATGCTTAGTATTTTTGAATCAGGGAAAGAAGTGTATTTAAAATTGTGATTAACGAAACACTTTTCAGAGAATTTTGGCTTATGCTGATAAAATAAACAAAAGTAACATTTTAAATTCTTTTTTGTTTAAATAATTATGATGATAATGAAATTTAATAATAGTTAATCGAATATTTTGTAATGAGAAATAAAATAGTTGAATTAGACACTACAAAATTATCATTTGTATATAATCTAATGTAAGTTTTGTACAATCAGAGCATTGAGCAATTCAGATTAACATTTATAAGTAACACCAGTATAAGTGTGCGGTTTCTGCGCCATGAGGAGGAGGGTTCTGTGAAAGCATGGGTTCTGCGTCTTGAAGAGAGACAACCGCTGCATGTGGTATGATAAGAAGTTTTGTGTAGTTGTAGAGATACTGTTGTTTGTAAATAAAGTTAGCTTTTGTGGTATGGCAACATTTATATTTATGTCAACGGTGATAATTCAATGACTGTGATTTTACTCTTATAAAAACTATATATTAGAATAATAGTCTGGCAACACAGAATTATATTCAAATAAATTTACAACATATATGTTTGAATCTAACAAAAGTATCATGGTGTCATCTGTTGAGTACAGTAATAAATAAAAGAAATATTTTTTCCGAAAAAAATATTTGTAAGTTTATTTTACGGTTTGTGATGATTCGAACCCCCGACTTATAAAAGAGTCCATGGGATGATAATTTTTACATGGCTTAATTTCTATGTTGAGCAGATTTTAAAATTTAATCAATTTTTAAGAATAGTTAAGTTAATGTTTCTGCCCATTTCCACACCAAAACTGTCCGCTTTTTTTTATTTATTTATTTTTATTTTTTTATTTTTATTTATTTATTTATTTATTTATTTATTTTTATGAAAACGCTACGACATTTATCGCAGTCAAAAAAAATTTTTTTGCTGTGTATAATTTTATGGATGTTTAAATCACTAAAATACGAGTAAAACTCTGCGCACGAATTAAACCTGTAAAAAAATTACTTCAAGTGTTTTGATAAATGTTGATTTAAATGTTTACTCAATGAAAATGAAATTCCACACTGGTTACTTATCTGAAATTGAAATTATTTGAAAATCAAAATTTATAGTTACGTTTATATTTAAAATTAATTAATGGAAATTTTTATAAATTTTAGGCAATTTTAAAAAGCAGAAAACACAACACTCACTTGGCCTTCACTTATGTTCAGTTGATTATAATCCGGACCTGCAGCATCTACTGACTCACCACTCTCAGAATTCCTTCCCGTCGAAGGCATTAAGAGATATTAAGTTGGAAAATCACGTACACTTTCCAACATCGTAAGATTGTTTCTTCAAAACGATAAAGTTTGAAAGAATTTAAGGTTAAGACTTACACTTATTTTAACATGTTATTATTTTAACTGAAAATTACGCGTAACTTAAAATTTTAATGAAAGAAAACTGAAAGAGATTATATGATTACAACGCTTTAGGGTATACGTAAAAATGACGAGATTAAAACTGAATTTGATTTCAATGTATTACAAAGGAAATGAGCAAAATGCATTGAATAGTTAAAAATGTTTTAGCAATAAAAACTATATGTATGTATACTGTGCTTATATCCGAAACATCTCTAATGGCTTGATCGGCTTCCATGATTATCCCTTTTAGTTTTAAATTATAATAAGGGATTTTAAAATACACTAGGAATGAAAAAGAATATATAGTGCTTAGAGTTTTAAGCGAAACAGCAACAAACTGCAAATGTATTCATCGACAATGTGTGTTGGATTTCAAAACGAATTTTATAAGACTAGAAAGGGGATTGATAAGGTGTACAAAAACTGGATTCTCTTATAAAACTAACCTTCCCCTGTCCGACTAATCGTCATTCGCATTCCTATGATACTTATTCTCATGATTGAATATTCCAAGAAAAGATGATACGCTACCAATATCATTTCCTCTCTCTCTCTCTCTGTGCTCTTATATTAACATTATTCGCTTCTACAATCAGCAACTGATGCACTCAGAAAAGCATACCATAGGACTGTTGCCATTTTATGATTTCACACATCGTTATAAATATAAAGCCCCATACCGACAGATAAGATTACTTTCCTGTTAAATTTTAGCTATAATAGTTTTTATAGTATATTTTAAAATAAATTTGCTTAAATTTAAAAAAAATGTCGATATATTTAACTGAAAATAATTTAAAGGTAGAGTATCATGAAGAATGCTTTACTGAGCAGGAAGCTACATCTTATCTGAAGGAGCTTTCAAAATCGAATTATGAAGATGCGGTTGTTAAAATTTATGGTCGTACATATAAGCCTCCCAGAAAATGAACAGCATA
This sequence comes from Latrodectus hesperus, assembly GCA_037975125.1. Taxonomy (NCBI): domain Eukaryota; kingdom Metazoa; phylum Arthropoda; class Arachnida; order Araneae; family Theridiidae; genus Latrodectus; species Latrodectus hesperus. Next base: position 134,509,477 of record CM075850.1, on the reverse strand, counting down.
TGGAGATGTTGGATTCAAATACATCTTTTCCGGAAATGCGATTCCAGCTAAAGAATGGACACCTCTTCTATTAGAAACAAAAAATACTAGAATTCAAAACAGAATATAAATATAATTATGTGCACATTAATTTATATGAAAATGGACATTCAAGAATTGGACAGCATAAAGATAATGAGTCTTGCCTGGATCCTGATATGCCATTCGTTACTGTTGGCCTGGGTGTAGGCAGAAAAACTTTTTTTCAGTGAATGAACTACTCTCCTATTACACTGAAGCATGGGTCTTTGTTAATCATGAAAAGACCTACAAATGAACTGTACTCTCATGGCATACATCCACAGCCAGAAATTAAACATTCAAGAATAAGTTTAACATTTCGACGCATACGTGAAACTGTTCCACATCAGTCTAAAAAGCGTAAAATTGTTCGTTTCCAAAACGATGATGGAATACTTGCAAATGACTGGATGGAGCAGTATATACAAAAAGTCGACGAAATTTCCTTACCAACATTTTCTTTAGGATATGGTGTGGATGTGCGAATTCATTTATTTCGCGGCATATTAGAAAATGTGTGACAAATAAAAATAATGAAACTAATCCTACGAAAGAAGGTGTGGCATGCACTTTGGCTACTTGGTATGAATTTTCTCACAAAATATTTGAAACAAATTTAGTGTATAAAAATGTATCGTTTGTGGTAAATAATTCCCTATTAGGCATTTTTACTTCTGGGTCTATTCACCTGCAGTCAATGGAATCAAATTCAGCAAATAATTTTCAGTTGAAAAATGCTTCGATACAACTGAATTCCAGTCAATTTAAACTGTTGCGAAACTTCGTTGGAGACATATCTAATGAGCTGTTAAAGTTTTTATTCACTTTAGTACTACGAGACGAAGTAATGAAGAAAAAGAGAATTTTGATATAGTCAGGAATGAAACAAATTGCACAAAGGTAGAATCACAATGTATGACATCTTTCCTGGAATGCTTAGAGCATCACATTTTGCCTAAAATGCGTGAAATTTTTAATTGTAGAGGTTGTATAGTCTACAATTTTTCTCATTTTAATCATGGTTGTTTTTTAATCAATGACAAGGCTAAATTTGAACAGTTAGGTCAAGAAATTTTACTACTAATTGATTTAAAAGAACCTGGGGATTTGAATAAAATTTCATATATAAACAAAAAAAATTTTGATAAATTATCTGTTAACGACGTTGTCATTCTAATCTATTCTTCATAAATTGCATTTATGATTATGTTAAATTTAATGATGAAATGTAAAGCTTTAAGTAATCATTAAATTTTTGAACTCTATTTTGTAGTGGTGTTTATTTGTATTATTAATTATTTATATAAGTTTTTTTATTTTAAATGTTTGCAATAACAAAATTGTTTTTCAGAAAATTTGTTTACAATTGTCTGTGCGTTTAAAGATATTTCTAAAATTGGAAATGGTAAATGAAAGTTTATAAATTAATATTTATAGTGGATAAATAATTTAAATAAATGAGCAATAATAATAATACATAAATGCAAGAAAATAGCTTTTATTAATATAGTATCCATTCTTTACAACTGGTACTTCATGCTTTACATTTTGTTTGTTATACTGAAATTTTCTTTTCTTACGAGGTACGGTTATAGAATCTGTAAATAAATATTTATATTTTATGCAGTGATGAGGAATATTTAGTTCATTCAATGTCGTTAAAAATTCAATCTTTCCAATTATATTCGTTTCTTTTTATTTGTGAAAAGTACATTAAAGATATCCACTATGTTAGAATTTTAATACGTTTTCCCTTTAAAAATAATTACTCCTTTTTCATTCCAATTCACAATTGAAGGTTGCGCTGATAGTAATTCAAGTAGTGTTTTTGCTTTGTTCTTCATTGAAATGAGTACGGAGTTTAAAATTACTGAAGTGTAACTATCATTCACTACTCTTTTGACATTCTTGGGTGTGTCTTCGCTATTTACAGAGTCTTCTAATGAGGAAGAATTTTTTCTCTTTTTTCACAGGTTCTTCAGGTGGAATGTTTATTTCTTCTTTCTCGATAGGCGACCAAGGTAAGTTATGTATATATATATATAATTTTAATTTGTATTTTATTTTGCAGTAGTTCATGATATCGTTGAATTTTATCGTAATCTTTTAAAGAACTTAATATTTTTATCATTTCTTTATTAAAATTATTGAGTAGCTTTGTCGGTACAATATGTTTGGACAACGTATCTTCCGGCGCAAGGGCATATTTTTTAGCGAATTCCATTTATAAAACTTAATGCAGATTGTGCAGCAAGTAATAATATATTCAGAAAACTTCCTTTTTGAATAACCAGCTTTCGCTTTCCAAAGAGCAGTATTTTCTTGTCGCACCTCTTTTGTTTCTCAGTTAAGGGAGCGTTGCCATTTAATTCATTCAATGTATATTCACAAATTGCTTTTACACTCGACACAGGAAATTTTGTAAATAACTTTTTACGTACTTTTAGCTAACAAATTCTTAAGATTTCTAACTGTTTCAGTTGATTTTTACTCAGTGTCATTTTGTTAAATGAAGAAAATCTGTTAACAGTGTTTTATTTGATATATGTATTGTGTTTGATTGAGCAAAATTTGTGCACGCAACCTTAGTTCTTCAGGAGTATCATTAAGCAAATCAATTAATAAATATGAATAAGGTTTCCATGTGGCATCTTCGTATACTTCTTGGAAAAATTTTAAATGCTTAGTATATAACTGTTTCCCCAAATGTGTTGTTTGAGTAAGATCACGGCGATTTTAAATAGTAGCAGGTAATGAGCGTAGAGAGTAATTTCTCTATCTTTGTAAAAAAAAAAAGTTTAAGTGATAAAAATGAGGTACTTAAATTTAAATGGTGACTTCATCGCGTGAATAAATTAGTAAGGAGCTTATCATTCCCACATTCGCTCATAAAATCGTCAATGATAAATAAAGTGTTATCACCCAGATACTCTTCAAAATTTGTAGGTAAGCCTTCCACTAAAATAACATTCGATATTTTTAAATACATAATTTGATAAATTCCATGAAACCACACAATTTTATGAGGGATCCTAGAAAATATTTCTTTTCTGGAAGATAATAAATCACGGATATAGTAAGATTTACCACTACTTGTGAAAAAAAATTCATTATGAAGAGCAATCATTATGAAGAGATGATGCAGTTTTGAAAATTCCATGATAAATGAACAAAAATGCATAGATATTAAGTTTAAATAAATATATTGATAAAAAACCGATATAACATGAAACTTTTTTACTACAAAATTATAGACACAGTTATCATTACAAATGTGATTGCTTACAAAGGATGATGAAATAGTTTTTAAACTTTTCCTTCTACATCGAGAATATAAATAAAATATACAGTAATGACCACACACTGCCGTTATATCACTTTGTAATGTAACAGGATTATAATTTACATGAACATAATTAGAAATAAAATTAGAAATGTATCCTTGGTAAAAGGTAGGTGATTGCCCATATGAATCCAAAAATTCAATTTCATCTGGTGTAGATAGATAGAAAGCTAACCAATGACTTCCTGATTTTTGATGAATCAATATTATCAATAAAACAAGTAGGTTATGCAATTACAGTCTTGGAAAGATGATCACTTGGGAAAACACCCAGGAAATATTCTCTTGTAAATTTATCTAGTATTCGCTACAGTTGTACACAGTTCATTATATTCTTAGTTTGCAAAGTCACACAATACGTGACGAGATTTTGTTATTTCAATAATATTTTCAAACTCAGCATATACTAAGACTAAAATTGTGTTTGTCAAAGCTTCAGAAAATTTGAATTCTAATTTTAAATTCCCCTGACGTAATAAATTAAGGTGCGAACCATCACAGAAGTCTGGACTTATATCGAATAAATATAATGTGTGCCCGTTTGGAAATTCGTCTCTAGATATGTAAATATCTAGAGACAAATTTCCTTTTGTCTTGATTGAAGCCGAAAAACAATCTATGGTAAGCGCGGATATAATTATCAGTATCAAAATTTAATTCTAGAGGTTTGGTAGATACAGGCTTTCCATATGTGTAAATACTCAAAAAATTTACATTATAATAATCAAACAGAAATGTGCTTAAGTCGTATTGTCCATTCATAGCAGCATTTTCTAAACATGCCACAATGACACTCTTAGGCATAACACCTTGAAATACATTATCTTGCGTAAAAGACCAACTACCTTTTGGAATAGAGTATGTTTTACATAAAATACGGTTAATTGGATACTTTGTATTCGTCCTCTCTAACGCTTTCATATGAACTAGCGAAACTCCTGGACTTATTTTTACTTTTCGAATAAAAAGTGAGGCGTGTTCTAGTAGAATATTGTATTCAGCATCTGTTTAAGGTGATAGTAAACTAAAATTTGGTTTGTTGTGAGTCATTTTTAATTTAATATCAATCATATTAAGTAAAAGACGATTCTGTTGGAAGATATCACAATGTAATTGACCTATTATATCTAGAGTTTGACTCTTTGCTGTTAACTTATACCGTTTTTTGAGTCCATCACTTGCTAAATCTCTTGTGTGGTCAACTGATCTTAAATTAGTATCCTTGTAAAAACATTCACATGTAAGTAAACTTTTCTTAGCATCTTCCCCATAGTTTAAAATTGTTTCAATATAATCACGGTAAGGAAAAGTTTTACTAGGTGATGAGATAACTCTTTCATTTAGACTCACATCTACTTGAGAAAAATGAGAATGTAAATCTTAATTTATATAAGTAATCTTAACTCTACATAGAGTTATAATTAATTTCTATCCATTGGACCATACATCAAGATTGACTGTCTGATGTGGAATGAGATTGAAAAGATTCGTTTTTTATCCATTTTTCAATCGAAAAGATAATTGCTAGTAAATCTGTTATATGCTGTGCTATGGGTTGTTGTCACCATAATATGATTAATCTATCCCATAACTACGGAAAAACTTGAACAAAATGCCTAAAACCGATATACCTTACCGTTTAAAATAATGTCCCAAATGTATCATTGTGCGTAAAAGAAGTTTGTTCCAAAGAACGTTTCCATTATAAACTTATTGTCACTTGCACTTTTAGTAAATGGATGATAGGATTGAGAACTGCGCATTACAGAGGATTCCGTGCCTTTAAAAATATTTATGCCCAATGGGATAACCGAACCATGCATTTTTAAAAACAAACGCTGATAAGTAGGCTCCTTACTCTGTATTGGGTTCTTCGGATAGGAGCCGAGTTATCTGATGCTCACTATTGCTTTCAGTTCAATCATACGTGGGTTCAAATCCCGCCTAGAAGTAGGATGTTTGCAGTGGTTCGGGGTCTATTTTAAACTGAAAGGCAAGACTATTAGCCCGAGTGAGCAGAAAAACGGCCGTTGATTGACGAACAAACCAAACTCAAATCGGAAAATACTTAACTTATTATACGGTATGAGTTAAAGAATTTGGTTTCCTGTTAAAATATCGATATAATTCAAAATTTAAATTTTTATAAATATAAATATTTTAATAACGTTCCAAATAATTAAAGTTTTACAAAAAAAATATCATGAAAAATTACTGAAAAATGTCATTGTTCTTATTGATTTTGAGAACAAGTCAATTTAAATTTTATTTCTAAAAAAATTAAATTAATAAGAAATAATATTTAATTATTTATTATGCTATTTTATTTATATTTTTTACTATGCTATTTTATTTATATTTTTTACTATGCTATTTTATTTCTTTTAGAAGAGAGAGCAAAGTTTTTAAAAGAAATAAAATAGCCTAATTTATTTAAAAAATTATCCACAAAAGGAAAATATCATACTCAAATCATTTAATCTGTCCTACCTTATAATAACATCAACATTTCTCGGAAAAAATTTGCTTTGATGACGTGTTTTTAATGAAAATAATATGCTTTATATTTGTCAAGCTTGGTGATTCTAGTATAGCGCTCTTTCTAAATCTTCAATTTAACATATTTTGAGTAAATTTGGTCCTATATTGTGAAAAGAAACCTTAAATGTGTATCGCAATAAAGTAAAAATATTATTAACAGACATTTAGATTATTTACATTTTAGAAATAATTTTAACTTCTATAAACTCAAATGAAATAAACTTTGGGGTGTGGGTGACAAATCTATAAGAAATAGCAGGGACTTTCCCTAAAATGTTTGATGAAAACAAATGGAAAGTCACCAAGCCTTTTTTTTTTTTTTTTTTTTTTTTTTGCTGAGTCCTAGCCTTTCATCTCAGTTTAGAAATGTTCTCTATTTTCTAGCTTTAAGATTAAGCTTTCGGAAAATAAAACGCATATTATCTTATTGTGTAATATTCTTGTTATATAGATATCGTAAAAAGAAGGAACATTTATCCCAATTTTTGTTGTTTAATGAGTAAATTTCGTAAGAGTACTGGTCCAGTATTTCTCGCGTCTCAATTTTCAAAAAGAATCATTTAGTATACCAAAATATCATTTACTCATGTTGCTTCTATATCTCTTGTTCTGAGGTAATCTACAGTTTTTTGTATAGAAAGCGAAGACTTTTATCAGTGTCAAAGTCATATCGCGGTAGAATTAATGATTTTCACATAAGGAAACAGGAAATATATTTACCAATCGAGAGTATAAAATATTCCGATTCTGGATATCAAGTGATATGATACCCGATTCTGGATATATGAATAATGATATCCGATTCTGGATATCTCTCTCATTATTCGTGTATATCATCAATAAATATTATTCGATGGTGATGTGTGTGATCGAATGACATTTTTCTCTCGCATTTCACAGAACATGTATATTAATAAAATATGGCTTGTTTGGAGTGAAATATAATACTCAATAAAATTTGGATTGTTTGGTGAATAGTGATGCAATTTATTGAATGAATGAAATACACTACTGGCCATTAAAATTGCTACACCAGGAAAGCGGCACACCATACACGTGAAATTTGCATGACAGGTAGAACTTGCTATGATATGCAAATTATTAGATTTTCAGCGCATTCATATAAAACAAGCGAAAGTAACGACATCTACAATGTGTATAAAACCAGAGATTTGACAGCAGTTTTCTCATACTCAATTTCCGTTTCAACGTTGTTTTCGGCAAAGAAAGTTGTTATAATGCCTCGTGTAAGAAGAAATGCCTATCAGCACGTGTCTGACTTTGATCGAGGAAGGATTATAGCCTACCGGGATTGCGGTTTATCGTATCTCAATATTGCTACTCGCGTCGGTCGAGACCCCATGACTGTTAGCAGAATATGGAATTGATGGGTTCAGGACAATCATACGGAACGTCATGCAGGATCTCAGCGACCCCCCATCACTAACAGCAGAGAAGACAGACATCTTATCCGCATGGTCACAAGGGATCGTACAGCCACGTCACGAACCCTGAGTCGAGAAATGGAGTCATTTGCAAAGCAACAAGTTTCTGTTCGAACAGTTCGACGACGTTTGCAGCAGCATGGATTGTCTGCACGGCGACCATGGCTTCGGCTACCAATGACGCTGAGTCACAGACAGGAGCGCCTTCAATGGTGTGATCAACGACGATCAGCGACGGGAATAGCATCACATCATCTTTACAAATGAATCTCGGTTCTGTATTCAGGACCATGATGGCCGCATCCGTGTTTGGAGGCATCGTGGAGAACGCGCATTGCCTGCTTACATTGGACATCGCCATACTAGTCCATCTGCTGAAGTGATAGTATGGGGTGCCATTGGATACACGTCTCGATCACCTCTTGTTCGCATTAACGGCACTTTGAACAGCAACCTTTACATTTCTGATATGTTAAGGCCCGTGGCTCTTTCCTATCTTCGAGGCCCCCCTAATGCTTTGTTTCAACAGGATAATGCACGACCGCATGTTGCCCGTACTGTTCTGAACTTCCTTGATACAGAACAGGTTCGACTGTTACCCTGGCCAGCACGTTCTCCTGATCTGTCACCAATTGAGAACATGTGGTCAATGGTTGCCGAGCGATTGGCACACCATCACTCACCATCCACTACTGTCGATGAACTGTGACATAGTGTTGAAGCTGCATGGACTGAGATCCCCGTACATGCCATACAATCTCTGTTTGACTCCATGCCTAGGCGGATAAATGCTGTTATTGCAGCCAGAGGTGGCTGCTCTGGATATTGATTTCATATGATCTATACATCCTAATTTCCTGTAAATCTAATCACTTGTTCTTTCCACTGTAATGTATGTATCCAATAAATATCGTTCTGTTATTTGCATTCCTTCTTGGTGTAGCAATTTTAATGGCCAGTAGTGTAATTTTGAAATTAACAAAATGGAATAATATTAAAAATTATTTTATTTTATTTAATTGTAGTAAAATTTTATAATTAAACATTATTAGAGCTTACAAAAACGAGTTTTTGTCATCAGTGATAATTCAAATATAATTTAAATAGAAACTTCAGTGAAAGATGATGAAAATCTACAATTTTTGCACCTTTCTCTACACATATTTCTATCAAGTTAGCAATTTTGTATGTATTTTGTGATATTATTAGATTATTGTATAATTTCATACACAAAATAAAAGCATCAAATATGCTCTATGAGTAAAGTAAAATGAATGTGAATTTCGTTTAAAAATGCCTCCCCCAATAATAATACATTTTCGTATTTCCAAATTGAAGAATATGGAAAAATCGGATATTGTTGCAGTATTTTCTTATATTTTGCAGAGAGAGTTTTCAATCTGCAGAGAACTCCTATTACAATCTACAGTTGGCTTCACCTGCATGCCGATTCGAACTTTTCCCATTACTATCTACAGATGGCAACACCTGTTTGCTGATTCGAACTTTTCCCAGACAATAGTCAGAGCCGGTAAAAAAAGAATGAATTAAGCTCTAGTTTGCTCGTGTTAACGTTGCACGCTGATCTAACCATCCCAAATTTATTTGTATAATAATGTGTCGTTCATTAAATTATTAATTAAATTTATGTTGCCTAATTAGTGATCTAAATATATAATAACCGTCAAGAATTAATTCTATTATTCGGTAACTATAATTAATACCCTCGTGAAAACACGCCGCCGTTGCTTATCGTCGAAGCTTCGAAGTGCAATCCAAGTTAATCAGGCCATCTTTAGAGCTACAAGATCTTTTCTGTGTGTTATTTCGTTCATCAACCATGTGCCTTCCCGGTGTCTACTGGTATTTTTGACTGTAAATGGTGTTTTTTATTTTTATTTACTTATGTATACCAAAGGAATATTTTTGTTCGATAGTGGGCTTTGTTCTTAAAATTCTGTGAATCACGATCATAAATGCTGTGCTTCCGAACGCCGGCTATCCAATTGCTGAATTGAGCAATATTTCCGATAATTTTTCAATTTTTCTCTTCGCGCAAAATTAAAATGAAGTTAAGCCTATTATTTTTTCACTTTCCACAGCTCTGTCATAAGTACGTCAGCATTAATTGGTCATTTATAAACGTAGTAATTTTCGTTATTTTATTATTTATTTAAAAACGCAATTTCATGATATTATTATTGGTTATGTACATAAAATTTCTCTTACATAATATTTCTCGTAATATCATATTTTTTTAATTGAATATTAATATAAATCAAAATATGTCCCAATCTTATGAGCAAAATAGTGTAAACATTTCACGTGTAGCTGTAAAACCACCTCTTTCTGGAAGTCAAATCCCACATTATGATAACAAACAGATGCACAATTTGTCTCAGCCGATTCGATCAAATTAATCCTGCAGTGTCTGTGGTGAAGTCAGAAATTCTGAATTCGGTGAATAATTTGGTTTTGAATCCTCCAGAACCTGGTCAATAATGTCCTCAAAAACTGATTGATCTCTGAAATCGAGACTCTTCCAAAATTCGAACCTTGTTGCCGGGGTCAAGGGGAGCTTGGTGATCAACACCCATCCCAACTGCCGAGTTTCGTCATTTCCTTGCAAATCCTTCTTGATGTTGCATTTTCAATGTAAGGCAATATATATTTACCCAATTCAAGCTTACTGTAAGCAAAAAAATTTTATTAAATTGAAGAATGTGAAAATATTACTGCAGTTAAATTTGTAATATATATATATATATATATATATATATATATATATATATATATATATATATATTTTTTTTTATATTTTTTTTTTTTTATATATATTTTGAAAAAAGAATAGCATACTTTTCAACACAATTTTCGCTTAATCATTCTTTCATTTTCTAGTTATAAAATTAAAAAAAAGTAAAAAAATCATACTTCTATCAAATTTTTGAGAAAATAATTAATTATAAAGCTTTGTTTGGCCTAGAGTTGTTGTACACATTTTAATGTTCACCACATAAGTAGCCCTCAGGGAGGTTTCTTTTCATTCAGAGTGACCTTTATCCCCTTGTTGCAAGCAAGGGAACCTAGAAAACTCCAAGGCAACAACCCGATAGGTGTAGGCAGTAGATTGAATCTTAACATCCATCTTTCGTTATTTAACCAGGGACCATCAGCTCTGGAGAACGATTTCTAACGTTACGTCAAGATGTGCAAAATATAATGCTTATCTTACATATTCAGCACTGTTTTTATTTGTAATAATTACTTCTTAGTTACATTACCAACCATTATACATTTAACTTGCCTTATTATGTTACTTCAAATTCCCTATTCTTAAGTTTTGTCCTCAATTTGGAAATTTTCATTCCTTCAAAATATTTTAAAATTAGTCCAGGCACCTATTTTGATCATGCTTTTTATGTCATTAAATTATGTAAAAAGAAATAAAATCATTTTTTCTTCATGATTATAATCTGAATACTCTTTGTTATGTTTACCGTAATAAAAACCATAAATTTATTTGTTGATTTCCTTTCTATTTTCTTTTCTATATAAAATTTAAACAACAAAAGAAAGAACTCTATCACTTTTGGATTAATAACATAAAAAAGGAATCCAGCTGTTCCTGAAAGTAGGAGTAGTTATTATCGCTTTAATTTTTAATCAACAGGTGTCATTACCAAAATGTCTTGGCAGCCGAAGTGTGATTACGCAGCCTACATCACTCCCTTACCAATAAATACCAATAAAGAAGTTACTTTAGTCTGGAAATATGATTGAAGAAAAATACAAATGCACATCGATACAAAGATTAGGAGTTATATAAATTCAATTTATACACACAAACAATACATGAGCCAATGTGGCCTGGTCGGTTAAGGTGTTGTTGCTACTAATCCCAGTTGGTGTAGCAGAGCTACACCAACTCCATAAAACCAAAAATCTCCAAAAAGTCTAAAAACAGGAAAGGGTCCTTCAAAATCTCACGAGCAGTAAAATTTAGGCACTCGAGAATATGGTTGGGGGAAACCTTTGCGGCCTTACACCAGTGACACTCAGTAAAGAGTTTCCGACCCTGCTGGAAGGTGAGGGAACTAATGTGACCACTCAAAAAGCGAGATAGAGCCGTCTGCTGCTTCCTAGAAATATTTAGACTGTGAGTCCAACGTGGTCGCACTCCAAAGTACCAAGTGTGAACTAGAGTGGTTCTCCAAAGGGCATTGGTTTCTATTTTCTTTATTGAGGAGATTTCAGAAAAAGTTAGACAAGTATTATTATGCAAGGAAGCCGCAGAGGCAGATTTGGCCAAGGTATCAGCAATTTCATTCCCCTCCAAACCAACATGGGAAGGAACCCATTGGAAGTAGATAGTGTGTCCTGAAGAAAGTCGACTGACAAGTTCCAGGATTTTCAGGCTTATCTTATCCCCAACAGACGTCCAACGAGAGAGGTGCTGTATAGAGGCACGGCTATCCGTTAAAATCCATAAGTCACTAAAATCGAGTTCAGTAGTCATATCAATAAAATTTAATCCCTCATAAATAGCAATGAGTTCCGACCTGAACACAGAGCAGTTGTCGGCATTCTTAATCTTTATGTCTATTATATTATTTGGTGTCATAATATGTATGCCACTACCAGAAATAACCTCCGTCGCCCCTATTGCCATCAGTATACACTCTTAAATCTGAGACTGGAATGTTATGTATCATCTCCAGGGCTATCTGCCTAGTCAGTTCTGGGACGTCTGTACCTTTACACACCTTAGATAGAAGCCCAGTCCGAAAGCGAACTCGATCAGTATCCAACATATAATAGGGGACGTGTTTCAAGAAATGAGGTTTCACATCGGCAGTAAGCAACTGCATCTCATTTGCCAAGGAGAAAGGACTGTGTCTCTTTAGGCGCCTATTATTGTGCCAAGAGTGAAGGTATGGAGAAGTTCTGTGATGATCATAGTAGCTAAGTAGCTCATTAAAATATTTTGAGCGACAATAGCCTCTTCTCAAAGAAAGAGGTAATAAGTTACTCTCGAAAAGCACAATATCCCTAGGGCAGCTGTTACGAAGACCGGAGATTATTCTTGCAGCGCTAAGTTGTACGCGTTCAAGTTTGTCAAGATTAGCTTCAGAGGCACAGAAATAAATAGGAAAACCATATTCCAAAATTGGCCTAATCAATGAGATGTATGTTGTTCTCTGAGTATCAGCGTCGGCCCCCCAGTCTCGTCCTGAAATAAATTTAAGAATATTAAGCCTTTTCTGCATTTGTCCACCTGGGCCTCTATATGCCTGTTGCCCAGAATCTCCTGGTCAAGAGTGTAACCAATATACAGGTGCCTGTTAGTGGTGAAGAAAGTAACCACAGACTTGGAGGTATTAAAGATCATTTTGTGTGACTCAGCAAAAGAACAAATCTCTGAGAGGGCACAGTTAAGATTGGACTCCAATTCTCCCACATCCGCATCAGAGCTCCAAAGGATAACATCATCAGCGAAAAGTCCTACGCTTTTCGAGGTAATTCCTGACGTTAAGGTGTTATTCTCACTATCGGAAGGTTGTGAGTTCAAATCCTGGATTAACCGATGATCCGTGGTGTTGGCTAAAGGTGGTTGAGGCACGTTAAATAGGTCGAAGTCGCAATCACATTCCAAGTGAAGTGATACCTCTGGGTGTGTTAAGCCAAGAATTGTGGATCTACTGCTTGGTCCTTGCTTCAAAATCACGAAGACTCTACCCGGCTGCTTCTGTCTAACAGGTAGAGCCCAACTCATGACTAGGGACAGGGAAGTATGCTGGTGCAATAATACTAAATACATTGTTAAATTTTAAATGAACAAGGAAGAGTTATTATTTCAAGAAAAGTCAATATAACGTCATTGGAACAAACAGAAATTTTTACTTGCCTTCCAATGCATGTTGCTTTTGCTAGTTGTTCTAGTTGCTGGTTTGCTAAAGATGCTTGCTTACTTGGCACAGATTTATAATCATTTTCTACAGTTGAAGACATAGGTTCATTTGATTGTAACACATAAGCTGGTTCTACTTTATTCACAGAGATGTTAACTTGAGAGGGCACAGTTAAGACCGACGCTTGAAAAAAGAACGCACCGACGCTTGAAAAAAGAAAATATTTCGGCGTTCTTTGCAGTACTAAAAAGAGTCCTTATGGACTTTCCATATGTTCTCTTACCCTTCCAACCCGTATAAGCACATGCGAGTAAGTGTACAAATATTTTGGAAAATAAATCTTTTGTTTGCATTTGAATTTGGATGGATACGGCCTTAAGAGGGACTCTTGATTTTGAAGATTGCTTACAAAATTATCATCAGATATTGGTAAGTTTGATTCTTCAAATAAATCTGCTGATAATTTAATGGTTTTGCCATAAACCATGTCAACGATTGTATAATTACAGCATTCAAGCAGAGCATCTCGTAAAGTCATTAGAACTGTTGATAATGCTTCTGTCTAACAAAGAATGTTATGATACCTAATTGATGTTTTTAAAGTGAAGTTTAGATGCTTAATTTTTCCGTGACTCTGGAAATTGTAAAAAAAAATATGGTTTAATTTTAAATCACATAGGGTAGCCTATTTGTGAAATAGTTTTAAAGTAAACTGAGTTCCTTTGAAGTAGTATCTCAGTTGAGATTTATAATATTTTCACAAAAAGAGCATTCATTTATTTAACAATTCTTTGAACACTCGTGCCAGTTCGGTGATGCACACTAAGAACGATTCCTCTGTATAAGCTTCTAAAATATAACATAGTAAGGGATTATAAGGTGTTCAAACCACCCTTCAATATTTTGAAGAACAAGAGACATTGGTAATGAACATACTATTTCTTTGTCTTTGTGATGAAGCAAACAAAACCCAGAGTGCACTGAAGAACGGAACAGAATTTAAAAAATGCGAACAAGACGTTTAGCATTTCTTTAACAAAAATGATAAGTTTTTGGCTAGTTAGATAGTTAATTTTCGTCATAAGCAGCTTTCATTCATCCTAAAATATTTTTCTGAAATCTGTCTTATCAGGAAAATTGTTACACTATGCATTCATTAATTTTCATTTTCATGTAGTAAAACTTCTATAATTTCATAAAGAATATTTTTTTAATCCCATTCCCGATCAGGTGGCATTTTTACAAACTTGGTCACTCTTAGAAACTAGGCCCACATTAAGCCGGGTTTTTGGGACTCCATTAATAATTAGCTCATTTCCCAATTTATAAAATTCTTTTAATTCATGGCTGCAGCAACTATATTTAACATTCATTTATAAAGCTAATTTTAAAAATATTTAAAAACTGTTTCTTAACTTTCTTAATCTGTATGATAAGAGGTAAGATTATTATTTGATTTTTGCGATTAGATTCTAATAATAGCCTGCTTTAATTTAATATAAAATAGTAATTTTTTTCAAACACTCCTCTAGGTTCTTATCATTGAGTGTAGGTTAGACATCAAATTAAGAGTCTTGAAATGCTTTGTTTCCAAGATATTTAAGTATAATGGGATTCCTACATAGTTTCTGTTGAACAATTTGACATTCGAAACAAAAAGAATTTACAGAAATAAAACAAGGATGAATGGTTTTAATCAAATATATAATCAATATCAATTTCAATATTTTTACTTTTTTACGCTGTTATTTTTTTGTGTGTGTTCCCTTAAATACATTTTTAAATTCCGATTGAACCTCCAACCTTCAATTCGTTCGTTTAGGTGATCGTCTAACTTTTCTGATTCTTAGGTATTCATCAAACGTTTAGGTCATTTTAAAATTAAAGATAACCATATTGATATAGGTAGATCTAAATTCAGAGTTACATAAATTTTTTAAGAGTTCCAAAAGATAAGCCACAACATTTGACCAAGATTAAAAAAAAAAAAGACTGTAGTCCTTATTTTATACAATTTTCTCAAAACAATGATTGGAGTACTTTCAAGTAAATTTTACTTGCAATATATTGAATGAAATTATACAATTTTTATAAATTGGCATGTATGGAGGTATGGTAGAAAAGTTCGACACGCTGTCCAAAATAAAAACAAACCAAACTTAGAGATATAATCAATTCGCAATACAATGCAATAATCAATACTTACAGTAACTCGAAATTTTTTTGGGGATAGTTAAATTTAACTTAAAAAAGATGGCCAATGCATCTGAAAATAATGCTAACGTAGTGAGTGCTGTTTATTGTATAATTTTTAAAGATAGTAAAGTATTCTGCTACTTATAAAATTTTACGCTGTATTCCCATGATAATTGCATATTATTTATATGAATGTGTCTATTTTATATGTATTGATGTATATAGATATTTTTACACATATACACCGAATGGCTTATTTAGTTTCATATTGTGAAAAAGTTTAAATGCTGTCACATTGATGATTTTAATCTAGCTTAATTTACAAATTATCCGTACCGCACATAAATATCTTTGCAGCTGTGACTCACGCCTTTGATCTGTTTTGAGATAGTCTTAGGTTTATTTTTGTTTTCTGTTGTATTAACTTACGCCTAAGTCTAGGAACTTCTTAGTTTAGTCTTTGTTGATTTTTATTATGAAGACTTAATAATGCTATACATTGGATTATATTAAAGTATTGATCATAACTTTTTTTCCTTATAATTTTCCATTATTATTTATTTATTTTGTTAAAAAATAATCATAACCTTTATTTTTTTTATTTTACAATTTTAGTCTTGTGCTTTTGATAGGAATATTCTAAAAAATATTCAACATATACCCGAATGATATCCTATGTAAAATTTATTTTTATTTGTTAGTTTAATTGGATTTTTTATTTACATTTTCATTAGTATTTGCTTAGTCATTTTGTGTTATTATTTTAAATTATGTTACATATATTCAATGGAAATAATCTTTAATATATATATAGGATATTTTTTCATACCATTAACTTATTTGGTGTAAAATATTTCATTGAGTGGTTTTTCACTAATCCTTGTTTATTTAATTAATATTTTTATATTAAACTGTCATATGATGAAAATACTAGTTACTAAAAGAATCTTTTACATCCATTCAATATTACTTTGTGATGAGTAAATAAGTGCCATAGAACAAATATAATTTAATAAACATTTTGCCAACATTTTACAAGCTAAGAATTTTACCTGCTGATTTTGTAGAAATGAATAATCTTGCTTTCATTTCTTTACAGATTGCAGAGCTATATTCACATATCCAACTGCTTTTTGGAAATTTATAATGCCTTAATAATATCAACTTATCTTGAGTTATCTAAAACCTTCTATTTTTAAAAAATAATCCTCTTACCATATTCATGATAAATAATGATCTGTTTTAAAGTTGATGAACCATTCAAACAAGCTGCAATAACAATGATATTAGAGACGTTAAATGTATCAGTGAAGATCATTAGCAGCATATTATTCACTAAATCTTTTTTTTTTTTTCAATTAAAAGGAACTTTGCAAAACCCACAGCATCATAAAATCTGGTTGTTTTTATATGATGAATAATCCAAATATTTTATCTCAATAATGTCACATTTAAAATGGTTTATTCTGATTTTCAATATTTATTTCTCATGCAATAAGTTTAGCTTTCTTTTTTATATGTATTACAGTGACAGATTTCCTATTTATGTCTGGTAAAATTTATTTATTTAGTTTCTCCACTAATTCTCACCAATAAGATTTTCCACTGTGATTTGCTCTTTTGCATAGTTCGAATAAGTCATGTTTTTTCCCCACATTAAAATTTTTTATTCAGAAATGCTAAACATATTATGAGTTTCCCAATTTCCTGTTTCAGTGACTTTATTTGTAACTTTTAATTTAAAATCTCACAAATACTCTTTTGCTCCAACATGACAATATATAAACTTAAATATTTGCATGATGAAACAGCTCAGGTCAAAGCAGAATCCAAAATTGTGCTAGCAACTAAATATCTTTCTGAAACACTCATTTAGGTAGCAAATGGCTCTCATTCTTGCCTTTAGTTGAATAGTTCAGGGTTTTGAATCCCACCTGGGGAATGAATATTTGTAGTGGTTTGGAATACATTTTAAACTCTAGGTCTTAATTTAATTAACTTTGTGTGCAAAAACAGACCATTGAATAACAAAAACAAAACAAACCTTTTAAGGAACTGAATTCATTCTTAAATGTAATGGATGAAATGCATCAACTGATTCATGAAAGCTTTCAGTGCCACCTTTTAGTTATTTTATGAAACATAAAAGGTATTTTTTTTTTGTAAACTTTATTGTTAGTTTTCATGATAGGGAATATTTTTTTATCATGGAATCTGCTGTGGAGCATATAATACCGTTAACAAGTTTTGAAACAAGTTTTTATATTCCTAATGAGTAATCATATTTTTAAAAATCTTTAAACTATTTTCATATTACTACAGACAAGTTATAGTTTTTAATCGTACCTGATTGAAAAATTATTCATGGTATTCTGATCTACATTAAGATATGATGGTTTCCCTTTATTAAGCAAGACAAAAAAGTAGGTATAGTTATTTCATTATATTTTAATTCATTTCTCTTCCAGAGTGAAGAATATGAACCTTTAGACACAATGCAAATGAAAGTTTGTAGTAAAAATGGAATACAGACTACAGTCTCAGCCATTGTAAGTATATTTAAAATGTTAAAATATATTAAAATTTTTATTAAATTCTTATAGTAGTTGTGCTTTTTATTGTGAACTATGTAAAAATATGTTAGATATTTAAATTTCTTTTGTTATGAGCATAAATTATCCTTGTTACATTAAATCCATAAATGTTTTGAAAATCTACCTAAAGTGTTATATTAATTTCATTATTCTTAAAATTCTTTTTACTCACTTCCAAAATAAATTAAAAGAGATAAGTCTTTATCTAGAAATTTGTTTCATTTCATAATAAATTAACATAGGAATTGTATCTTGGAAGTTCTATCAATGCTTTTTAGAAAATTTTTGGTAAAGTCATATTTATCTTAAATTACGAATAGTGTAGTTTGTTAATTTTAAATAACATTAAAAGAGGCACGAAAATTTTTGAAAGCACAAAATAAGGAGAATGTTTTTCCCAGAGTTAATAGCTAATTTTCTGGCCATTACCTGTCATTAAAAAAATTTAAGCTAAGTCAAAGAACAGAGCTATATTTTTATGTACTGTTATTTGAATACTGTTTGACATAAGAATTTCAAATAAACAAAAATGCTTACTAGTCAATTTTAAGAACTCAAGATATTTTCTGACAAACATGCATTCACCCTAAGAAGAGACAATCTTTCATTCTGCTAAATTTTTGATAAACATATTTATTTTCATCCTTACAAGATTTGTGAAGAATTGGTTTCTTATCATTGTCCGGACAAAATTAAGTTGTTTAAACAAAATAAATGTATACAAAAAGTTAATTTTTCTTTAATGATGAAGAACATTTTCATTTAACTCTCTTTTCATATAAATTTCAGACAGAACTTTTATACAGATTTTAAACATCATATAATCCATTTTAAGATCTTTGCAATGAATAAAATTTTAGCAGCTATGTGGAGGAAAATTCAATTGTTGTATTATTATTGTTGTATTATTAAATTGATAATAAAAATTATTATGATGAATATTTTTACAAAAAGAAAAAAAGACTAAATTATACAAAAAACTGGGGCTTATGCAACTCTTTGAAATTCATTATTTTTCCAAAGCCACTGGAAGTTGCTGGAATTTTTTGCTGAATTCTAAAAACTCCTGGAAATTTTTCTTGCATAATATTTTTGAAAACATTAATTTCTTAAACTTTATTGCTTTTGTTGAATTTCAAATGAAATAGATTGAAAAACATTATTAGTATCTGACATCTTTACTGGATACAAGCAAAACTATAATAACATAATATAGGCAAGATTTTGATGAGAACCAAAAAGGCATAGTTTCCAACTAATCCGGTTTGACAGTGTAGTAAAACCATGTGAATTGATAGTACTGTCAAATAAATCCAAGTTTCTGTTTTAGTTTCTTATAATATTTCGTTACTGATTATAATGTGTGTATATATGCATACATGATAAGATGAAAATACAGAAAACAATTTAAATTGTTTAGTAAAAATTTGAAAAAATATACATTTTGTAACTTTATATAATTTTAATTTTTTAGAAAAGAAACTTATGATATCAAACATTTTTCAATTTTATTAAGGCAATAAGTAAATAATATATGCAGAAATAGAATGAATACTTAAACTCTGATCCTACATATATTGTTGCTTGAGTCTAGAGCATGGGTTCCCAAAGTGGTCCAGGTGGACCCCCAAAGGTCCATAGGATAACATACGGAGGTCCACATAGACATGAACAGAAAACGGGTTCATATGTTGTAAGTGGGGGTCCTGGAAACATTTTCTGGTTTTCATAATAAAGAACAAAAATTTTGGCTTGGATTTACCTATCAACGTAGGCAGGTAGCATCATTCACTAGGTAGATACTCAAAAATATTCGAGACTCAGTTCAAACATAGAATTGAATAGATAATAGTACAAGTGTACTTGGTAAATTGAAATTACTGAAGCAAAATAGTAGTCGGTGCAAATTCTCCCAGTTTCTGCACTCGCCACAAATAGAATGTCTTGATGAGGACATTCTAACTTACGCTCAACATTAAAACACCCTTAAAAAATCAAACCACAAAAAAAATGGTGACTTCAAAAATACATTTGAAGATGTTCTGACAATGGAAATACCACCATGGATCATAACCCCATTTGATGAAACGGAACAGGCGAATGTGGTATTTTAAGAGGAGCTACTTGAGCTCAGCACCAACAAAGAACTGAAGGTGGAATTTAAAAAAAGGCTATCAAACATTTTGGCTGCAGGCAGAAATCCCTGAAAAATATCCTGGGTTGTGGAAAATTGCAAAGAAATTTTAAATGGGGTTTCCCTCATCATATCTTGTCGAAAGATGTTTTAGTGCAGTTACCAACTTGTTAATAAAAAAAGGAGTAGGTTGAACATAACAGAACGGGGAGATTTGAGATTACTTCTTACAAAACTGAAGTTAAATATTGATAATTTGCTGTCAATTCATTTAGTACATCTGTCTCATTAAAAGTATGATTATTTTTTATTGTTGATTTACATTTCAGAGTTCAATGTTGATTTTTTGTCCATTGATTATTATTTGTAATAATTAATGTTTATAATTTTGTATAACCACAAATATTATTTTAATAAATAGGACACAAGAAAATGTTCTACTTTTTTTCTTAACACCCCCAATTTGGGTGATATTTTTTAGGATATTTGGAAATAGAGTAGAAATGTAGCAGCAGGGGGTATACCTAAATAGTAGAACTTTGAAAGTGGTCCACGAGAAAAAAAAGTTTGGGATCCCATGGTCTAGAGTATATTTTCACAACTTTCTGTCTATTGTACATTTAGATAATGTTTTAGCATGTAAAAGCATTGGAATAGGATGTGGCTATAAACAAAAAATTTCTGTTTATAACTTCTATAAAGTTTTTTTATAGTAGTTA
Organism: Latrodectus hesperus; assembly: GCA_037975125.1. Lineage (NCBI taxonomy): Eukaryota > Metazoa > Arthropoda > Arachnida > Araneae > Theridiidae > Latrodectus > Latrodectus hesperus. The sequence continues at coordinate 134,488,533 of CM075850.1, read as the reverse complement.
ATCAATCATTGATAACCATATATGGAATGAAGTGAAAAAATATTCTGTAATTTTTGCATGTATTTAAATATTTTATGAAAAAAATTGATATGTGGAACATGCACGTATCAATTTTTGCTTACAAAACATATTTTTGCTGTATTTATTTTCTTTTAATTATATCTCTTAGTATCACATTTTTGTTTATTTGAAATTATTTTCCTAGAGTAATGTATCAGTTTTGGTTTCTCTCTCTCTCATTATTTTCAAATTGAATTTATATCCTAAAATGTGCTTTTTTATCTTTTCGTGTATAAAAAAGGTTATTTTGTTTATTCTTTTAAAAGTTTTATTTTGCTTATTATAGCTTATATTTATTAATAATTAAATGGAATAGAAGTGTTTCATTCCTGAACAAAAAGTCATAGTAAATGTATGTTACATCTAATTTGAGTATGATCATATCATATGAGGGATCCGAAGAAATTGTGAATATTCAAATTTGCGTGTTGGCAGATATGAAATTGAATTTATTTAATTTATCAATCATTTTGACATCAGTAACAAAGAAATTAATTGTAATATTCTGTGGTGCTTAAAAATCTATAATATATTAGGCATAAGAAACAGAAGTAATTGACATAACATTAATTGCACAGTAAAACACATGCCATCATGGAGCTTTAAAGAAGAAAAATTCCACACTTATCAAGATATTCAGTAGAATATTAAAATAATCTATTGCAGTGGTTCCCAAAGTATCATTCCAAGGGTCTATGGAAAACAAAAATTTTGGGATCTCTGAACAATATCAGGCTCAGTGCAAGGTTTAATATAAAATAATAAAATTTTAATCCATTTATATTATAGAAATTGAAATAAATAACAATTATCAGCATGTTAACAATGTAAAAATAAAATAATAATGAAATAACAGTAAAAAAAACAGATAATCCTTAAAAGAAAAATAAAAAAAAAAATCTACTGACACATGCCTATCATTTAATAGTTCTAGATGGCACCAGCTGCTTTATTACTTATTCAGTAACAAACATGGCATGATGCGAGATAGACTGCTGAAAGTTGGTGTACACATGAACACAGTAGCATTGCTACATGCACTGTTTAAATACTATATAAACATAAACTATAAGAGGTAACCAACTATAATAAAGTATAAAGACATATCTAATTAACAATTTAGTTTTATGTTATCGTGCTACAAAAGATATAAACAAATTTCCTAGCATTAGACAAAAATAGTTATTATTATTTGATATAATTGCATTTTTTGTGTTGTTACTTTGTGAACTTTTGTTACGTATGTATATTTCAATAAAATTGATCTCATTTTAAAATGTCACTTTTTTTAAAAAAAATAATCTGTTAAGATTAATTAAGAGATTCTATTAAAAGGTTAAGAGATTAAATTTTTTCTATATAGATATTTTTTGAAAGTTAATTATTGAGATTATTTTATTCAAAAATTACGTGAACTTTTATCCTTACTTCAAACAATTCAAAAGAGCTTTGTTGCTGCATTCCATAGAAGATGTTAATAATAATTAAAAGTAGTTTGTTGCAAATGAAACATTTGATACACAAATTTTATTATATCATATTCTGCCCTTTTTAACACAGTATGAAGGAGCTGAAGAGAAAAGGCCAACAATATAGTGTTGAATATTTGAAGTAGGGCTTTATTTCATCACCAATAAATAATGATTTGCCTATGTCTTCTACATAAAACTATGTCAAATGATTCAATAAAACCTTCCAAGCTAAAAAAAACATTTAATAAAAATCCATAAGGACAAATAAAATAAGGATTCAATATTTTTTTAAGTAATCAAATGAAAATATTTGAATGGACCATCATTGCAACAACTCATAGCGACAAATTTTAAGCAGGATGATGATAGACTTAGTGCTTTTTATAGCTTTACATTATTGATTGCAAAATCTAGAAAGTCTTTAGTGCAATTGCTTGCTATTCTCAGCCCCTAACTGCTCTCCATGCAAACCTGAACCAAGAACTTGAACATTCTTCTCTTGTATATTCCTGACTGCATGTTGAACCTTTTTGAGTGGGGACAAACACAAATGAATCCATACTAATACAGAAGCTACTTACTGAAATTCCACAAATGAGGAATATGAACTAATGTTTGAACAATGATACTATGAATTCTTATTACGAAAACAGAACCCTATTTTATATCCTGCATTATGGGTTATTGTACAGAAGTTGTTGTCTGCTCTTCCATCTTCCTGTCTGGTAGAATATGGATTTAATGGTGTTATGAACTTCATCACAAAATTAGAAATTAATGTTTGTGAGTATTTGTGGCTGCTACTCACATTGAGCCAGATATATAATTATTTATATTTCACTTTAGAAAGTTATAATTTCAATATAAATTCAATTGCTGCAAAATATTTTTTTAAATTTATAATTCATTAGGGTTTTTATTTGGTAATCCATGGTCATATTTTATATATAAAAAGAAATCCATGGATCAAAACAATTTGTGAACCCCTAGTCTATTGAATAGATGAATATCTAGATAAGTGTTTAATATTCCTGTATAGTGTTTATACAGTTTTAAAAAAGTTCAAATAAACAGAATGATAAATCTATGTTATTTTTATTGAATAGTAATGATTAGAATAAAATAAGAGAAATCATTTAAAGTTAAACTTGTAACTAATATTTGTATTTATTTAATTTTCATTTTTATAATTTTTGCTTGGTTTAAATATTCTGATTTTAACAGAAATTTTTATAGATATTTTAAGTTTATTACAGTTTAAAGAGTCATGTAAGCAAATTTAAAAGCTCTAAAAATGTAAATTATTGTATATAATGTTAAAGGAATTTTGATTACCTGAAGACTTATCCAATAGGGAGATTTTGTTACGTTTAAATTTATTTTCATTTTGATATTTATTAACCATTTAACTGGTTCAGTTTGATTTATCTGGGTGACTAATTGCTTATTTTTTGAAAATAGTCAATCTTAATTTTGTTTTTTTCAAATATTATTTATTTATGTGAATTCTTCATTTTTGTACATTCATAGATCGTAATCAGTTGCAGTGTGGGATATTGGCTACATCTTAAATACTCAGTGTAAACAATATTTTCAGCTGTCTTGAAAATTCCAAAAATTAACTTTTAATATGTATATTTGCTTTATATATATTTGTAAAATTTAAATTGTATGCAAATATCTGTTTTAGAAAAAAATATGTAAGCTTTCATCTTAACCAATGTTAAGTTCTAAATTCATTTATTGACAGTACAATGTTTCATCAAGAAGCTTTACTTAGGAAATTTTTATGATTTGATATAATAGTATGGTTGTATCTTCTAGAAACTTTGATTGCTTTCAAATTACAATTAGAATAAAAATTTCTGAAAAAAAAAACATTTCTTAAAATAGTTCTTATATCATATATTGTAACTTCTATATATTTCATTGCTGATGAGCTAAAAACTACCAAAAATGTTATACTGGTTTTTATATTTAAATTTTGCATACTTTTTAATTATTTTGATCATATTTTATGAATTATATTTAATCAAATTATCATTAGATTGTACTTCAAACTTTTTCTCTGTTAGCATATAGGTTTTATGGAAACAAGATATTATGTTCAATTTAAAATGCTACCTATTCTTGATAACAATAATCCAGGTGATACTCTTACTGCAGAAGAAGAAGAATGTTTAGAGTATATGATGTTTTTAGAAGAGGATTTTCATTGGGTACTCAAATTACCTCATCATAGGTAATTTCTAATATTACATAGAGTATATTTTATTTTCCTTTAAGCACATTAAAATATTGCTTAAATGTTATAAAATTATTTTAAGCTTAAGTACTTACAACAGTATTTAGACATTGTTGTAACATGTTATTTATGTATTATTTGGTAGAGTTGATGTAATATAGTTAATTCTTTTTATATGTTAATTTATGTAGATTTTAGAATTTTTGACTTTATTTAATTATGTATAATGTGTTATTTTCATTTGTATTGATCCTTCAAAAACATGATTGATATAAGGCCTACATCAAATGGGTGTGATTGAGTTGCCTGTGGATAATGTCTGTTTTGTAACTTCCTGCTATCTAGTATACCCAATAATAAAGTAGTAATCATGTGATTTATGATGTCAAATCAAACATTAATGGATGAAAGTCTATTTAAAATTTGAATTTTGATAGCTCTGTTTAAATAATGCTTTGGTATAACATTTCCAAAATTTTATTCTTGATTTCATGTTTGCTGTCTGAATAAAATTTTAAAAAATATATAAATTTTGAGAATGACTCTTAAATTAAGATAACTGTATAGATTAAATTGCCATTAAAATTAGGTATGTTGATTTGCTGATAGCATACTCTCCATTTTATAATAGGAAAACTTCTGTTAAATTGCAATAATAACTGCATATGATTGCATTAAATTTAAAATCCAAGATATATTTAATTTTCTATTTTATTAATTTATTACTCATGGTACACAAGCTTATTCCTTACCACTTAAAATTTATGCAATTTAAAAAAGTGATTATATGATTTTGCTTATCTTCAATAAGTTTTTGACTGCCAAAAAGTCTATAATACTAAAGGAATTAGATATTATGTTCCTCTTATATATAGATAATCTGATCCACCGCAGAATAAGATCTGGTGAAGCTAGATTTCTTATAAGTAAGGTAAATATTTCTGCCTCTATTTAAAAATATGATACTTAAAGAGATCACTTGTTAGTCTAGTCAGAGCTGTCTGGAAGCCATGATCACATTTGATTTCCAGAAAATTGCTAATGTTTCTGTATTCTTGTGGTGCATTGGTAGATGTTCATATATAATGCAATAATAATTAATCAAGTTAAAATTTTTACTTTCGTTTCTATGAAAAAGCTTTATTTTATGAAGATAATATATTACTCATGAAATGTATAAAAAAATATACCAAATAGCTTTCTGATTTTTTAATAGTTTCAATTAGGAGGATTTACCAAATATAAAAAATGTCATTTTAAAAAATATTGTGAAATTTTGTCAAAGACTTGGTTTTTCTGAATTATTGTTGATAAAATTAGTTAAATGTTTTTCATATATTTTTATTAAAAATATCATATATTCCACAAGTACCTATTACTGAAAATGAAAAATTGATGAAAATTATATATTATAAAGTAAATAAAATTCTAAGACATGTATTGATTTATTAAAATGGTCCTCCTTCCAAAATATCCAATAACAAATTCTTTTTCTCTATTGAAAGTTTAATATTTATCTCCCTCATGACTTAAGTTTAAAAAAAAATAGACTTTTATGTTTGGATAGGGTAGAAAATTTAATAAAAATGCTGAATACCTCTTAATTTGTGTCTCTGTCTTAATATATGATAATACATGTTATTTTGTACTCAGTAGCTATTCATCATGTCTAAGCAACAGTGGACTTGCTTGTAATGGTCCTAAAAATATAAATTTGACAATTAAGTTTTCAATTAATTACATCCCTAAAAGAATTAATAATAATGATTCAATTTTTTTCTATAAAGTTATTTTATCATAAATCTTGTTGTTAAAAGTTATTTTCAAAAAATATTGTTATACAATTGATTGAACATTCATACCAATTATTACTTGCCATAGAATGATATAGTGAATGACAACAGATTTGAACTTATTAGAAGAAACGGTAAGTAGGCATTTCAAAATGAAAGTTTTTTTTTTTTTTTTTTTTTTTTTATCCTACGCCCGACCTTGGTTTTTCAACCATCAGTCTCTGTTGGGCAGCCCAATACAATCTTGAGGTGAATGAAAAGTAATCTTCCGCAGAATTTCTATCTGCGACGTCCGAAAGTCCTGGGCAAGTGAAAAGGTGGTCACCAGTCATATCCTCTAGTCCGCAAAAAGGGCAGATTGGAGAGTCCCTCAAACCCAAACGGTGAAGGTGTTTTTGCAGATAATCATGCCCAGTTTTAAGGCGAAAATTTGCCACTCCCACAGCTCTGTGGAGGTTACACGGAATAGGCTTTGTTAGTAAGGAAGCCCATGCTTTCTCCTTTATGCACATCTTGTAAATATTTCTACGATAGGAGGCTATATTTGACTTAATAAGCCTTTTAACAGTATGGTACTCCAAGGCTGGAGAAGGCTGTTGTAGATTTGAGCCAGCCTTTGCCAATTTATCAGCTGCCTCATTATCAAAATGAAAGTGGGGTATATCTCTATTTTTGTAAATAAATGTGGCCTTCAAATTTATAAAAGCCTATTTAAAGTTGTTGCTATTTACATTATTTATTGCTATTTCTCTATTGTTGATCCATTTTTAGAAGCATTAAACATATATTTTTCTTGGCTATCATTTAGTAGATATAAGGCAATGAAAAATTAAAGTATGTCTTCCAGTTTTGTTATGAAATTCACTTGGTACAAAAATGACTGTTCAGATAATTCTATAGTTATTTAATAGACTTTGCAGACCTCTTTCATTGCTAAATACTATATCTCACCAAATTGAAAAGAAAATAGTGTTTTATATTATGGCTGTTGGCAATAACTTTTTCTCATCTAGTGCCTATTGCAATGAATAAAGGATCAGATTTTTTTTAAAACTTTTTTTAAAGTATGTTTAAAAATAAATGCATTTAATAACTTAAAATTCAGTTTATTTGTTACTCTCTTTTTATTAAATAAACTTAACTTGATAGTTTATATTTAAAATAAATTGACTATTTAACTTCAAAAATTTTTTTGCAATAATTTGTTTTCAAATTTAACTAACCAAAGTACAAGATATATTGCAGGTATAATTGATTAATATTTTAAATAATTTGAAAAAGATTCTAGGTAATTACTTTATATGCATGGTTTTAAGTATCTGTAGTAATGTAATGAATACTTTGGATATTTTTGACTGATTTAATCAATTAGTATAATAGTTTAATTCATAAAAATTTCTATGTTGTTGTCATACATGCATAGCTTAATGTATCTACAAAAATGTAGTTTGTTTTAAAATACACATAATTTACTTTAAAAATTAGAATTTCAAGTGTTATAATTAAACTTTAAATTTTCAAATTTCAGAATAATAATTCATCTAACTTAAAATTTCAATTTCAATATACTTATGAAACAGAACTGTAACTTTTATTAATTTCATTTTGAAATTAAAAACAATAATTAACTATAGATTATAAAAGGTGTACATTGTAAGTACTTTTATAATATAATTGAATCCTACACTGATAAATAGTTTTCATATTAAAAAACTTATTTGGCTGCAAATGAACTGTGATTTGCTCAGTTGAAAATTGCTGTAATAAATGAAATTTAATTATGTATGTATACAAAAACAGTATTTTATTTATCTTTTTTTTTAATATTTTTTTGAATTTAAATATTTGTAACTTTTTATTTTTTCTTCATACATTAAAATGAGAATATTTAATCAATGTATGTCTGCATAGTTCTGATTTAATTGATCGAAACATAAATGGTATGTAAATAAGAATATTTTCAAGAAAAAATGTATTTTTAAATTAATCTAAAAACTAGAAATCTAGGAGGAAAATTTTAATATTTATCTTTATAATAGGATTTCTTGCAACACAAACAATACATTTATAACATATTAATTTTTTATTTCAAATTATAATTAAGTTGTAATTATTTAAAAATGTCAATGAATTGATTCTGCAAATAAATATATTTTTTTCAGAAAAGTATACTAACTTGAAAAATCAACTTATTGTCATTTCTTATGTATTGATTTATAGCAACATATCAACAAAAAATGTAATTCTAAAAGTTTTAAAAAACTATTTTATTTAATTAAATTTTTATACCAATAAATTTTTGTAAGTATCCTATTAATTTAATCATAACAATATTTTTGCTATAGGGTTTTTAGCTTTGAATTATTCAGCTGTTAATAATTTATTTTGATTTTGTTAGGAGATTGAGATGATTTAAAAAAAATTACTAATCATTAATTTCTGAAATGTAAAGCAAATTTTTTATAAATTTAACTAAAATTTTATTTTTACTGAAAATAAAAATAATTACTGTAAGAAAATGATTAAAAAAATGATAGGTAATGATGAAGCAATTTTATTAAAGTAATTAAATTACATTTATATAGTAAATAGTCAATTTAAAAGTAAAAGAGGCATATACAATTTATACTGCTTATTTAATTCATATATTTAATAAATGTTTTAAATTTTATTTCTTTTTTTATAATTAGATATTAATTGTATAGTATTTAGTTAATAATTGTATGGTTATTAGGTAATAATTTTATTAAAATACCTGAATTTTTTAATTTTAATTGCTATGAATTTGTATGTTTAATTTCCTTAATGCAAGAGAACTTCGTTGAATAATACAAAAAGATTAATTTTTCACACAATTTACAAAAATATGTGTATTAGAAAGTAATTATTAAATGAATTAACCAATAAAGAGGAATGTCAGTTATGAGTAATAAATCACAATAAAATGCTTAACAATATTCATTTATAATAGTTTGTTTCCGTTAATTAACTAATAGCATTTATATTAAAAAAATACCTGACTCAGTGTTATCTAAAAAGAATCATTTCAGGTATAGCAAGAAATCAGCATTAATAACTTTTTATTATTATATAATTTATTTTTAATATTCTACTAATAACAAAGACAACCTTAAATATATACTTGTAATTCATTCAACATATGTTATGCAAAATCACATTATAAATAAGCTATTTAACATATTTCCATTATCTTTTATTTGCTTGATCAGGAGGAGATTTGCTTAATTATTTTAATGTGTTAAGTAACTCTCAAATTTTCTAATTAAATTAATGCTTCCAAGCTTTTTAAAAGTACTAATCAAAGGCCAAAAAAAAAAATGACAGTCCTTCTTTTTTAATATCTTATAAATTTCTCCAAATAACTCTATTTAAAATTTTATAGATCCCAAACAACAACTTTTTATAGTAAATAAAAGCAAATACTTAATTCCAATAAGATTAAAGAAGTGCATACTTAAAATTAATTTTAATTTAAATTATTACTTAAAATTTTCAACTTTAAATTATAAAAATGCTCAAACTTTTAACTTAAAGAACACAATAAATATCTTGCTGTACATATTAAATTGCACATATTGAAAACCAAAAATGTTAAATAATTAATCAAAAAAAATATTAAAAACCAAAAATTCTAATTATTAATCAAAAAAAAAATTGCCACCAATTTCTTGGAATCCTGAAAATTATTGTACAAATAATCTATTCTAGAACTATAAGTATTAACTATATATATTTGAAGAGAATTAGCTGGGTGTTTCCTCAACTGATAGAGTTCACTCCAAATGTTTTAATAGCCAAAAATTACCAAAAATAATGACAGTATTTTTAAGTGAAAAATTTTATTATTTGTTAAAAAATTTTAAAATCTTTATTAATAATGTGTGAGTATACACATTGATAAATCACTCTGACAGATAGGATTCAGTACAATTTCTTAACTGGTCATTTGCTCTTTTAAATTTTGAATACTTTAAAATGAAAAATATTTTTATATTTTGACTGTTTTTTTTTTTACTTATTTAAATGTTTTGTAAAATTACTCAATATTACCATTCCCCCTCATATGTTTTACTTTTATGTACACTTAAATATTAATCTTGATATACTTATAATTTTTTTCTGTATTTAAATTTCAGGTTTTGGTCACAAGTTGTATATGATGAAAATTTGCACCGTTGCTTAGAATTATACTTATCACAAGCTCCAAGGTAAATTATAATTAAATAGCATTTTAATTTATTTTTCTTTTTAAATATAAGCACCATCAGTTTTTTTTTTTTTTTTTTTTTAATTTAAATGTTCAAACAAAAAAGTAACTCAAATAAATTATTTCATATATATTAGCAAGTAAAAAATTATAATTATTTGTTCATAAAAAAAACATTTATTTTTATTTTAGAAAATATATTGAAATGTCTAATTAATTTAAGTAAAATTCCTCTAGTTAAAATTGTGTAAATAAATAATGCATAAAAATAGGCATTTACTATGTTGTTGGAGTCTTTAGTCCTTTCATAGCTTCTACACTTGCAATCAGCCCTATTCCAGCAATATAATGCATTACTGCACTTAACACACAATGTTCAAGAGTTCTTAACACAATATTGCAATTTTTCCTTGGTTTACTTACTCAAACCAAAAACATGAGGTCATTTCTTGCGTAACAACTTTCCTAGAATATACGCCCATGACTATACTGTTTCAACTTTGCCAATATGTAGAAGATGCATGAACTACTATGCCTAAAGATTTATCCAAAGCCTCGTTGATTCTGCGTTGAGGTATGTGGCAGCAGTTACAGCCAACAATGGTAGCTTCACTAACTACTAATTTTGTCATCTGCATCAAGGGGCTGTAATTTCAATATTAGCATAACATGTTATCTGCCAAATAAGTTATGATGCAATATCTCTCATTTTCTTTTGGTATTGTATTTTGTGTGGCTATAGCAGTGTACTTTCTAATTCTACTGTGAATTTTAAAAAAGCTATTTTTGGTTTTGGCAATATTTTTTTTAAATTTTATCCAACAGATATGAGGAGTTAAATTTACTGTGGATTTCTCAGACTTGACGTCCTCTCTGAAATTTTTAGTCAAAAATAATTGAAAAAGCATTGATATTTGAGTTGCTTTATTTAGTTATTCCCAATTTATATAAAAAAAATCTTTTCTTTTTTCATGTTATCTCATCCCTAATATTATAATTGTAAGCATTATAAAAACTTAAATGACGGATATTTGAATTATTGTTTTATTTTAAATTTGCCTTTATAATTTTGTGTTTCTCTATGTGTTAAATTTATTTAGACACATTCATTTTAAAACTCTAGCTCACAATTATTTACTAAGATCTATCATGCCCAAAATTAATTTTCAATTTCAACAAATGAAAAATTTAGTTTTACTTCTCTGTTTTTGAAATAAATTAAAATGATTTAATTTTTAAAAAAAATTCGGTTAGTACATTTTTTTATGCTGTCAACGTTTTTGTAAGTTTTTAATTCAATACTTTTTACTTTTATAAATATACTTCTTTCAGAAGAAAATGTTGATCATACAATTGTAAATCCACAATTACAATGTCTTAGAGAAAAAAACATTTTAATAATCTTAAATTTTAGTCATGAGAATTATATCATAATATCAATTGAATTTGCAAATAACACTAAACAATAGAATATTTAATAATAGAATTCTGTTTCTGTTAAATGTTAAGCTTTTTAAATGTTTACCTAGGTGAACTTTATGTATTGAAATACTAATGTTTAATTTACATTAATATATATATGCATTTTAAAATACCTAAGATTTCGTAATTTTAAACAGAAAAACATTTTAAATGTAGTTCATTTTTCCAGTTTTTTTACATTGCTAACCAATGCAGCATTATGAATTTTATTGTGATAGTGTTACAAGTATGAATGAGAGGATATGTTCTTATATTCTTTAAGCATAATGTCAGTAATCATTTTTAGCTGATTGAAACTACATATTATCAGCAATAATTTATGATAATGATTTAATATTTGCTACTTTTATCATCTTACCAAAATTACAATTAATATTTAACTTATAAAAGCATTATAACAGTTGTAAAAATTACAAAATTACTTTGAAATAAATATAAATGAAAATCTTTCACTTGTGTGTGTATTATGGCATTATAACTCAACACTTTGGAAAATAATGTCAAGTTTTTTAATATGAGTAAAACCAAAATAAAAAGTACTGGGAAATAAGTTTAAATGTTAGAGCACAAAATAGAGATTAATTTCAGCTTTTAATTTCAAAAATTCATTACTATATTAAATACTTAACTATTTTTCTATTTGTACATATTAAAAATAACATAAATGTTTTTTCTATTTGTAATTTTTTTGTCTTAAATTTATTAGGCCCCATGAAATTGTTAACTTAAAGATTAAAGAGGAATTACTGAATGCTTTAAAGAAAATCCACAAGTTAGTTTTCCTTATCTATTTAAGAATGTCTACTTATAAAGAGAGTAAGGTAAGAAAATTTAAGCAATTGAAATCTGTATGAAAATATGTATTTCTTTTCCTCTTTTATGAGTTAATTATTTGATAAATTAACATTGCCATCATGTATTGAAATTTGTAAAAATATCTATTGAAATTTTTTTTATCAAATTTATCTTTAATAATTAATGTTGCAATGGTAGTTTTAGAATTTAGTAAGTTAAAGTAAATAATATGTGATATGAATTCAATACACATTATAATTTAAATGTCTACAAAGAAATTATTTCATCAATCTCATCAAATTTTAATAAATTGTCAGTAAATGTAATTTTGTTCTATTTAAAAATAAGAATAGTAAAAGATTCATTCTTTTAATTCATTAAAGTAAACATTAAACACATTAAAGTAAGTTTCTCAAGAGCAATTTAGTATGGTAAGATCATTATGTTGGTTTATTATTTTTCTTTGAGAAGAGGAATAAAAAGATGTTTAAAAATATTAACATCTTTTATTTCATTCACAAACTGTTATAGTGTGCATTTAAATATAAAACAATTTCCTTTAGTTTTCAGATTTATTTTTAAATTATGTAATATGTATTTTTAGATCGCTTTATATTACTAGCCTTATAATATTTTTATATTTCATTCATTTTTCCCTGAAAGTTAATAAAAATTTGTAATATAATGAATTAAAATTTTTAAAAAGTTTTATGATAACAAATTAAATCGTTTCTTTAAATGATATTACAAATTTCAATAAAATGATTTAAAATTAATTAAATTATTTGTAATTAAATATTAGAATCAGATAAAATAAGATAATTAAAATTCATCTTTATGTGACATATAATTGTATTACTGTCAACCTGTATCAGAAATTACATCTCCATCTCAATTCAGAAAACTTGAAACTTAGTAACTCATCTGATATTTTAAGAATATCAGATGAAACAGCCTAAGAAATAATTCCTGTTCTAGTATTGCTCCTGTAAATCTTTCAAATAATATCAACACAGATTTAATAAAATTGCTTATACTAAATACTAAAAAATGGTTGATTGCAGAATTACTAGATAAAAATAAGTACATTTAATGAAAAGTATTTGTTGAGTGAGTAGTAATTGGTAGTCACTTAATAAAGTCTGGCTGAGTAGGTTAGATTTAGCAGGTTACACTATTTGAACACGTCTTTTAAGTTCATTTGAATTTGATTGTAAACAAATGTGTGTTCTTAAAATTACTCCAAATGAAAAATATGTTTATTCACCAATTTTTAGTTGTTATCATAAACGAAATTAGTAATAATATAATTATTAATTATATTTTTAACAGTATAAAAGCAAATTTGACAGCAAATATTAGTTTTAATAAAGCTGGAATAGTTATTATAAATCATAGTATATTGTATTTAAAAGTGACCATTATTCAATAATAATTTAATTCAATAATATCATTTTTATTTAATAATTTATTTGTATGTTGACTTTCAAAATTTTGAAAATTAACATGTATGATAAGATACAATGTATTTTATAGATAAACAATGTATTCTAGTGAATTATTTATGCACAAGAAAAGCTATCTTTTTGCTTTCCAATGTTTTTTCAAATTCTAACAAATACTAATTTTTAAGGAATTGTGTCTGAATGAACAGTGAATGTTAAATATTAAAATTTGTTTTCCAGTATTATTATAAGATAATAACTCTGCAACTGTATTGCACTTTGTAAATGAAATTGGTCTATTTGTCATACAAAGTGCATTTAAAGATATTGGAATGCAAATTATGATCAATGTATTACTTTCTTCTATTCTATGCAAACAAAATGACAAGTTTTGACCAATGATTTTGATGAAATCATTCATAATAGGTGACCATGACAGCTATTCAAACTTTTTCTTCACTGCTTTTAGAAATTTATGCAAAAATTATCTATTGATAAATTATTAATATTTCTTGGTAACTTTTTTACTACTCAATCATTTTATTGTGTGTTCATGAGTTTTCCATATCACTTTCATAATAGTTTTATCTATTGTAATTATGATTGACAACTTATACATAAATTTATTAAGAGTATAATATCCTGATATTTAAATATGAATTTTAATTTTTTATATGAAATTTTTATTATATAGAAAATTTTACTTTTTGTATAACTATGTAAAATAAAAAAATGTTTTGAATATTTTTTAAAAAATAGTGGTTAAAAAAATTTATTTGCATTTATAATTCTCTCTTGTTTCTATTGATTTAAAAAATAATTAGTTTTGCCTAAAATCTTATGAAGAATTGTTTGATTATGTGGGCTATAATTTCTTAATATCTACATTTAAAATTTTATAATTCTTTAATTGTAGAGACATCATATTAGACCTGAAGCTTTTGGAAATATTATATATGACAATTATTTATTTGATATTCCTAAAATAATGGACTTATGTGCTTTATATGGTATTCAAAATTCTCCTATTATCAGTAAAATGATTTCAAACATATTTTCAACACAGCCAAAATATAAAGATGATTTAGATGAAACTGTAAAAGTTATTTTGACGGTAAGTTATTCTTATTCTACTTTCTTATTTTTAAGTTTTCCTCTAAATTATTTTTCCCATGTTCATTTTTTAAGCTATATTCTTAATCTTTTTGCAGGTTTTTAATAATATTGAAGAAAAGTTATTAAATATTTCAAATAAGCATGGCAGTAATCAAAATTCTTCCCATAATGCTGATATTCAGAAAGAATTATCTCAATATCGGGATGTAATAAATTATATTGCAGATGTTAGTTTTACAATTCATGTATTTTTGGAAACTTATCCTCCTGCTTGTCAAATGTTTTATCAAAACGGAACTGTTCTGAGGTAAAACATTTAATTATTTTATTATCCTGTTTAAAATTTTTATTGTTTCAAATTATAATAATATCAATTCTGCATTGCGTTATATTCATAGTTTAATTCAATGTTCACCAACATAACATAGTTAATCTTATTTAAATCTATCCAGTTTTAATAAATAAAGATGACTATAATTCAGTTGTATTTGAAAACATTGCATGTATATTTTTATCATGATATTTCTCTAATGATGATTAATGATTTAATTTGACATTTACCTTTTAGTTTGAACATCAAAATTTTTTAAAATTTCACTCCATTTATCTCTTTTTATGAGAGTAAAAACATTATTGCATAAATAGTGATTTTGCTTGAGTTGTACAAAGAGTTATGTATTCTCAAAAATTTGAACAAAAGCATGTAATACTGCAAGTTTTATACTTTAGAAGTTTCCAACAATGCATTACAAATAGTATTATAGTAATAAAATTTACAGTTTTCAAAAGTCTAAATTCTAAGCCTTTCAAATTTTTATCAGAAATAGTTATAATTGAAGCTCTGATTTTTTATTCCTTTTTACAATTCATTTTCCCTTTTGTTACAGAAAACTGGGCATACTGTATGACTCAATAAAAGTATCTATTATTCTTACTTGCTTAAAAATTTTCTATTGTTTTTGGAATCAAATGCAATCCTAACAGCATCTGGTTGAGTCTTAGATTTGATTTAAAGTATCTAACAAAACTTTAAATTTATTGGTCAAAATCAGTTAATCATTAATTTGTGCTTGAAAAGTTTATGAACTATATTTAAATTCAATAAAGTATAAGATTTTTGCATGAACTTCCAATCCCTCTTTATCCTTCAAAATAAAACTAATTTACAGAAGCAAAATTAAATTATTTAATCTTGCATTTTATTTAAATGTTGTTTATGAAGCATATTGCATAATACATTACAATTATTTTTAGTTTGGAGTCAGAGGAAACCTACAATTTTATTTTGGTATTTTTTTCATTTTTTGGTTGCTTTGAAATCTATTTGTTTTTTATGCTTTTTAAAACTTGTGGTTTTTATGTTTTTGTGTATAAAATATATTTTAAGTAAAGTTCAAATAACAATATACACAAAAGATGTATTAAAGAAATTATATAAAATATAGATAAATACACCACTACAAATATTGTTAGCATAGATTTTTTGTACTGGTGATCTATATTTTAAAATTTGATTACTATTGATTATAGAAATCATAAAAATCATGAAATAATTATTATTATTTTCTTAAGATATATTATATTCTTAAGATTTTAATTTAAAATTAAGAAAATAATTGAAATTAAGAAGATTTTAATTTAAAATTAGAAAATCTTATATTCATAAAAACTTATTTTAATCTGCACATTCAATTTACTACAATTTATCATCCATAATATATCTAATTTATTTAGTATATTTCAGAATACCAACTTTCTATGAACATGTGTTCACATTTATTGAAAAAGAAGTAGCAGGAAAAATGAAAAGTATAAAATGTGAAAGGTATTTACATATTTTCAATTATAGATTAAATTTTTGTTTAGAATGAAAGGAGAAAAATATTTCTTTGTTAATTATAAAATTAAAAAGTCTTAGCTACCCCTCATGAAAATTTGTAATAAAGAATATTATTAAGTTATTATCCAAAAATAAAGAGCTATTTGTAAATATAATTAATAATATATAATTAATATATATATATATATATATATATATATATTGAGAGAAAATAACAGTGTATTCTTTCATTTATCTCACATTGTCCACTCTATGTAAAATAAAACCATCTGTGTATAAATTTTTTTGAAAGAGGGGTATCAGTTTAAAAAAAAGTGTATCTTGTTACTTATATATATTTGTTTACTTTTTTGTAATTTTCTCTCAATAAATATGTTTTATACAAAAAATTGTCATATATAAACTCTAAAATACATTAAACTACTATTTATCTCTAACTTCAGCTTATTTTCAAAATCAAAATTTGAGAAAATAACAGTTATATAGTTTATATAATATTACTCAAATATTTATATCCAAAACATTTTAGTACTTAATTACCAAAACTGTATCATTATGCAAAATTTAATTTAGTATAACAATTTTATCTATTATAAAAAAATATGATATTCTGTAAAACAATGTGCTTGAACATATTACATGAGATTTTCATAAATATGCTTAAGATTATTCACATAATATTTTACCAGTTTTTCAAACAATTTCAAATTTAAATTTATGAACTCATGAGATTCTATGAGAAAAATACTTAAAAGTACATAAAAATGTAAAATTTTCAATGTATATATAATACCAATATTTTCACAATTCATTAAGGTGACCAAGGAATGCAATGTGTTCATATTATATATTGGTCTTTAAAATAATAAAATTTCTAAACCTTCTTTAAATGTAACTACTCTATTTTGAAATTATTCACTGAAAAAGAAGACATGTATTTCACTTTTCTGCAATTAAACAATACATTCATGTATATTTATGTGTAAAAATCATTTCACATTTTATTTCTTAATAAGCTATTATCTCAAATGAGAAAAGCTCATTCTTAAATAAGCAATTGTTGTATGCATTGAATCTATTCAAAACAAATTATTTGTTCCTTTGAAAACAATTATTTATTGTTACTTTTCTTATTTCATAGTTATTGTAAACAATATCTGCTCCTTATTAAGAATCTTTATTTTATTTTTCAATTTAAAAATTACAGCAGACACTCGTTTTTACAAACCTCTAATTTAAAAACAGTCACAATTTCAAAAATTTGTGGCTACTCCCTGACATGGTCCCATAAGTGCATACGTTTAATTCTCATAAAATCTTGAAAAAATTTTTGTGAACCATATTTATCCAACTTTTGTTAGAATTTATTTCTATCGCTTCATTTTTCCCCATTATTTTATAGTTGATAAACTGGGATCAACATTTTTATTTGGAATATCATAAATACTTCAAAATATAGATTAAATGTGCTACTAATGTTGAAAAATCAGTTTTTTTAAAGCAATTCATGAGGAATTTCTCCCACCTAATTTAAACCTTGTCAAATAATCTATATACCAGTGCAATCAAAGCTTCAAGTGAAAATAGCATAAGAAAATTTTATTGTGATCATGGCTTGGAATCACCGCATGAAATGAACACTTCAAGTATATTGAACTTGTCAGTCTACATCTGAAATCAGGATGCTGAAAAAACGATATCTAAGTTATTTTGACTGTTAGGCTTTATTAATAAAACTACCATAGCGAAAGAAAACCAGAACATGTACCTGACAACTTGAATAAAGGTGAGTTATTCACCCATAAAATATTACAAAGAAATTCATTGATGCTTAAAATTTCCTTTCAGGATTTTTTGAATATAAATTCAGGTGTAATTTATACATATAAAGTATTGGATGATTAAATGATTGAGAACATAAAGAATGAAAAGGAAAGAGAAAAAGTGAAATTAAGAATAAAATTCAATAAATAAAATAAAGTAATAAATGCTTTTTAAGTACGATTTTTATTTTGTATGCATTTTTTATATAGAGTATCATAGCTGCTAACTTAACTTATTTTATCGGGAAACTCCTGATTTTTCATTGTTTCTCCCGATTTTCCAATTATGTATGAAGATCTACTGATTTTTTGGCAGTTTCAGTGAAAAAATTAGAAACAGCCGACATTGTGCTAGAAAAGAAGTCTAGTTGTTTCAGGAGCTTAAATAGTCAACAGATTGTGGACTAATATAAAGATAATATACACTAAAGTGCCACTGTGTGTGTATGAATTAGGGATAGCAAGGGCTATGCAAATTGTGTAGCACTGCATATCATTTAAGTGCAAGTGAGGGCACTGTGGTAACTACATATATAGCACGTACTATGGTTGCCCTGATTTAGTTGTTAGAACTGCTAATATGGGTAAACTGCCTAATTTAAACGCTTTCCATCGTGGACAAATTGTAGGTGCGAGACACATGGGCCATTCTATTTTCGAAATCATCAGGTAGCTAGGATTGTCGAGGGTATACCAAAAATACATGGATGGTGGAAAAAAACTAGCCATCGGGCAAATTGCAAAGAACAATTAACCTTGACAGTGCATTGTGAGAGACAATAAAGGCATCTTGTACGGAGCCAGTGAACCCAAACATTAGCTCAAATTACCACCCAGTTGAATGGCGGTGCTAGTCATACTGTTAGTAAATGGATTGTGTAACATTCACTTCACTGTATGGGTTTCGGGGGCCTTCAACCTATAAGAGTACCATTGCTCAATGCTCGCTAACAGGCTGCATGTCTTGCCTGGGCAAGAGAGCACAGAGACTGGAGTGTAGAGGACTGGAAATGAGTAGTATGGAGTGATGATTCACGATTCTAACTACTTAATGCTGGCAAGAGGCTGAGAATATGGTGTCAGACTCATGAAGCCCTAAATCCTGCCTACCAGGTTGGAACTTTACAAGGGCATGGTGGCTCAATCATTGTCTGGGGTGTTTTTTCAAACTGTTTGGGATCTTTGTTCCATGTACCAATCTCCCTCAATGGAATTTGCTATGTAGAGTTGCTGGGTGATAACCTCCATCCATTTTTGCTTTTCTGTTATCCACATGGTAATGGAGTTTTCCAACAAGACAACTGTACCTCTCACAAGTCGCAGTTGGCTACTGGCTGGTTGGATGAGCATTCCTCTGACTTTTCTGTCATAAATTGGCCACCTAGAAGCCCAGACTTAAATCCTATTGAGCATATTTTTGATATTTTGGAACAAGGTGTGTAAGACCAGCACACAGCACCAATGGGCCTTACTGAATTATGGGGAGTTTTAGTCGATGTTTGGCAAGCCATTCCTATGGAATGTTTCCAAAAACTTGTTCAATCTATGCCTCGTTGTGTGGTAGCTGTTATCAAGGCCAGAGGAGGCCCAACTTGTTACTAAATAGGTATTCCTAATTCAGTGGCACTTCAGTGTATTTATTTCTTAAAATATGTTCTTCTGAGTTTCCGACCCTGTCCGTCCGCCATGGAAGGATGACACTCTAACCACTTTGCTGCCAAAATTTCTGTGAGTTGGCAGTCATACAATTAAAGTTTAGAGCAGACACAAGGTGCCTGTTTACATAGGCAGTTCAATTGAGAGGAATATTACTAGTTATTAGAAATTTAATCAGGAAAATATTTTTCTCAAATAAGTTTAATACTTATAAATTGCACAAGTGTAGTAAAAGTTGCCCTATAAAATAAATATTGGGACATAAATGTTCATGTTTATATTTTTTACATATAGTATATTCTTTTATTTTTCATAGTTTTGTTATAAAATTGATGAATATTTTATTAAAATATTAAGATTAACACAAAATATGCTTAGCATAAATCATTCTCAAAATGTATAATCTAAAGAGTAAAATTGTCTTTTTGCGGTTCTGACGTTTTAAGCATTCTATTTCAAGCAAAAATGTCGCTAGTACTGTCTCCTGATTTTTTCCATTAAAATCAGTAGAATCTACTGATTTTTTATCCTCCAAGGTTGGCAGGTATGGAATTTGCTTAATAATATTTTTTTAATAGCATGATATTTATAAAGTCAAAGTAGTTTGGCAAAAAGAATATTAACTATAAAATCTAATGCTTATGTTTTTCTATTTTAAAAACTTTTGAATTCAAGAATTATTTTACTGGTCCCCATGAGTTTGTTGAAAGCAATAGTCAGCTATATTTACCTCAAATTATTTTTTACTTATTTCAATTACGTTCAAAGATAAATAGGTTTTTATTTTGTTAATTATAAATGTGGTTTTAATATTAAAAGTTATTTAAAGTAGTATATTTTCTTGGTCTAAACATGAAATTAATGAAAATGATTTGTGCATGATAGAATATTAATCTCTCAATTTATTGGAGTTATATTTCATGTAAATTATTAATATTGTCTTTCATAACAGATAAATTTGACAACAATTGCAAGCATGAGAGTGAACACTAAATTTACTGTAAAATATATTAAAAGAAATAACCCCAAGAAAGATAATTTTAGCATCATGTGATGTTCAGAAATAAATTCTGTTCGTTTATAAAATACCTTGAAACTTATCTTAAATCAATAAAATTATAAATTAATAGTTTTTATTTAAATTGTTTTAATTAATGCTAATTTTCAAAAAAATAAATAAATAACTTATGCTTTTTTTAGATGTAATATTTAATTTTAATATGATTGTCAATTGAATAATTCCATTAAATCCTTTGATTAATGAGAAGACATCAATTTTATATATTTAATCCTCTATGTATTAAAGAGTATATATATATGCAAAGAGAGAGAGGGTATAAATACTTCAATACAATATTTATAGTATATATTGTAAAGTATTTTAAGTTTCATGTATTTATATCTTATTCAATATTTAAAGCGGCAGTAACCTTTTGCTTTCTTAAATATCTTCCTTATATATATCTATTTATATATAACAATTAATTGCTTAAATATTTCTTAAATTTTTGTTTCATTTTTGCTGTTTATGCATGTAATTATTAAAAATTTAAAGTGAAAAATAACTGAGATTAAAATGAAATTGTGATTCCTAAAATTTCTGGATATTATTTTCTTACTGGGATTTTTTAGTTATTTCCTTAAAGATGTAAATATCTTAAATATTGCATAATAATGATTAAATTATATACATTATCCTCTTATATCATTGAACTATATAAGTTTATACTTTTAATAATAAAAACTTGCGCAAAAATGATTATGAAATCTTCAACTTAGAGCTTGTCTAAATATTTAGAAAAGTTAATATGTATATAAAAACATTCTGTAATTATTTATTAAAGCATTCTAATTTAAATATAGAGTTCAAATTTAAATATTTTTCAACAAATGGTTAATCATCATGCAAAAATGAGAGTATTAATGCATATAAAAACTTATGCATTTGAATATTAATTGCATGTGAGAGTTTCAAATCAGATAATAACCAATCATTAATCTATTTTCTTTTAATTTTTCACATTTTTTTTTCAATCAAGTGAGATTTCTAAGTCTTTTCTCAAAAGGTTTTATTGCCATCAAATTAGAAGAAAACAAACCAAAATGGGAAATGTAATTCAGAAAGTAAATTGTGTAATATTTTTATTAGTTCATTTAAATACATTTTATTTCAACATATTTGTGGTCCTTTCTGAAAAATAAATGTGTTTGAAATTTTTCTTTACATAGTGGTTATGAAGATTTTAAAAGGAAAGTTTCTTTATCCAAGACTTCATTTCTCAGGATATTTAGGAATATTCTTAACTATACCTGCATTCAAAATATTCTTGATTCAAAGTAAGTTAGAATAAAATGTCATTTTCACATCATTTAAAATGTTATATGTTAATGTAAATATTTATCTACTGTTCCATTAAAATTAACATCTTCAAAATCCTGTTTCTTTCAAAATAATTAATATTTTTAAGATTTAATTAATAATTTGAAAATGGTTCATAATCATACAAATAAATGGCATGTAAAAAAGCAATTTAATTATAGATGGTTATGGTTTGCAAATTGCCAACTGCAAGCATGCACATAATACAAGTAATAGTTTGGTATTGAGAATAAAATCTAAACTGTTGTAATATAGAATCTCACAAATGACTCTAGTAATTCATCATAATACTGTGCAATTGCAGCAAAATCACTTATAAAGAAGTTTGATGTGATATCCCTTTTAAAATCTTATATATTCTATTATTAAACCTCATCTAAATTAATATATTCATTTACTAATTTAATTAGTATTAATATACTAATTGTGCATCTTGCTTTCCTATAAGTTCTTATGAACAGATTATAAAATAAAATCTTATACTGTTACAGATTATAAAATAATTCTTTTTTTTATAATCAGTGACAAAGTTTAAAATAAATCTTGTCAATGAACATAATGTATGTTGCTCCAATAGGAGGAGCTAATGTTTACAGTTGCCACTTTAATTCTGCTTTTGTGAATTGTGTAAAAACTAACTCGAGGCAATTTGCTGTGAGAGGCCATTGTGAGTCTTAATAAATATTGTCTTGTAATCCAAGGACTAAATAAGGAGTTGGGGAAATTGCTCATCAATTCTGTATTACAATTTACTAATTTTCAGAAATACAACAGCCTTTAAATCTCTCTTCAATTACTGTTAAACTCGTTTGAGTTCAATTTCGTTTGTTAAACTCGTTTGAAGTTCGTTTGAGATTTTCAATCGAAAAATTAATAATGAAGTAATAATCAGTAACCAAAAAATAACAATTTATTTTATTGACTGCCTAGTTTTAATATATATTTTTTAATTTGTCACTACCTGCCATTCATTTTTTTTCATTTATACAAAACAAATGTTGTCAAATAAATGTCATTATCTTGTTAATATTATGAATATTTTGTATCAATATCTATATGCGATCTCCTTTAGTTCCTACAAAATATCTAAATATATGTTAATTAGATATCTTTATAGACAGCCTAATTACCATGTGCATAAAAATGTTATTATCAACTGAGAAATAAAATGTTAGGGATTTTTATTTTAAATTTCAAAAGCTTTTCTAAAATTAAAAATTTTCTGTATTTTTAAGCATCTTCAAAGTGTTGCTGATAAATGTAAAAAATTGTTTGTACATAATTTAATAACATCTTTTTGTTTAATTCTTGAATTAATTATTTCTTGCTTGCACTTATTTTGCTTGATTAATATTAAGTACTAACTGTAATATTTTGTAGGTGCATTTTTTGATTGTATATAAAAATATTTCAATATATCTGTAAGATTATTTTGCAGGGAACATTAATAATTAATTTTTTACTTTAGTTTGATTTTAAAATTTGTACTCATAAGATTTCTCTATTATTTTGCTGACAATATTACGCAGATTAATTAGGAGAGCCGCTCATTATATCTACCTGCTTGGATATAATGATTCTATGTTTTAATTAAAAAAACAATTAAAGAAAAAGAAATATGTTTTAAAATTTTATCTATGTTTAAGTTTTAAAAAAATGAAACACTAGATAAATGATGATGCATTGGTGAAATGTTAAAAAGAATCAAAATTAATGGTAAATGAATCACACTGAATTTAAATGTTTGTAATGCATCTGTTTCTCATTGTCTGAAAAAATTGTCTGCCCTCACATTTTCTAGTAACAATAGTGAACTGTTACCAGTGGAAAATGTGTAGCCAGCTTTCAAATTGTGATTTTGAAAACTAATGATATTTACTATTTTTAACAATACTTGATTATTTAACCTTGTTAAAAATTCTGTTTGTATCATGAATAAAATTTCAATTAAGTTGAAAATGTTTTTAATGAGCTAGGATATGCCTGAAAATTTCCTTTAATTACAAAGTTATTGGATATTAAAGTCAGGATTTTCATTCATGCTCATTTTCGATTGATGGTGTGTTGGGAAAAGAAAAAATATGTTTCACTCATTAGTTAAAAAAGTTGCTTTTCTCAAAAAAGTTCGTCTTTTTTAAAGACGAAAAAAATAGTAAATATAGTTTTAAATGCATGAAATCAAAAGTTACCTTTATTTTCTTTTCTTAAAAAAATTACTTTAATGATAATGTGAAAAAAGTAGATGATAATTTCAAAAAGGGAGAAAAAATATATGCCTCTATTCTAAAAGCAAGTAGAATTTCAAAACATATATCATAGCTCAAGCAACTTCATAATTATTTCAAAACATCATTAGTTATTGTTTAAATTAACTGCAAATGCTAAAGTCAAGATTTTGAAATGAAACAATCGATATTTTTTAACGTTCCAGAGACTAAATTGTTAGATAAGTTTCGCTGTATTTCTTCCAACTCTTTTCTATTCAGTCACAGACAGAAATTCTGCAGACAAACAGAATAAGGATTTTATTTATATAGATTTCACAACTAGTGACAGTACAGGATTTTTTCCTTCCCTTTGTGTGCATAAAAATAGATTTCTTAAAGCCTAATTGATAAAGTACTACAGCTTATTAATAATTTTATAGATTATTATTAATACTACTATTACATTGTCTAATTACACTGTCTGTGATAGAGAAAAGGAATCTACAGTGATGAGGAATTTTTTTACTTAAATCTTACTTTATTAATTGAGTAACTATTAAGCATTTCATAGGCATAAATACAGTCTACTATCATTAAAGTTTTATTTATGGCCTTATAATCTAAATAATTTTATTGTAAATAGTCATAATATGCAAAATAATCTAATATACATTGTAAAATGCAAAGTTTAAAAGTAGATAGATTATTAAAAGAGAGAGCTCATAAATTATGGAAATTAGTACAGAAGCTTATATACATGCATTTAATGATCACTTTTATTTCATTCTAGTTGATAACTCCAAAATGTTTGAATAAAAAATCCATCTTTTTTTAATTTTATTTGTAATCATAGCAAAGGATTTTCTTAAACTCAGTTTTGTTATCTAACTTGAAAAATGAATTGAACAATATGTCAAACTTTGAATTTTTATACTTATTTAAATTTCAAGTTTGTGTTTGTGCTCCAACAATCATCCCTGTACCAAGCTCAGAATTGGGCTGTACGTGCAGACTTCGTAGGTGTCCTGATTTTCCTGAAAATAATGTTTGTCCTGAAAAGTCCTTAATTTTAAGTCATAATTCTGCAATTCCAGAATTATTTTCTTTTTCAACTTGAAAGCAAAAGGACACTCATATTTTTGATTTAAAAAAAAATAAGAATGTCCTTTTACAACTTGCGGGTGAATTCAGGACGGTTTTTCTAATGATGTCATTAGAGAATGAATTCAATGACGAATGATAAAAACTGTTGTTCTCTTCATAGGAGAAAAAGACGTCATAAGAGGTGACTTTCTCTTACACATCAATCAGGAATTCGACAGCTCACGATTTTTTCCTCTTTGTTCAGAAAATGGAAATTATTTATCACAAGATTTGATAGTGGTCATCTATAAATTTTTTTTTGAAAACATTTTTTTTATTTTGTGTTTTGATTTATATGGATTTATATGTACTCAGGTGGTCTAAAATGCTTTGAATTATGAAATTTTCTGACAGTTGGCTTTCTTCTGATCATAAAGACAAAACTCGCGATTTTATTAAAGACTGGTGTAAAGCATGTGAAAACAATAAATCTTCCACTTTTTACCGTGCATGTTGTAAACAATTCCGTATTGCAAACATAGAATTTTCTTAGGTTTTAATTCATGCTAGTTCACTTAAACATAAAAAAAGAATGAAAGAAAAGTTAAATCAGGCTATTTTTGTTCCTAACATGAATGCAAAAATAGGATCGTCAAAATCGCTGCTTGTATCATCTTCCTGCAAGCATTGGATAATGTTAAATACGCTAGATAAATTTTTAAAATCCAAAGCTATAATTTTACTTTAAGCTATAAAATGTAACTACTCATTTTCTTCAATAAATGATCATGGAAGTATATTTTCCATTGAATTAGACAATTCTGAACTGCCAAACTTGTTAAACTTAGTGTAGCTCCTTACTTTCAAAATTAAATTTATGATAATTTAATTTCATCTGGATCTTACTTCATTTTATAATTCAATGAAACAACTACCATGCTAGTAAGAAAACAATTGGATATTTATATATCTTATTAGTCAGAAAAAGAATTGCAAGGTATTTAATAATTGTGATTCCTTTTTTCTTGGACATGTAGAGTCTAGTAAAATTTTAGAAATGTGTTACATTTTTTTTTTTCAGAAAATGGTTTAAATATTGAACAATTGCTCCTGTGCTTCATGGATTGACCAAATGTAAACTTTTCATTTCATAAAAGTTAAATGCTTATTTAAATTCTTTAGATATTTTTGAACTTGATTGATACAGGTACATGCAGTTTACACATTTTCTATAATGCCATAAAGAAAGGTATATCCAATTTAAGTTGTAACTTAAATAGTTTTATTTACTGTCTATATGAATGGTTTATTTTTGTCAACAACAAGAGAAGATTATCACAGTAATCAGATTTCATTATTAATAGATTCTATTGCTAACCAGTTATTCAAGAAACTTGTAGAGTCACAATGGTTAACTCTAGGATCTACATGTGAATGAATAATTGAACAGTATCCAGCCTTAAAAGAATATTTTTTTAACTATATTGCTCCAAAAAGCATGGGAAAGGGAGAAAAATATGTAATTATTTCAAAGTTTATAAAAAAAGCCATTGAATTTAATGTATTTATATTTTGTTTATTTTTGCAGTATATTTTCTCCTTATCTTTTACTTTTTCAAAAAAATCTTTATTAATATACTGTTTGTTTAGTAAGCAAAATAAATTGGTAAGAAATATAATTTTTAAATCTGATGATATTGTCAAAAAAGGAGTGCATCTACGCAATATAAATTGCAAAGCCGAAATGTGATTACCCCTTAAAAATTTAGATGTTATTTCCGCAGCTAGCAAATTAATTGCTTATATTTAAAACAAAAGATTTCTGCATAACGTTTAGAGTACTTACACGATAACTTGCTATTATTTACAGGAGAAATTGCCACTTTCAAATGCTTTTTCGCATTATGTACAGTACATTCATTCATCAAGAAAGGATAAATATTTTAAAGAGGCTTTTATTTAACTTTCAAATCATATGCTAAAATTAGCAAAAAACTATGTATTTTGTGATAAAATGAAAGGAGTTGATTTGTATGTTTGTGAAGAACATGAATAAAGCAGATACAGAAATTTTTGACTCTCTCATTGCAGAAGAAAATAACTTTTTAAAAGGTAAAGCAGCTCTCCAGTCTATCTCTAGCTCATCAGAAAAACTAAGAAATGCTGTGAAAATTAATGATTTTTCAAGAAATAAAAGTTGCCTAGATAATGTTGGGTGCTGCCAATGATAAAATTAAAAATGTTTCAGAAAAATTGACTTAACAAACTATTATGCAAATTAAAAAGAAACTTATTTTTTTCTTTTTATTTTGGGATTTGAAGTTTTTATCTCAAATCCCAAAATATTAAAAATATTTATAGTTGTATGAATTAAACATTGTTCATTAATATTTCTTTCAATAAAAAGATATTGAATTTGATGAGTTTTTTAAACTTTATATAATATTTAACATATAAATATGTTAGTAGTGTTTATAACTGGATAATCTTTAAATTGTTTAGTTTATTAAAATTTCAGAATTAATAGCTAAGCTTATTTATAATTTAAAGTTTTTACTTTTTATTGACAAATTCAAAGTTAGAATACTATTAATATTCATTTTTACTTTTACTTTACTAAACTATTAATAAATGAAGATTGTCCTGAAATTTCTAAAAAAATCAGCTCCTGAATTTTTGTTTTATCCACTACTATGCCTGCACCTGTTATATGAAAGTTCCTGAGTGGGAATCTTTGCAATTTAGGAAGCAAGTAAAAAGCAGACCCCCCCCCAATCTTCCATCCTCAAAGGTGTCATTTTATTTAGAGGACATTGCAACCATGACCTTTTTAATGTGGTGCAGACATTTTTTTTAACCTTCAGTTGAATAAAGAGTCAAGCTGACTCCTTCCAAATACGTGAATGACGCCTTAACCAGCCAGGCCACTGCAGCAAATTAAGTTTTCTTGCATTTTGTAAATAAATTTTAAATATAATGTGTTTTGGAAATCTTTTCATTCTACTAATTCTTTTGTAATAATTTTTCATTTTTATTTATGCAGAATTTCTTCCAAAAATGAAGACATATCTCGGTGTCCTCCAGCTGAAAACTTTCTTGATATCATAATGGAATCCTGTATTAACAAAAAGTAAAATTTTAAGCTGAATATTATACCACCTACCACTTTAATAAAAAAATATATTACAAGATTTTACACAGATTTTCTGTTACAGCTTTCTGAAAGAATATAATATTTTGTATCCATTCGAAAATGACGTAGAACTCTTCAATGAAATGGGAATCAATCTGTATCCTTGGACATGTTATAAAAATATAAAATGTTTTTATTTATGAATATAGTTCGCATGTAACACTGCTATAAAAGCATATTTAATCTTTCATCTTATGTTTTATTTTGGCAGAATCACTGCAATTTTAATTATTCCTTTAATATTGAAAAAATTCTTATTCTAAAGACAATTTGCAAAGATACTTAACATCATCATAGAGACTCTCTAAGAATTAATTATGTATTCTGTAGTATATATGATTCTGATGAGGCATTAGTTCAACAGTTTACTTCTTCGACTGCAAATGGTGCTCGTCCAAAGACCAAGATGCATTCAGATTCAGAATATAAACCAGTGAAAAGCTTACAAGTATGTAAAATTTTATTACAATTCAAATATTCTTTTATTCTAAGAAATTTTTTTAAACAAATTTAAATTTATTGCTTTATATATATATATATATATATATATATATATATATATATATATATATATATATATATATATATATATATATATATATACACATATATACACATACATAATTTGTAGCCGATGTTCAACTTTTATGACAATTAGTCTCAAATAAGCATATTGTAAATATAAATATTTATTGCTTTTTATTTTTGAAGTTTATGCAATATCATTAAAAATAATTGTCTTTGTAATAAACAAAAAAGTTGTTTATATTGCTTATCACAACTACAAAATTCACAAATAATTGGCTCTCTAAATTTATCATTAGATATCACCAAATAGTATATGGTGTAAAAATTTTAATTATAAAAGATTTATGTATGATTAATTTAATTGCTTGATAATCATCAATTCATATTCAATTGTTTTCATTTTTATAGCTCTTTATTTTATCTTTTTATTATTTTTTATTTTTAAATATATTTTGAATGAAATGAAAGTGCACATTTAATTTCCTATTTTACAAAGTTTTCATATATTACAATATGATAAATTTAATTGAAAATCAAGTTTTGTCTTATAATTTATTTCTTAAAAGAAAAGGGTTATTTTTGGGGGAAAAAATTTTTTTAATGTTATATTTTATCGCTTTAGTCTTACCATTATGTCTAGTCTTATTCATGATATAAATAAATAAATTGATTTCTTCAAGTGTTAACTTAAAAATATGCTCATAAACACATTCACTAGAATGAAAATGTAGAAGTGTTTTTACAAATAATGTAAAGCTTGATCATATTTTTCAAGAATGTTATAAAGCTTGTCAGCAAAATTCAAATTAAAAAATGGTGAAAATTTGATCACTTATTTTGGATGACTTTTGTAAAACAAATAGCTTTAATTTAAAATAACAATCTTAAAAAGACAATTTAAAATAACAATCTTAACAATTTTATCAATCTTAAAAAGTATTTTATTAATCAGTATGTGTTTTAAAATCAATATATTGATTTTATCTCATGAGTAAACAGGATTGATAATGCATATAAAACTGATACATATTGTTATCTTAATTTATAATAGATTTTGCAATATCCCAGTATCATAAGATTGCTATATTCTCTCATTTTTCTCATTGATAATTCATGGAAGAATGTTTATTTTTATTGTAAGGAATTAAAAAAATAATCAAATATTTTTTTCTAAAAATTAATTTCGAACTTAAAACATTTTACAAAAAATTTAAAAAAAATTGTTTCCCATGTTGAAAATTCTCAGATACAAATTGCTGGCTTTCTAGATGAATACTTCAAAACAATTCTTTGAACTTTAACAGTTAAATCTTTGCATGTGTGTTAATTTATATATATTAATTATTTATATTAAGATAACAAAATAATTATTTATATCTTAATAATTTTGTTATCTTAATATATTTGGTAAAAGGAATCAGAATTGATATTTTAAAAAATTGTTGAACTTTAAAAATTAAAGAAATAAAAAGTCAATAAAACATTTGTTGTTATTTATATATAAAATAAGCTTTGAATGCATATATGATTAAAATATCTTAATTAATATATTTTGATTTATTGAATGTTGGAATTCAAGTGTTGATATAATATAGTTTATAAACAAAGGTACATTTATTTATTATTTTTAATTATATAAAATGAAAGTGAAGAGCTATAAATGAAACGAAAATAAAAGCTTCACAATAGAGTTTTGAAATGCTTTGTTATGGCTTTGTTTGATTTGAAATATATAATAAGAGTGATTTCTTATAAATTTAGTAAGATTAATATGATAAAATTAGTTTAATTATTTTATGAGGGTGAATATCATATGAATATTTAAGGTTTTCTTTACAATAATTAAGAGTTCATTTTTATTTGCAATAAATGTTTTAATAAATAATAATAGGCTACAGTTCACTTATATTTAATGTTGAAAGGTTTATATTTTCACATTATATTGTACTTAAGATTGATGTTGTTTAAATTTAAATTTCGTTTTAACTGAAATAAAGAACTATATATATATATATATATATATATATATATATATATATATATATATATATATATATATATATATATATATATATATATATGTATATATGAATCAGTATTTTATAAATTAGTTGAAAAATAACTTCAGAACTATTTTAAAAAATTACATGCAAAAGATGTCATTCCTTGGAAAAGGGAAAAAGGAGGATTTGAGAAACCTCGCTAAAGAAATGAGGCTGGGGTAGCAGATGATCTAAAAGTAATTCAACTAATAGGTATTATAACCAAATCTAAAGATTATGATAAAGAATTAGTGAAAAATATTAACTAATAGAACAGAGGGACAGCTTGAAAAAGAAAATCAAGCTGAATTCGAAAGAATTGCCAAAGAAAACGAAGAAGAATAACAGGATAACACCAGGAGGTGCATCCAATCCTTTTTTATTATTTTTATTCTTTATTTTTTTTATTTTTGTCATCCATAAGTGACCTGGGAAATAGGAGGAAATGTAAGGTCACCACCTGCATAGCCTCCCTTTACAGGTGAAAGGCAAGCATACAACGAGGTTTTGCTTGGTTCCTCGAGGGGCTCATTAGCGACACCATAACCCTGGTGCCATTCATCCACCCTGGTTATGATGAATGGCACAGAGCACCTGGTGCCATTCATCATAACCATGTGCTCTGTTAGGCACAGAGCCTAACATCTTGGATTGGGTTACCTTTTTGTATTATCCAGGTGTATTATCACAGCCTTCTCGCCATAGGTGACCCTAACAGGAACCTAAACCAAGTTTAGGTTCCAGGTGTACATCACCTGTGCTACCTGATTACACCCTCACACCACTTTGAGGACAGAATAAGATTTTGTGAGGGAAAGAAGAGGCTAAAACAATTGTTAATGGTGTAAACTTGTATACAGCACAAGCTTCAGATTCATTGTCTTGCTCAATTTTTTTTATTGTTTGTGGCAGAAAAGCAGCTTTTTGTGCCAACACAGGTGCATTAAATTTCATTGCAGGAGAGAGATTTTATATTTTATTGAAAGAAATAGGTTTCATATTTCAAAAGAAGAATATTACAATGATACTTTTTGATGGAAAAGAAAGAAACATCCCAGCTTTAACAACAGTCGTTGCTGAACCCCCGTATATAAATACTCCTGCAAAAAAAAAGAGTTATTGATGAAAGAGCTAGATTCCTTATTAACGGAATGAATAATTGTGGAGTGTGAATCTCCTTATGCAAGTCCTGTGGTATTAGTGCTTTAACAGAATGGTTCCATCAGATTGTGTGTTGATTTCTGCAAGTTAAACTCAACAACTATTCCGGATAACTATTCACTACCTAGAATGGACGATGTATTGACTGAAGCCAAGTCGACAAAATACATGTCTACAATAGACTTAAGAGCAGGTTATCATCAGGTCAAAGTTCATAAATCAGACCAAGGGAAGACTGCCTTCGTCTGTCCATTTGGAACTTTTAAATTTTTATGTATGCCTTTTGGGTTGCGCAATGCACCCGCAACTTTTCAATGTCTCGTTGATAAATTTAGATCTGGTCTCAAAGATGTTTTCGCATTGTCATTCCTTGATAATATCATTATATTATCAGAAACTTTTGATGAACATTTATCAGAGTTGCAAAATGTGTTTGCAAGACTTTCTTTATTTAAACTGAACACTAATAGAAGTAAATGCCATTTTTCTTGTGACAGAGTGAAGTATTTAGATCATTGGATAACTGAAAAAAGAGTAGAAGTGGATGTTGACAAAGTATCTTCTATTCAAAAAATTACAACACCAAAATGTGCTAAAAAAAATTTAGTCCTTTCTACAGACTTGTTAATGGTTTCGTAGATATGTCCCCCATTTTTCTGAAGTTGCTAAGCCCCTTACTGACTTAACTAAAAAGAATAAACAATGGACATGAGGTGACACAGAGCATAAAGCATTTGAAGAGTTAAAAAGATGGTTGATCTCACCACCTGTATTGTCTCAGCCAGATGGATCTAAACCCTTCCTTATAAGAACTAATGCCAGTAATTACGCTCTAGAAGCAGTCCTTATTCAAGGAGAAAGACCGGAAAAACATGTGATTGAGTATGCCAGCCTATTACTCAGTTCGGCAGAAAAAAACTACTAAAGATTCAACTACCAAAAGAGAAGCACTAGCGGTGATACGGGCTCTTGAGAAGTTCCGTGGCTATGTGGAAAATCAAGAAATCATTATTTCATCAGATCACTAAGCCTTGAAGTGGCTTGTGAGTATTAAATCACCATCCAGACCCTTAGCACGATGGGCTCTTCAAATCCAGTCATATAACTCGAAAATTCTTTACACTCCAGGTAGATCTAATGTAATTGCAGATCTTCTGTCCAGACTATTTGATACATTGGACAAATTTGTTTGCAACTTGAACACCTTTTCCCTAGATTTACCATCCCAGAAGTCTAAAGAAATTCGCAAAGAGCAGTTGAAAGATGAAAATATAAGAAAGATCATAGACTGCTTTAAAAGTGGACAAAAAGATGAAAATTATGTGAATTGGACAAGTAGAGGTTATCTGATGAATCAAGGAATACTGCATCTATATTCGCCTGAAACAGAGTCTGAAGAAGCATAGCTAATTGTCCCTTGTCATGAACAAGAACGTGTTTTACAGCAATATCACGATTCTGCCACTGCAGGA
Source organism: Latrodectus hesperus (assembly GCA_037975125.1). Classification (NCBI taxonomy): domain Eukaryota; kingdom Metazoa; phylum Arthropoda; class Arachnida; order Araneae; family Theridiidae; genus Latrodectus; species Latrodectus hesperus. The sequence continues at coordinate 134,454,512 of CM075850.1, read as the reverse complement.
CATTGTGGAGCAGAGAATACGTATCATAAAATTTCTTATAAGTATTTCTTTCCTGGCATGAGAAAGTTCATCGCCGAGTACGGGAAAGACTGTGCTGAATATAACCGGTACAAATCTAACAACCAGAAACCTGGATTACTCAGAATGCCTATTTACTCACAAAGATTTGAGGTGCTGGCAATAGACTTGTTTGGTCTTCCCAGAGACCCCAACAGAGAAAAAATGGATTTTTCTTCTTGAAGATACCAGTACAAGATGGCTCAAACTTTTTGCCCTAAAAGATGCCACAGTTGTCAATTGTTCTAAAATTTTGATAGAAGAAGTCTTCTTACGCTATAGCTTACCTAGAAGGCTAATCACTGACAACAGTGTACAATTCGTCAGTGATGTAATGCAACAAACTTATAACATCCTGGGTATTAAGCTAGAGCTTATACCTTTATACCATCCTCAAACAAATCCTGCTGAACAGAAAAATTGAAACCTAAAACTCAAATTACCAATTCTTGTTGGTGACTCACATGATACTTGGAAGGACAAACTACCCATTATATGTTTTGCTTTAAACAGTGCAAAATGTGATTTTACAGGTCATATGGCAGCTTACCTTCAATTTGGAAGAGAGCTTCGAACCACAAATGATGTCAATCGTGAAATTAGAGCTGCCATTGATAATGATAACTTTGTCGCAGAGATAACACCTTACTTAAAAGAATTAGCATGCCTTACACTCATAATTAGAGAACGTGTAGAGCAAAAACAAGCTGCTAGAAAGGAGTACTTCGGCAAGAAGCCCATTTATTTTCAACCAGGCGATAAAGTTTGGATCACTTCACATTCCATAAGAAAGTCAAAAACCAAAAAATAAAAAATTCATGCCCAAGTATGAAGGACCTTTTATTATAATAACAACTAGATAACCAAATATGTATGTTGCAGATCCTGCTGCCCCTGATCACTACTCGTTACTTATACCAGTATGTTGAAGCCCTATCAGCAATCATGTAGATATAAAGGTCCTATCTCCTTGCCGAGACTTCCGCGGAGCCAGAGGGGAAGTCTACAGCGCCTCCTGTCTACAGCACCACCCATGACGTCATCAACAAGGAAGTGAATCCCTCTTCTGCAACCATAGGAATGACTCTCATGTTTACCCTGTTCCCTTTAACTTTATATCTTTAGATTTAATTTTGCTTTAATTGTAGTATATATATCTGTGTTGATATATATACTACTTGTATTTATACTATACTATTATACATATTATATAGTATACTACTATACAACCTGAGTAAAAACTTTACGACCAGTAAAAATTTTTAAGAAAATGTGAAATGAAATAAAAGGGATTCAAATAATATTAATTATTTAAGTTCATTGATAAGAAATAAATGCTATAAACATAATTTGTAAATACATAATTATCAGAAACATGTGGTTATTTACAAAGTTAGTATTTCTGCCTGAGTAAAAACTTTAGGGCCACTAGTCATTTTTTAAAAATAAATATCATATAATCATGTAATTACCATTGCAACTACCAGCTAGTGACAACTGCAATTTTTTGTCATATGTGTTATACGTTTTTTTGAAATATGGGTGATCTTTGTGAAGATGGCAAAGGGTAAGAAGTTAACTATTAATGAAAGAGGACAGATCAAAGCTTTGTCTTCAACAGGAATGAGAGTAGTTGCACTATTGCATTAAAGATGGGAAGATCAAAGGCTGTAGTCAACAATTTTTTTAAATTGAAAGACTTATTATTGAAAGATTAAAGCTTTGTCCTCGCGTGATGAAAGGAGAGTTTGCAAACTTGCATCTACTAGAAAGTACTCAACCAGGAAACTGATTCCGACGACAGGTGTAAAAGTTTGTCGAAGACGATTTTTAATACAATTAGAAGGTCTGGAAGGTACACTTATGCAGTAAAATTGACTAAGCCTCAGTTACTGCAGAGACACAAAATAGAGCATTTGAACTTTGGCCAGAAAGTCATGACCTGGAACAACCAATGGATAATTTTTTTTTTTTTTTTTGAAAAAAAATGCAATTTGAATGGCCCAGATGGCTGGAATTTCTACTGGCATGATATAAGAAATGCAAAAGAAATATTCTCCAAGCACCAATCATTTGGAGGATCTGCCATGACTTTGGCTGTTTTGCTTACAATGGTGTGGGCTCAATTGCATTTGTTTCAGGTAGAAGGAATTCACAAGGATACCAAAATGTACTAACAAATCATCTTTTGCCAAATGCTGAATGTCTTGCTGGAGAAAATTGGAAATATCAGCAAAACAATGCATTGATCCATTCGAGTAACAGCACAAAATATTGGTTCCAAGTCTACAATGTTGAAACTGTGAAATGGCCAGCTAAATCACCTGACCTCAACCCAATCGAGAACCTTTGGGGTGACTTAGCAAGAAGAGTTTATGCAAGTGGGAGATATTTTACATCAACAATAAAGCTGAAATCTACTATAAGATGAATGGTATAATACCGATCCCACCCTTTGTCAAAAACTCATTTCATCCATGAAAAAAAGAATATTTGAAGTAATTCGTAGAAATGGCTCCTACACAAGCTTCTAAGAATTTGTAATTTTTTCTTATATGTTATTTTCTATGTTGGCCTTAAAGTTTTTACTCAGGCTCAAATATTCATCTGTGTGTTCTGTAATATTTTTTAATAATGAAATATTTTCAAATTAGTTTTTCTACTTTTTTTACTTTTATTTAAGCTTAATAACTATCAATCAAATGGTATTTTAATTCCTCACTTTAAATGTTTCCATTTTCTCAAAAATGTCTACTGGCGTTAAAGTTTTTACTCAGACTGTATATATACTACTTGCAATTGTGTTCAAATTGTACCCTAAATTGTAATACATTATTTTGAGCAATTTAAGGAATTTTTTCTTTGTTTCCATTAAACCTGATAAGTGCTACACTTTTGTTTTTTCACTTTAGGGCTTAGCTGATTCATTGAGACAAAAAGATTTTGCAGATTCTAACAGGATTTCTGTAGAGAAAGAAATTAATAAACCAACTGAAATTGAAATGAACTCTCTTATTCAATGTGTGCAGGACACCTTACAAATTGGCGAGGGATTTATTGAAGTTAGTTTTATACCTAACACTTAATTTTAAGATTTGGCTGAGTATAATATTTTTAAGCTGAGCATAAAAGTTGCATAAATTAAAAATTTGATTGCCTAAATATGTGGATTTTTAGTAATTAAATAAATATAAAATAAAAAAGCATATTAAAATAATATTTTCCATAAATTGCTTCTTGAATTATGACTCATAACAAGAAAATTTACTTTAATTTGAGAATATTTTAAAGTAAAAATCATTTATTAAAAAAAACAATATATATTCAGATTATCATGAAAAACTGATAATTTTTGAGATTTTACATTATTAATTTTTGATTTAAAATGATATAGTTAATATTCAAAATTGGTTTTGGTTTGAAAATTTCTTTATTTTTTAAAGTTGTATTCTCTTAAGAAAATTTAAATTATTGATACTATATTCTTATATTTTTTATTGCATAATATCATTTATATCATGAAAATATCTATAGAATATTCATTCCAGTAATGTAAATGTTTGTTGCTTTGATTCTAATTAATCTTTCAGAAATGCCTTGAATTTTATTCATATGACTCAGAGAAAGTGATTGATGCAATATTAACTGAATCACTACCTGATCATTTAAGACATGTGGATAGAAATTTAAAACGGTAAGAAATTGTACATATAAAAGTGCATAAAGTTTAAAAAACTATTGTTATCACATATTTCTACCTTAAAATGCTATTTAACTTAGAAAATGTAACAACTAACATTCACTTATTGTTGATAATTTTAAAAACATTTTAATGCTGTAAAAAATGTAACAAATATGTTATATTTAAAACTTATTATTTATGTATACAAGTAATTTTGAATATAAAATAATAACAAAAATTTGCTTTTGCCATGTAAAATTTTCTATATTTCAGTACTAGTTATACATTTCTGGGTATTTAAAAAATGAATTAATTTGATAAAAGTAATTTTAAAGTGTATAGAAATCTGAGTGATAAATAATTTAATATTTCTATGTACTTATAGCAAATGTTGTGTACTAAATTACCGTTATCACATGGTGGTTTGCAAGGAATATTTTTAATTTAAATAATGTATTATTTATTACATTGTGCTGTGTATTAATTTTTTTCTACCCAGATTCCAACCTGACAATAGAAGCAGAAACTGGCTTGGTTTTTTCTAATTAAATACTACTTTTAATTTAGCAATAAAACTACAAAACTAAAATACATTACATTCATACAAAATTTAAATACTAATGTTATTTGAAATCTACAAGCTTAACCAACAACATGGTTAAGTCCCCACATGGTATTCATAAATTACACTAATAAATTAAAGTAATAAGGTAAGTGGTACCACAATGAAAATTAACTGGCTGGAAAATTAAATTATAAAAAAAATAGACATTGAGTTACTGAAGAAAAGTTCTTGTACTTGGCCTGAGCATTTTGAGGATTTCAATAACTCCTTCAGTTCGGCAGTTCCTTTGCTATTCCCAGTCCAAATTGTAGAGAATATATCTTTACCAGTCTGATAGCTCCCAGGGTTATCTCACTTCAATTTTGTTATCTTTCAGTCTTTTGGAATATCTGGATCATCAGAATTAAATAATGAGCAAAGTTTTTTATTTTCTGCACCATAGAATTTAGGCTTATGCCTCTGCGTTTTCTCTCATTCCTCCCACTTCTCAAACCCTCATCTGTTTTCAGCCTCTTTCACTCGCTCTATCTGGAACCGTATTCCTAAATGATGGGATGATGGGGAATGATATGAGATACACTCTTATGGGTGATTGATTTAAATAAAAAGGGACTTACAGCCTGGAAAAAAAATCAGCAATTTAGTTAATTTACAAAAAATATCCAGCTAGTGAATACACCACCAATAATCTTCCTGAAAAAAATATCGAAGTTTATTTTCCTCACATTTACAATTAATTAAAAACAGTTACAATCTAGAATACATCTTTAGAGAAGAGGTAGCGAATCTCATCTCCGCCAAAAAGGAAACATTTCTTTGGCAATCGCAGCTTTGCAGAGCAAATGCAACCTTTATCTGTTCTGTAACATGTCTTACCCTAAAAACTTAATCAATTTATATATTATATTTATATAGTACTTAAATTATCTAGGCATGGCTTCTGTTTGTTTTACAGATTTTTTAATTTTATTTTAGTATATCCCCATTTTCTACTTAGAACCATACTTAAGATTTCCAATTAGAAATAACACATAAAGTATACATTTATTTACACACAATGTAATCTTGGCTGAATTTAAAATACAAAAAACTTCTTACTGACTCCTAAAATTCATAAATCCAGTAAGCATTTTTATAAATAATTTAAGATATAAGAACATATTTACAAAACTATTTATTACAGTAGATACACAATCATATATTAATGATTGTATAAACCATTTAATCAATCCGTAATGTTCTCTGTTCATATTAGTGCTACAGTTCTATCGAGTGGAACGAGTATTATAATTATGTTTTATTTTTCGAGATGTTCCAGAATCATATTTTGGGACAAACGAAACTTCTTTATTTGGAATTGACATGGAGCTAGTGCTCTGAAATGGCACTAGCTCCATGTCATGGGCTAAAAACATATACTTCTTTACCTTTTCTTGCTATCCTTAACCATGAGGGAACTATGGTATTTTCTTGTATATAATCCACAGCAGTATATTATCCACAAGCCCCTTTTTCCAAGCAAAAGAAAAAAAGCATAGCAGAGTCTGCAGCAATTTTTCCAACAGACAGTTGAAAACATATACTGCTGATAATTTGCTGCCAAATAAAATGAAAAATACTCACTTTGATTAAAAATATAATAAATTCTACAGAAAAAAATATTTATAATGATAAAGATCAGTTTGAATCCATCTCAACGTAAAGTGTGATTAACTGATATGAAAGCACGACATCACTCAATACCCGAGAAGATTCTAGTAAAATTTATCCTTTTTTAGATTTTAATAACTTTTAAAACGAGGTTAGTCATATTTTAAAAATAAACTATATTTATTTTGTTAATACTTAAATGGAAAAAAATGGATTATTTTATAATTGCGCGTGGACTACCTTTTTTCTTTTGTACTGCACATGCTTTGTTTTTGTACTTACACTACACATTTGTCGACATTGTTTTCTCTTGCCTTCTCTATAGTTTTCAGTTTAAAATTTGCTCTGTAACTTAATAATTTTCACTTCACTATGACGTTATACAAATTTGAATGTTTTCAGAACAATACAGTTCAGGTCAAGACATAGTATAAAATGACATTAGTGAATTACAACTTCAATACCGTTCAGAGGAACTAAATTCTTTTTTGAACATAATTGGACAATGCTGTTTATAGCTAAAATAAGTCAATTAAGCTGTAGTGCTATCTGTTATTTATTTTATGAAGCATAAACAACATTTCTTTCAAAACTTCATTGTAAGTTTTTCTGATGAAAATATTTTTTATCAGATTATCCGCACGGGCGCATAATACGCATAAGGAAATTTGCAACTTTCTTAACACATGATATGGATTATATACAGGAAAATATGGTAATTTTATTTTCCTTATTTGTGTGAGTGGATTGCTGAGGTGTAGAATAAATTTTGTGTAAAATCGAGAATATAAGTCGATCATTAATTTTTAAAAGTTGATCTATATGAACAATTTGGGTTGTAGAGGGTTCTTTTATGCATGCTATTTCATAATTCACAAGTGTTTTGCTTTCTGAAGACTCTAAAGAGGCCTACATTTGGTCACATTAGTTTCCTTGAAATTTCTAGTTTCGTTTTGGGAAGATATAAACATATTACGTAACCTATTTCTATTTGTTTAACAACTGCAGTCTTATGATGATAGAATTCCTTGTTTTTCTACAGATTCTATTTAATTATTTATAACAGTTTGAAAAGAATTTTACAAACATACAACCAGATTTCCAGCATACTCTCGGACATTCGCATAGTTATAAGATACAGGTGCAGACATTACAGAATACGGTAATTGGATATTCCTGCCATACAAGAGATATGATGGTGTTTCATTTGCTATGCAAGTTTGCCGATCTATGAGCTAGCATGGCGAAAGGTACACCATTCCCAGTCTGTTTGAGTAGAATTTACTGAATGGAATAATAAATTAATTAAAATTGATTATGTTTTTCGGCCATTCCATCACTCTGAATGGTGATATGAAGTAATAGTGTTTTTTAATACCTATTTTCAAATACCCCTCAGGAATGGACTTAGAGATAAAGTTAGAGCTTCTATCAAAAATTATATAAGAAGATACACCGTGTCAACTAATAAAATCTTTTAATATTCTAGCAGCGGTTTCACTTTTTATACCTGGTGTCGGTAACGCTTCCTGCGTGTAAAATAATCTAAAATCACCAAGATATACCTATTTCCTGAATAAATTAAGGGAAGTGGACCCAGAGCATCAATATCTATGCATTTCATGGGTCGTTGAGTGACTGCAACATGCTAAAATGGGGCTAGTTTTTCGGGCTTATGATTTCTCTTTTCAACACAAAAAGGACATGATTTAACATAGTTTAAAACATGTTTATACATATTACCCCAATAAAAATTTTTGCTATTTTTGTTCAGTCTTTTAAAATCCCTGATGGGTTGCTATTGGGGAATCATAAAATTGATGTATTATTTCTGATACTAAAGTTAGGAGTACTACTAATTCATCTTTGGTGTCACCACGAAGTTTGGGAGAATTTATTCAGTAAAGAATTTATACATAAAATGGGTATACAATTAAGATTTCTTTTTTCAAAAAAAAAAAAAAAACATATGATTAGGTGATGGTGTCTCCTTATTTTTAAAATAATTAATAATTTGGTGGCATTTTGGATCCTTTTCTGAGTGAATTTTGATTCAATGTTTCATTGTGGAGTCAAAATTGTAGTTGGAAGCTCTTATTTCTATTGCGTTTACACCCCTGGACAGTTAATCTGCTGTAATATTTAATTTTCCTGGTTTATGTCGAAAGTGGTTGAAATGTTTGGTGTAAGGTGTTTAGCAGTATATGCCATTTACTCTTTTAAATTTATATACAATGATATAATCATATTGTTGCAGAGTCATTACCCACTTAGCTATTCTAGAAATTGGATCCCACACTTTGAGTTCAAAGGAAAGACTTGCTTGATTGCAATATATGATAAAAAAAATTTCGTACAAATATTGTTTAAAGTGGGTAACGCCGAATACCGCGGTGAGCATCTTTTTTTTCTAATATTCTATACTGAATTTTCGCATCTTTTAGTTTTTTACTGGTGTATGCAACAGGATGTGGGAAGTCATTTTCGTCATATTGGCAAAGAACCACTCCTAAAGTATATCTTGAAGCTTCAGTACTTAATGTAAATTCCTTTAAAAAAAATCCAGTAGCTTCAAACAAGGTTCAGAAATTAAGCAGTTTTTCAAAGTGTCAAAAGCATACTGAGTTGAATCAAATCAAATGAATCTATCATCATTTTTTTGTCAAATTTGTTAGAGGTAATGCTATTTTAGCATCATTTTTTATAAACTTTTGGTAAAATCCTCTAACTTGTTTACAAGTGGTTGGGACTTTGAAATCTAACGTGTTTGATTTTCTAACTTGTATGTAAACTATCCCTTTTGAAACAATAAAACCCACTTAGTACCTTTAAAAAATTGTTTAGAAAGTTTAACTTTTAATTTATGTTCTTTTAATTTCTTATAAACACTAAACATAATGTATTTAAATGATTGTCTATAGAGTCAGAAGAAGTAATTGTCACAAATGAAGCTTTATATATGTCCTTAGGATTAATTTTCATTTGAAATAACCCACTACATAAATCCATGCAAGAAAATAGAGTAGAGTTTCCTAAATTGTCCACTATATTAACAATAGGAAAAAAGTCTGGTATAGTTTTTCATTTAATTTCCTGAAGTCGGTACAAAGTCTAAATGAACCATCTTTCTTTTTGACATGCACTGGTGTGCTATAAGGGGAATTGCTTTCTTTAATAATTCCTATATCTAGTAATTAGTTGATCTGTCTATTTAATTCCTCTTTTAGGTGATGAGGCCAATAAAATTTTTGCCTAACTGAAATATCATCTGTCAAATTAACTTCATATTGTATAGTATTACAACCCTCCAAATCTTTCTTAGAATGAGCAAAAACATTTATATTTTTTAAGTAGAGGGAGCAATTCACTTTTCTTATCTTCCGATAGATGAAATAAATGTACCTTTCCTCTCCAAACTTTGAAATCATCACCTATTTCTTCAGTGGATAAACTATTACATTCTTTAGTATCAATTTTTGTTATTTGTAAAGGTTCAATGGAAACCACACTTGTCTTCTATTGATACTGGATTTACAGAGCGAGCAATCCATACGCTCTCACCCATATGATCATTTGCTGACTCTAAAATCAAATCTAAATTTTGAATTTACTTTTGTTTTGTTTTAATTTCTATAGTTTATCAATTCCTGGTAACAAATTAATTTTGGTAACGGAAAATCCAAAAATACAACTATTGTTATTTTATATGTTCACAACATTAGTTTTTCATTCGCCACTGTCAGGATTCTGGTAATTCCATTTAATTGAAGTAGTTTTATTGTGTAATAGTTTTTGCCTAGAGTCAATTATCATTTTATGTTGTACAAAAAAAAATCATTACTTAGTATTAATTTAAAATTTTTTTAAATACTATCTTTAGTAATATAGAAAACACTTTGAAATTCAGTATTTCTTAATTTTTAAAGTTACTTGTTCTTCAATTTCTAGCACATGATCTGAAATACCTTTAATTTGAAATTTACATTGTGAGAGAATTACACTACTTTGATTAGCTATCATTTAAAAAAATTCGCTTGATTAAGTTACAAGGTGCACTTGAACTAATAGAGCCTTTACTTTTACATTATTTATTGTGACTTGAAATACTGGCAATTTATCATTTATTGTGGATGTAGCAAATAAAGGCACCTGTGTGAATTTATTCTTGGAGTAGTGAGATGCAGTTATCTCTACCTCTACTGTTAGTTTAAACAATTTCCTCTGATTTCTCTACCTTTTTGGAAATTATTTCGCTTGTTGGAATATCAACATCTTTGCGTTTCATGTCCGATTTTACAGCAGAAGGAACAAAAGGGTATTCTACATGTGGCTCTATCATGCCCATGTTACTTACTTCTGATATAAATTAAGTATTCTTTGATTTCTATTTTGTGTTGGGATTTGGCTTACTTTTAATTCAACTATTTGAGCTCATAAGTCATTAATATTTTTATAAACATTCCTGTATTTCTAAGTTTTTTTCTGTGTTATATATGATTAATGACATTAATTCACTTATTGCATTTATTTGAGTCTCATTATGAATTGTTTCAATTTGTGTAGTAAGCAGTCTTTTTAAAAGCATGCATTTCTCTAAGAGAATGACATGTTTCTTAAATTCACTATGGTCCATGAAAAATATAGGCGTTATTCCTCTTAAAAATTTGGGCTTAAGGTAATTTTTTGCCATGAACAATAATAAATCGAATCTATGTTGCTCAAATTGAGGACTTTGTTCTCTAGAAACGCATTTATACGATAAAGCTTCGATTTGAGAAAAATATCTTCGTACTGATTCTGACAGTAACTGATAACTCGTAGTTAAACGAGATATATTTGTTATCATAGAGTGACTGAAACTAAACCTATCACAAAGTGCTGCACAAACATTTACATATGAATTCTTGATTCATTTGTAAATACTCTTAATTCATATGTAAACATTAATTCATATGTCAGAATGAATTCTTAATTCAAATGTAAGTCTGACAAATTCTTAATTTTGAAATTAATAATTTATCTGCTGGGTGCCATGAACAGGGATCACTAATTTTATCTATTCTGGTCGAAAACTATGATAATGGAACAACTACTATCAAACACAGAAATATTATTCAGAAATTCATCAATATTGGGAGTGTTTAATAACACAACTCTTGAAGTGGTTTGAGTCTAGCTATTCATAATTACATTAATTAAAAATATATTCACCTTAACAAATATTAAAAATTTAGAAATTTCATATAATTATTTATAATAATTTTCACAACAGTTATAACTTTCCACTTAATATAAATTAAACACAATAAGATTACTGAAAATAATTAAGTAAAGAGATGTACCATATGCATACCTTCAATAGCCAGTCATATTTAAAAACAAGCCAGAATCTTATTCCATTTTCAGTTTTTGAAAGTTTACTTTAAATGGCACCATTTTGTTGTGTATTATATTACCATTATCACATAGTGTTTACAAGTAATATTTTGAATTTAAATAATGTATTATTTGTTACATAATGTATTATTAGAAATGTATTACTATAATAATGTATTATTAGAAAATCTCTGCAATATCCTAATTTTTAGAATTAATGTTTCATAAATAAATAGATTTGTAATTCTTCACTTTAAATAAATCATTTTTTTAAAAATAAATTAAAATCACAAGTTTTTATGCTGAATATGATTAAATTTTCAATTCTCTTTGATGTTTATAAAAAATATTTTTTAGATGAAAATTATTTATCAATTTATTATATGCTTGAACATTCTGAGTAATTCCTCAAGAGGAATTATTTATTGCATTACTATTTCTAACCATTTTTTAAAATATATATCAGTCTATTCTAATTGTTCATTATGAAAACAAGTTTCTTCAGGTAAAATTTATTGTATCATTAAATACTGCTTTGCAGGTAGAGTAGCCATTGAAAATGAAAAATAACGAAAATATAAATTTAATACATTCACTTACATAAGTTATATGTTTTTGTTTATGAAACAGTAAGGTTATATTGTTGTTACTTTTAACTCCTGGACAAGCCAATCTCACTGTGTTGTTGGCTTTGCGAATTTAAATCAGTAGGGTATATCTTTCATTTAACCAGGGCTCCATAAAGGTGAAAGTATGACTTTGCTCTAAACTCCACCGATAGATGGCACCACCAGAGGATCCACTCCCTCAATTTTGACATTGATCTGAAGGAGCAAGAAATTTTGTCCAGACCATTATTCCCATGCTAACTGTTCAGTGACTGACTACAGGACTTTCGATTACACAGATTTAACAAGCATATGTTTCAAGATGTATTCGGTGGGTCTGTGGCTGCATAGGCAGTTGAACCCCGCCATTCCGGATGGAAGGCCAATGTCCTGATCACTAGGCTACCACGCCCTAAGTTATATCATATTTTTATATTAAAGCATACCCTTATCTGCATACAAAGCTCATAGAATTTGTTGATTAATTTCTGCAAAATCAAGTTATTGGCATTTCTTCTGTAAAATGATATCCAAGTCTTTGAAGTTGAGTGGAAATATGAAATCTTTACACATAGTTAGGTTGCAAGCACTCAAAGATTTTCAATTGATTCATGTATTCTGATCACTAAATGGGCACGATTTCCTCATGCTCCAAATAGCCATTAAAAATTGCATCACTATGGAGCTAAGTAATGTCTTTTAAATGAAAGTATACCAATAGCTGCTGTATGTAGTATTACACTGAGGTTTAGAATTTTGTTTGAATAGTGTTCATTCATCACAGACCTCCTTGTGTTATTGTGCAGGTCTGTTCAACTTATATGTATCCCATTAAAATCCTTTCTATCATGATTCCTGCACATTGCATTGCATGACGTTGGATTATTGATTGGATTGAATTGCATGAGACGTTTGATTGAGGCAAATCTTAACTCATCTGACAATGTAATTATTCCACAATCAAACACAATTAAATTGATGTCTTTGGTCAAGACCCTAATTTGGGTGAATAGAGGAAAACAAATTTATGGTATCTTGGCTTACAATCCATTACTGTGTAGTCTACACAAAATAGTAACAGATATGAGATTACCAATGTTTGTTGTAACCATAGTTGCCCCACATGTGTTAGTTGTTCTTTGATTCCACTTGCTTATGAAAATATATGGTTTATTCTGTAAGTATTGTAATATTTAAGTAGCGATACATATCTTGCAACAATTAATATAATTAACTAGTTTAGAATTATTTGCATGGTTCTGTTATGTCAGTATGATAAATGCTTAAGAACTAACTTTTTAAATCTTTTTATTAAAATCAACCATATATCATAATCTAATCAATTTTTCTCAATCATCAATATGCAATTTAAAATTAAGACTCATGTTAGTTAAAATTAAATATAAATTTTATGTTTTAATTTATAATTAGCATAATATTCAATGTATTTTGCACATTACAAAAATCTTAATTTTTAAATTTTATGTCAATATATTGCAAACGTCATGATAGAAAATTTATCAGGGTATAGTAATGGGTTATTTTATAAATTTCTTAAAAATTAAATTTGTTGCGTTTAAGTGTAAATTCACAACCCAAAAAATTTTATTGTATTGTGTTCTATATTCTTACTTATTTCTATTTTAGAGAAAACAAATCTGGAAATTATTCTGTTTCATCTGAACTAAAAAATGCTTTTCAAAATGATGTATTTTCAAGTAATGATGTTGCTATAGAAAATATACATATTGGAAAAAAGTAAGAAAATAATCTTAAGCACATAATATTTTCTAAATCTATATAATATGAGTTCATATTAATTTACTCTTCACTTTTGTATTGTTTACTTAAAATCAACATAAAATGACTGACATTTTATATTTAATATTACTATTAGTAGGCATTAGAACAGTGTAAATAATTGCTAATTTATGTTGGAAAATTACATATGTAATTGAATTCAACTTTAAATATTTCTCATTGTTTTCATCATCTCTAGCAAATGCATAATTTATGATAAATTTTCTTTTTAAACTTTTGAGATTAAAAATTCAGAAAAAGAAGTGGCCGATTCCTATAATATTATAGTCATTTATAACTGCTTGAATTACAACATTTGCAAGGTTTACCAATTTCTGAATTTCTTTGAAATTTGCAGAAATTCTGTCCAGTTCAAAAATTTTTTCCTTCCTTTAAAATATTTTTCTTCCACAAAACTTTTTTTTAAAAACTGCTTTTAAAATCATTGTGTATTTATTGAATGCGTTATTTTCCTATCAGTTTAACTCCGATTTATGTTTTACTGATTTTATACTGTTCACAATAATAATCTTCATTTATATATGTTTTAGATTGTATATCTTCTATATATATTATATTAGTGTGAGTTTAAAAATCTCAGAAGTGGATATGGAAATTACCCTAAATGAGAAATTTACCTTGTCTGTAATTCTTTATTGGAAAACTAATATATAATAATATTCAGGGACTAAATTTTATTAATTATTTAATGCATTTAATTGTTGCTTGAGTTTGTATACTTTTAATAGACAATTAGAGGGAGATTAAATTTTATGTGACTTTATTGTTTCAATGATCTCAATATTATGCAAAGAAGATTTTTTTATTAATCAAGCTCTTGCAACCTTAAGTTATGCCTAGCTCAATTCAGTAATAAACAGAATGATCACCTTTTCAAATATTATAAACAATAAGAAAGCTTGATTGTGCTTCTGATGAGAAGTGATTTTACAACATCATTGTACTAAAATGTCAATTTTTTAAATAAAAAATTTATTTCCTATGATTTTTTTATTAAATGTCCTTAATTCCTGTGTTGTATTTAAAATACATGAGAAAAATCACTACCTAAAGATGATCAAATTATAAAGCAGTGGATATTGAATATCTTTATTTTATTAAATGCACTACTGAAAAAGAGAAAATTAATCTTTTTACTTATAGGACTTGCTTGTTCTAAAAATTTTAGTTTATTTATATTCTTAGTGTAATCAATTATTCTAGCAGTTTTTATCTTACATTATTTACTTTTTCTCTTCCTATATTTCTTATCTTTAAATTGTTCATTGAATATTTTAAGCAATATATTTCAACTAGAAATTTTTAAAATGAGAGCAGTATTTATTCTAATCTTTATTGAAAAATAAAATTCTTTATTGATGCAAAAAATTTAAAAAATGGAAGAATTTAAAATTTTAAGATATTGATTATTAAAAAGAAATAGCTTGATTTTTATTTATAAAATTAAATTATATTACATATTTAGATTTTTTTTAACTTTTTCTAACTTTATAAATATTAATATTTAAATTTATTTAATCTTTCTTTTATTGATACTTTGTCCTTAGTGGACAAAGTATCAATAAAAGGTTAGAGGGTGATAAATCAAACGTTATTTAAAATATCAAAAATTAATATTTTATTTACTGTTAAATACTTTTAAATAAGAAATTGGAATTTAAATTCAAAGCTATAAAGTAAATTTTTAGAAAGTGATTACAATGTTAAATATTTAAATCAGTAAAAAATCAATAGTTTCTGGTTTCATTTTAAATTTCTTTATTTTCAACATTCTTGCAACACAACCAAGGAAAATTATTCGACATACTTTTAATACTGTTGAATAATTTTTCTTGGTTGTATTGCAAAGAATTTACAATTATTGAGGACATTGATCTTTTAAACAAAAGAAATAATTAAATTTTTTGAAATTTGTGACTCAATTGTTTTATTTATTATTGTGAAGTTTTATTTATATTTTAGATTTTAAAAATTAATTTTAATAATAGTGATTCTAAAATTTTCTAAATAAAATTCCATAATGTCAGTGAAAAATGTATTTTCAAGTTATTTTATAAACATATTTGCAATTTTTATCAAATCACAATTGCATAAAGTTTCTTTTTACTGTTATGTAAAAATAAATGTAATTTAATTTTCTGTTTCTTCTGCAACACCTTAGAAAAATTCATTTTAATTCTTAATAGAAGTTTTTTTTTTTTTTTGTAATTAACTTTGTGTATATCATATTTTTCCTCGGTTTATGCTTCTTACTAAATCCCTTTCAAGGAATATCTGTTTTAAATTATTACTTATGTTTCTGATTCATTCCTGCGAATATTTTGTCCTAAATTATTAAAAAATTAAGATGTAGTTTAATTTTATGTAATTAATTTAATAGAAATAAAACTCCAAATACATATGATGCATTAGAAAATAGTAGTGAATCAGAACTCATAAAACAACGAACTTTGGCATATGGCGCAGAAGAAACAGAACTTGAGTTAAATTTGTATGAAGATGAATATGATGACACTTATGATTCATCTATGGTTGGCTTAAAAGAACCTCCTCTTGAAGATGAACCTGATCCTAGTGATGATGACCAGGTAGTAAAACACATTTTTAATTTTATTAAGGACATTTAATTTTTTTTAATTTTATTACTCAAAATACTATTAATAAAACTCTGTTATCACATTTTGTATTTAATTATGGTATTTATATGAAAATTCTCTTTTATAAATTTTAATATAAATTAAACATGTTATAATACTAAATATTTTAAATAATACAAAGAAGCCAATTTGTAGTGAATGCATTGGTAATAATAAATTTCAAAATGGACCTTAGAAAAATGAGTATGTAATCAAAAATTAAGAATAATACTTATATTCATCAAAATGTTTTACGTAATTACCCAGCACCTTCGGCCTTTCTTGGACAGTTACTGAAAAATAGCTCTTCAAAATTTCATTTTAATAATCATCAACTTCCCAAAAAATGTAGAAAGAGAAAGAATTCTTTATTGATAGAAACAAATAAGAATCTGAAGGGGATATGTCAAAATTATATGATGAAAATTTTAAAATTTCTCAGCTTTGTTAGAAAGTACTGCTAACGTATTATTGACTAGTTATGCTACTAAAATGTTTTAAGCTATCATGGAATAATTTTTTAGGATTCAAATCTTTAATGGACCAGTAAATGGATGTTTGGCTGATTTGATTGCTTCATTTGCAGTATTTATGACTTATAATGATGAGAAGTTAAAATATGTACATGTGTCTGGCTTTAATAATTCATAACAGAGCACACCTATCATATCCCACCACAAGCATATTGAATAACTCAACTTGGTGTTCCTATTATTGCTTCATTCATTTACCATTTTTTACATTTCAAATTATCATAGAATATTCATTTTTCATATTCAGTCATTTTTCCAAAGAAGGATTTTCTTTGTTGCCCATTTAACTAATTCATATACTTCACTACATACTCCATCCTTGTTCCTCCTGCTCAATAAATTTAGGATTAATCTTGTTTTCTGAATATTTTCACTGCATTTTAATATAATCTTGTGATGTTCCTTATTATTTAAAAAAAATTTTTTATGTAACATAACAAGATTATTTTGATGAAAATTTAACATTAATTTTTAAAACTTCTTTTCTAAAAAGGAAGCTGGCTTCAGTTTTATTTTTGATGAAAATGTTTTGAATGGAGTATCACTTAATGCCCAGTAAGAAATAATTTTGAAAATATAGAATATCTTTCATTTCCATGCATCATCACATTTTATAATATTCATGTTATAACATCTTTTGTTAGCATTTATACCATCAAATTTTAACAGTTACATGAACAAAATTGTTTCTTAAAATTTATCTTAATTTCTTAAATTTAAAATTTGGAACTTGAATATTCACAGTTTTATAAATCTTTTCATTATGTCGGTACTTTTAGTAAATTCTCTGAAATGAAAATTTTAATATAAAAAGTGGGTGTTAATAATTTTGGATATTATTTCTATCTCTTATTAAAGCCTGATATCATTTGATAAATATTGTTGTGGTTGTTACTTATCTCAGGTTGTCTAGCTAGGCTAGACAAATCCCATGAAACCAAAAATATCTAAAATGTCTAAAAAATGTGATGGGTCCTGAAGGACATCGTCTTTTTTAAAATTTAGGCAGGTTAAGATATGTCCAGGGAAGCCCAAATTGACAGAACACCAAGGACAGTCTGGAAATGTCTTTTGCCCCTGCTGAAAGGTGATTCCTCTCGTGTGCCCTCTCAGATAGCGGGAAAAGGCAGTTTGATAAGATCTTGGTCTAAGATTGAAAGTCTTACCCAGTCTTTTGGTGAAGTACCATGGATGGTTGGGAGAAATTTTCATAAGCTTATTGAATCATCAGTTTTTGCCAGGGAAGAAATCTCACTAGATGTGAGCTCTTGTCCTGGGTTGTCAAGTATACTGATAAATATTAATCTAACTTAATAAAACATAAAAATTGTATAACATAATGTTCTGCTTTTAAAATGAATTTTTCAATTGTAAAGTAAAAGAACTTTTAAAAGATAGATTCTGTACTGAAATAGTATTGAAATATATAGTTAAAACTTTCTTTTTGAATAATTTTTACACATATAAACTTATTAAAGTGGCAGTTAAATGTTTTTTGATTCCTTCTCTATAAAAATGCTTAAAATGTAGAATCTTCTCTCTAAGATTCTATATTTTAAACATTTTTGATTTTTACCAAATTGTTCATGTTTCTTTATAATTTTTTAAAGACATTTTGTATTAAAAAGGATTAGAATAATTTTTTTATATTAAAAAGCCATGTTTTTTTTTATCTAAATAAAACATTGGTGACTTTAGTTTTATTGTGTTTAAAAAAAATAAATCTATAACTGATAGACAGGAAAATTAATTTATATTCATTGCTTTATATAACATCAAATTATGATTATGTAGTATTTTTATTTATTATTTGTTTGTTATTCAGCTTCCTTGTTTTTGTTTGTGTAACAATTACATTTTAAAAAATTCTAAAATTATTGTACTTTAAATATAACTTTTTGCAGATCTCTATTTCGTTGAATATCTCAAAAAAATAAAAGCAAATAATACTAGTTCCAGAAATCAGACAAATCAGACTTCAGAAATGAAACAATACTAGATCAAACCAGACAAAATTATTTGAAAAATATATAGTTTGATTGAAATGATAAAAATCTTTGCTTGTAATTTGTAATAAAAAATAACTTCATATACTTACAAATTTTTTATTAGTTTGTAAATTTTCATTCAAAAATCAACCTTTCACTTGACAAAAAATTCAAAAGATTGTGTTTAAAAAAGTTTAATTTAAAAAAATAGAAATTCAGTTACTAATTTTCAAGTAAGCCTATTACATTGTTCTCTCAGAAGAAGAGTTTGTGGAAACAATGTTTTCGGAATTATTGCTACTTTAAATGTAGATTTTAAGTTAAAAGATTTGTATTCCTACTTTATTTGCAGATTTTTAATTAAATATTTTGTGTATAAATGAGATATTAATATATGTCAATATAATAAAAGATTGAATAAAAAATTAGAAAGAAATATATGTATGCAAATATATAATGATTTAAAGTATATTAAATTGTATTCAATAACTTTTGATGAGATGTAAATAACTATGCACAACTAGCAATTTTTAAGCAATATAAAACAAATAATATATTGAAAGAAGAGCTATTAGAGGCAAAAGTATGTTTTGAGGGCATCAGTGTAGTATATTTAAAATATTCTGTATTGACCAAATATTTTTTGCAGCCCATATAGAGATAAATAAACTTTAGTTCTATTTAGTAGCCTAAGCAGAATATTTGAGTCTAAATGAATTTCTTTATTATAATATACAAAGTCTTATGTGTGATGATTTGCTTTTTTAAGATGTTAAAAATTTGTCAATATAAAGCCAATTGTAATAAAACTTTTCAATTTCTGCCTTCAGATCTTAATAATATAAAATTTGCACAATTGTTAGAAAAAATTGATTGCCAGTATTCCGGGGTTATAACATATGATAATTATTGATGACTCAATTATGATAAGTTCTTAATCAGTTTGTCAATTTATTAAAAAAATAGATATTTTTGAATGAAAAAAAATAATTATAAAAAATTTTTAAATATATATTGGTTAAAGAACTGCCTAATATTTCAATTAACTGGATAAAACGTTTTATGGAAATAGACAAATATTGATTCATTACATTGGCCGTTGATTGGCTGTCATTTGACACGACGACTGTTGTGTAATAGCTATTTAGTAATCGTAGTGGCTGTGTGCAATGCGAGCCTTTATTTATTTCTTTTGTCAAGTTAAACTTGTGATTTAATTAAAGAGTAAACAGAACTCTATTGTGCAAAATAACAAGCCTCATTATGTCTGTGAAGAAGCGAAAAGTAAGTGATGAAAATTGTGCATCTAATGAAAAATGGGAGTTAGACAATCTGATCTGCAACAATAACAATAAAATTCAGTGTATGATTTGTATACAAGTTTTGTCAGTGAATAAGGAATTCAATGTGAAACGGCACTGTACTTTTTGACATGAAGAAAAGTATAAAAAAACAAATCGGTGAAGCAAGAAAAATTATTGTACCTGAATATAAAAAAACCACTACAATCAAACAAGTATGTTTTCAAAAGTAAGTACAGATAATGAAGAAAGTTTGGTTGCTTCTTATAAAGTTTATTTACTATTAGAAAAACCATTCTGTGGTGGGATTTTAATTTTAAAAATGTGCATTTCAATGGCTCAACGCTTCATGCAGCCAAAGTTTGCGGAAAATTTTAAATCTGTAGCATCATCTCACCAAACAGAAGCACAACAAGTAGATAATATGGGTGAATATGTTTCAAAAAATTATGTGATTGCATTTTGGATTGTGATTACTACTCAATATGTTTGGATGAAAGCACCGACCAGACATCAGTCAATTATTAATATTTATTCATTGCATTTCAAAAGATTTTACTATTACGGAGGAAATGTTAAATTTGATACTGTTACCTGGAACAACTAAAGGCACAGATATCTATCTAGCTGTCAATAAAACTGTCATAGACTGCGGAGGATTTGAAAAATGTTCTTGCATTGTAACTGATAGAGCAAAAGCTATGATGGGAACAATGACAGGATTCATGGGACTTCTTAAAGAAAATACATTAATTGCCTGTTGTTTCACTGCATCTTACACCAGGAAGCCTGATGTGGAAAATCTTTACATCAAATAAATGCCATGAAAGATGTTAGAATAACAAATCTCATTAGAGGCAGAAACAAAGTTTTGACTCATAGAAAATTTCGAAATTTTTTAAGTGAAATTGTTTCAACCGATGGAGATTTGTTATTACACTCCAAAAAAAGATGGCTTAGTGCTGGGTGCTGCCTTGAACGTTTTTTTGCTTTACAAAAAGAAATACCTTTATTTCTAATAAATGAAATAAAATCAGACGCTTTTTAACTGCAAAATTGTATGCAAGATACTTTATTCTTGGCTGATCTTGCATTTTTAACTGATATGACACAACACTTGAACGAATTAAATTTGAAGTTACAAGGTAAAAGACACAATATTGCCAACTTGTATGAATATGTGAATGGTTTTAGAAATAAACTAAAATTGTCCAATACGTCACTGGAGCAGAATGATTTTTCTTTTTTTCCGAGTTTTAGAGAACATTACACAGATATAAAAAATTTAGAAGATGTACCTTTAAGGATCACCTGAAATATAATGACGATGTAATTGTAAAAGTTTGAGCAGTGATTTGCAGATTTTAAAGAATTTGAGAGTGATATATCATTTTTCACTCATCTATTAACAATTGCAACTGAAAGTGTAAACACTAATTATCAAATGGAATTATTTGACCTACAATCAGATCCGTTTCACAAGAGCAGGACAGAGTCTGGAATAGATTTTTTTAAGCTCCTTGGCATGCATTTCCCCAAATTAACCAATCTTGGCTTAAAAATGGGTTTGATGATGGGCAGTACCTATCTTTGCGAAAGAGTGTATTCCACAATGAATTTTATGAAATCTAAATATAGATCTTCACTGTCAGATAACTCAATTACACATGCACTGCATCTGGCAACAACTAATATTAATGTTGATATTGAAAGGATTGTAAAAGATAAATTAATGAGTACTACAATATAATGTAATAGTAATAAAAGTGAAATGAAGTGAAGTAGTTACCAAACAAAAATAAATGTGTTGCTTAAGACCGGTGATTTTAATTGATTCTTTTTTATTTACTGCTGTTTTCTTTGTATTGTATAAAATTCTTTGAATATAATATTAAATATTAATTTAATATAAATATAAAATTTTTAAGTTAAAACATATTTTCCATGTTTCTCTTGATGAAAATTACGTATAATTCAATTGGTAAAAATTTACCGTATGATCACCCTTGGCGAAATTTTCAAAAAGTCGCCAAGGGTGACCGTGTGACGAATCGTGGAAAACGGCGGGAGGAAAATGGCTGAAATAGTAGCAAATATTTCATACATAATTGGTATCTAACAATATACTACTTTTACAAAATTAACAAAAAATGCAGATTTATAGATTTCAAACATCAATGGTAAAATAATAAACTTGATATGTTAAATTATCCATAAAATTTTTTTATTAAATTTTATATTAATGAATTTAAATCGGTAAATATTCATGAGAAATAAATGACAAATAGGGTTGCCAAAATACTAATTTGCCGGGTTTCCAGTAAAAAACGCACCAAGGGTGATTGTACAGTAAATCTGATCTATTCAATTGAATCAGGATAAATTTATTTATTAATGAAATAAAGATTGAAATAAAAATTATTTAATATGCCTGGTGGAAAGTGTCTTTTCAATGACCAATGGACTGTATCTAACAGTTGTGTTTGTTTTGAGTAAGTGTATTTATATTTGAAAAGAAATTATCATACACATCTTGAAATACTCAATAAATTAATAGACAGGAATCTATTGGAAATGTCTAAAAACTCTAAGATAACTCATTATTTTATACAATGTATAAATCCAGTATTATATAGAATGTGGATTATTTAAATAAAAAATTTGCTGTTATAGCTGTAAATTCATTGAAGGCTTTTGAAATAATCATTAATGATTTTAATTTAAATAAAAAATAGTCTCATTGATGTTTGCAATTATTTATTTTTATTACTTACAGAAATGAATGAAAAATATTGTATGTACATAATTATATGCATATTTGGTTAAGAACAATTTTTAAAGTAAAATAAAAAAAATTATTTAACGTGAATGTCAATACCTCCTGGAAATTTTTGATTTGACTTCTGGAAAACTCCTGGAATTTGATTCTTGGAAATCTGTACAAACCCTGATGAAAGTAATTTTTTAATTATATTGATATAATAAAGTTTATATTACACTAATTTACATTATTTTATTTCTATAACTTAGGAAGCATTGAAAAATTGTAATTTAAATAATTATCTTCATTTGTGCCAAAGGTTTAGAAATATTTTGTAATTATTATTTAAAAAAATATTCCATTATTAATTAAACATCATTAATTTGTAACGTTGCTATTTTATGTTATTAGGATCTTGAGAATCCTGATGAAAGGCAATCAAACAATAATGACTTTTGTATTAATCCAGAAATTCTTAGAGAAAGAGCTGAGCAAAGGCGACAAGCGAAAAGAGGTTCTGGAAGGAATAGTAGAAGTGGTAATGTTTATCTTTTGATTCAAATTTATCATGTGCTATCCATTAAAATTAATTGAAATTTAAAGTGTGTCTGTAACAAAATAAATACTCTATGTGTGAAAAGTATTATTCATAATAAATGTGTACTACAAAATTTTCAAACAAATTTTTTATCTTAACATGAATAGTCATTAACTGTTAATTTGAATTAACATTTTGCACTGCTTTTCCAAACAGTTAATAATTGATATTTTAACCTATATATTGCATTGGCTTATTTGCAGTATTTCATCTATACTTTGGGATATTGGCAGTGATGCAGAGACCATGATCTAAGAAATATTCATTGATTGTATTTCCTTATTTTTAATTAAAGTCTACCCTCTTAACAATATAGTTGAGAATTTAAAGTGTTTGGACTGTAGCATTAGCCTATTTGGCTGAATGAGATCTGAATCTACAATTTGCGGGTTATGAAAGTGCCAATTTTATTGACTAAACTATTACATGCTACCTTATGAAATTTCTCTTATTTCTATTTCTATGAATAAAGATATTATTAAATTACTTAATTATAATAGCTAAACAAATATAAAGTATGTAAATCTAACATTCTTTATTCACTTATAGTGTTATTACAAGTTTAACCACAATTTTCCCTCATAATGTTTATAAATTCTTTATTTATATGAACATAATTTCTTAAATATCTTTATCAATTGGTATCAAAGACTAAAGGGATGTAGTTAGCTTATTGCATTTTAAAGAATTAAAATTTTGTTTTTTATTTGCTTGAGAACTATACTGCATGAAACCTTTCAAACATCTTTACACTATAAACTCATTATTAAAGAATGAAAATAAAACTTTCAAAAGAAAAATTATGTATAGAACTATGAAATGTGTTATTAGAAATTCTTAATAAAAACAAAGCTCTCTCTTAATAAAAAAAAATCAACACGCGTGTGTGTGAGAGAAAGAGAGAGTTTCATAATTCTTTCATTTAAAAAATATTAAGTAAATTCTCATTCATTCTTATTTTCCATATAAAAACCAACTTTCTTTAACGATTAGATCTTCTTCTTAACTGGCGTTACAGCCCTATGCAGGCCTTAGCCTCCAATACAACCTCCTTCCACTTTTCTCGCTTCAGAGCCAAATTTTCCAATTATTTATCTTCATGGTCTTCAGGTCCTTTTCCACATTGTCAATCCATGTTTCTCTGGGTCTCCCCTTCTTCTTGCTATTAAATAATTTGCCCTTTGTTATCCTTTTTATGATATTTTTTTCATCCCTGCAGTATACGTGGCCAAGCCACCATATTCTTTGTGCTTTAACGAATCTCACTATGTCTTTGTTTCTCACTAGGTGCATTAATTCTTTATTCTTTCTTCTGATCCATACACAATTTTCAAGCCTTGGTCCATAGATTTTCCTTAAAATTTTACGTTCAAAAATTCTAATATGTTTGGAGTCCCTTACATTCAATGTCCATGTTTCTCCGACATATGTAATGATTGGTCTAATGAGGGTTTTATAGATTTGCAGTTTTGTAACGATTAGATGCCAGTTATATATCTTGATTAATAATAGTTTTTCTTAAAGTGAAAAATATCAATGTTCTAAAAATTAAAGGTAATTAAAATGTTTTTAAAAATAACTACTCTCTGTTTTAAGAATGAATCACTAGTTATTTTATAAAAAGGGCAGTTCATATGTTTTTTTTAATTCTGTATTATAAAGGAGTTTTGCTACTAATCAAATAAAAATTACATTAAATTCTTTTAACAGCTGTTTCAACATTTATTTTGAAATTCAAGAAAATAGTTTAATTTCTTGCATTTTTATTCAAAGATCTTATCAATTTCATTTGAATTTCATATTTTCAATCAAGATTAGTTCATGGATTATTCATAGATTAGTTTTTTTTTTTTTTTTTCTTTTGTGTATAAAAATTAATATAAAAAGTTTATGCACTGGTAAGAATTTGTATTTTAATATGCTTTGATGTAAAAAATTTATAATATAGTGTCTTATTTTATACTTTTAATCTTTTTTTTTTTTAATTTTTGAACATATTAGAATAAAAATCAAAAGCTTATACAGTGAAACCCTAATTTTATGTTTCTCAAGGGACTGGGTAAAAAAAAACGTTAAATATATACGGGAAAATGTAAAATGTAGAAAATCAAATAGAAAAATACGATAGGTTAAGATGACACTTTTAAAAGGTATAATATCTATATTTTACGAAAAGAACATTATTATACATACCATTTTAAGACCATTTTAACACATTTAGTTGAAATCCTGGCATTTAAGTTGATAATAGCCTGTAATAGTGGATTGTTTTTTATTCATTGAGTTCAAAGTGAATGCTAGGATTGAAATACTTCATAAATTTTTTTCTGGTCTTTATAAAAAAGAAATAGTTTTTCATGATTTGTGAGCTCTTCATTGCAATATTGAAAGAAATGAGGGGCTGTGCTTCCGGTTCTTGTTTATCTTCATAGGCTGATGAAAAGTCCATAATGTCATCTACGGATGGAGCAGTAGCTCTTTCAGCTTCACGTATGGCTAAATTTTCCGGGATGTAATCGTCGAAGTCAAAGATGTTAACTGTTTCGTTGTACTCCTCCGAGTCCACCGCTGCAGATTTTCCATCTATTCCCGGTTCATAAGGCGCTACGATTCTGCTTTTTTTCAAAACAATGGGAAATGCACTGTTGAGTAACATTTCTCCACGACACAGAAATAAAATGCGTAGCCTCTAGAACACTTGATTTTAGTTTGCAGGCGTCATTTAGGTTTCCATTTTCTAGTTCAGCTACAGCTTTCCAGGCAAGTTGTTTTCTATAACAAAGCTTGAAAGATCGAATAATGCCGAGATCACACGGCTGCAATTTGCTTGTACAATTTGCGGGCAAAAACACGACATGCACATTAGACAGCTGCTAATCCCGATGTACAGTACATTGATCAACGAAAAAAATTATTTTACGATTCTGCAACTTTATTTGTTTGTTTAGTTTGCTCAAAAAGTCTTCGAAAAAGGCGTGAGTTATGCATGCTTTTCTTCTTTTTTGTGTGTGTGTTTACTTTGTCAGAAAACTTCTCATGTTTTTTTTAAACATCGTAGATTGCTCGATTTTCCAACAAGCGGCGGCAGCTTCTTACTTCCATCAGAATTGCAGCAAAGTAAAACCGTAAAACACAATTTGGACATCTACCCTCCATGGCAGGAGCCTCTTTTAGCAATGTAACTTTTATCCGATAACAAGTTAAAGAAAAGTCCAGTCTCATCCGCATTGAATATGTCCTTTGATTTGTATCCTTTGGTCAAATTTAGTAGATTTTTCTTCCATTTTTCTATTGTAGCTTCATCTGCACTTGATGGTTCTCCCGAAAACGATCTATACACAAGATTTTGTCTTTTTTTCATTTGTCATTAACCACTTGAAGCTATGAAGTCTTTAAAACCACCAAGCCTACCGGCGATTTCTAGAGCTTTTTCTATAAGTATCGTGTCATATATAGGTACATTCGTGGCACGAGCTTCTTTAAACCACTTCAATAAGATACCTTGCAGCTCGTTGCATGGCGATTTTTTCAGTGTTTTCCATTTCTTTGCACCTACTTCCTTGATGTTTTTCTTAATGTATTATTCTTTCTGTAGTATGCATTGCAGTGTTGTCATGGGAATTCCTTGCGATTGAGCGAACACTTCTTTGGTTCTGTGAAATTCATAAAATTGCATAGTAATTTCGGCTTTCTCAGCAACAGAAAATGTTTTGCGTTTTTTAACTCGTCATTTCAGCTTGAAAAGGTAAGAAATGCGACCACAGTGTGCTAAACAGCAACTAGTTACCAGCGTTATACAATGGGTTTCAGGCTTCTCTGAAAACGTGTAGAAGGGTAAGGACTCCCCCTCCTCCCCGACAAAAGAAAAGAAATCACCCCATCTGATTGATAACTGGAGTGTCCATCTCATTCCTACACCAATGAAGTGTGTTGCTTCTGTACTTTGTTCCCCCGCCAGTGGTGTATTCAAGGAAGTAAACAGTCTGTCTGTGGAATTCATTTCTGTTTTCATAGATTAACTTTCAACAGCGTGGATTAGTTTAAAAAAGCACAAAAGAAAAAAATATTGCTATTTTCGATTTTTTTTTTTTTTTTTTTTTTAGGGAAAACGTAAAATGTGGGAAATTCCATAACAACAAACTTACAATCCGGATTAAATTAACATTATTAGTATACGAAAAAACTGAGACCTGATGGAAAAAACGTATTATAAACAATAGTTTCACTGTATTCTAAATCATGAATACATTTTCTTTCCCGTCAAATCTTTGGAGATAAGAACCAATCAATCAAACAACCAACATTTTCTTTTATCAAATGCGCATAATTAATTTATAACTTAATAATACCCAACAGCTGCCAACTTTTTTAACATTAAGTTTCATGTATTCAATTCAATATCCCAGTCATCCAGTCACTTCTTAGTCATGCAAAATAAAATTATGAAAGAGAGAATAAAAGTTTAACTGTTATAATCGTATTCTTTTTCTAAAATAATTGTTAATGTTATTTTTCATTTTTTTTTCTATAATTATAACATTTTTACATTTCTCTGTTATATATGTTTCTGGTTTGTTCTATTATGATAATTAAGTCTACTGAGAAATGGGATTTCATATGCAAAAATATATCTTTAGGCGGAAATTCTGCTGATCAGAGTGGTGGATTTCAAAATAAAGATAGAAATAAAGCTTATGTAGGGAATCACAACCGGCGAAAGCAAGCAGACTTTAAGAGGTCAAGAGGAATGGGGCCATTTCGGTGAGACTTCTGTAAAATATAAGTGAGTATGTTAAATCTTTAGAAGCTATCAATATATTTTAATTACTTAAGTTGTTCTAGGTTTATTTTTTACTATATATATATATATATATGCGATTTTTAACTGCATTGAAAAATTTCGTTCATACTTCTAAATTTTTGAAAATTACACTTTTATATATCAACTTCCAATTTTTCCTTTCAGAGTTATTTTAGATATTTCTATGTATTAAAAATTTAAATGTTTATATAATTTTAACATTCAATGTTCTTTATATTATTCTTTTAAAAAATAAACATTTTCTGAGGTTTATTTATTATTTTAGTATTGACTGTTATTTCCTGTATATGTATCGATTGTTTTTTTTTTCCAATTCTACATAATATATTTTTAATTGTTTAAATTAATGGATAAAGGAAATTAAAGATATTTCATTATTTATATTTAACTCTCAACATCTTAAGTGCTATTTATTCCTCAGAAATAGCACTTAAGACACTCCTCAGAAAGTGATCTGTTCATACCATTCTACTTATTTTTATGTATTAAATAATAAATATTTATTTTTTATGATTTATGCATTAAACTTCTACTTGAGTATTGAATTTAGTTTTATTTCTTTAAGCATTGATACCTTTAGAATGCTTATATTAAATGAGAATTTTGAGTAAATATTTGAATTTAATTTACATAATTACATATCTTTATTGACACAACTTCCCAAGGTTTGGGCTAAAGCCTCTCTCTAAACTTTTTCCATTCCGTTCAGTCCTCTTGAACATTCCAGTTAATACTCCTTGGATCTTAATGTCTTGATTAACATAGTCTGCCTGTCTTAATTTGGGCCTTTCCTTAACTTTGGTTCCCATTTTTTTATACTTGAAGATCAAATGCCATATTGATGAATTCATTTACAACTTCTTAGTCGTGATGTTCATCACTTCTTGAGCTTGAGTCCCTTGGACACTTTCCGACTGTTCATGAACATTCATGGCATACTCTTCAGAAAGAAAGGATTTACCTGGAGCTCAGATGAATTATAACATTGATAAAAGAGCATTACTTGTGATGGTGTGAAAGGGGTCAGCTCACTGACAGTATTTTTATAGAAAAGTAGAAGCATGGTTAGTTTACGATTCTGGTCATTTTGGTTTGCCTGTAAAAGGAGTAAGAGATTATTCAAAATGATTCGACTGAACTATCATGAGGATTTCTCCATGACTCTGGTATAGTAGTAAGACATCATTATTCAAAATGAAAGGTCACAAGTTCGATCTCAGCAACTATTGACCAATAAAAATGCATTTCTGCTTCCTGCATGCATGTTAGGGTGGGCACCTAAAAGTTTCATTGTTTCCTCCTTTTCAATACATTAGTATAGCCTACTGTTTGGTAAAATGTTCTCTTGCAGGGTAGTTTATGTAGTGGATACTACAGTGGAAATTCAGTCATACCTGTCTCTCATGAATTTCGCCATGTCAGGCAAATAATTAGCACTTTGGCCTTCAGTTGAACAATGTGTGGGTTTAATTCTTAATTGGGCTTGGCTCTTTCTAATGCTTGCAATCCCCTATAAACAGTAGGTTGCGATCTAATTAATCTTTATGTGCAAAAAAATACAATTGAATGGCAAACCTATAAACCATGCAGGCACATTTGTCAGGGAAGATAGGACTTTTCCAGATTTCTGCACTTGAAGCATGTGAATGCAAAAGTCATCCTAATGCAATTTATATGGTGGATGCTAAAAGACCTTACAATGTGCTGCAGCTATTAGGCTATCCACTACACTTTTTCAATACCTATGAACCAAACTTTCTAAGGCAGCTCATTGTAACCTGCTGGTAGAACAGCATTCTTCAGAATAAAAGATCCCAGGTACAATACCAGTTACTGTTAAACAACTGCAGATAGATATTCCTGCCTTCTACATACATGTCTGTCAAGTTGCATGCTTGGGAGTTTCCTGGGTTTCCACCGTTGCAACATGTAAACGCAACCTACTCATGACTTTTCTCTGCTATCTTTTGGGAGGAATGAAGAAATATTCTATGATGGATCCTAGAGAGAGAGAGAAAAGGA
The DNA here is from genome assembly GCA_037975125.1 of Latrodectus hesperus. NCBI lineage: Eukaryota > Metazoa > Arthropoda > Arachnida > Araneae > Theridiidae > Latrodectus > Latrodectus hesperus. The sequence continues at coordinate 134,424,092 of CM075850.1, read as the reverse complement.
TTTACAACAGCCTTAGGTTAATCACTGTGTGGTATTATAACCTCTACTCTGTCTCACTGTGGCCTAATTGTAGAACAGCACTCTTCAGAAAGAACAGTCTTAGTTTAGCAATCAAAAATATATGTAGTATTTCTACCTTCTGCATACACATCAATCATTGTAACTGCATAATAATTTCTCTGGTTACCTCTTTGGCATCTGGTGAATACTTCTAATTTTCTTTTGATATATGTTTCACTCATTGCTTTGGGAAGCCTGTAGGAAGACTAAAGTAGATTTATTCTAAACAAGAGTATTTTTTATTATTAAAAGTTAAAATTTATCTGCCTATCTTTTATTTTAGTATTTGTGAAAAGTGTTTCCACCAACTCTTTCCCAAATGAAATTGTACCTCAAAGTGTTATTTTAGTATTTTATTAAATGCTTTTTGATTTGTGTTTAATTGGATAACTGTAATTAATATATCCTGCTGATATTTTATAAAATAAGAATACCATTTTACCTTATTGTGTATGCTACTAATATAATCAGCAAAGCATTTATTCAAGCAATTATATTTAATAATCTTTCTCATAAACTTAATTTGATTGCAATGTTTAATTCTGTTAAAAATCTTTCTTTCATTGTAGGTTATTGAAGTGCCACCTGTTTGATAGTATGAAATCTATCTCTGTAGGTCTGAAAAGAGCTTTTTGTTTCTGTTATATTTGTATAGAGAAAAAGCATTTTTAAATAAATATATTTTATTGATAATTGTAAAACAATTTTCTTTCAAAATGAACAATTTTGCATTAATTCTACAACACTTGTTACATATATCTGTTTTAAAATCTCTTACCAAGTAATTTCCATCATGGATTAAAACAATTCTCTTTGAAAATAAATTGTTTTGTAATGATTCTAAAACGCTCATTACAAGTATTCCTTACAAAATTCTTCATTATAATTAATTTCCTTGTAAGTTATCCTTGCCATTAATAAAAATTATTTAAAAATATTTTCTTAAGTATACAGAAAGATAGCATTCAGAAAAGATTCCAACTATCAAAGGAATTATTCACATTGTTGTATTTTCGCGGACATATTTGAATATTTTTTACCACATTTAACTAAATTTTGGCTGCACTGTTGATTTTAGTGTTATATATAATTTTAACATTGTTCATCCTTCCTTATGATCCAGCCATGCTCAATGATTATAAGTAAGCCTTTTTGTTTTTGTTTACATCCATTCATCTTATAATAGCAATTCTGCCCATTTCACTTCTCTGTCTTTGCCATTTTTCTGTGTGGTATTTTTTTAATTGGCTGGAGTTGTTTCCTCTCTCGCCCATGCCAAGAAACAGCGTTTGAAGGGAACCATCTTAAGGTGGATGGGAAGAAATGATAAAGCTTGGCGTAGCAATATTACGCCAAGCTTTATTATTTCTCAATATTACAAAAATTTCAACAAACTTATGAGAAATGTTAAAATTTACAGTAGAAGCTAGTTACAGACCTAAGTTACAAACACTCGTGATTTTGCGAACTAAAAGCTTATTCCAAACATGTTCCCACCACTCAACCACAAATATCTATGAGATATCCAAGTACAAGTCAAGTCTAATTCATATCCAAGTATCTATTATATGTATGATACATCCATGAGATATCCAAAATTTAAATCTCCATGGATATCCAAAACTTGGATGTCCACTTGATATCATAAAATAACATCATTTAGGCATTAGCATTTGGACATTGCAGAGATATTTCATAGATCCAAAACTCTTGAAAATTATATATCCAAATTTTGTAAGAGCTTGATATCTGACAGACATCAGAAATCTAGATATCTACACTTTGGATATTTGTCAGATATCAAGCACTGGATGTTAAATGCTCATTCATAAAAAGCTGTACTTTCATTAACAAAGTTATTGAATTCTGAAATCAATATTAATACAAATTATTTGATTATTTTAAATTAAAATATAGTGGCAACAGTCATTTTAGTTAATCAATCTTTTTGGATGTGTATTATAACTCACAGATTACAGACGAAATAAATGGATTTAAAAATTTTTATGGAAGTATATGCTGAGTTTTTCAGTATTTGAATAATTAATTCTTTCTGTGAATGTTATAATTTCTGATTAAATAAATTGTTTTCTTTCTCTTCAATATGATTTGTTATAAAGAAGAAAATATTAATTGAAAAACGTCGAACAATATGAGCTATGAGATTGGTACTGTTTCTTTAACATTTACTTCATTATTAAAGCTAAAATAACTACTATATGAATAATAAATTAGATTTTTAATTAGAAAAAGTTTTTTCGCAGAAAAATACCAATTTTTATTGCTTATTTTAATAGAAACAATTATATACTATTACAAGCTATGAATTACAAGGATGAAAGGATGTAAACAATACTTTTTCAATTATGTTTATGTTTGGTCCTTGTTCATGTGTTTATTAGGCGTCATTGAATAAAAATGTTCGAACATTTTTTAAGGCACTCATAAATTTGATTGTTTTAAATTGCAAATTCTGTACACAAGTTATTGTAGAGAAATATTCTAAACATCTTTATGGATATTTATGTTTTGATAAATTAAAGTGTACTTTCAAAAATGTATAATTATACTTTCTTTAGCAAACAAATGGTATCATTTTCAATGTTGAAAATAATTTTTAGTAAATTATTACCAAGTTTTAAAATCAATATCTAAATATATAAATTAAAATATAGTGAATTATAAATGTAAAAAGCTTTAAAATATTTATTTTAGACTTATTATGAAAACTTTAAAACCAAAATTATTACTAATAATATTCTATATCGCTGTTTCCATAATAATAATGTGTTTATTATAGAATGCAATCAATTCATATGTTTTTTAAGTACACATATGTTTATATGTGTTTAAGTATACATTCATCTCTGTAGCAGGTGCCTTAAAATTTTATTATTTTGTGGTGCATAAGCTGAAAAGTAGCTATTAAAACTGAACTGTAATCAAACAGGGATCTTTCTTCAATGTAAGAACCATATATTGTATATAGTTTTATATTATTAGCAAAACCTTGTACTTAGAGTCATTTTTCCCCTAGTTGCTAGGATTTTGCACAACTACAATATTTTGTTATGCTTAGGATCGTCTATAGCTCAGGACTGTGAATCAGAATGTGAGCAAATGAATATTTGCTCACATTCTTAGATTTTGTTGTTTCAAATACAGTAAACAGAAATCAAAAATAAATGTTAAAGTTATATTGAGAATGCATGAATCAAAAATACTGCCAGAGAAGTCACACTATTTTGCAATCTTATTTCTTATAATGTGGAATTTCTATTTGAAACAAAAATATACTAATTATGAAATATCTCTAAAGAAATCAGCTTACAGTTAAATGTTGTGTTTCTAACTATATAATTTATAAAACAGTGTTTTATTTATTATTAAAATATCTTCTTGCATTCAAGCATTAAAATTGTTTACATATGAGAATTACAAATTTTATCATTTTTAAAACTGAGTTTTCACTAGTCTAATGAAAACGGAAGTTGTAAATTTTGGCTCACTTTACTGGATTGAGTCATATTCTAAAAATTTGGTGAATTTTTAAAGATTTACAGCACTAACAGAAATAGCCTAGTTTTAAATAAATATTTTTATGAATTAAAACCTTTTCTACTTATTTATATTTTCTGAGTAATTTTTTTCTCATATATATATATATATATATATATATATATATATATATATATATTATACCATTTGTTTATATATATTTACTTTGTGATGTTGGATGCATGTATTAAGTATGTATATAAGTTGGGTGCATGTATTAAGTAATAACTTGAATTAAAAAAAGGAGAATTAAGAAAATTATTTTGACTAATAAAATAATACCAAATCATCTGTAATGTGTTAACAATGATGTTGGCAAAAGCAGAAAAAATTTTCTTTTCTGTGATTATTGCTTAATTTTTATAACTGGTTAGTGTATTTTGTAAAGTGAGTTACTTTTTAAGATTAAACGTCAACTCATTTTTTAAAAGCACCATTGTTACCAGAAAAAAAATTTCAGTTTTTATAGTTTTAAAAACAAGACAAGTGTGTTTACACCTGGAAATATTTGTCACTTATATTAAAAAATAATGTTTACTTTAATATTAATTTTGAATCTTAAATATTTAAGGAATTATGTTTTTAATTTGTTCGATGCATATCATGTTTTCACAATATAAATGATATAAATGTGTATTGCACTTAAAATTAATTTAGATTATTTTTGAACTAATAAAATACAAAACAATTAATATGAACTCAGTTTTATTTATGACGAAAGGTGTTTCAAAATATTTTTACCTTTATTTTTTTTATTATGTGTAATTCAGCTATCCTTCTATTATGCCTTCTTGTTTTGTTATTTTAAACAGCAAGTTATGTATGATTTTTTTCTCTCATTTATTGATTACATTTTCCTCATTGTAACATCCATTGCTTATCTCTTCATTTTGATTATTTTTTAAATAGTCAATTTTGTTATTTATCATATAAGATTTTACATGTATATTTTTATTATTACATTAAAATTTAAAATATTATACTAGTTATTTTTGCAGTATTATTAAACAGTTATTTCAACAATATTATTGAAACTGTTGTTTTGTGAAGACTGCCTAATATTACTCTATTAATAGAAATTAGCATAATTTTTTCTTCAGTTGACCGAAATATATTTTGCATATAAATTACATTTTAATTCCCAAGTGTTCTATTAATAAATGATTATTGTAGATTTTTATCAGGTGACCTCATTGTATTCTTTTTATTAAGTTCTCTTTTTTACTTTTTATTAAAAATTTAATTGCAAAATATAATTAATATTTACTCAGGTTAATGTTTTATTTATTTATTTTTCTTTCTTGGCTATTCTTTTTTGAGTGCTGAGACATCAGAGAAGTGGATTGTTTAGTTGGCATGGAAAGCACATTTTAGTGATCACATTGTTAATATTTTTATTATGATTAAATAAAAACAATTTTTTTCAATGAATATTGATTACTGATATTTGTTAACCTTATTGACTCATGATACTTGTTATTGTTAAAATGTCGATTTTTGTCAATTTTATATTTAAAGCTTGAAATTATTTAATATTAAGTGCAATAAATTTTGCATATTTTAAGATTTAATATTTCTTTATTGCAGTAGTTTTAATTACTTCTGGATAATGTATCAAAAGAAATAATTTTAAATTAGAATAGTCTTGTAAGAAAATCTTTTGCAACCACTATTAGATCTTAAAATAAACATTGTAATTTTGATTGATATATTTACATTGATAAATTGGCTGTACTTAAAAAAATAAATAATAATCAATTACATAGTTAAATTACATTAAATGCATTTTAAATTAGTTTTCGTAAATTATTATTAATAAAAATTCAATTCGATAATTTTTTCCTTAAAAATTGAATTAAATTTTATTAAACTTTTTAATTATGAATGTAAAAAATATATGAATTTAGCTGCTCTATTACTAAGAAATAAAAACATGAAAGTGCTGTAAATACATAATGTTCCAATAAAGAATTTATTTTCTGTAATACAATCTTGTTCCTTTTTAAAAAAGTTCTTAAAGCTTACCTTAGAGGCGTGTGTGTTTATTATTGAGAGAATATGAAAAGTAAGTATACTGTTTGGGATCTAAAAATTTCACAATGAATTCTTTTAATGTCTATACATTATATATAATATTTTACTTTTTAAAACTTTTTTACTGCTTGGTATTTTTAGAAATTTTTATAGTTAAATTTTTAATTTAAAAATTAATGTTTTCAATATTCAGTTTTAGTTCTAGATTTAAATTTAAGATAGGGGTGGTTCTAAAAGAACCTAGCATTGCGACCATAGGTCTATTGTACTATATCCCTCAGAAAGCCCTATTTGAAGAGACTAGTGGCTGAAGCAAAATTCAGCAGACATTTTACAGGAATTTCCTGCAACATCCAAGGTTCAATCAAGTGCTGACCCAGGTGTTCAAATCTATGTGCAGAAAAAGTTTCACATTCATGTGAATGTTTATTGAAGTTTCTTCCATATAATCTATCGCACCTCTACAAGTGGGATCATCTGAAACTCCCATTATGGTGAGATGTCTTTTAAGGTGGCAGTGTCCTGTAAGCAGAGGCGTAGCGACGGGGCTACCATACCCCAGGCGCAGCATACAGAGGGACGCCAAATCATTTCAAAGCTAGACAAAAATTTTCAGAAAATTTCGATCTTAGTTTTATCATAATATCAATTTTATTCGGAGAAATAAACTTTGCATTTTATATTTATTGAGTCATGCCCAGGGAAAAACAAACAAAAAGCTCCAGGGAGGAATCAGATTTCGAAAAGAGAAGAGGTTGTTTGCGAAAAATGAGGAAGAGCTGCACAGGAGTGCCATGAACAAAACTTTTATTCTTATATTTCTTTAATAATTATCATTTTCCATGATTTAGCTCCTTTTAAAATAACCATGCTTTCGATTTTCATTTCTTAATTAATTAATTATCGGTTTTCATTATTTTAATCCTTTCCTTGTTAAGTTTCATACTTTGCTCAAAGTTTTTGATACTATTGTTTTCTACAAGTCTTGTAAATGTGTAAATAACGAAATTATGTCAATTTTTTTTTCATATAAAATTTCTGGAATATTAGATTGGTCAGTTCCATTTTAATGCATATGAGAGGTTTTAATTTTAGTATAAAGTTATTTATCAAATTATTTGTGTTAATGTTATAGGGTAATTTGTGGATCTATAAACAAGGGAGATTACAGAAGAGTAAGCTTATGAAAGACACCTATTTAATTTTGTGAATACGCCAAGAATCACAGTACCCTTTATGACTCAATTGTTATACAGGTTATCTAAGTCAAGTTATGTACTAAAAAACAAGTCATAACAATAATATTAATAAAACAAATAATATAAAAAAAGTTCAGTGAATATTATTTCCACTGGACCCTTCTGGATGTTACAATTATTCAAAACTTAAGGTTTTTTTGTCGAAATTTCAGTGTTTTGAAATATTGTTTGACGTGCTATTTTTAATTTCTTATAACAGATTAAATCATTTTATTTAACAAGCAGTACTTCATTAATATTTTTGATTTCCTTTTATGATAAAAATGTGAAAATTTAATCTAATTTGAGTATAATAACATAATAAAAAAATATTCGCAAAAAAAGAAATTTTCATATAACTAAAATATTAATGGAAACTTGCAAGAATTTACATGTGCTAATAATAACAGTCAAAGTCATATTTTACTTAAGTTATCAAGAAGCGATATAGAAAGATCAGTTTCAGTAGTTATTGAGACTTAGTGAAATTGTATTATTCATGTCCCAAAATAAAAATTAAACTCTTGTATATATTTTATCTCAAGATTTTACTGTTGTAGCCTTTCAGTCTAGTATCGCGTTACACTCGTGAGAAAATTCCTGCTGAAACGTGTTTCATATTAGTGGTTCCGTTTGTCCAAAATATTGTGTCCGGCACCAGACTGACCTTCAAAGAAAGGGGGAAATTTTTCTTAAAATAGCACTGCAGTATGCCGCGTAGGGAATTGTTTTCCTGGAATGAAAATGGAGAACTAATTACCTCCAAATTCTAGGAAAACACAAACTTTTTTTTTCCTTTTTATTGTTCACATGGTTAGTATTTCGTTTCTTCCAAAGCATCACTTCATCGGAAACAAAAATGCAAACATTTGAAAATGTGGAGTTTTGACGTTTAAAATATTATTGCCGTAAGTTGTATTTTCTGTCTACTATCTATACTTTCAATTTGAGTATTTCTCATATTTTTGCTGGTATAAATATTTACTTACAGTGGCTAAAAATGTCTCCGTACACAGATACGAATGCAAATCAAAGCTTAATTTTTCACACAAAATTCATAATGATAAAAATGAAAACTTAAAAATAAGTTAAAACTAATATTTCATATTTATTCATATTAAAAGACTGATAATACGAACAAAATTAAATAATAATAAATCTTAAAAACTCAGAAAGTGCCGTAAACATGGAACAAAAAAGTCCCTAGCACACGAAGAAAGATTTACAAAAATGCTTAATGATGAGTGGGCCCTCCTCGTTTGGCCTTTATCACCTCTCTCAGACGTTGTGCAAGTTTTTTGTTGTTTCTGGAGAAATATTACACCAAATGCTAATAATGGCACTTTTGAATTCAACTTTGTTTTTTATGTCATATTTTTTAATTTGTCAGCCAATTTCTTCCCACAAATGTTCGATGGGGTTTAAATCGGGTGATAGGGAAGGGCTATGAAGTTGTTGTTTAACATTGTAAAGGCATCACTCTTGACAAATCTTAGAAATGTGTTTAGGATCATTGTCCTGCTGAAAAGTAAATCCAGTTCCAAGAGACAGTTTCTCTGCGTTGGATAACACATTTTGTTTAAGAATATCCATATTTCCTTATATGAATTGCAAATTTCTTAATCCAGAAGCTCTAGTGCACCCCCACACCATAAAACCGCCACCACCGTGCTTCACAGTTCCGCATAAATTCTTAGTATTTGTTCGTTTGGTTTCCTCCACACCATAATACGGCCATCTGACCCATGAATGTTAAACTTTGGTTCATCGCTAAAAAGAATGGATTCCCAAAAAGATAATGGCTTGCTTACACGCTTCCTTGCAAACTCGAGGCGCTTTTTCCTGTTGCACAAATTTATATAGGGTTTCTTCCGGTCTGCACGTCCATGATAACCGCTTTTTCTAATGACATTTTTCACAGTTTCAGTTGAGACTTGAATGTTGTAACTAACCATAGATGGTGTTGACCTATCCGGGACATATGCTTCTCATCCCAGGGCCCTCGGTTAGGAAAATAGATATGAGCACTGTAGGCCTTGATATGGATATTACAGTTTTGAAGTCAGGATATTTATTTATTTATCAATTAATTTTTAACTTTTAAGAAATTCATTTTAATGATTTAACATTTCCATAACAATGTCTTAAAAAATTTTAAATGTATTTTTTCTATCTTGTTAACCAATTGAAGCAATTAAACATTTTCATTCCCTATTAATTGCGCATTATCTTATTTATGAAAGATTCTACAAATTGTTGATCATTAGGTGTTGAACTTATGCTATAACTTAACAAATTTTCAAAAAATCTTTAATATTACTAATTATACAATTTCTAGCTATTTATTGCAAAATAATAATTTAGTAAGACTTCACATCCCTAATTTAGGATCAACACACCTGATTTTTCACAATGATATCTTTTTAAACATTTCATTATCCACAGATTAAACAGAAATTTTTATTTTAGAAAAATTCCAGTGAAAAACAACTTTAAGGGAAACTTAGCATTTAAAATAGCTTTATAATTATTCATTCAGACCATTAATGCAAAATAAAATTATTTTTATTGTAAAAAATTTAAATCACAAAACGTAATATTGATCGTTTATAATATTTCATTTTTATACAATAAAATTTTTTCTGATTCCAAAATTAGAAGACCTTTGTTAATAAGTCTTCATCTGATTTCAGTTTAGATAACTAAATTTTGCCATAACATTATTAACGCAAATAACTGATGAGCAACGGAACGCCAATACAGACAACAAAAATATTTTTCAAATTTCTTAAATCAAAACACACATATATAAATTCAAGTAAAATTATCTATATTTAATATAATCAGAAATTTTCAACCAAACAATACGATCTATTATTAAAAATACTTTTTTTCTCAAAACTGATGCACTCTATATTGTTCTTTTAATTTTTTAATTAATTCAAATTATTATCAAGAATTACAAGTGCTGAGATAAAAAAATTTATTTTAACTGTTATATCGCTTAATTTTATTTTAAGAGATTTTCTCAATCACTTATCATAGTAGTGAAAATTTTCTTATTTTTAAGGCATCTAATAAAACTTTTTTTAAGATATTAAAATAAGGGCTAATTTTTCTTAAAATCAAAATTATTTCTATTAAGAACCATTTTGGAAGTGCTGTTCATGCAATGGCATGAAGTTTTTTTCTTTCCGTAAATTTATATCATTTAAAGGCGATCTTATTTTTAAAATTTTACAATGTAGAATGAGAAATATATGCGATTTCTTTATAAATTTCTTGAACGAATTTTTCAAGTTAAAAGATTTGTTATTTTATATAAATTGAACTAATTAAGAATTATATTCTGTATGTTTAAGGCGTGCTGTAAAGGCAGCTAAGATATGTAATAAGTTGTTACGCTGTTTAAAAAGATTCTGTACGTTTAAACATACAGAAAAGAAAAAAATCATTTAAAAAGGATAAAAATTTAAAAAGAGAAAAAAAAATTCATAGATTTTTTTTAACTTCTATCATTTGAAAAAAGAATTTTTCAATATAAGGTGCTATGTAAAGCCAATAAAATTACGAGTCAAATAAAAATTAGTTCCTCAAACAAAAACATTAAATAAATTATTTTTAAATGAATAGTTTTAACTAATAAGTAATTTAGTATTTAATTTTCAAAACGCTGCAAGCATACAGTGGGTAAAAAAAGTTTCCGTACGGTCACTAAATTTAAGAATAAATGAGCATAATTTGTAAAGCATTGCATTTTTTCTTTAAATAATGCCTATATGTGTTTAGTATAAGTCTATAGAAAGAGATTCTTTTAAATTTTCAATTTTACAAAATGTGAAAAACATATTATTTTTTCTATAGCAATATCTAAGGTAAATTGAAAATTGCATTGCAAAAAAGTTTCCATACGCGTATTGCAAATTCTTTCTGACGTGTTTCATACAGGCCCGCAGTAAAGCTTTGACGTTAGAAAGTTTATCACTGATCAGAAAACACATCGTCACAGTTGTTGAGTTCAAATTTGTTATTGATCGTCTCCAAATGGAAGTTCCCAGAGCTATTCGGGAATTAGAGTGATTAAATTGCGAAAAGATGGATTATCCATGAAAAGGATTAGTGAAATGACTAAAAGATCGAAGTCTTCTGTGCAATATATCATTGAGAGATATCGTAAACTTCATTCACTTGAAGATAGAGCTCGATCCGGGAGGCCGCCAAATTAAAGCACGTGCATAAAAGAAGCATCACACGCCAAGTTTAAGAAAATCCACGAATTAGTGCCCCGCAGCTGATTTCCGAAAGCACCCCCCTCTCCCGATCTGCATGGCCCTGCGCAGCAGAATTCTCCAGTGAAATTCTGAGAATTCGGTGCTGAGAGAATTCTCGAACCCAACACCCCTAGAATACAGTATTCTAGGGGTGTTGTGAACTCACGGAGAAGTAATGACGTCATGTCATGTGACTACGTGACGTTATTTTTCTATTTGACATTTTTCTGTTATTACATTTGTATTGAAAGATTAAATAAATTTTTTTGAAGCAGAATATGAGTTTTGTGAAATTATAACTGCTTATTTATATATTTCTTAATTTATTTGTATAAAGTTTTAAAATATGTAATTGCATGTAATTTCTCTGCTTTGATAATTTTTTAATAATTTTTAACTTAATAAACTTATAATTATCTAACTAAACTAGCTTATATTTCATAAAAAATTCATGTATCAAATTTGGTCAAGCTCGTTGAATTATAACATTACTTTGAATGTAATGTATTTTAATAATACTTCAGCATAATTCCACAAGTAGTAATATAATTTATTTCTTGGAATAACTAAAAATTGTAATGCATTCCAGAATATTTAAAAATTTAATTATTTAAAATTTGTTTTGCATACACAACTAATTGAATTATTCCATTTCACTCATCGAATTTTACCATTAGTTTGAATGTAATGTATTCTAAATAATACTTCAACATAATTCCACAAGTAGTTGTATAATTTATTTCTTGGAATAAGTGAAAATTACAATGCATTCCAGAATATTTAAAAATTTAATTATTTAAAATTTCTTTTGCATACACAAATAATTATACAATTTATCTTTATTAGTTCATTTCAGTGTGTATTCCATAAATTAAATTTAAAATATTCATGTTTTCAGAAGAGAATGATTTATCAATTGTAAGCAATTAAACAGGCTTCATACAGATTTCTAAGAATCAAATTCCATGAATCAAATAAAAAATTTCCAGGAAATATTGACATTCATATTTTATCATATATGTAAAATATATTATTTAGTAATTTAATTTTTAATAGAATATTTCAATAATGTTTCTTTAATAAAATAGAATTAAAACTTATTATAAAAAATCATATAACACCTAAACAAAATCAACAATATAAATTTGTAACAAAAATATAAACGTTTCTTGATTATATAAAAATCAAGTTCTATTTAATTTAAATAAGAGAATAAATTATTTTAATTATATTAGATAAAATATATATCCAATTTTGGAATTAATTTTCCTTAGCATTATATTTAAATCAATTTAAAGGCATATTAAGTGTAAGAAAATAAGCGTGATTTTAATTTATTTCATTTGCATAAAAATTCAATTTTTAACCTGTTACATATTTTACAAATGTTGAATATCTTTCATGATGGTGCTTTTTTAAGTTTATCAAAATAACTGCTATCTTTTGTGACATCTTTGATCTACATGATTTACAAAATTAATTAATAAATTAAAATTAATTAATTTAGAAAAAGATTACAGATTCTTTAAAATTTATTAAATATACTTACTCCTGTATTGATCGTTAAAAATTCCTCTTCATTGAATGAAAATTTAATAAATTTATTTGAAGCCATGTACACGAGATACGCACAAAAACGAGGTAAAAACACAAATGAAATTCGCGGTGCCGCTGGTGCCGTACCATTTTTTCTAACTCGCTGGAAAACTTAAAAGTTCTCTCGGAACGCCTATTTTGTGACGTTTTCTGGCGTCACTTGTTCTCCGGAGTTTTGCCGGCGTCAGTTCTCTGGCGAATTATTCCAAATTTGCGCCCAGCCTATGTCATGCTCTGGAGGCGAAGCTGTTGAACCCGTTTCAATTCTAGTGTCGCCAATTTGCCCGCGTATTTGTGTTGTTGCTTTACGTCTGTAATATATTCCTTTTAGTTTCAAATGATATTATTGTCATCATGCCCTACAAATTTTCCGTGGTTAATTGCCGTGGTAATAGCGACAAAACTTAATAAATATGTGTTTTTCGATTTTCTAAAGAAGATGCAATGCTCAACAAATGGCTTAAAGTCATTCCTCAAGGAAACTTGAATGTTACTAAAAATTCCAGGGTAAGTTTTTTGCTTATATTAAATAGTTATAATGTAGTAATAATCTTCTTATATTAGATAGTAATAATTATTCGCGTGTATAACTTTAACATATCGAAGTGTTTTAAAAGTAAAATTTGTTTTAAATAAATGTCGTATATGCAAACAAAACAGTTAAAACATGCTTATTTACCATGTAGTAACGTTAGATATCTCCAGTTTCAATGGTATTTTTAATATTAAAGTCGTATCTTACGTTAAATTATAAAAATAAATTATATTTTAAAATAAAAATTGAAGTCAATAATATAAATGCAGATATCTGAATGATTTGACATCCTTATCGTCTGCTTAACAGCATCAAAATTTTATAATTGTGGTCTTATTTTTTTTTTAAATTAACTTAATATAACATAGTTTTGTGTCAAATGTGAATAAATATTTCTATTTTATTTTAAATAGTTAATTACTACATAAGGGAAAATATTCATCTGTCAACAGTTTATGAGAAATAGCTGTGCAAATTTTTTTATGCAGTAAGTAATATAATTTGAAATAGTAAAATTGTAATAATTTTTTTATTTGATTTCACATTGAATTATCAATCTGCAACGTGTATTATTTATTTTATATCATTAAAAAAATTATAATATTTGAGAAAATACATTTTATATCCTTAAACTGAATACACTTAAATAAAAATTTAATAAACTACTAAATTTTATTAAATTAATTGAAATTAAATGATTTTTCAAATTCTTTTTTAATACAAAATAATTTTTATACAACTTTTTATCTTCTAATTGAAATACTGTATTAACTTCTCTTGTAAATGAATGCAATTACAAATTTTGGATATATTTTTATCAATATATTATTTCTTGTTCCATAGATTTATGAAGCTCATTTCATGGAAACGGACATTCAGAGGCTTTCTGAGATATATGATTAAAAATCCGGGGTAAAAAATTAGCGTTCCTCAACCTCATCCCAAATTAAAAGCCCATGCTGTTCCATTCAAGTTTCCGAATTGCCTTGCTTATCTTTCTACAGTAAAAAGCCATAGAGATGAGCCCGATTTTAAAAAATTGAGGCTGGAAAATAAAAATTTATCAGATGCTATTCAAGAAACCTTAATACTAAAGAGTTGTATGAAAAGAAATTTTGTTTCAATTCTTTCGGACACACGATGCTGTCTAGGCAGTCGGATGATAGCCGTTCCGATATTGCTACACGATGTGACTGTGACGTAGATAAAACGTGTTATCTGAAGTCATGGATATTTTAAACCAATGAGAATTTGCTTGTATTCTAGTTATATTCCCTATAGACTCCCAAATCTTGTTTACTTATTTTTCATTGCTTACAAATATTTAATTTCTCTGTGCAACACATTATTTAAGCGATTGCATCACCCTACTCTCACCAATATAATCAAGAATAAAGTTAATTTTTCATCAATTAATGGAATTAAAAGTAAATTTCAAATTTTTATAGTATCAAATATTTGCAATTAAACAATTAAAACTGTTAATAATTTCAACGCAACAGCAATATGTATTTGAAGCAAATATTTAATTATATGAAAATTTGGTTTTATTTATATATATATATATTTGTATTATTTTTATGTATTTATTAACAGTTAGTTTAAATTTTATATTTTCTGTAGCAGTCTTCTGAGAAGTTTCAGCAAACATATGTGAAATTTCTTTATTTATTTGACTTCTTTTGTACTTATCGAAATAAGAACTGTCTTCAGAGCCATTGATGGTCTATATAAATGAAATAAAATTAGTGAACAACTGAAGAGCGCAAAAATTTAAATTACAATTAACTATGTTTTTAAAAAATAAAAATTGTCTCTATAAAAAGATTTATAATAAATTCCTCCTCTTCTGTTGTTGATTCTTCAGTTGTCAAGAACCAATATTATGCCAATTAGATCAAGCTATAGTCGCTTCTCCATGTAATGCTACAGACGAGGGTTGAGGAACCAAGTTCCAAATGCCACGGGAAGAACTGCCAGCCGGCAACAACTTCATTTCTTCAGTTAAACATTTGTAATTTACTTCCATTGCAAATGTCTAGCATGAGGAATAAGGCCTAAAACACTTGGTCGAAAACTTTAATTAAAGCTGTCGCGCGCCATGTTGCCAGATATTTGAAATTCAAAATCGCCAAGCATTTTCTGACGTGACTACGACACAAATGACGTCATTCCGTAGGATGTGTTTTACGCGCGACGTTTAGATCATCGCGCACGATTGTCGGAGCAGTTGCGCCCAGCCTAATAAGTTCTAGTTTAAATATTGTAATGTAATTTGGAAAAGGCGATCAGGGACACTGAGTTGGAGTTGCCTTAAGAAATTGACGTTTTAGATGATTTGCATTTGTCAATCTATGCTTGCAATAAAGGTTATAAAAATAACAATAAAAAGGTGTTACCGACAGCATTTCCGCATGCAGGCTTTATCATAGGCTGTACAGTAATGAAAGACATAAAGAAGATTTTTTGATGACTTGAGATACTTATGCAAGAACTCTGACCAAAAAAAAGAACATAATGAATGAGAATGAAAAAATTATCAGTTATCGAACAAGGAGAAAATATGGTAAAGTAATTATCCCCAAAGCAAGTATTTGAATGTCTCGTGGCTGAGATATTTATTTTGAAGAAAATAACAGTGACATGCATTGTTACAGTGAAAAAAAATGTAGTTTTTAAAGAAATCAGCAATTACTTTCACTTAATTTTTTGTTCACAAAATAAAATATTATTTCTTGTATGAATATATTAACCATAAATTGGTTGTTGGATTTCGTTCCAGTTGAGCTCATAATTATGCCATTTTATGACAATTCTCATTGTTTTAAAATATCCATGACGTCAGATAACATTTCATTTACGTCACACATAATTAATTACGACATCGTATTGAGACGGTGTCGTAAATACGGGCTGTTGATAAATTTGCTGCCTGCTCAAATCATATTTTGCAAATAACACGAAATTCACCATCGAATGTCTGAGAATAGTGTCGAAGTTCATTTTGTTAATAAAATGATTTCTTATATAAAGACCAAAGCAGCAATTTCTGAAACCGTCTTCCATTGATTCAAGCCATTAACTCGCTGACTGACAATACACAACAAGAAGAAAAAGCAAAATGAAAACGATAAAAATATTTTACAGTAGAATATCAAAAAGAATCGACTAAAAAGAATAGTTTTTCAATCAAATATCTGTTTATCATGTTTTAAACTATAATAACATTTGAAATTTTTTTTATTTAATCATGACATTAAATAAGAGAGAGAGAGAATATAGCATTAATTAAAAATTATTGCTGATGTTTATTCTATATAATACCATGAGTCTCGGTATTATTTCACTAGTAATCTCTACTACATGCATGTTCAAAATTTAGAGAATTTGTATATTTTGTCGAATTTCTTGAAAAGAATGGAACAAAATGTCTAACAACTTCTTCGAGATAAAGATGCAAATTATGTACTTCAAGTATGTGTGGGCGCAGTCAGTAGAGGAATAGGCTTTATATGCTCCCGTTATAAAACAAGTTTTTCGTTCGCTAGCACACCTCGCCGAATCGCTTAGCGATTTTGTGCAGCAATCGATTGAATTCGAAGTGAAACAATAACGAAGAATAACCAACGTTTAGATGAGGAATGAGGTGGCCAATTGTGGCGAAACTTGAAGCAGGCCAGTCTCAAGTCCAAATTTGTAGAAAGTTCGATTTAATGCTCAGCATTATCTGCAAATTATGGAAACAGTTCCAAAAGACCGGATGTATTGAGAGAAAGCTTTTTGAATTGAGAGAACGGCCGGAAGGGATTGCCAGTTGCCTATTCTAACGAGACGTAGCTGGATACTACAGCTTTTCAGCCATCCCTGACTTGTATACGGCCACAGGAACCCGAGTTTCAAGGGTGACTGTTTCCGGAAGACTTTATAAGAGAGAGAGAGAAACGTTTACACGAAAAGACATGCGATTTGCTTCCCATTGATTTCTATGCAAACTACAGATAATTTAGCATGGTGCATAGAAATTGGGGTATGGGCCAATCGGCGGCCGCTCTCTTCATTGATGATTCCCGGCTCAATCTAACCAGACTCGCACCAAATGTTCAATGAAGAGAACCAAGGATCGGCTACCAGCCCTCCACAGTTTGCGAACAAGAATTTTATTTTCAATTATTATATCAATTTACAGAGTGCTTTTAAGAATCTCCTTAAATAAAAAATCTTCCACCAATAGTAAGGAATACAAGAAATCAAATCTATTGACAGTTGTTTTAATAACTTATGACAAGCAAAATCGAAAGTCGGCACATTTAATGTTCAATAAAATTGAGTTTATAGTTTGTGCTGTTACTTCCTCATTCCAAGAACATTTTGTATCGATGAACCAATAAATCTCTTGATGTTTGCTCAGTAATTTTTGAATTATTAACCTTCTTCCTGAGCATATTTGTTATTTTCATAAATATTGCTATTTCGCTTTTCAATATATCTTGTGTATTTTGGATTCTTTCTTGAATATGAGTGTAGGAAAACATAAAGTTTGAGACTTACTATTCATAATTTCGTAGAAAAAGTCATCAGGATGATTCTTTTGGGAATTAAACTGCAACCACTAAAAAAATACTTAAATATTTATTTTAGGAGAACCAGTTTATGTCGGAATGACATATTATAATTTAAAATGGGTTACAGTCACATTAATTATACTTCTCTAATTATACTCGAAAGAAAGACATTAAGATAAAGCTATCGCTACTTTTGTTCATTCCTGCATCTAGAGCAGCAGAGATGTAAACTTTGAACGTGATTTGTAATAGTTCAATTTTATCCAGAATGTGTTTCATAGGTTTTTAATCATAATAAATGAGATGGCCATGAAAGAGTAGTTGACGGATCTTCTTTTTACATATTTTCCCTTTATGACTTTGTTTCTCTGTATCTAAGCAAATGTGCCTCTTAAAATACTACATTGACTTCAGCATTATAGCATTTCGTATGTAAAACAAGTTTTCAGTATTGCAAATAATATATTCAATAATATTTTACAAATAAATTTACTAATTCCAAAAACCTTATAAAATAATGCAATAACCTTAAGTTTTTTTTAATATTTTTTTAAAGAAAAAAAAGCTTTACTCTTTATTAAGAAAACTTGTATCGGTGCCTAGTGGAGTACCACTTTTCTAGAAGTTATTCATACTAATCTCTTGACATATGAGTCACACGGTCCCTAGTCATACTGGTCATACAGTCACTCTAGTCATATTAGTCGTACAAAGTTCCGCATGTCTGCGATAAATCTTATTTATTTGCTGTTATACTACAAAATACTGTGTTTACTTGTCGAACTAATTGAAATCATATAGATATTTAGTATTACCTAAGGAGCAAACAATTCTTTTATGTTGGACTAGCTGGGGTACCCGGCTTCGCTCAAGGAGTTGGCCTAAGATTATGTGGTAGTTGGAATAGAAAAATAAACTTTAATATTTAAGAGGGAAAATTTTTTTTATTGAAAATATATGCTAACTGCAATACCTTTATTTACAATATTTGCTTATAAACAACACTTTCCATTTTGTTATCGACCGTATATATGTATAAATCTTTTGAATTTCCTATTCAAGAGTTATACGTATAAGTTGACCGGGAGAAAAGCAGGCGTCTTTGAGGTTGATGCCGCACTAGTTAAAAGCTTGTCCTTGCGTTTTGTTAATTGTAAAACTATAGACTGATTTGACTGGAAATTGCAGTCTAAGGCAGTTAGCAATTCAGTAAAGATCAATTGTATTCTAGAGATAAATAACGTGTGTAATTTGTTCTTTCTATTCATAAGTTCGGCTTCGATGATAATATTCGATAGCTGTTTGACGATCATCCTTGTTCCATAACATAGTTTTGGTGAGTTGAGATTTCAAAATAGCGTGATCGAAGATCCAATTTTAAGTTGAAGGCAGTGTGCCTGGTACTTGCAAAGGATTTAAAAATTCTGTAGGGAAGTTGACACTTTCTTCAACGTTTATCATCGCATGTATTGGTATATTCTCTCTTCACCAGGAATTTTTCTTTTGAATATTAAAGTTGATATCAAGACGATACTGTTTTTAGTTGTTAAAATTGCCCTCTGAAATAGCAACTCCGGATTGGTATAGTTCTGAAGAATGTTCGGATAAATTTGGTTGATGAATTCGTTTACAGTTGTGGGTATGTTGTAAAAATCACTTTTGGGTTCGATGCGGCCGGTTTTTTGGTCCGTAAGATATGTACCTTCACCTATTTGTAAAAATTGTTGAACAAAATGTGCTGTTGTTTCGTCTTTTGATACTTTAATCCTCATATTTTTCGTTTGTTGTATTATTTGTATGTGTAATCAGAGATCGATCTTTTAAGTATGCATCAATTTAGTCTGCTGGTGTTGACTTGGGGATAACTGGAAGTATCCCATCATCCAGGAAGTTCCATCACTTCAGAGTTTCCTCACAAGTCTTGTTATGATTTGTTTATGGCTTCAAGTTCATTTATTGTATTTGCCATCGTGCATTCACCCCAGAAGATAATTTTAGCTTGTTTAAGAAGTTCATCTCGTCCAGGTGTTCTTGCAATTTTACAAACCGGAAATTGTTATTCAGTTATGTTTTACAATAGTTGTAGGGCGAATGGGTAGTTCATGATTCATATAAAAAGTTAATATATTTTTAAATAAAATGTAATGAGAGAGTAAAATTGCAATGTATAATTGAGTTGCCTTGTGAAATGGCATCTAAGTGGATCATTAAAAAGTATACTTGAAGCCAAGGCTTGGCTGCGATGGTAAAAGGAGAAATCTGGAATAACCGTCCTCAGTAATCAACGGTACATTATTTATCTAAAATCTTGATGGAGAGTTTTTGGAAGGGAAAAAGCTGTCTGAAAGAATTAGTTCACTCATAAGCATTGCCAAATATTTTAGGCCTTTCAGTTTCTGACCTGGGCTATCAGCAGTTGCAATGGCCAATATTTCTGATTGTGCACCCATTGCATTATTACTTACGTAATTAGCAGGGCTGCGACTTCCATTCAACGTAGAATCTCCCAGGATCCAGGCCTTAAGGATAGATCCAGGTTTTTCTTCCAGTGTAGTAGATGTTATCTGATTCTAAGAAAATATGATGTGTCTAATCATTTATCTGCGAAAGTGGTTCATGAGGAAGAGAGAATGTCTTTTTGTCTTGCACAAGAAAACAAATCCATGTATGAAGCGACTCGTTTGATCCTAAACTTTGAATTCCATCAAATTTGTTCTACAATATTTAAGGAAATTGTATATATATTTATTCTCTATTCTATGATACTTTGATACTTTAAAGCAACTAGACTAACAAGTATTATATTTGAATACCAGTTTCAAAGTGTTTTTTCGAATGGAGTAAAAATGATAGTGTTCTGAGAAAAGCATAGTTTATCCGACGTGACTTCTTCCTTTCTCACAGCTCCCAAGCATCCACTTTGACAGATAAGCATGCAAAAAGTATAACCACAACAACCATTTTCCATTGGAGCAGTGGTGAAAACCGACACCTTCTACTCAGAGGATCAGGCCATACTGAAGATCCTTTGCCACACTCTTATTAGTATTTTGTAAGAACAATTATTGACATTTCTGACCACACTAATCCATGACGAAGGAAAACCTTTTCTCATCAAGGGAGGGTAGGATAAGGGGAAGGCATTTGGAATTCATTTGTGTAGATTCTAAAGAATAAATGGACTTTATCCAACATCTTCCAAAGAAAATTAATATCAATTAAAATTTGAAATTAAATTATTGAAAGCCAAAATTTCACAAATGAAATTACTAAAACAGAACTGTTCGTATAATATATTTTTTAAAAATATTTCTTTTGTTATGCAGAAATATTTCCCTATATTTCTGCATTACAATATTTTACTGTATTTCTCGACTTTTGCCATTATAAAAACGGGAATTTTGTAACAAATTATTTCACATCAAAATTGAGTTCAAACTAAAATAGAATAAATATATTCCTTATGAGAGTAAATAATATTCGAATGCCTGCCTTGACATTGTTATTATTGCATTGTGAACCCATTTAAGTTAAGTCTAAGCAGACGCCAAATAAGCGATCAATGTGGGTCGAATAGTTCCCCGCTATTCTCCGCCGTAAACTACTTGTTGAATGTTGGATCAGCGCCTCTCTTGTTTGACCTTGGCGCGCGGTAGTCATCCATTTGGATGCCCACCAATGTGAGACGTCACTGATGGGCTCAACCTTCTGAATGAAAGTGATCATGTAAACAAGGAGATAACCATATTTTCGAAAAGGATTCCGTTTATTTATTTTTCCACATCTAAACGCATATCTTAAGTGATTTATTAATCATGTAATACTACGCATTTAAGCATAATTTATCTTCAATATCTTTTAACATATTCCACATTTCTCTCATTTTTTTTCTTTTTTGTAGATGCTTCTGTCAATATTTAAATTTTGCAATACTTTGGGTGGAAACGAATTTCTGCTGATTATGCACCACAATATTTTTTTATACAAAATCATGCCTTTTTTTATGTCTCCCCAAGGCCTGATTTCAAATAAACATGTGCAAAAAATATAACGAAAAAGTATCTAGAGATAGATATCTAGATCATTCCTCTAGCTTATATTTCAGGTAACGAAACTCATAAAAAAAACCAAATGTCATGTCATTTCTAACCATGAAAGAGGCATAAAATAATCATATCGACCACCGTAGAATTCTAAACTTTTGCCACGGAATGCCATTGAGCGGTGTAATTATTTTATATTTGTTATTTCTGCACTTGTACGTAACATTAGTGTCGCTGAATTTATTGTTTGTAAGGTGGAAATTTAAAAGTAAATTCAGAGAAAATTACGGAATTTCAGCTCAGGTATCGAATTCATTACTTGAAATTGCATCAAACTGCAACAAATTGATTATTTTACAATGTTCTTTAAAATTTATGCGTATAGCGCGGGAACGTGATTCCACTACATTTAATCTAATTTTCTCCCGGGAACAACATGGGACTTTGAACTTCACGATAATCTACATTAATGAAGTATATGAAATAACATACTTAAATTTTTCTGGAAGAAGCTTTAAAAAGTAATTTATTAACTTAAAAATGATACAAATTAAATTATGAGATTACTAGTTAAAATTTAAAAAACATCATTTGAAAATTAATTTTATTTAAAGTTATCTCTGTTCCAAATTTTTAACAATTTTTCAAATTTGAATTATATTTTGCATTTAAAATATTTTTATTTATTGCTTTTTTAAAATTATATATATATACACACACACACATATAAATATAAATATATATATATATATATATATATATATATATATATATATATATATATATATATATATATATATATATATATATATATATATATATATATATATATATATATATATATATATATATATATATATATATATATATATATATATATATTGCCAGAAAGTTACGAAACTTGGCAAACAGAGAGAGACAGCCACGAACAATGTGACCTGTATTTCGAAATGACATGTAGAATACAGAGCAAGAAAAGGGTCGGACCAGTTGGTTGTAGGACCATCGTGGTAGGCGATACACGAAGCAACACGTCTAGCACAGAGTCAAGGAAAGGACGGGGCATTCTGAGAAATGTCACTCCCTTCCTTGACAACTCTTTGCTAAAGTCCGTCTTCTGGAGGCAGCAGTGGTAGGGTCGGCAAATGGCGTCCAATCACATTCCAAAAGTGTTCGATTGATGAGAGGTGTGGGGAGGACGGTGACTAGGGAAGCAACTGTAAACCTTGCAGGGCATGTTGGTTTATGCAAGCAATGTGAGGTCTAGCGTTATCCTGCTGATAAAGGGCATTGGGCACCCCCTGAAAGTATGGGAGTGTCACCGGATACAGAACATCATCTACGTAACGTCGGACTCATAGTGCCGTGAATACGAATAAAAGGGGACCTGTAATTTTTAATTGGAATATATTGGGCACTGTTCCAGTTTGTTATTACTTTTCTGGAAACTTTTTCAGTAATCAATTTGTAACTCTGGAATGATATTAGCTTTCTTGAAGCTCTTTGTTGAAATGATAGTACACTGATAAACACACAATTGCTTCAGCATTAGACCTGTTTCCACGTCGACGCCACACTCGTACGCGGTGACTATCACTGAAGAAACTGAAGCATGACTCATCTGAGAAGACGATCCTGTGCCACTCCGTCGTCCATATCGCTCTAATACGGCACCATTTCATACGCTGGCGTCTATGCTGCAGAATTAATGGCAGTCTTCTTAACGGATGGCATGAGCACAGGCCACTAGCAACCAATGGACGGCAAATGGTTCTGTTCGATATGGGAGCATCCAGGATATTTTGCACATGCTGTAGTAGAATTTCGGTAAACGTGCTTTGCTACACCACCACCCATTCCCGTCAGGCGCATCGATCCACGGTTGCTGACATCACACTGGCTGCACCAGCATCCGGTAAACGTTCCTCAGTTCCTTGTTCCAACCATCTTCGCCGCAGCCGGTGCACTGGAACGCTTCCAGGAGCCTGTCAGCTGCTGTTTGCCTTAAGGACCAACTTGCCGTTCTCAGCCTGATCACCATACCCCTCGAAAACTTGTCTATCTGCTGAAACTGACTCCGTCGACAATAGCCTGACATTCCCTGCAATTATGACAAGAACTTTCAACAATTATTTTCCAAGCAGCAATAACGGCATGAATATTGGCCTCTCTACCGGTTCCCAATCTTATCCTACTGGAGCTAGAGAGCTGCGCATTTTACATCATTTGCATAACTCTGTAAGGTGTGTCTATCTCAAATTTGCATAATTTTCTGGTCACTCCTTTTTGCTTTTGTCTTTTCAGTGTCGGACAATATATATATATATATATATATATATATATATTGTCCGACACTGAAAAAAAAAGCAAAAAAGTGACAAAAATATATATATATATATATATATATATATATATATATATATATATATATATATATATATATATATATATATATATATATATATATATATATATATATATATATATATATATATATGTGTGTGTGTGTGTGTGTGTGTGTGTGTGTGTGTTATACTAAAACATTTCTACATATTTTAAGAAAATTTGAGGGGCAAGGAATATTTTAATGAATTATGATAGAACTTAAAAACACAAATAATTTTTAAATATTTAAAAAACACACAATGGATTTTATATTTAAAGTGTTTGATTAAAAAATATGAAATTACATGAAAAGGAAATTTATTTTAATCTCAACGTCCTGTGTTCCTTTAAGCTTTTAATGTTTCTTGTTATTCTCTTTGTTGCAGAAGTGGTGTATCCCATGAACATCAAGTGGCGGAAATTCTAAATCGGACAGACAACACCAGAAACAGTTGTCAAGTATTCGATGAAATCATAGACGTGGGTGCGTTAATCATTCTAACTGCATGAGAAGATCTTATCATTTCAAGGAGTCCAAAGGAATAAGAAAACGAAGGGAGAGGGCGCGGACTCACCAGAGCGGAAGTACTCAGGTTGGACACTGTTGAGCAACAGGTGGTGGCATCCCTGTACGCTCGCCTGTCGGGGTGGGTGCTTAAGTGTTTTCCGGTTGTTTGTTCTTGCTATTTGTAAATGTTACCCTCTACCTCTGAAGAGTTCTTCTGAAAAGTAATCTTGGAATGTCTTTACGCTGTTCATTATGATGAGTCAAGATACAATGACTTTCCTTTTATCTCAGGGTTTTGCATGTGATGGAATACCTCGTAAACTTAAGCTTGTTTATTTCATGCAGCAGACAGTACTTAGTCTTACACTTATAAACAAAATTTATAGTAGATAATATAACCTTAGCACTTATATAAACAAGATTTATAATGTTTGTTCACCATATTTTCTAAATTTAAAATGGCACTCACAAGATGAAATGATTAGAACTTGCTTTACAAATGTAGGAAAAGAATACTTTCTATTAGAAGGTATCACTAAACCATCTCTTATTAGTAAACTGAGATACAGGGTGACATCTTTATCCTGTTGACAAAAAAATATTGTTTTAAACTATAAACATGGAATTTATTTTCAAGAAACTAGCTTTACTTAAGTCATTTGTTACTTAGATACAACATATTTAAGTATTTTCAAAATGGCTCCCTTGGGCATTGATACAGAGCCTTAAATGTCGCGTAAAATTTTCTGCAATGGGCCGCAATTCATCAGGCGTTAATTAAGCCCATTCCTTAAGAAGAGCCTTTAGGCATTTCAAACTTCGATGTGGCTTAAAGCATACTCATGATTGCAGAATAGACCAAACACTATAGTCCATTGGATTTAAGTCAGGTGAATAGGGGGGGGCATATTCCCACAAAGTGAATTTGCTTTAATCCAGTCTCAAATAAAACAATTATTTGCCGCCGTTGGTTTGGCATATTATTTTAAAAAAGGAAATAAAACTACCTATTTGTTTTACTAACATTAAGATCTCTTACGCGAATGAAATTTTTATAAAAAGGGATAAACATGAATTAAACCAATCAAAAGCTGTACAATTTTGTCAACAGTATAAAGTTGTCACCCTGTATTTCAGGCACATCCTCAGAAATAATATTACGAGTGAACATGTATTTCACCCTGAAACCAAAGCGATTTACTAAGTCAATGCTAAGTTGATTTTATCATTTTGACTTAAATATTGGTAAATTAATAATATTTTTCTAAGTTTATACATTCACACGTAGTAATATAATGAAACATAGCGTTTAGTGTATCTGAACTAATTTTTGTAAAATATTCTAAAAAAAATAGCATGATTTAACATTTTATGATTGATTAGAAAAGAGGGGAAAAACGGGAATTTTTCTATATTTTGTCAGTCACCTTATTTCGAGAAAGAAAACAATCAAATGCATTCAGTCCAGTTACAGAGACTATCATTTTCTTTCAAATTGCAATGGTTCCACTTCTTACTTTACTCGAATTTTAATGGCAAATCGAAAATAGTTCATTTTCTTGTACTTTCGTAACACAATGGGTAATCGGTTCACGAACAGATTGGACTGCGAACAAATGCAACAATGAACACTTTCACGAAATATTTTTGGGTTCGAATAACGAACACATATTCGGACAAAGAACTAAAACGAATGCTAACGAACACTTCTCGGCTTTCAGACCATAATGTGAAGGGTCGCCAAACCAAACGGTCTAAAAATTATTTTTCATCTCTCTTGATTCATGTTGCTTGCCTATTACATTTCATAGTTTTATATTGGAATTTTTTCCCTTTATAGAATATTTATAGCCAACGTGGGCCATCAGTTTCACTTTTAATTTCATTCAAAATCGAAACTGACTGCCGTTTGAAACTGTATTGCTTTTGGCCATTAAAAATCTTTTGAAAAAATGGGCAGATGTCAGAGCCATGGTCTTAAAATGGCATTCAAACCAATCTGATGACAATAAGTGGGGGATCCTTACAAAGACAATACTATTAACCACTTTCGGAAAATCCTAAAAAAGAGAGAGCAACAATCGACATGGAACATGTTCTTCAGCGACCCATAAACAAAAAAAAAAAAATGTGAAGGATTAATTAATGTACAAAGACTATATGAATTATTATTTCTTTTTCTTAGATTCACTAAGAAATTATACATCCTTTTTTATATTTAATTTTTAGGGTCACCAGATCGAATTAATAGATTTTACAAAAAATCTATGGTAAATCAATGATCGGTTAACAAATAATTCGGATATCAAATATAATCGTGTAATAGATTATGTTTGTTAACCATCACCCACTGTAAAATATGTTAGTATCAATCAGATAATAAAAGAATGAATGGAGTTAATAAAAGAATGAACGGAAGACGATACCTCACTAAATCCAGCCACTGTAACGAAGGACAGCGAAGATAACTATAAATAATCAGCTCAAAAAGTCCAAGACAGAAAAATTAATGTTTGAGTAATGATGCATTTACTTTTCATCACATGTTACACTATAATTTTATTATTAGTAATTATGTAAAAAAAAAAATTAAAACGACCTTTTTTATTTTTGGTTTGCAAATTTGTTTGAATCGCTGTGGTGCCTTGGTTGCTTAAGGCCTCGTTTTCATCATCAGAAGGTAGCGAGTTCAAATCCCGACTTAACGGAAGATTTATTGTGTCCACCAAAAGCGAATAAACACTTTAAATAGGTCGGGTCGTGGTTGCGATGCCTTCCATGTGAAATGATATCTCTGAGGATTGTAGGTCAAGTGTTCCGAACGGTTCTTGATTCCAAGTTACGATAATTCCCAACCGGCTGTTCCCACCTAACTAATCGAGTCCAATTTCGGGCCTCGGTACAGGGAAGTATGCTGATACAACCACAACAATTTTGTCGAATTTGTTAGACACGTTCTCCATGCTCTATTTAATATATACAATTTGTGTTTTTTTTTCTTTACAAAGAATAACTACGAATTTTCTTATAAGGCCTCTCAAAATAGTTTTTTGTTCGTTCGGTCAGTTTAGGTTTCGATTAATATTTAGTCCAGCTGGTTTCACACTAAAGACAATAGGTTTAGTATTAATATAAGGAATACATTTTACTTATATTTTTTTCAAAACACACAGATAAGTATTGCATAATACATTCTATTTACAGAAACTGATTATAAGACATTATTTAAAACAATACATTTGGTTCCTATTCTGGCAATTATGCGCACTATTTTAAATTTGTTACAAGTGGTGGTGGGGGGACTAATCCCCATCTGGTCTAGTGGTGAGATCATAAACAGCCAAAAAGTCCAAAAGCAGATGTGGGCTTTTCACAGCCTCCTCTCGAGAAAACCCCAAGCACTTCAAGATGTGTTGCGGGCAAAACGGAGCATTGTCGCACTTGGGGCATGTTGGGTATTTTCTTTCACCGTCCTCAAAGATCCTACACTTCAAGTGGCCAGTAGAAAGTCGAGACAGCCTTTACCTTTGTTTCAAGTTCATAACATAAGCCAGCAGGAAATTAAAGAAAGGATACTTTTGACAATTACAATGTGAATTTTATTTATTTTTATAAATCAAAAATTGGATAGTTTTTATTAGTTCAAGAGATTCGTTTAAGACATTCTCTTGGAAAATATCTATTTCACATGTCATATTTTACTTTCTAAATCAAAACATGTGATTTATTTCTTCCAAATTATTTTCTGGAATATTTTTCCTTTTCAAACATTTTGTTTTCGAATTCTTTAGCACCGTTGTGTTCCGAATATATTTTACAATAAATGTGAAACACAAATTTACATTAATTAAGATTCATGAATTCACTTTAAGTAATGTGTGATATGGTAAAAAAAGGAAAAAAGGCATTTTCTTAAAATAAAATAAATAAATAATCTGTGAAATTTAAATTAAAACATTTGTGAAACGGTTCTTTGCGCACGCCAGAGTCCTCCAAACTAATCGATGGTCAGTACTGACACTGTAGTATTTTGTTCAAAATGAGTACAATGATTCAAATATTAAATAAACGCAGTAAATATGAGCAAAATATTGAGAAACCATTTCCGCCTTGCTTAAATCAAACCGTTACTTTAAAAAGCTTCGAAAAGTTTAGACATTATTGAAAAGAAATATATTTATATTTCGATTGAGAGTTTTTATTGAGTTTTGAAGACATTAGCATATTAAAGTTTTTCCCTGCAATTTCGCTTGATTATCTTATATTTAGAATATTAAAATTCATTTTTCTTATAAAAATGCAAAACAAGTAGACTTTTATGGGAAGTTCATTCGATCTAATGAATAGTTTTTGAGGATAAGACAAAAGAAATAGATTATTCACAATTTTTATAGAAACCCTTGAGCTTGATAACTGATAAATATCTCATCGCATCAATACATTTGTAAAAATATTCTGATGAATATTTTTTAGATTCATCTTGTATAAAAAAATATTAAAATTTGGAGAAAAAAAATGAGCGCACAGCCTTTTTTTTTAAATTTTACGAACATCATTAATAGTTATATAATTTTTTATGGAAAATATGTTTTATTACCTAAATTGTGTTTATTTAGTTACTGGATGTAGATAGTAAAAATGAAATTCGAAACGTATTGTGTTATTTACAGCATAATATTATTGTGCTTAGTTAAGTGATGTCACACATTAATGTTATACTATTGGAAAATCTTATCAAAACGAGATAATTTTTGAAAGATCTCCTTAAAAAACATAACTGAGATGGAATATGTAATCTTTTTATGTATTTTCCCCCCGGCTACTAGATTTTTCACTCTAAAGAAGTGCTGATTTAAGGAACTGCATATTCATAAGACACATACTTCATATGTTCATTGTTCTTATAAATACAATGCCTTACATGAAATTTGATATAAAAAATTTTAATAAACTTTAAATACTTATAAACAAATTAAGCGTTCTATGGGAAACATACATTTTTAAAAATAATATGGCTGACGCCAATGTAATAGTATACAAAAAAAGACATAACATTTACAGATTTTAAATTATTAAATTACTATATGATAAAAAATATATTATTTTTTCATAAAATATTTTTAAAATTTAAGTAATGTATGTGATTCTATTATGTAAATTTATTTCAATTTTGATGCATTTAGCCGTTTTATGTATTTAATTTTTTAATTATGTGGTACAGATTTATTCTATTTTTACGCATTATTTGAAACATTTATGTTATCAAAATATTTGTAAATTACATAATTCAAACCCAGAACATTTAATATAGATTTGTTTTATATTTTGTAGTTAACTATTTTAAAATACAGAAATAAATTATAATTTCGAATGACTTTTTTTTGTTGGTAGAAGAACTGCAGATCAAGTTTTATTTTGGTATCTTCAAATAGGAAACGAAACAGTCAAGTCATTTGTATTAAAGGAAAATATTACAACAGTATGCACAAAACGAATTTTTAACACATTAAATATTAAATTTTCGTCAAGAAAAGTATATTTAACACACATTTTTATTTTATGACACTTGAAGCTTGTAAATTAATTTTTTCTGTTTAGAGTCAGTGATATTCTCAAATAATACATTTTATACTTCTTGTCAAAGAAACATGATATCTCTCTAATCAAAATGCTCACCATTATTTATTTTTATAATCCATCATTTTTTACTTACTTTATTATTAAACTTCATTTTTCATTTGTTTATATACTTTGTATATTTTTTATAAAGGGTTTAACAAAGCATATAAAAACACAATATTAAAAATTTTGTTCCCATCAAACATTTTTTCTCCTGTTCAGCGGGGAATGAAGGTCGCCTCGCTTCCGCTTCTTTTTCACAAGACCGATTTTGTGTGGAAACATTTTCTGATACACCTGAATTGGCGGTTAGAGAATTCGCCAAATGGTGTGATAACCCTGTCGACCAATGATTCTTTCGCGCGGTTACCGTCGGAAGAAAAAAAAACGAGAACTTTTCATTGAAGTTGGGAAAGTTGTACAGTCAGTTATCGTGCTGAGTGAATCCCTTCGGGGTGTGGGGGCCAAGAATGCCGATTTACAGTTTGGAATGTTTCTGCTGTCGACTTTTGCATCCGAGATAGACAAGTGGATAAACCGTTCTATGGAATGATTATTGAGGGAGAAATATGCCTTTCCCTAAATGGTCTGTGGAACCAGTGTTTGTCTGTAGAAGAGCACTGCCTCCGGATAAAAAGGAGGAAATATGTGATTTTGAAATTACGACAAATCTAGCATTAGTGAATTGTCTTCGACAGTTGGCATCTGTTGCCAAGATTGCCGATCAAATATTTGTGGAAATAGCCAGTGAGTGTCGTCTGATAGCAGAACGCACTGACAAAATACAACAAAAAATCACTTCTTGCCAAAATGTTGTGGATAAGCTCAATGCAAGAGAGGTTAAAGTTCGTAAGTATTTCAGATATTGTGATTTTTAATATTTATTTACATTCAAAAAGTTTGATATTTTTAGAACTCAAGGGGTCTTTGTAGAAGACCCTCAAATCTAAATAAAAGAGAAGTAAATTCAAAGATTCGATGGAAATATATATATGTATTTTTAATAGAATTTAATAATTTATGGTTATATGATTAATCGCTGGAAATTTAATTATGTTAAAAATTATGTATGATATAGGCAAATAGATTGAATTCATTGAAAACAATTATCCTCTATTTAGTAATGAATAAGAAGTTTTGTCTTTGAGTTTACTGCATTGAAATTTTGTTTGAAAGTAATTAAAATAAAAACTGTAAAGGATAATATAGAATGTGTTGGAGTAATAGAAAATTTTTGAAGTTATAGAAAAGTTGTTCACTTGCTGTGACTTAAAGTATTGAATGATTTTTTCTACCAACGCACGCATTTCTTTCGTTTTTAAATAAGGATAAAAAAAATAATAAATGCATTATTTCAAACTATTTTTATCTCATTGATGGCGTTTCTTAAATTTCTTTGGGATGTCCTCTGATCACACACAAACATTGTGTATTAGGATAATTAAATGTTGAGTGAAAAATAGAGTTAAAAATTGAATGAAAAAAAAAGAGCAAACCAGAAGGTTAATTAATCTTCTGGATTTAGATCAGATTCTCTGTCAGAGAATAATTAAAAATTATAGTATAATAACTATACAAATGAAAGTATATAATCTCGAAATTTATTTCGAAGTAGTGAGGGGAACGAAATTCGCTCATCATGTTTGAGCCACTTTAAATGACCGCAAATGTGCAATGATTGTTTACATTTTTTGGTGCATGACAATGAAATTCCTTGGTTTCATTCTTTTGCCTTTTTCTCCATGCGACCAATCAGATAAATAATAACCGAATAATTGTAGCGCTGCTGTAATGAATAAGATGTAAAACAACATGCCAGAAACATGCAGAAATGACAAGGAGAATAACGCAAGAGAATCCGTGGATTGATTTAGAGCATATTTTAAAAAATTGTGCACTATGAAAAAATTAATTGATTTCGTTTTTTAATTTAATAAAGATTTTGTTCAAACATTTTTTAATGTTTGTAAACAAAATCTATAGTCATCTGATTTTTTAAGAATAACATTGTTTTAATTTTAACCATTGTTGTAATAGGTTTTACTTATTATTATAATTAATGTATGCATTTATAGAAAATTACGATATGAATTCATGTGTTACAAGAACAGTGTTTGAAATCAAATTGCATTCTCATAAAAAATCATTTCAATTAAGAGAGCCTTTTACATTAATGTATTTGATTTGAATATAGTTACAAACTTTTAAGCTTTTAAAAGCTTTTCCAAACATTTAAAATTTTAATGATATTTCTCTAAATATGCCAATATATATCATTATTAGAATGATGATAATGGTTTGTTCGTACAAATATGACTAAAAACACGTTCGAAGTATTAATTTGAATTTAAATAAAATGAACCTTTTTACAACATTTTTAAAAATAAGAATTTTACATTAGAAGCAGAAGAAATTGAGTGAATATAAAATAAGCACACATTAAAACATGCAAAGTTTTTAATAATCATATTATAAGATTTTAAAATATATAATTCGACAGAATACTCATAAAACAAGCAAATTTGAATACATCCACTAAAAGGTACATTATTTTACACAATTTAAATTTTATTTTCGTTTTATTTCTTTAAAGCTCATTTTCTCTAATAAGTATGTTATAAATGAACAATTTATAATTTAAATAATAAACTCTTTAAATAATAAGTACATTCCTAAAATTTAGGATTGTTTATATAAAAATAATTAAAAAGTAAGCGTTAATGAAGTTTTCAAAAAAAAAATAACATCACCTCAAAACATGTATTATACAAAAACATTCTCAAAACATAACATAAAAATTTAAACTATTACTTAAAATGTAACTATATAAATAATCGTTTAACATGAATTTTTGGGAAGATTTTAAATTCTGCCTAGTCACACAATTAAAAAGTTATGAAAGCATTTCTATTCTTCTGTTGCACAAAATGTGTACAAAAATATTACAAAATGTATAAAATAAAATATAATTATTGTTTAAAAATTTTGTTTCACACAAAAATTCGAATTTGCAGCAACATTAAGTAATTTTCGAATGCGCTGCCAAAATTTGCATTTTTTAACATATTGCATAATAAAGAAACCCCACGCGTAACAGCTAAGTCTCCCTTTATGGCTCTAAATTCGAATGAGTCGCAGTCAGCGGCTGCAGATTTTGGCGTCTGATTTTATCACCAACGGTCGGGCTTCACAACGCGCTTGTCTCTTCGTAACACGCTGCCTCTCAAAATGTCTTTCATTTCTCTATTTTTAATAAGAATAACTTCACAGGCATCCTCATCAAAACATCTGTTATTAGATACACAGTAATAAGAATGTGCGTAATTTATTCCATTTTATTAAAGATAATAAGTTTATAATTTGGATCCTAGTTAGATTTTTGGCAGAGGGAGATAACTTAGGATTTGACACGAATAGGACATTATTAGACAATGACTCTCCGTATTCATTACAGGGTAAAATCGCGTTATCATTAGACGCCCGTCATTTCAGTTATTGCCGTATGGTAACCGTGGCATTTGAGTCACTCCCCACCTGCGAAAGGGCATGCATATTTTGACAGCGCTTAGGGGACTTTCTAACGGTTGAAGGCCGTTGTCAGGCATTCGTTTCATAAGACAGTGGGCCGTTTTCACATGTCGCAAAGGAAGAAACTCGGAAAGTACCACTCCGATAGAAGTGCATGCTGAAGCGCAACATGTATTCAACAGTGGCTGGGATCGAGCCCGGGACTTTATGCTTATAGAACTTGTAAATGATCAGCTTGGACTCCCCATGACCAAATGATAGCATTTTGGTGTAGAAATTGTCCGTGGTTGGAATGAAGTCCTGTTGTTCATTAGTGTGATCCCAGTTACTTCTGAGCATCTACGCTTTCTGCATGCACATCTGTCGAGGTGGGTGCTTAGGAATTTTCATGGTTTTATTCCATTATTCGACCAATCATCTGTGAAAAGACGTGCGTGCGATGTATGTACGATTCATGTCACTTACCTAAATCGTTAAAAGTGATTATTGTGGACAATGAAGAATAGTTCGGACGGCGCTGTTTATAGCGGAAGGTCCCTATTTCGATTCTAGCTTCGATCGAACCAATGGAAACCGCTTGCGCGTCCACATACACTCCTGTCCATGTGGGTGGGTGGAGTTTTATGCTCTCTTACCCACGAGAAAGGGTTCTCAGAAAGCAATGCACGGGGAGGATCTTAAAAAGCCCCTCGATTACCCATTAAGCTACTCACTAATCAGTGTCAAAGCAGTTCTTTCTAGCAATAAATATTTTGCTCTGTCTTACATAAAAATATAAACAGTTTATATCTTAAATTCATAAACTGCACAGAATTTTGAAATTTTGCTAACAGAACATGCTATTTAATTAAATTATATTTTGTAAATACCAAATGTATTTCTGCAGTTATTTTATTTGTATAATAAAATAGATCCGAGATTCGCCCACTCCTCGGGCTGTCGACTCACCCTTTAATCCCTTCAGTGGGTGGATAAAATTGAAGCATGTGTCAGGGAACACTTGGACTGCAGGATGAACTCCTGAGGCTTCCCTTTTAGGCTGACCGTCCCAGGGGCATGGAGACAAGTGTACGGTTGCTGCTGACCTTGCCCTCCCCCCATCCACGTGCTGTCGTGCCACTGAGTTTTTAACTGCATGATAAAATAATTATATGAAATGATAATCTGAGTAAAAACTTTTAAGGCCAGTAGACATTTTTGGAAAAATGGAAACATTTAAACTGAGAAATTGAAATACTATTTGATTGATAATTATTAAGCTTAAATAAAAGTAAAAAAGTAGAAAAATGCAAATATTTTATTATTAGAAAATATTAAACACACAGATGAATATTTGAGCCTGAGTAAAAACTTTAAGGCCAACATAGAAAATAGCAACAAGAAAAAAATTACAAATTCTTAGAAGGTTGTTGTGTAGGAGCCATTCCTTCGAATTGTTTCAAATATTTTTGTTTTCATGGATGAAACGAGTTTTTGACAAAGGGTGGGATCGGTTTCATACCATTCATCTTCGATAGTAGATTTCAGCTCTGTTGTTGATGTAAAATGTCTCCCACTTGCATAAACTCTTCTTGCTAAGTCACCCCATAGGTTCTCGATTGGGTGGAGGTCAGGTGATTTAGCTGGCCATTTCACAGTTTCAACATTGTTGACTTGGAACCAATTTTCTGTGCTGTTACTCGAAAGGATCAATGGATTGTCTTGCTGATATTTCCACTTTTCTCCAGCAAGACATTCAGCATTTGGCAAAAGATGGTTTGTTAGGACATTTTGGTATCCTTGTGAATTCATTCTACTTGAAACAAATGCAATGGAGCCCACACCATTGTAAGCAAAACAGCCAAAGTCAGGCAGAGCCTCCAAATTATTGTGCTTGGAGAATATTTCTTTTTCATTTCTTATATCATGTGCCAGTAGAAATTCCAGTCATCTGGTTCATCCAAATTGCATTTTTTTTCATCAGAAAAAATAATTTTTATCTATTGGTTGTCCCAAGTCATGACTTTCTGCCCAAAGTTCAAATGCTCTATTTTGTGTCTCTGCAGTAACTGAGGCTTATTCAATTTTGCTGT
The DNA here is from genome assembly GCA_037975125.1 of Latrodectus hesperus. NCBI lineage: Eukaryota > Metazoa > Arthropoda > Arachnida > Araneae > Theridiidae > Latrodectus > Latrodectus hesperus. Next base: position 134,388,083 of record CM075850.1, on the reverse strand, counting down.
ATAAGTGTACCTTCAAAACCTACAAATTGTGTTATAAATCGTTTTTTGACAAACTTTTAAACCTGTCGTCGGAATCAGTTTCCTGGTTGAGTACTTCCAGTAGATGCAAGTTTGCAAACTCTTCTTTCATCACGCGATGACAAAGCTTTAGGTCTTCCCCCATTATACTTTTTACCATTATTTTTTTCTATTATAAGAAATTGTTGACTGCAGCCTTTGATCTTCCTATCTTTATCGGAATAGCACGGCTACTCATTCCTGTTGAAGACAAAGCTTCGATCTGTCCTCTTTCATGAACAGTTAACTTCTTACCCTTCGCCGTCTTCACAGAGATCACCAATACTTCGAAGAAACGTATGACAAATATGAAAATTGCAGAGTTGTCTTAAGCTAGTAGTTGCAATGGTAATTACAGGATTATATTATATTTATTTTAAAAAAATGGCCTTAAAGTTTTGACTCAGGCAGAAATACTAACTTTGTAAATAATCACATGTTTCTCATAATTATGTATTTTCAAATTATGCTTATAGCATTTATTTCTTATCAATGAGACACTTTAAATTGATTTCTTATCAATATTTAATAACTAATATTATTTGAATCCATTTTATTTCATTTTACATTTTCTCAAAAATTTTTACTGCCCTTAAAAGATTTTACTCAGGCTGTATATCGGTAAATCATAATAAAACAAGCTTTTTTACATGAATCCTTTTTTGTCAGTTGTTATAAAAGCTTTCAGAAATAATAAAAATATCAAAGCTCTATGATACCATTTTTAAACTTTTGATATTTCAAAAACTTTTAGAGAATTATCTTATAAGGAATGCAAAATATAAACTAATCCAGATTCGAAGTTATAAATGATGCGCTAAACTTGAAACGCATCTTGTGCTTCTACTATAATAAATGGAGAAATAAGAAAGTAATAATTTGATATTTTATTGGAATTCATTATTTTATTTTGGAATTTCGTATTACGACCTCCATAGTGCATGACCGCAGTACATGAGAGCATGAATCGGAATTTTAGCTTTTGGAATTTTTTATTGTGAAGAGTATCTGCAGTTGGAAATATAAGTGCTTAAATGTTAAGTACTCGTATAAATACATCGTCAAATCTATTTACATAATATGTAATTATTTTTTTTCATAAATTCACTAACAAATACTTTTGTTAGTGAATTTGTGAATATTGAAATTGAATAAATAAATTCATAAAAAATTTTTATATTCAAGATAAAAAATACTTTTGTGTAACTTTGTTTTGTTAGTAAAATCTTATCGAATCTATTAAATTTTTTCTGTGTTATTTTCAAGCTTTCAGTTTTGTTCTTTCTATCAAAAGTTTTTGCGTGCTTATATTGATATCTTAAGTATCTTCTTATCCTGACAGCGTTCTTATTTTTATCTTTTATAAAAGGCTGATAAAGTTACAGAACGACACAAAGTGAGAAGGGGGGGGCTAGAACTTATCTTATTTTACAACTAATTTTTTTGTTTGTTTTTTCCCTGCTCCGAAAGCGTGTTGAGGGTCGAGAATCTTAGGACTTACTTTATAATTGTAGGTTTTTAAATGCTTGATGTTGATTTTTTTTTAAAATTACTGTAGTCCTATTTTTTTAAAGGCTTACGAAAAAATCATGAGAATCTGAGAAAAATAAGTCAGGGATATACTTCCAGAAAATTGAGGTGAATTGTATATTCTCGTTAGAAAAAAAATGCTATGATTATTTATTTTACGGATTTCATTCGATTATTACAAAATTATGTGCGATGCTTAAAAGAAGTGATCTGGGAATGGGTGCGCTCGAAGACTTTTCTCCAGAAAGCTGGAGGTTTTTTTCGGTCCTCGTACCTGTACTCAGTTGTCACCCGACACGAGGGGTGCTCCATGACAGAAATAGGAAGTTTTCCCTGGGAGGGAGCCTTCTCAGATTAGAAATACTTCTGTGAGAGGGTGGGGGGGAGTATTTTTCTGGGGTCCCGAAGAGCGGCTCGCTCGTGCGCCCTTCCTGCGGCTTCCCCGAGTGCTTGGAACGGCTTCTGCGCCCCACGTCAGCTGTCATGCTCAACTGGATCGAATGTCTGCTGTGCAGTCACAACCGTCCGCAGCCTCACAGCTTCACCCTACGATCAGGAGATGTTCCATGCCAACCACAGGACATGACGACCTGCTAATATTGATCATAAATAGATCCCTCTAACATGGAGTTCTTTGATCGAATAAAGGAAAAACTTTGTATAGACTTGTTCACCACTAGTAATCTTTGGATATGCGTATTCATATGTAGATTCGGGGCCATTCTGTGACTAGTTAAACTTCCTCATCATGGCTTTGTGATACCTCAATCTAACAATTTTTTAAAAACTTTTTTTTTAACAACAATGAATGCATTTTTTCTTCCTGAATAATTTTGACCTGTATTTAAGTGCCCAAAGGTCGAATGAGAAGCTAGGAACATACGCGCGTACCCCTATCGAAATGTATGAAAAAGAAGGAAAAAAAATCTATAGTATGCAGCTTTTTACATTTCATATAAAAACTAGAACTTTCCATTACTAAGTGTGCGATCAAATTATTTAGGTACCTCCCAAGAATGCAATAATAGTTGCTATTTCTAGCTGATTACTTTTTCAGTTTCTGACGTTGTGCCCAGTCGACTTCTCCATAGCCACAAGAACGGAGTTCTCTCTGATTGTATTAAAGAAAATGAAACAAGATCGACTTCTCAATCCGAGTAACATGGTGAAAGTGTAGGCGTTCCTGTAAATGCCAGCAGGCGATGGCGTTTTAACAGTGAGTGGGTAACTGTCATTTTAATATCCACGTATTCTACCATCCGGAAGGATTTTTCATAGGTAGTGGGCCTTGCTCATATTGCAAGGTAGGGACTCCCAAATATCCACCCCGATGGACGTGCATGCTTAAGGCAGAAGCGCAACATGCATATCCTATTGTTCAACGGTTGCTGGGATTGAACCCAATTAGTATAATATTTGGTTTTATATTAATTGGGTTCATTATTTAATATAATATTTGGTTATCTATTTTCAAATATACCCGGAGGCCATGCAACCACAGTGAATCCCTAAAAAGGGAATGAGAAGCGCATCTTCCCTATCCGATGGGGAATCTAGCCCAGTTGCTATTTGGATGCGGTCGAATAGGCACCAGTGTATTATGGTGTGGAACTTGCTTTATGGAATGTAATCATGAAAATTTTTATTCTTTAAAATAAAATATTAAAGGCAATAGGACTTATTAATGGAAGAAAACATACAACTAATTCGTAACGCAACAGGCCATACTCTTATATTTAAATTTGTTATGAAATTCTTCCACATCAGACACAGCGTTGGAATTAGCTTTACCACAACTAATTGACGTACTTCTAACGAACGATATTCTGAGGACGGGTCGACTTCTTTTGGGTAATACTCTGTGACTTGCGTAACCGCTGTTTATTTTAATATATAGGAAAATATTCTCTCCTAAATTTTGATGATTACTTCTCTATGTTAATATATTTGAAAAGTATATGATTACGCAGTTCTAAGCTAATTTTATACCGGAGCAGTAAATGTATCCTTTCATAATGAATTTCATTTTTGAAACTATTATATCATACATATATTAGCCTTATTAAAAGAGTGGTAAATTAAAACTGAATTGTTTGAATCAAACAATTTAAGATGGTGCAGCCAACGGGTGCATTCGTCCCTTGTAGTGCTAAATATTTATAGCCTAAGTGCAGCCGGGCATTAGAAGTATGTATTCATCATATTAATTTAATTTTGAATTCTGTAATTCATAACCTAATTGCAAAGTTGTCAGCAGTTGAGTGGTGAGGCAATATTTAGAGCAAACATGTTTTTCAAAAGTAGTATTTTTCAATATTAAAATTGACTAATCAATATTAAAATAGTTAATTAATCAATATTAGATAGAATTAATATTAAAATAGTTAATTAATCAATATTAAAATTGATCCTCATTAGCGTACATGTGAGTCTCATTGTCGTTAGAAATCTTCTGCACTGTTTCTTATTGAATGGGCTTTATATAAATGCTGCTCCGGCGGAGTTGCTCAATGTGCAGGAAAACCCTTAGTTATTCGCTAGCATTGGAGTTTTTAGGAAGGTACTTTAATTCAGTGTGTGGGGAAGATCTGGGGAAATATTCGTAAATTTAGCATATTTAATAGGTTGTATATATATATGTGAAAAAGAACTTATTCGTTTACTTTAATTTAGTAAAAATCTTATCTCTCTCTCTCACGCACACACTTACACACACACACTTACACACACTTACACACACACACACACACACACACACACACACACACACACACACACACACACACATATATATATATATATATATATATATGTAATTATGTATATGTATATAGGCGAAGCACATCTCTGTGATATTTTTTTTAGTTGATACGTATGTGCATCAGGATGAATCACTTTCTGCAAATGGTTATAAAGCGAAGACAGATTACTCTGCAGTGGAGTTTTTCATATTGGTGAGTCGCAGAGAGACTCTTCTCAGTCACAGGGATGGTTTTATAGTCAATTTATTACCTTTTGCTCGACTGCATCCATGAATTCGCGGTATAAGCTAGGAGTGCTCGTACCTGACTTGTATTGGAAGAATGAAGCTGTTGGGTCGCGATTTTAACTCGGATGTTTTATTCCCTAAAATTAAAGGCGAAGCAATATTTATAATACAATTTGAAAGAATAATGAAATTCCTCACCAGGAATCCTCCGCAAACAACCGTTCCAGTGGATGTGTTCCAAAACAATATTTACATTGTATGCTGTATCCTGACATAAGCGTGTCTAGGTTTTTTTTCTTTTTTCCCCCATCGTTTTATGGGACGCTTGACTTCACGCTTCGATGCCATTAAGTGTTAATAGATAAGTGATCTTGCGAAACAGTGGAAATGAGCTTCAAGTAGTGGTGAACATACAGTAGAGATATGTCTGTCACGAAGGTTGCGAATGCGACATTTTTTATGCAAGGAACGGAGTTCCCTGAAAGCACCAGCACGTGTCCTGAATCCTTAAAATTAGCCATTCCTGGTTTAGATTAACGGTGTTAAAATAGTGCGGAAAGGGTGTATACGGCAGAAACAATGCTTATTATATTGACCTAACATAAAAATATATGTACTACACAAAACATTGCACGCAGAAAAAAAAAAACTGGGGAACATTTCAAAAGTCTTACTTTAATATTGTCCAGTTACAATAGAAAAATATTGAATAACAGTACGCATTATTTTGCTGGCTCCTAGTGGCTGACAACTCTAAGACTTTTCGTTGCATTTTCCCTTCTGCGGATGCCAGGAACCCTCTAAGCATCCAATTCGGATTGCATGCAGAAATCGTTTCTTATGCTTCTATAGATGCCAGAATCGAATCTTTCATCATTCACCTAAAAATGCTGTCACGACATAAGGCCATGCATGATTGGCTCTGAAGGTTGTATGTTGGTCTGTATCCAAATTTTGTAAGACGTTTAGGCATACACAGTGTAAAGGATTCAAAGAGGATTTTTCAATCGTTAGAGCTCATGCATCTCAAGGATAGAATATCTGCAATTACCGCTAAAAAAGCTACCGTCATCTCCAGTTGCTCGCCAGAACCTTGCTGCGAAATCGGTTGGTTTCACTAAAATGTGGGTTTAAAGTAGCCATTGTTGCACCTTTTAAATTCGCGTAAGAATCTCACCATTGTTTTATATTTTACATATTTTGCTAGTGTTTATCTTATTTTCAATGTGTGTGCGTTGTCTTAAGACTCACGTGGAACTTCTTTTGCTCATTTGTCTATACGAGGAGAACATCTTTCTAACAAAGCCCTGTTAAGAGAGCATATATGCGGAAATATATTTTAAATCAAAACTAACTATTTTGAAAATACATAATAGTTTGTTGAACAAACATCTAGACTTTATTACAAAATAAAGTGCAGATACGTTAGAGCATCTGGACTTCTTTTTGCTATTATGCTAAGACAATTTTAACTAGTGTTCAAGGCTAATATCATCACTTTTTACTGCCACGTTTCTTTTCTTATATTAAATTTTAATAGATAGGGAATCATAACCATGGATTTTGTTCGCTCAGTATTCCTAAAACTATTGCATAACTAAATTGTGAAAATTTTGGGACAGTCAGGGTTCATAAATTAATGAAATCTAAGTCAAGTATTCTTTGCTCTAAAAAGGATGTGATTGCTTCCACCTGATGACGGAGCTCAACACTAAAACTTATTGAGTTGTTTTCCAGGTAGACTTTTCGTAAACTGAGAGTCATATTCTATTAGGAGAGGAAAATAATTTACTCTGATTTTTGATATTATACAATATAACCTTATACAAGTACAATTTATATTTAAACAGATGTATCATCATCGGAACCGCAAAAGAAATTTATCATAAATCTGGAGCTTTAAAGGACTTGTGGTTTTGATTACTGTTGTGTTGACACGGCCTTATAGTTATGCAATATTGCATGCACCTTGGACTGTCTTTCATGAGACCTCTTCAAGGTGAGCGAAGCTGTATTCATGTGACGCAGGCGATACGCGCGTTTGCCCATCTCGACACACATGCATACAGTATCGCAACTTCCAGTTGAAGTTATTGCAAGGGAGCAGGGCTCGAACCCGCGACCTTCCTATCGGAAAAGCGCAGTCTTGTCATTTCGCAAAAGTGAGCTCAATACATTTTTATTACTATCATTTTAATTGCCTATCTGAATGTTTCCTTCGGATTGTGAATATTTAGCAAGTATATTCCACGGTTGTCATGGTTATTCTTACTCAGATTAAAGCATAATTCATAATAGTTTATGTAATTTGTATATTTGTTAAAGTAATCCAATAATGCTTAAAATGTTAATATTAAAAATATTTATTTAAATATTAATTGAATTTATACATGCAGTATGTGCATATTAATAAGATATTCTTGAATACATCTGTACTACTCTTATCAAACATACATTGCGGAAGTTCAAAAACAAAATGTTGAAAAGTGATGATTTGTAATATATATATATATATATATATATATACTACAAATTCGATTGAAATTTTAAAAAATGTAAACTGAATGATGAGATATAAACGAAAATAAACTTGATAAAATATATAATATTTTGAAACGGAGAAAACAATCGTGATTATTTATAATTATGACATAGATTGTAAGCTTAATCTAGCGCTGATAATGTTTCAAAATTCACCAATTTAAGTAGAAGTTTGAATGAGAGGACGACGACGCTATCTTTCGGTAATTTATTCTTTTTGGGATCTGTATTTCACACCATCAATATTCATGACGTCAGTACCTATTTATCAAATTAAAAAACCTCTGCATATGTTGGCCCTATAAAAATGCCTATGTGTGTCTGTTCTTCAGAATCGTCCGCTGCCCTTCGCTCACGGGAAACGAACCTTGGGACTTCGCGTGTCGAACGCCCGAGCCACGGTTTGAGAAAATTCGAACTGGACGCCTATTTTCTATTCATATATGGAGTATATTGTCGGAGTTTTGGTCAGCCTTGAAAAATATTATATAAAGCTAATGAATATTATGAGTAATTTTTAAATTAAAAGTATAAAAAGAAAGATATTAGTTAAGTCCTACTTAGGTCAACGCAGAAAATATAATTTTTCCCCCATGTTAAAACTGAAATTAATTCATTAAATTTTTAACAAATTAATATTCGAAAATATGGTGTTAAATTTTCCTCCACGACAAGTTTAACAAAACGCATTTGAACTTGAGTGGATGAATAAAAAGTATTTTATTAACAATTGAAAATTTCAATAAGATAGAGAGAGTGTAAAAACTAATTGTAAGAACTGGAAAAAACGACTCAGTTAGAATACATTTATTCTTAACATTTTTTTTTTCCAACGGCAGGCACTTGAGGGTTGAACCCTATGCCACAACAAGGCCAGAAACTGCTACTCATGTGTCGTTACCCAGTGGGCACCTGTGAACCAAGTCACAGAGGCGAGTAGCGTTACCCGCATCATACCACCACAAACCCATTTATAGAATGGGCCACATTCATACTTCATCACGGAAGAAAGCACAGAGAAAACAGAGAAAGAAAGTAACATCCATGCCCTAACCGGGATTCGAACACGGGACCCACAGCTCAGGAATCAGGAACGCTAACCACTCAGCCATCGGTCGGCATTTATTCTTAACATGTAGACAGAATAGTATTGGTGGTGCGTGGTTATTCCGAACGTTCGGAATAAATTAGAGCATCATATTCAAAAACAAATCAATTATTATTTATCCTTTATCATTTACAATATTACTCCTACTATGTGGACAATTCTAAATTTTTTTGTGACCTATTCCAAGATATCAGATAGATCATCCCTTTTATGTCTTATCTTTATTGGTTCAGAATATCGTTAATGTGCGCGCATTTTTAATTTGACATGCAATATGTTTTTAACCAACATCAAAATGATATATCTAGAAAACCTTTTAAATAATTTTTTTCTTTATTTGAAAAAAGCTCTCATCCTTAAATTTGGCTCTACTTCTTTAAAGAATATGAGCACGAGTTATTGAGGGAAAACACAGTAATGCTATCAAAGTTGCAACGCCAAACTAAAGGTGAATACAGTCTCGAAGAAAAATAAAGTTTTGCTGTCGAGGAATGTGGAGCTCTTCATGTCTGAAGGTCATCGCTTATGAAATTGAATGGACTGTATGAAATATTAGACTCAATAAAGCGAGCAGATAAAAGGCTGTTTCCACTCGAACCACAATAGGATTATTTTTTCTCCTCGCCTCTGTTCTTCCAAATTGAATTCCGTTTTTATCGTGATGCGGCTCTACATTGTTTACGCGAATAAAATTCTACGTGAAAGTGTTCGAATATCTGCTTATTTTTTTGCCTCACGCCCTCTTTGACTCTCGGGTGATCTTTTGTGGTAATTTATCACTTCCTTTCTGAAAATTCGTCTCTCACTCTGTTAAAATTTCCAGCGACATGCAAATATGCATTCGTGATGTCATTGATTTTTCGTCCAATCAGACGCGCACAACACGTTTGATGATATGATGTCGACGTCACGAATTGAAACAATACTAAAATAACATGGCTGCTTGACCAATAAAACTCACGAAAAATAAATGACAACTGTTCTTCTTGTCATGTGACCATAATTCGCAAACAAAAATAAATTTCTCGACGAAAAGGACTAAGTACCCAATTTAAAAATAATTTTCGAAGAAATGTAATTTTCAAAACGTTTTTTTAAAAATAACTTTTGTTAGGCAAATCGAAGCATTTAGATTACTTCGTGTAAAAATACTTTTATATAAAATGTGGGACAGTTGCAATCAATTAATTTTCCAGTTTGGGACAAAATTTAAACCAAAAGTAATTTCAGCTTTCTATTTTTTAATTTACACATTTTTGTAAAACTTACGTTTAAGAAGATTTTTCTGATCTCTTTTGTTCTTTAATGAATACCTTTATAAATAGAAAATAATCTCTCAATGGGGTCATCGAAATATTCTTTTCTAGAGAGTTACTACAGATATCAAGAGTTTGTTTTAATGATTATTGTATTGAAAATTTTAGATTTTTTATCAATTTTACATCAAGTATTCCATCAGCACATTGTGTTTAAAAATCATCATCAATTGAAATAAAAGAAAGATTTCTTCCTAACTGCAATTATTCCAATTTAGAAATAAAACCAAATGCAGTGTTTAGTCACTGTTATTAATTTTAATATTTTCACTATCGAGAAAGATTAGTGAATATATGTTTCTCTTCCCTTCTATGTGCAGTTTCCTCAGTTGGATATGACGATCAAAGCACACCTTTGCTTAAGCATTTTGTAACTAAAGTGCGTCGTTAATTTACCTTCAGGGAAGTTAATTGTCAAATGGCTATGTCCTTATTAGAGTTAAATTTAACTACTCCAAATGAACATTCGTTAATTATTTGTTTTTCGTTAAAAGAATAGAATATAAATTGAATGTTTATCGTTAAAACTATTCGTCTAGATAGAGAAGTCAAAGGAGGAGCGATGTTTTTAAGCATAAAATTTGGAACTATTTGTTTGGTTTGAGAAGCAATGCAGAGCAATTCCCTGGAGCTCTTAATGGTGTGGTTCCAGTTACTTACCCCGAAGGCAGTTCACGAAAACCGTCATGATAAGAGTATATTGCTGAACTTGTAACGCATTTCAAAATATGAGTGAAATCTAATGCTGCGGGAGGCTGGAAAATGTGGCTCTAATTTAGGTGCTCATCTCTTCTCAGCAATGATGCTTTCAAAATTATAAGCAGCTCTGTTGAACTGCTTCGGTTCTTGAGAGCAGGCAGCTTGAAATGTATCACAAAGCTGAAAACCAAATTTTGCGTCCAATTATCAGAATATTTCAAGTTTCGTCATTTTGTTCCGTATGAGTCAGGTGAGTAAGGCTGGGACGAAATATAATTCTCAAAGTATATTTCATCTATTCATCACTACAAGAATCGAACTAAAGTTTTAAAGGAATTCATTATTTGCCCAACATACCTGGAACCCTCTCTCGTTCTTTCAACCTATCGCGGTGCACGAATTGAAAAATCTGATGATTTATTTCAAATTCAGTTCGCGATTTTTTTTTCCGCGAAGATCATTTATTGCAAAATCTAACATTTCAAAATAAATTTTCATGTAAACTTGCAATTCAGTGAATCTGTATGTGACTTTTTCCATTAATTTTAACTTAAGAGGTTATTTGCTGTTAATATTAACAAAAAAATGTTTCGAAAATGAATATAATGTTTCAAATATATAATATAATGATGATAAAACAATACATAAAACGACGAGATACTTTATTGAAGTGTAAATGATAAACAGGGTGTTTATTCCCGCTGCAATTTCGGAACTCCTTGAATGTTAGTGTCTGCCGAGCTTCAGAAGATTGCCGAAAGACATTCACTACCTTATCATCTCGATTGACCTCTCCGGAGCTGCTTCACCTGAGGAGGGGGGGCTGAAATGGGTGCTTCAGAGTGCGCGTGGGAGGTGCATCCCGCCGGGGCCCCTGGCCTTCCAGCCGAATTGAATGGAGGGTGGCAAATGCTTTTCAAGTGCCGACTCAGCTCTAGTTGAGTTGCTATCTCATGGAATGCAGAGTTTTAACATCTGATACCTCAATTCGATGTCAGAACGCTTACTGTGAAACGAATTCTGAAGTGAATGAATTGGAGCCGTGTGCACCCTAGAATACTCTCAAACGACACGAATTTTCCGAATTTCAAAAAGTACACATCATTTTTATTTTTGTCACACGCTTTGCCTTTGTTTAAATCGTCGTAAATTATCCAAAACACCTAATTTTAAACATTTTTTGCTCAATAATTGATTGATATAGATGCCGTTAAATAGAAATATATCATAGTTGCAATATTAAATAATTTTTAAATAGGAATTTACTAAAATTGTTATTATTATTGCATTTCTTGTTTACAGTTTGTACAATCTTAGAAATACTCCTTTCTTGAGAAGTATAATTTTCAAATAAAAGTAATGATATTTTATTGTCTATATATATATATATATATATATATATATATATATATATATATATATATATATATATATATATATATATATATATTATATTTATATAGATGTTGTGATAAATGTTTTCGTTACACAAATTTATACAAGAGGTCCATTGTTGTTCAGTTCCTGTAGAATAGTGGAATGAGATCTAATAGGAAATAATAAAATACAATGTTATTTAAGAATATATTTTTGTTCGTTACAACAGCAGCTCTTATTAGAAGATAGGAGGAGGAGGAGAGAATCTCTCTTTTGCTCACACAAGCACCTATAAGCATATATGTGTGTGTATAATATATATATATATATATATATATATATATATATATATATATATATATATATATTCCTATTATATACCTATATATATATTTATCTCCCTAACTACACATCAAATGATATGGCTGTTGTATCAAAAGTGTTGAACTCGTTTATTAAATTACCATTTTGTAGTACATCAATTGCATAACAATAGCAATTCCATTATTTTATTTTCACGTCTTTTTTGAAAAATATTTATTTAAACAATGAGGCATTTTCCTCTAAAGATAAAAGCACATGACCAAAGACAGAAGAAGAGAGAGCTAAAATTAGCCAACAAAAATCTCTAGTTCAGAGAGGATATCTTTTGAAAAATTCGTTCAGAATCTGACGCGCGCGTGTCTTGTTTCTCAGTTTAAAGCTGGTGAACTTACCAATGGATTCACACACACACATACACTTATCATATCTATGTACAATTAAATAATTAATGCAGGAGATATTTTCATCAATCTTATATTTAATTCTTTATAAAACTATAATGATAATTTTAAGTTTTGTCTTGTAAAATTAAAAAAGCGTGAGTATTATATTTTCTCATTTATATTATTCTTATATATAAGCTCCTTACATTTTCTTTTCATTCCTAATTTTATAAACAAGTCGTAAAGTATTCTATGGAAAACTTTTTTTTATTTCGAATCTTATTATACAGAATATCTTGACTTATTTTCTAAGAGCTTAGGGGATGAAATGTAATATATATTGCAAATGTTGATTCGAGAAAAAATGTTGAAAAAATTCACTTTTTCCTCCCTTTCATGAGCTGCAGTGACGGAGGTGAAAATTTATTTCTAAACTATGCAACAGTTGAATCCGAAGAATTATTTCTTGTTAGTAGATTCCTTTGCATATTATATAATTACAATATTATTTGCATATACTCTCATGCTAATTGAATGAGAATAAATGCAAGAGGAATATTATCGAAAATTGTATTTTTAAATGAAAATTATAATCTTTTTTTGAGAAGAAGGAAAATTATCTGCAAGTGTAAAATTTAATTTTACTTAATTATATTTCCAGGTGTGGTACATAATTCTGTTAACACTTTGCAAGCAATATTGAATGCGAACAGTACTTTTATTTGAAATTATTTTCTTATGTGTGACTTCGTCAATAATCTGCACTCGTTTGCTTTGTAATGAATAGGGATGGACGGAATCTTGCGCATGCGCACGCCTGTTACGAAGCGCTACTGTGCATGAATTCCAGTATATTTTCTTAACTTGTGAAATTGAAATGCTTAAAGCTTCTTAGTTTGGTACAAAATCTATTGACGATAGGTTAACTCTTTTTTTTATTTCCGATTCTATATTATTTTATTATGTAAGATTTTTTAATTTTTTCCCTCATACACACAACAACAGGTAGTGCACCCAGCTGTGAACTTGCAGCTTTATTCGACTTGCAGCCATGTCCACAGCATATGGTTTCAAAGGAAACAATTTTCAGTTAATTTCTCGTAATCGAAGAAATCTCCGAGCACTTATCTGGATAATTGTGTCAAGAAAAAAAACTTTTTTTTGCTGGTCACAGACAAGACAATATATTAGTTACAACATTAATAATAAATTCCAGTAAAACTGTGTTATTTCATTTATTTATTGTGTTTAATTTCACAGTTTTCTTTATTGTATTCCTCAGTACTTTATATAAATTTCAACTATTAAGGTATTATAAAGATAATGTAATAAACCATTACGCTATATAAATTTTGTTAAGCTGTTATCAATAACATAAATTAAATAAAGAATGGTATTTTAATTAAGTTCTTTGAAAACTACGTGTGCTATATACAGAAAAATATAAACGGATTTATGTCATCTAGAATGATATTGTGTGGCTGATACCTGTGATAGACTACTTATATAATTTAGGAAATAGTGCAAAGAATGTTCCTGTATACAAAAGAAATGCGTCTCAACAATTTCAAACGTCTTTCTCAAAAATAAATAAATAAATAATGCTTGGAAAAGTAAATAAATTTAAAAATAAATAGTTGCAATAGTTTACAAAAATTGAAATTCTTCCATGGTTTGAGTACCGATGCATTGAACTATGGAAGAGAGAGAGAGGATACCATTAATTGGGTCTTTTTTTATTGAAGGAGTTCTTTTGTTCTCGGCATTCCCTTTCGCCTCGCTGTCTTCCTGTCCTGGCAACAAAGCGTCGATTCTCGCCAATCGTTGAACCCTCTGGCTCCATGGCGAGAAAACTGGTTCCAAGCCGGATAAAGAGTTCAGGGAAAGCGAAATAATGTATTTTTTTGAACGGTGTTTGTTCTACTAACCTGTAATTTATTTCCCATAAGCCTTTGCTTTCTAATCTGCGCGGTTGGAGCATCAGCACAATGTCAGCTTTTTAACATCACGCGAAGTTTGGAGGAAGGGGAAAAAATCGTTTTTCAACTCAAACGAAATTTTTTTCACGCATTCTTTTCAGTTAACATGTAACCGAATACTTGGCATCCTTTTTGTGATTTTCTTGTGTAGTTAAATTACATAAGTTTAATCCCTCTCGTTATGAATTCATTTTTCGTTTAATTATTAGGAATACTCAGAAGAATTAAAAAAATTTCACCGTCAAAGACCTCATAAAAAGTATATAAATTTGAGATTACGGGATGATTTTTAAAAGTTACTTGTGAAAACAAGTTCATTTCAGGATATAATCTTCGATATTTCTTTTTCAGTTCTTTTACGAATTGAAAAAAAAATTTTAATTTCTTTACGCATTGATATAAATTGAATAATAAATATAATTTCTATAATTTTATTTGAAAACATTATAAAATAAAATTAAAAATAATTATGATATTGATTAGATCCTTCTGCATGTTGCATTTCTAAGTATCATTAAAACTGTATAAATGATTGTTGGTATTGTACTTAGGTATCCAGATGTGTCCAAATATATGTACATCGTATTCTGAGTCAGGATTAATTTACAAGGTCGATCACTGAGCTGGCATCTTCCTCCTCTAGACTATCACACCAAATCAATGGAGAGATGTTATGCGGCAGCAATTCTCATCCTGTACACACCGGGATGAAATCTGTTACTTTCCGTTGGCCAAAGCATTCTGTCTTTATTCGGACTGCACCCGAGTATGCAATTCGTCTCAAATAAAATGCGCGTAAAATAGGAAAAATTTCGAAAATAAATAAAATATGCCGCTTATTATTTATATAAAATTTAGTTTATGTATGTGAAATTAAAAAGCTTTCATATGGTATTTGCATGGATATTGAAAACAAAATTATACATGACACATTAAGGAGAAAAAATTCAATTCTCCAGAAGAGTAAAAGGTCCGAGGAATAGTTTCTTAAGGGCTCCAAAGTGAAAACATGGTTATTTATGCTCTTTCTGTTCCCGCGAGAATGCATTATTTTCAGGGTCGCTTGCTGTTCTCAGACAATAGCGATCTTCATTGCAGTGCATCTATTTCAAAATCTTAGTTTGACTCTCCTATTGTGTGTTGTCTCTTTGTGCATCTCAGTTGAAAAGTATTGCTCTCTCGAGTTTTTAATTTAAACGTAGAACAATATCTTTTCTAGAGTTAGTAACTTCGGACTAATTATTTAAATATAGTTCCAAGTAATTTTAATAGTACATCACAAATTCAATTCTTTATTTCAGAATGATGTGCCAGCTTCATTGGAAATGTAGTATTGATTCGAGAGATATACTTTACAATAAATTCAACAGGAATTTAATTAAGGTATGCAAAATTTAATACGAGACAACTGCGTCAGGAAATTTTAAAACTGTCATCAAAGTAATGAAATAAGGGTTATTGGGCCTGCGTGATAAAACCTGCTGTTCATGAAGAGAAATGTGCAAATGCATTATTATGTTACTGCTATATGCGGCTGTGCTTGAAATTAGGCTGGCTGCTTTTTTTACCAACCAAACTTACTGTGGCTAATTCATCATTTGGCAATAGTTCAAAATAAAATAATATTGGGCTGTATGATCGGTTGACGAGGTCGATATCTAAGCTGATACCCTCTTATACTCTTTTCACCATGCCTATGGAGGGTATTTTAAAGAAATTTTAATAA
The DNA here is from genome assembly GCA_037975125.1 of Latrodectus hesperus. Taxonomy (NCBI): domain Eukaryota; kingdom Metazoa; phylum Arthropoda; class Arachnida; order Araneae; family Theridiidae; genus Latrodectus; species Latrodectus hesperus. The sequence continues at coordinate 134,372,054 of CM075850.1, read as the reverse complement.
ACATGTAGGTTTTCTCAGCATGGCGGCTGGTGAAGGTATCGAACCCGTTCTCTGCTGAGAGCAACACTTTTTCTCACCAGATTAACACAACCCCTTTTTCAGTTAAATGGACGAAAAATTTATTTAATATAGAATAACAACTGATGAATTACTGATTGTCCTTTTTCACAAATTTGTGTTTAAAGTTAAAAGTTATCTTTTATGATTTTTTTTTTTTTTGCTTTTTCCTTTTTGCAAAATTTTACGTCTGATGTGCGTCACGCTAAGCTTCAGCACTTGCTTTGAGAAATATGCAGTATTGATATAAATCGAATCATTATTAAACAACTGCTATAACTACCCGATGGGGATTCTTTGAAAATAAATGATATCGCACGGTATCTTCTTTAACAGCTTCAGTCTGAAAATTTCTCGACCCACCTCGTCTTTCCTGAGAGAGAGAGCGAAATGGAAATATTTATATATTTATAGCAATCGCTCCTTCTTACTTCAATCCATCTCACAAGATCGCGACTGGCAGACGCTACAATAAACGTCCTACCCAAATTCAGAAGCGTAAAACCTAAAAATGTGTGGGAGTCATTTTCCGAACGCGCCTGTTGCTTCAATCGGGGCCGTAAGTTCGCGACGACCCCGCTTCAACCCCAAGTCAAGTGGAGAGACGAAAATATTTAGCATCCTTTCCTCTCTGATAAAGGGGACTCCCATTTGTTGATATGGTCCGGTACCGGAGCTCGATGTTTTTTGCACTTATTGTACGTCGGAGTACTTGAGATGCTCAAATGATCACGAATATTGGCGGAAAAAGCCATCCAGCTTTCTCGGGAACATGTTCCTAGCTTTTGGGTGAGAATTGAGATTCGGTAAAATAGCGTTATTTTCAACATTTTAAAAGACATTTATAAATTACTTAACTTTGTTCAGTAGACCGTTTTGCTCTACGAAATAGGTGTTTATTTACAGACCAACTAAGAAGAAATCGAGTGAATTTAGAACGCTTCGAAATACCCACTAGTTACGGGATCATTCAATATTGGAATTGTGACTCATTTCAAACACGTTCCACAGTATTTCCTATTGGTCTTCTTCTTCTTAGAGTTGGGTTTGTATGTCATTGGGCACCTCTGCTTTTATCAGCATTTTGTACTATTAACTCCAAACCCAATGTTTCCTAGTTCAGGTTGCTCGGGCCACCCACTTTATTAATAAAGTCCAATAACCTTTTAATGTAGTCTAGGTGTCACTCTCTAGTATGGATGATGCCTAAAGAAGTTAATCTAGGGAGGGCAAAAGCCTCGCATTCGTAAATGATATGCTTGGCCGTTTTCTCTTGCGTCTGACATTACCTGCAGATAGGGTCTTGGTGTAACAGTCCCATTTTATGGATGTGTTTTCTGAAATAGTAGTGCCCAGTTATGAAGCCTACGATTAAACGTATCTTCTGCCTAGAGCATCTTAGAATTTCAGAGGCAATCCTCGCTGATGATCCACAGATCATACTTTTAGCGTGGGTTTGACCAGGAGTATTGAGCCAAGCTTCGTACATCTTCCGTTTTCCCCTCTAAGAACATTGGTTTTTGGGTCTTCATATTGATCCCACAAAAAGGTTCTGCACCAATGGGAGCAAAAGACGATCCTTGTTTAGTAAGTTCATCAGCCCTTTCATTACCTTCGATACCTTTGTGCCCTGGCACCCATACAAGGATTCCTATTGGTGGTGTTTTGAAAAAGCCAAAAATAATAACTTTAAAAATTCTTAATTTTAAAATTACACCAGGAGAATTGGAAGAATCCGATACCATTTGCATTTTTTCACTATCATCAGCGTGTGCGCGCATGTGACACTTCTCAAATGAGAGGAAGAACCACACATCTCCGCTCTTGAAAAGAGCTGAGTTCCGAAAAGTTGTGTGCCACGACATAACCAACTTTACAATGAGTTCAAATCAGCGTCCAATGCTACAAATGAATCGCAAATGCTGCTTATCAAAATTTTGAAATGAATTTAAATGAATCCCGATTTGGGTTTCATTCTACTCTTTGCATTTGTTTGTTATCAACTCACTTCAGTAAAAGAACCTTCAAGATATAATTTAATTGCAACTTCTCAAGGGGTTTTATAGATTCATTTGGGTTATTTCTGTTAGTGAGTAAACCGAGTGCATTGTGCACCATTACCATTAAGCTTTGCGTTTCTGTATGCATACTGTGCAAGACGTCTTTTTATGATTGAAAATGCTCCTGCTTCTATTATTTTCAAATATTGTCTTGCACTTATTTGAGCTCATTGAGAAATCAACATGTGTTTGGAGTTTACAAAACGATTTAATCGTGAAGAATAATGTGGGAATCACAGTGTTTGCTCTCGTCAGTTGTATCCCTTGCGTAATAAACTTCCATGTGTCTTTGATAAATTTATTCTAATTTAATGATAAATTTAATCTACATCATAACAGGAAATTCAAGTTTTTTAATCACTGGTGTACTTGTTATCACATTTTTACTTTTTTTAATGAACTCCGTTGAAGTGAGTCCTTCTACCCAATGAGCAATGGCATGATCGCTAGAAGGTAGCAGGACGGCGTTAAGGGAATCGATATTTCTATTGTTGGAGTCCCTTCACTAGCACTTTATATTATCATATGGCCATGAACGGTTAAAAGTCTCACTGAAGAAAAAGCCTAAAGTGTTCAGTAGAAAACTTTCGTCTTAGTTGCCGTGGACGAGGAAATTATAGCCCGTTAAATATTCACCAAGTCTAGAATATCCTTGCTGAAAGTTAGGGCTGGAGAATACTGTTGACTTAGCCAGGTTCAGACAAACGGAAGGTAGTAGATTCGCAGCGCAGAAATGCAGACACCTGGAAATCAATCACAATCATACTTACTGTGTAGAGCTTTTTGCTATTTAAACGGGGAAATTGTTTCAGCATCCGCTGTTTTTTAATCACTCTTAATGATAAATTTTATGGTCGTTGAATATTATTTTGTGAAATGTTATTTGGTTATCACAAATGTCCAGAAATTTGGCTATTAAGCCATTATTTCCCGTTTTGTGAAATGTTATTATAATGAAAGAGCATTTATTGTATCCAAAATCCCAGTGCTTCAGAAGAAAAAGTCATTTAAATTATAAATATTCATGGAATGAGTGAAGTATTCATTTGCGCTTAGAGGTATGGGTAATCCAAATTATTTGGCATGTTCGCTTCTTAATTTTGGCATAAAGCGAACGGTTGGAGCCAACTGTAGTTCAATGGACTTGATCAGTTAATGAGGAGGCGAATAAGATTTGACCTTGTCCACTTAAATCTAACATAATTGTTACTGCTCATTGTAATTCAATTTGTTCATGATTGTCTTTTTTATTTCGTGCCTTTCTCTTCCGTCTGCACTTGCGGTGGTGAGTCATTCTGCTCCAGAGCGGCATTGTCCTTCGCCCGTGACGGCGTCCAAGGATATTTCAGGTTTAATTCACAACTATTGCAATTACATAAACATGTTCAATTACCTAAGTTCTTTAACGCTTTTTATGTCATTTCTTAGAAAACGCTTATTTCCACTATGGATATGATGATCTTCAACTTTTAATATTTTACAATTTATTTGAATGGGTGTTTTAAGATTAGCTAAGACAAAAAGGTTTGGCGTAAAATATTTATGACAGTCACACTATCATAGTCTAGATGAGCATTGCGATTGTGTTTCGAAAATTGGGGTTTTAGGTTCACCGTGGCTTAATGGTGCGACATTACTTTTCAAAGTAAAAGTACCCGGGTTGGATACCGGACACTTAAATAATGGATATGGTTGTTGTTGTACTTCTGCTTTCTGTATGTAATTCCGTCGTGGTGGGAGCACAACGGTTTTCTGGTTTTCCTCCCTTATGATACATGAATACGATCCATTATCTATGAAAAGTCCCGGAGGGCGATTCATGCGGTTTATATTAAAAAGCTTTACACTTTCTTTGGCAACCACTATGCGTTTTCAAAAGGTTGTGGGTTCAAAACCTGACCCAACTAAAGATTCGTGCTAAGGTATCGAGTCAAACGTCAGCCTCATATCTCAATGGAGGTTGCGTTTTGCGACCACTATTTGGAGGCTTTGTCCCATTAACCTACCTTCATAGTATGTATAAGCCACGTGCATTAACTTTGCTGGTTTGCCATTAGACTTTCCTTTACACGTTCTAATAAAAGACTGCAATTCAGCAACAAATAACAAATTTATTAAATATCGCGTTTAGCCATTTTCTGACCGATTTTGACGGTCGACGTACATTAACTGCACAATTTAGTGTTTGCCCTCTAGTGGCAATTTTACATTTCTCGCATATGTGTAAGCATGCATCACACCTGTCTGACCAAATTTGAAAAAAAGAAATTATCCTTTAATAGTATTTATGTCAGTAGATATAGCTTTTCCATATCAGTTTCATGTTTACATGTATTTCACTTCACAAGACATAATGCATACATGATCAAATGTCGTTGTAAAGAATAAGCATAAAATAATTTTAGAAGTTAGTTTGCAATATCAGAGGCGATAATCGATATTTACTTTAAGCAAATGCGTGTTATTTTACTGTGCAGTGTTTTCTGTTTGGTTTATATAGGGTTAGGTATATCTTAGTGAAAGTGTTAACATCTTGAAAAATAAGAATCACCCTGTACATGCTGTGAAACTTACGGTATTAAAGTCAAGCTTCAATACACGTTCCATTTCTCCATCTACAAGAATTCTTGGACAGAAAAGTATTATCTGGCATTCTCGTAAAAATAAGCGTCCTGTAACAGTAAATAATACATATTTGTGTATGCGTTGCGCCGCATTCTTTAATACATGCATTTTATTTTGAATATGACTTCCGAGTTAGTTCTGTATTGTATGTTAATACGCACTTTTTCCTTTGAAAATAGGACTGAAAAACGTGGTGGGTAATACGCCGATATTGTGTATTATACTTTGATGTTCAATTTTTGATTACATTCATTTCGGGGACTTTATTGCGATTTCTTGCTTGTTTTCATGCAGAATGTGGTAGTATCAGTTAACGGTGTATGCGCATCGACTATCACAGCTAGGTTCGTTTAAACACTCAAATTTTTGTGAACAACTTTTAAAGGTGTCTTCTGTTCAATTTTCTTAAAATTGTCGGCGGCACGTTACGTCTAAAAAAATGTCGGCATATCATAGCATACTAGCTTCATGTGATTGCGTATGCTAAAAGAACAGAGAAAATGGTCAGAGTTTTGCATAAGAAGGAAGAGGATCTGAAAAAAAGCAGCTCACAATAAATATTACCTTATATAAAACACAGACAGTGGTTGAATCCTTTAAGAAGCGTGGCATTCGTAATGCACTGGGTGGTACAGAGGCTGTATAAAGATTCAAGTGCTAATTAAGTCACTCTGGAGACGAGATCTGGGTTTTCACGAAGATTAAAAGGCTTTCTTTCCCAAGTAGATCTGTAAAAATTATTACTTTTATTTATATCTGCAAAAAAGTATGTGTATTACTTTATATGTAAAATACACATTAAATTCACTACAATGATTTGCAATAAAGTTTTATCCTTCAAAATGTGTGTAAAAAGAGAATACGTCGACAAATACGGTATTTCTAATTCCATATGTTATAAATTTCATTATGTCATAAATTGGTTCATACGCTACAGCATAATGAACTAAAACATTTGTAATATTAACATTTTCTTTTATATATAATATATAATTCTCTAGCAATTTCCTTCTTTTCGTAATATATTCAATTATTTTAATATCTGCTGGATAGTAAAAAAGAATTCAAATGTCAAAGGAAAGTAATATTTCTTTCGAAAACCACTTTTAAAAATGTTTATAAAATTAATTAATGAATATAAAGGAATTTATTATTTGCATCTTAACGCAAGTAGATTAAAATAAAACATCGTAGCAGAGAATTTCAAGTGTATACTTTAGAAATATTTTGAAGAAATTAAATTCTCGTAATTAAAAGTAACTGAGTGTTGTATTTATCAGTTAACCTAGCTAAAACTTTGTTTAATGAATTATTATTTATTTACTTTTTCGTAGCATTTCTCGCTTTCTTTTCCCCAATTTTCCATAAGATTTTAACAGGCCCCCTTGTATTTCTGAGCTCCCCAATTCCAATGATTAGGATCAATGAGCCCTGACTTTCTTTCCGTCCGATCAGCCCTCGTGTGCTACCATAAAGCTTTATAAATGCCTCCTCAAGGACAAGGATTAAATCGATGCACCAAGAAATAATATGCATTTTCTCTAATAAATACTTCTCCGAGCTGGCAGCCGAATGGTTACCGCTCTTGCCTTCGGTTTAACAGTTCGTGAGTTCCAATCCCACCTTGGGCATGGATGTTTGTAGTGGTTCGGAATCCACTTTAAACCGTAGGTCCCGGTCTAATTAGCCCTCGTGTGCAAAAAATGACCGTTGAGCGACAAACAAACTAAACAAATAAATGCTTCCTGAATCGAAACATTCGCTCGTTAAAGCATTTGTTTCTATTACTAAAAACTACTTTTCTCCCCCTTTTTATTAAAAGAAATAAATAAATATTTACACCGAGTATGTGAATTTGTGGTCCATACAGACATCATCTATTCCCCAGCTAAAGTAATGAAAGGAGCTTTTGGTGCATTCGTTCTTGGTATCGTGACGAATTGAATTCGTTCCTGCATAATAAACGATCACGAGTAATGTGATATTAAAAAATATGAAAAAGGAATTGCTTCAAAAGATTGAGTTGGGATCCATTCTGTATGTGGGTAAGTAAATAGCAGTTCCAACTATAAGTATCTGCATTGTATAACGGCTCCTTACCTACTCACTTCCGGTCTCTGAAATCTCTTGACTGGTTTGTTATTTGCACTAAAATTTTTGTCACCGTTTACACAAAAATGATTTGGTATCCTAAACTTACAGATGTCACAAATGAGCAAATAGAAATGAGAGAATTTCCGTCAAAATGAAGATTTTAGACTCCATTGCTGCTTAAGATTTTTGCTATAAGAAATGTAAAACTGGAAATTAAAATTAATTAATTCACAGTTCATTTTCTGAAAAATTTCATTGGGTAGAATTTTAACAAGCTCCGGTATTTTTTGATTTAGAAATAAAAATTAGTTTTAGAGTTGTACTTATCCCATAAAGAAATTGCTATCTTCAAATTTAAAAGAAACATTTTCCTATCTTTTAAATCATTTTAGATTTATATCTATTTTTTCTTATCTTTTAAAGTTTTCACTAATAATCACGTTCTAGAAAAATAAGGTTCTTTAACTAATGACTTCAATTATAAAGATGTAGAAATTAATATTTTATTTAATTTCTATATTAATAATTCAAAAGGAATTTTTAGGCTATATAGCTTAAATTTAATAATTATTTTTTCAAAGATTCTTGTGATAGAATAGATTAAATTCTTGAAAGATTTCACACAAAGAATGTTTTATTAAAGAAATTTTTGACAAAACTTTTATGTGAATTGCGTATAGTTAAATAATCTCCAAATCACAGTATGCTTATTATTTTAAAACAAAATTTGCAGAATTACTGTGCTATTTTTCAAAATTATTTTTAGGAATAAATAAGCTCCCCTTTCGGAATACTCTCATGTTTCTTGTGGGGTCAGAAGTGAAGATTTAGAATGATTTTATTAAATCTACCTATTTCTGGTTCGATTCCTCCCTTCAGAAACTACCTGCAGTCATTATCTGAGAATCGCCCTTTTTTTACTACTTGTGAAAATATAAATAAAATACAAGAGAAAAGGAACAAGATGGAGATCATATCCACAATAGCCATCAAAAACCCTTGCTTTTGAAATTTTACAACCATTTGGAACCATTTTGTTTAATTGTCCCGTATGCATACATAGCGGTGGGGGCGAGTCTGGGACTATTCCTTAAAGTTAACGGGTTAAGTTAACATATTCAGCTATAAATAAGCGCCACGTAGCTTTGAATCACGGTGAAGTAACGAGATCACACCTAAACTTCTCTACATTCAAGTCACAGCAGCGGAACGACTTTAGATGTCACTGATTAACGTAGGCACCCAGTTAGGGGTAATGATGTCCCAGTCAGTGCTCGTGGCAAAGCTGTTTCACGTTGCTGAATCTATAGCAGATGTGAAGAAAAATCTTATATATGTTTAATTATAAATATATAATTTAAATGAAAGAATCTTTCTATATTTATATTTTGGTTAAATTAAAAGTCCGTGATCGGGATATATAGGCGCAGTTCAATTTTGACAAAAGAACTGTGGATTGAGCAGAAGTCATTAAAGCGGGATTTTTAAGCATGCTATGATGACCATAATATGTGTTTCGTAAAATCAGTTAAGTTATTTGAATATGCAAATGAAAATCGCCAATCTCAAGTGGACTTACCAAATCAGAAATGTTCCTGACTGTTATCAAGATTAATGTTCCTACTTTCTGAGATTTCACTTCGCCTATAAAGTCTTAGGCTCTCGATGCGTTGTTGCCCACTCAAAATGACAGAAAGATTTGACAATTACATATAAATTTATTGAAGATATATAGCTGAATGATCGATGTCGGCTTCCAGTGAAAATTTTTTGAGTTCCACCCCCTTCCCGGGTACGGATTATTGTTTTTGTAGTTATTTCGAGCAGTTTTCAATTCGTAAGTCCCAAACGAATTAAACTTCGTGATCGAAGAACTGCAAACTAGTTATCCTGTGTTTCTGAATCAATTTTAAAATACAGCCATAGTTGAAAAATGACAGATAGTTGGGACGTTTCTGCTTGTCTGTAATCCTTTATCGGGGTGAGTTCTTAAGAGAAATTTTTTGCATTTCCTTTCATGTGACACTCGACTACTTCTTACTATTGATAAAAAAATCCTTGCAGAATACTAAATGTTACTACCAGTACTCTACGAGTACCATGTACTCTACCAGTTAGAGGAAAGCAGCCGAGTGGGAGTTTACATAATTTAGAAGCAGAGATTAAGCACAAGACCTACGAATTCTTTACCTGCTACCCTCAGAATTATCATTTCACTTGGAGGACATTGCAACCACTATCTATTCAACACGCCCTTGCCCCTGTAATGAACAAACTGGGATCTTCGGTTTAGCCTGGATTCGAACTCAGTGGCTTCTCTTATTGAGAACAACGCCCTAACTAACCATTGCACTAGCGTATTTCTTTGTACCTAGTTCAGAATTGGGTTCTACCAGTTAGTGGAAACAACCAAGTGACAGTCTTTTTAATTTAGAATCAGGGATTAAGCAGAAGACGCTCTAATATTTGACTTGAAATCCACAGATGTATCATTTCACTTATAGGACAATGCGACCACCACTTATTGAATGCGCATTAACCACTTTTAGCCAACATGATGAATCTTCGTTTAAGCCGGGATTCGAACTCACTACTTTTGGATAATGAGAATGACACCCTAGCTAACAGGGCTGTTGCGGTATCTCAGTTTTTTTTATTTATTTTATTTTTTATTTTATTTTTTTTTTAACACCAGCATGCTTCTGTGTACCTAGCCCTTAGTTGGGATCTACCAGTTAAATACCAGAAGCAGCCGCGTGGAGTCTTCCTAATTTTGAAGCAGAAGACTCCCAATACTTTGCTTGCCATCCCCAGAGGTATCATTTCACTTTGGGGACATTATGACCACACCCAGTTTTAACAAGCCCCAGCCGCCCTTAGACAACACGAAAGTATCACCTTCGAACATTCCCCTCAGGCTTAATAAAGCCGAGATTCTAACTGATTACCTTCGGATAATGAGAAGAATCCCTAACCAAACAGGGCCACCCGTGGCCTCTCTGTAGTTTGTGTAGCTGTCTCTAACCGCTGACAAACGCTTGGGTATAGAATAAAAGCATTAGATGTATAGAGCTGATGAGTCTTCCATATATTGTTGAATCTGATCTGTTGAAGTAGCAGGTGATGTATCTAGGGCCAGTTGATGTGCAAGTATAAACCACACATTTCCGAGTGGCGATAGATCGGCGGGGGGGGAAGCAGAAGCAATTCACTCTGAAGCATTAAGAATAATTTTTGAACACTGCATGTCAAATGTGATCGCGCGCATTATGCAGCGGGAATGTGGCTAAGGAGTGTGAAGGTCAAGAGCTCTAGCATCTTAGAGCTGGCTCTTCAGTGTGCCAGCACATCAGCACTACAGACATGGAAGAGTGAAAAACCACCCCAAACTATAATACCGAGTGCATAACCAGTGTGGCGTTCAGTAGTGTCTCGCTAAAGTGTCTAAAGGGTCGACTCAGACCATCGTAGTGTCACAAGCAGAAGCGACATTCTACCTTAAGGACAATATGGTTCCATTCTCTTGTCCATGTCCTTTGCTTATCGCACAATTAGCAGCCAAAATGCTTGTGGCTTTAAGTCTAGCGCAAATGGACGCCTTCCAAACATTCCCCTCAGCTGCAAACGTCGTCGCCGGATGACGCGTGGACGTCTGCTGTGCTATGCTTTGTGGTGCTGCTGAGCGATCCTTCGCTGCCATGAGACAATTGTCACGTGCGATTATGCAAGTAGATGGGTGCGAGGGGCCTCGTAGGTTAGCTGCTGCATTCTGCATCAAAGCGATTGCAGATCCGCATCTCAGTTGCTTCATTTCCCTGGATCTGTAATCCGCAATTAATATAAGCTTATAATCTTTCTCTGTCGAATTCAAAAACATGCTCGAAACACTTCGATAAAATTCTAACGAGGTGTAATTACACACACGCACACACACAAAAAAAGCGTTTTTCAAATTGGCAAATTTTTTTTTTTTTTTGCTTTTCATAAGTGATTGCAAATGGTACAATATTTGTCCGTGATGGGCACATGCGCAGCAATGCGTAGGATTTGCACATATTATGGCCAAAAATATATGATGTAAATTTCACATCGTTTGCATGCATTATTCAGGGGGTCGTATTTTAGGTGATCAGTACAAATTCTTATTTTCTAAAACTCTTAAACGAAACACCATAAAAATAAATATAATACTGGTTCAAATATGCACTTAAAATGAAACAACCGATTCAACTGCAGAAGTAAAAGGTAAAATTAAACAAATAAATATTTGTGTGTGTGTTTTTGTTTATTGTAACGCTGCACACTCCAAGTTTTTTTCACAACTCCGCAGAAATTTGATGTTTTCCTTTTTGCAAATCCTGTTGTTCCTTGTTTCCTATTAAATGCTTCATTAGTTAAGAAAAATAATTTCTTAGATTAGATTTTAGTTTATTCTTAAAAAAAAAAATTCCAATTTAAAACCTATGAAGTAAATGTTTCGAAAAGATTTTTCTCTATTCAAAACATTCGTCTTAAAATTGATTTATTCAATGTTAATAAGCTAGAAACTGAATGGATGAGGTTCTGTAAGTACAATATAGAAATTACGTATGAAAAATGAGTGACAAACTCACCAAGTTGGGAAAAAGTAACGCCTTTAGGAATGACAGGATTGATTTTGTGTGTGTAGTTAGTTCCATTTCTGTCATACAAATGCTCAAGAAATTAATAAAATTTGTAACTTTATAAAATAACCGAGCGAAAAAAAAAAGCTTTTTTCGGATTTTATTGCGGTCCAAATTTTATTAATTTCTTTAATTTTTACGTTTCATGAATTAAAAATAATAACGATATAAAAAGTGCAATTTTTAGCATTTTTTTCTGAGAACATTTCAGGAAAAAAATTTATACATGTAACTGTAAAAAGAATGATATCACAGAAATGTAAAAATAGTGAATTTCATTGTTTGCATATTTTGTAACTCATAAATATTTTCCTCTATTTTAATTTTATTTCTATCTGTATTTTGTTATGCATGTAAAAATTCTAAAACATGGTAGATAGGTTCTCTAAAATACCCCCTATTCTATGTAATCGTGTTATTTGAGACAGTGTCGAAATGGAAAACAGTTTTACTCTCTTAACTTATGCGCGAAATGCATTTTTTTATAAAAATTCCATTTAACTTACCTGATTTTATTAAGAATATAACTGTCTGCATAAAACAAAAGATATGTGTAATTAAATTAATGAATGAAAAAAACTTTTACCATTAACATTGTTATTTTTTAAATCATTTACTTAATTATACATAGGATATTTCTCAATTAGTTCAGCTTAATGAGATCTCACAAGTAATCGTTTCTGTTCGTTCTTGCTCAGAATAGGAACGCCTGTTCTCAATGCTTAAAATCGAATCCCTTCAAAGTCATTCATTTTACCCCCCCTCTTTTTTGTAAAGAGGTACATTTGATAGTTATTTCCTATTGAATATTTGCTCCCATTGGTGATGAATTTTTTCTTTTGAATGACTCTCAACAAAACGAATATAATCCATAAATATTCCTCTTCATAGTGAAATTTTGCTCCTGCCGCTCTGATATATAAATCTTTTTCTTCAAAAATTTCTATATTTGGGAAAATAAATGTTTTATTTTTTTCCCAAAATGGTAAATTTAGTAAATAAGAAATATTGACGAAAATTGTTAATACGCTTGCATAATTGTTGATGTTTCATTTTTCTTATAATGAGTGATGATAAAAACAAAAATACTTAAGAATTTTTTTTTCGCTCGACATACGGACAAAATAATTATTTCAATTACTGTCTGCACTTGATTTTTTATTTGACCGCAGAACTGAAACATCCTGAGATGCATTCGAAAACCGTTCTATTCTTCTGAATGCATTCATTCACTGAAAACGTTACGTGACGTCTTTGAAATATTCTGCCTCCAGATAAAAGGGGAGAAAGTGGCGAGATTTATGAGTTCTCGAAACTGTGGGTCACTTACCCAGAATTTTAAGCTCCGCTTGTTTTCTCAGGTGCTGGGATTGCCTGTCCGGAACTGCACGAGGAAGGAAAGGAACTGTTGGCAAACAGCTTTTATATTATCCTTGTTGTCCCCGTGCACTTTCGCATGCTTCGATGCCTCACCAGTGGTTGCTTGCATTCAATCGGATGCCCATCCATTACGATCACCGCATTTGCTTACGGTTGCTTCATCACGCATGCAAAGAACGAAGTGCTTTCTCATTTTTTTGTCGAATTTTCGAATTAAATTAAATTTTGTAAAAAACTAATTATAAGGCCATTGTATCATGTGATGCTACGCATAAAAGGATCTTCCTAGAAAAGAACTCTCTTATACAAATGAAATAAATTACAAATAAAACAATGAATCAGATTCGTAACATTTTCTTACACTCGGTCTTATATAGTCATGGCTGCTATATTTCATTATAATTCCGTTAGTATTTAATTTTATTAAATTTTTAATTAATCTACTAAAAATAATGTAAGGTGTGTGGATTCAATTATTTATTTGTTTTTTTTATATAATTATTTTTCAGTTTGACAGTATATTTATAAATTTAGATAGATCCTGTCTAAATTTATAGAACTTTCTAATTTGTATCATTTTATAAGAAACAATGAAAAATTTCTAGTTTTGTGTTAATTTTTCTTGCTGGATTTAAAAAATTGGAAGTGACTAAACGTTTCTGTTTCATAATAATGCTATTTTTATGATTAGTGCTATATATATATATATATATATATATATATATATATATATATATATATAAAATATATATATCATTCGTGATTCTGAATTTCAATGTCAATTTGTTTTAACTACTATACTTTAAATATTTATTGGTTACTCTATAATGAATTTGAAAAATAAATTTCAAAATATATTAATTATAATTTAAGTTTATAGTATGTATAATTTTATATTATTTTTTATTAGAATTAATTATAATTTTGAATTTATTTGACTGCATACGAACGAGATAATTCTATGAACTTCATTATTTTTCTTAAAACTTTTTGTTGAATATGCATTTTTGGTGTGTTTTACTTGATAAAACTTTTTAAATGCTCCATACAGCTGTTTTATAACCCATTCAGCCTTATATTGGTGATTTCATAATTTTAGTTTTTATTTTTAAATTCTGAAATTTGAGTAAATTGTCATTCAGTAATTATCTTCGTTTCATAATTTTAAAATTTCATATTTTACGTATTTTTACTACTGTCCTATTTATTGCTGACGCATTCTATGTTAAATTCTTTACTAGACCAGTTTCCTGTACTATTTCAAATGCATGTTATGCAGTGTAACAGAAAGCAAGAAAAACAAGACGCTACTTTTTGCTTATACTGGAATTTATAAATACATATAAAACAATTACTTTAATGAAGGAAATTAAAAGTATCCTGTATTTGGATATGAAAGTTTATTATGAATGCAGAATTAAACAATTAAAAAAAATAAAAACATGACAAAACATTTTAAATAAAAAAACTAACTTAAGAACTCTTGTGAAAATGTTTTTCTTAATTTTCACTTCATTATTTTTTGAAACGATGGTATATATATATATATATATATATATATATATATATATATATATATATATATATATATATATATATATATATATAAATTATATAATTTTTTTTCAAATGGCGGGCACAAGAGGGTTGAACCCTATGCCACAACAAGGTCAGAGATTGCTACTCATTTGTTGTTACCCAGCGGGCACCTGTGAACCAAGTCACGGAGGCGAGTAGCGTTACCCGCGCCATACCACCACAAACCCGTTTATAGGGCGGGCCACATTCATGCATCACAGAAGGAAGGACAGATAGAATAGAGAAGGAAAGAAACATCCATGCCCTCACCGGGATTCGAACACGGGACCCACAGCTCAGGAGTCAGGAACGCTAACCACTCAACCAATCGGTCGGCATATATATATATATATATATATATATATATATATATATATATATATATATATATATATATATATATATATATATATATATATATATATACATACATAATGTATTTTATTCACTCTAAATTTATCGAGAATTTGACCATTTATGATGAATTGGAATGCTGAGGTCTAATCTTAATGCTTGACCACTGAGAGTTCTTCCAAAATAACGGGAGATTTCATACTGATTTGTAACTTGCCAGAGGTTTCGGTCACCTGGATAGAAAATACATTCATTTTAGTCTTCAGAACTTGGCGGTTTTTGATTATTATTTTTCCCGATATGCATAAAAATTTTTAAATTTTTGTTTCAAATGAATTAAAAATCCTTTGAGTCAGGTTTTGGTGAGCGTAAATAAAAAAATGTTTGGGGATAGAGTCATGCATGCAAACTACCGAAAAGTAAGAGTCAGAATAGATGTTTCATTAAAATATTTATTTGCGATGAGAAAATCATCTTTCATTTTCATAAAAAAAATTACTGAACAATCTATTATATTAGTCTGTTTGGAACTCAAAAACTAGGCAGAAGAATATATATTAAAGTAATTCCATGCTCTCCTTTTCAGTCATTATTTCAGTTGTGTCAATCACTACGCAGTAAGTGTGGGATCGTGTACGTTGTCCAATTCTGTTCTTGGAGCTTGCGCAGAAATACACCGAAAACAAAGTCTATCGGTTGATGACTTGCAGTGTTGGTCGCTTGAGGCAGAGACATTCGTTAACTCGGGTGTTGTTAAATTGGTCTGTGGAATCAAAAGCGACACTTTAAGTATCGTCCTTGCTAGATAGAACAATTAACATGTTCATATCTTGTTTTCCAAATTTTCGTTTACAAGCAAGATCACCCATCAATTTTGGTAAAGATTTGCCTAAAGAACAGAAAGTGCCTAGAAAACAGAACAAGCATCTGGGAAACCACACAAATGTCCGTTTGCTTAGAAGATAGCTCGCTCTGTTTTTATCTCTTGCAATCAGTTTCTTTCATCTCTTCTGACACGATAAGAAAGTCGGTGTTTGGGCACGCGACTCCCCTCTTGGTGATCAGTGAGGCGACTCGCAAAGGAAGGCCGCTGTTGAAACTGTTCCTTCCTTCCGCCTTTATTCGTTTGCAGATCATGCATCTTCCATATTTATCAATCAATACTTACCCGGAAAAGACCCCGAGACTTTTTTTTTCGTGACTTGAATCAGTATTTTTGTTTTGTTAAGATATGAGTTATACTGTTTCCAATTCAATTAAAACTTTTTTACGTAAAAAAAAAGTTCAAAATTAGATGTATACGTATTGCAACAACATTATTTACCACAAAAATTTTCTTTATAAATTTAAGCAAAGCAGTTCCTTGTTTTTGGTAGAGGCTTCAGTAAATGTTGAATACCTGTGTGTTATTCCTTCCTATAAAAATAGGAGCCACAGTGACCTGGTTGGTTAGGGTTATCGGAAGGTAGTGAATTCGAATTCCGGCTTAACCGAAGATCCGTCATATTGGTTAAAGGCGGCTGGGCACGTTGAATAGGTTGGTAGCAATGTCCTCCAAGTGAAATAATACCTCTGGGGTGCCAAGCAAAGTATTGGAGGTCTTCTGCTTGGTCCGTCCTCCTCCACCCAGCTGCTTCTATCTAATTGGCCTAATTCGGAGCTAGGTACAGAAGAGCATGCAACTACAACTCCTACAAAAGTATTGAATTCGATGGCATTTGTAATGTGAGCTTACTAACTGCTTCAATGTTTGTTAGGCTGTTTTTAACATTGTCAGCACATTGCGTTCTGAAGAGTTTATCGCAAGCAAAAATCAGCATTTACGTACCAAAAATGAGGTGGAAACTGGGGAAACCAGTACACTTATACCAATAGGTATCTGTGGAAAAGCAAATACTAGATATTTATCTCTCATTATTCATCATGGGCATTCTATTTCACTATCATTTTACCCCTTAATAGCCGGAGGTTGCTCAAGGGCTTGTTTTGAATATACCTCCTTATTAATGTGTATACACAAAAAAATACCATATTCTGGGTCAGTAGTTACTGTTATCAAACCCAGGGCACCCCACTTCAAAGAGCTGTCTTTTCTACATTTTAGAATGAATGCTTCATGAAACTTTCGATGACCGCCGCCGTCATTATGTAGCTGCTGCCCATCGTTTCAATTTATGTTGCAAGGCTTACATATTATGATCAGAAAAAAATTTCACCACTTTTTTTTTTTTGCATTTCATGAAATAAAATTTAATTTTTTCTGTACAAAAATAATTTCTATTCTGTTCGGTATTGTAAACATAGCTTTGTCATAGTGGAACAAGATTCTCTTGTGATTCACCAATTCTTTCCTGTTTGATTGTTTCACCTCATTTTATTATTAATGATAAGAAAACATCTGAGTTAATCAATTTCTTGCTTGGCTCAAAATACCGATTATTTTCCATCAAAGTGGCATCAACATGGCCTTTTTTGGCACAGTTCATATTTCGATATGTTTTCTACTGGTTTATAAAGCTTGAGGGCGCTCCGTGGCTGAGTGGTCTAAAGCATCACCGCTAATCGCTTGAGATCGTAGGAGTGTGGGTTCGATTCCCACCGTGGCCCTGGGTGTTTTCTTCGTTATTCTTCTGTGGTTGTACGTCTGTCTTTGTGCTATTTGTCCTATTATCGACGAAGACTTACAAGCGGATCTTAAGAATCAAGCATACAAGTCTGAATATATGTAATAAATAAATAAATAAATAATAAAGGTTGAACCTGGATCTTTCTTGATTATTATTGCAGACTATCCTTTTTCCATCACCAGTGATATATTTCACTGATGGGAGGGGAAGAAAGGAGCTCCATTATTATATTAAAATACTTATTGCAAATTTCGATTCTTTGGGATTTGGGAAAATTCATGAAGAATAGAAGTATCGAGCTTTTTAATGAGTCCAAAATATTTTAAAGTAACTCTTTGTGTGATACATTTAAAGTTTTTGCGGTCTATAAAGCAGATGTATGATGCTTCGATTCAATTACTGCTTACGTTTTGATGTTATCAGTTATAGAATTTCTACCAAAATGTTGGCCATCTTTAAATGAAAAATCTCCGTGAAAATATTTAAACCAATTCTAACTCTGTATTGTTTGAAGCACACACAATCAAGACTTTACATTTCACATGTCTCTGGGAGTCTAAACTGCTTTCTTAGCTTTTTCAGCTAGAGTTACTTTTCCACTATACCGCCGCTTATGATTTTAAAGAAATAGCATATTTGTTACGAAGAAGCGAAAATAATATGTAGATGTGATGATTTCAATGCCTCATAATTTCATTTTAAATCAAATATAATACTCCAGTCGATTATTTTATTTTTGTACTAAATTGATTATAGAGTAAAAATCAAAGCTAAACAACGTTAAAACTAATTGGTTCAAAAGATGGCTTCGAGGTAATTTTGTCGGTAAAAAGGAGTATTATGAACAAAAATCACCAAGAGCCAAAAATCAATCAAATTCTGCAAAATTTAATTTATTTCATTGTGAAAAAAAGGTATTATTACATTATACCTACACAATTGTCATCGGTGCAATTGCTAAGCACTTTCCGCTTAAATAAACTTGGCATTTAAATAAGTTTCGTTAGTAAGTATTTGTTTTATAAATTGTAAATATAAAATGTTTGCATTATTTTTAGTAATTTCTTAAAACGTAAACCTTTTTAAGCATTATACGATGCAAATGGAGTGTTTATGAAAGTAATTTACAATTTTTTACTTTCCCATTACAGTTATTATCGCACGAAGATATAATGGAAAAGTACTTGTGAAGATAAAAAATAAAACGTGTTGAAAACATTTACTTTTGGGGTCCATGGTAAAATTAATTGTGCACTAACAATTATAAGAAAAATTACACAGAACTGGTTTCTACATTAATTTAAAAGTATCAACACCAAATCTCACAAACTATCAAACTATAACTGTTGAGGCATGCTTAAAAATACACTTCAAAATATTCTGTATAAAGATGATGGCCTGGTTGTTTTGGGCGTCGTTCTCTTTATTCGAAAGTAGTGAGTCCAGTCCTTGCCTGAGTCCAGTGAGTCCAGTCCTGATGATTAGTCGTGTGCGCTAAATAGCGCCTGAGGCACGTTGAAACTGGACTCTATCACAATGCCTCCAAATGACCTCTGGTTGGTTTGTTTGTTTGTCGCTCAACGGTCATTTTTTGCACACGAGGGCTAATTAGACCGGGACTTACGGTTTAAAGTGGATTCCGAACCACTACAAACATCCATGCCCAAGGTGGGATTCGAACCCACGAACTGTTGAACCGAAGTCAAGAGCGCTAACCATTCGGCTGCCAGCTCGGTCCAAATGACCTCTGAGGGTGGCAGCCAAGTATTAGGGAGTCTTCTTTCTGCCTGGTCCTTGCTTCAAAATCACCAAGACTCCAGTCGGCTGCTTCTGTCTGATTGGTAGAGCCCAACTCAGGGCAGGGAAGCATGCTGTTGTACCAGCAACTTTCCTCATCAAAGATAGAAATCCTGTGCCAGAACTTCGTATTATTTAAATTTCAAGGCTACCCCTATTGCTGAAGCTAATGTAGCAGGAGATAAGTGACAGTACGGGCCTGAAAATAGCTGGAATGGAAGATTTAGTACTCGAATACATTGAAATAAAATAAAAAGGAATATGGCAGTTTTTGATCCACGATAAGTTTTCTCCGTTGTAAAATTAAGTCAGGGAGTCGTATCGACAACTAAATAAATGCAACATAGTTTTGAAAATGAAGTTATCATAAACTTTTTTTCAAGAATATTAGGTTCGATATAAGAGGACTAACACCAGAGGGGAATGGTTATTTTCAATATGCTTATACATGTAAGATAAAGTGTAGGAGTCTTTCTTAAAACGCATGTAAAAACGTGTGCGAAAAGTCCATCCGGTAGGTACATCGTGCGTGTTCATACAACCGTCTTGAGCATCATCTGTGCTCTGCGTCGACTGTAGTCAATTTTACCTTATAACGCAGGTTGACATAAAATTCAGTCCAACCTGAAATTCCGAATTTTTATATGTGAACATTGTGACCCTTCATACACAAATAATTTTCATCTGAAGATGAAAAAAAAAATTATGACACTTCAAAAACTTAAGACGCTTAAAATATTACTCGCTTTTTTTATTAATTAATTAAAATCACATCCAAAATATTTTTATATTTTTAAACTTTTTTTTAAAAAAGATTTTATTTCAGGAAAAAGATTCAAACATTATATTCTACATATCAAAAATGTGCCATCATGATTTCATGCAGAAACCAAAAGAAAATTTAGAGTTAGCATCTGTAGATTTAAGGAACATCTGCGTCCCGTGTTTAATAGGCTGGCGAACTGCAACGTACACCTTTTGTTGTGTCTCATAGCAGCTGTTCCCGAACAAAACCGCCGATTCACTTTTTGCTGCGGATCGCTTATTGCAACAGATGACACTCGAAAAGATGTTTTATTGGCTATTAATGATGCAGATAAAAATGTTGTCTTCGATGTTTTGTTATTGGTGTCATTTGATTAAAATGTTTGATTGTTTTTAACTTTTCTTTTAGAAAGGAAAAATTTGAAGGAGAATGTTTTGTTTTTTATGATTTTTAGAGAACTATAACAAATTGTAATTTCGGAACTCAGTATTGAAATGCATTTAGTACACTCTTATAAATAATTCCCACACTTGTAATATTTCATGTTTGTTTTAAAATGGAAGAAAGTGGTTGCACGAATATTATGTTCTGTTCAGTAGTGATAAAAGTGGTGGATTTCTGTTCATACTCCCTTCATTTAAGAATTCTCTATCAGGCTGTTTTGGGATTAATTGTTGGGTGCAGCATTAATGCAATTATAAACTTATGTAATATATATGTAATACCATTAGGAGGGATACAACTACTGAATTATTTTTTTACTTAGTAAAGCAACATCTTGAAATCAAAAAATAAAAATCCAGGCATTTAAAAAAAAAAAAAAAAGTTAACTGAATGTTTATAAATATTTTAAACGAAGAAGATTTTGTTTTTCCAGTTTCGTGCTCCTTTAAGAATGGAATTTTTATCCGTTATAAAAGTTGCAATGCAAACTCCAAATAAAAATAATGCATGGAAAAATCATATTATAAATTTTTACCGTACTATCAACACGGTACTTTGCAATTTTATTTTTTAAGATACATTGGCCTTCTAAAGTTAAGGAACGGCCGATTTAGCCTAATTTTCAAATGGATGAATGTTGAAAAATAAAATTTGGATAGTATGTGCACAAAATAGATATGTATTGATTGCGCTATAGCATTTTACATGAGAAAAATGCATTAACGATTTGCGACAAGCCATCTCTCTGGAAATGTCTATTTTTGGAAAAAATATTAACCAAACTTTTATGTATAAAACGTCATAGAAACATTATAAAAAGTTTAACAAGGTCGACCTCACCAATGGAACTCAGGGATATGCCCTCCCCTACTTCCATTGGTGACATCGAGTTTCCATGCTGTCAATTAAGTTGTCGTTTACCGAAATGAAAAGCGAAGACCAGACACGGAGTAATCTGTTTTCCAGCCTTCCTACAGATTTTGGAGGAGGACTTAAGCTTATCTATCAAGACAGTCCCACAGATGCTCTATGGGATTCAGTTCAGGAGATGGAGCTGGCCATACCATTCGCTCCAAACCTTCAAGATGTTCCTCAACAACTACAACTCAATGAGATCGTGCGTTATCATCCATCAGAATGAAATTATGGCCAGTCACTCTGTGAATTGATAATTTGCACTTCCCTTCGACAATATATTAATTTGAATGTTTTCAGAACGAAACAGATCATGTCAAAACAGAATGCGAAATGACGTTAATGAATTGCAACTTTAATAACCGTTCAGAAGAACTGAATTCGTTCTTGAACGTAATTGGACAATGCTGATTATAGTTAAAATAAGTCAAATGAATATTGGCGCCACCTGTTATTTATTTTATGAAACATAAACGCCGTTTTTTTTTTCAAAACTTTATTGTAAACTTTTTGATGAAAAATATTTTTTTGTCAGAGTATCCGCGGCGGCGTATAATACGCACAGTAAAATTCAGAACTTTTTTAACACATAATCCGCGGATTATATACAAGAAAATACGGTAACCCTTTTTTAGAGGACGAAATATATAAAGTCTTTAATAAAAAAAAATTTATATTTACTTGCGCTAGTTGCTTATAAAATTTTATTCTTAAATGGAAAGACAAAAAATGCTATAAAAATGGAGCACTCGCAACTTCTTGACTGAGAAGCGGCGTCCCCCCACGCTTGTGGTTGGATCCGTTCTCATTGAAACGGGCTTTTCTAATGATCAGGTCGCAAATCCCTTTTAATCGAGGTTAACTCTGTAGAAGCGATTCTAAAATCTCATTGACCTTTCTTCCTGTGTGTGGGAAAATATGTGCCAATCGCTGCAGTGTTTTCCTTCAACTGATTTCCGAATCCTCTCGCTGAAATGATCAACTCTTTCTCAATGACAGTATAGTTTCCGATATTTATTCCCAAAAACAAAATAAGTATCATTTTGGATTTTTCAATAAACAAAGTAAGATTCTTAAAATAAGGATGGAAGCATAAAAATAATCATTAAAAAATTATAAATTGTTTTTCCATTAGAAGAGGAAATAATGTTAATTTAAAACTGCATTTTTTACTCCCTTAAATTTATAATGTATCTATCTATCTGTATATATCATACATATATACTTACAGATAAATATATAATAAACTTTTGAATACATTTGACATCCGAAAACGCCATGCACATAATAAAAAGTTTGCCATTTTCTGATTATTCCTTAATCATAAATATACAAATTAAAAAATAGTATTAATCTAAACGGGAGATGCGAAAAAAATATACTACTGATGATTTATTTTAAATAATAGAAATATTGTTTAATAAATATAATTTTTTAAAAAATATTTCATTCTGGCGGTATTTTTTTTAAATATTATGTGAGAAAAATTGATTAATGATTTTATATATACATACATACATATACACATGCATACATATTATACATACATACATACATACACACATACATATATATATATATATATATACACATATATATATATATATATATATATATATATATATATATATATATATATATATATATATATATATATATATATATATATATATATATACTCGTGTCCATAAATTAAGGATAATGCAAGTTCAGGCAAAGAAAGAGACAGTAGCGAAACAAATTTGACTTATTTGTAAAGTTTATTTATTAAACAAAAGATTACTTCCTGGAACAAATTTAAAAAAAGAACCTATTTACAAAACCCAATATAACATGGTTGGTGTGATAGTTAATACATAGACGATGAAATGCAGGCCGTACAACGCCTAGGCATGCTGAGTATCAAATTATCGATCTGATCTTGGGGAATATTACACCACTCACATTAAGCAATGCTCTCCAAGTTCCGATAGACATGTGGGAGGAGGTTGATGGGCGGTAACTCGTCGGTCAAGCATGTCCCACGTTGACGGGCTGTAACTCGTCGGTCAAGCATGTCCCACATATGCTCTATTGAATTCAAGTCCAGTGTGTATGCTGGCCAGTCCATACGGGTGATATCCTCCGAATAGAAAGCATTTGACTACTATGTTTGCACTGTGAGGACGGGCGTTGTCATTCATAAACAGAAATTCTACGCCTCGAACCAAATGTACATGTTGTTCCAGAATGACATTCCGATAGATGTGACCTGTCATGGTTCATTCTGAACATGCAAGTTAGTTCTAGAACCCAGAATGATTCCTCCCTAAACGAGCAATCCTACTGTCGCTCAATGGTGTTCTCTTGATGGTAACGGGTATTTGGCC
Organism: Latrodectus hesperus; assembly: GCA_037975125.1. NCBI lineage: Eukaryota > Metazoa > Arthropoda > Arachnida > Araneae > Theridiidae > Latrodectus > Latrodectus hesperus. Next base: position 134,348,324 of record CM075850.1, on the reverse strand, counting down.
TTCTCCGTATGAAAGTCCGGCGAGAATCAGACTGAAAACTAAACCTGGACTCGTCGGATAACATCACACAAGACCACCGTTGCGGTATCCACAATACTCCAGACTCTCTACTCCAGACTAGCCGCAGGCGACAGTGAGTTGCGGAATGTGGAACACATCTGACAAGCCAACGAGCATATAGACCAATGTGCACTAAGCGTCTGTACCCTATCTGGGGGTTTACCTTCTTTAGGTAAACACGGGTGTCACAATCCCGAGGTGCCCCAGTGATCTGTCCTCTCCTTTTATTTCTTCTCTCCTCTACTTTTCTGCTTTTCCTTCCTCTTCTCCCTCATTGTGGTTGCCTCGTAAGAGGTTGAGGGCTCCCCTTGAGAACTTTCGCCTCTGTGTTACTATTGGCTACTCTTGAGGACTAATCAACTTCGTGTTTGCCGTGTGTGGAGACCCGTGTCCCTGGAAAAAAGGGGGTTGGTAATTGAGGCCCCCAGAGACCAACACATTACTTTGGCCTCTGCTTCAGGTAAACGGGAGGTGTGTTGTGGTCCTCAGCACATCAATCGGCTTTATGGATCAAGCGATCGGTACTGGATGACTCGTTAAGGGTGGAGGCCATCTCAAGGATGTACTGTGAGCGTATAGAACCTGTGTAGTTAGCACTGGTGCAACTTGTCTGCATCCCCTTGTTGGAATCGGTGGTGGGTGGTGCAGTCAAGTCCTGAAATTTTATTTTATTTCACATGGAGATTAAAAATTCCTTTCTTCCACGGGAGCAGCTCATGGATAGAAGTACATGTAAGTTTTTTTTTTAATGAAGAGAAAGGAGGGTATATAATTTTGAGAAAGTATCTCCTTTTCTCGTTCATAAAGGAATATCAGGGAAGTAAAAAGCATAAAAAAATTGCGCTCTGGTGACTTGCTTATTGAATTTGCGTCAGCTGCTCAAGCAACTACTTTAAGTGAATTGAAGAGTTTGGCAAACATTGAGGTATATGTCGTACCTCAAGGAAATTTGAACTTTTCCCGTGGAATAATCTCCGCAGGGAATTTATTGAATACGCCAACAGAAGAGATTCTAGAAAATCTCCAGAATCAAAAGGTATGTGCCGTTAACCGCATAACGATCAGAAGAGATGGAAAGTCTTTTGTCACTTAACACCTCATTCTGACGTTTGCGACGCCAGACCTACCGCAGCATGTAAGAGCTGCATATATGTATCTATCTGTTAGGCCTTACATTCCAAATCCCTTGCGTTGTTTCTAGTGCCAACGATATGGACATTCTAAGAACTTATGTCGAGGCAAACTAACTTGCACCCGTTGCGCAGTAGTAGGTCACGACAGTTTAAACTGTTCTTCGACAAAGGAGATGTGTGTTAACTGTAAAGGCAACCATGCCTGCTTCTCTTTAACTTGCCCTATGTGGTTACTGGAAAAGGAGATTACAGCAATAAAAATTAAGGAAAAGTGTTCATACCCTGAGACTCGACGACTTGTCACCTTACGTATACCACAGACTGGAGTAAGCTACGCAACTGTTGCAAAAAAAGTCAACCAAAACGAGCAGCACTCAAATCGAAGCATAATCGCTTCCCCTGACTCGATTACCCCAAACACCTGAAAAGCCAAAGATCATAAAATTCTCCTCATATAAAAAAGCTCTTGTCAAATCCAAAGCTGAAAGGGCTCTAAAATTTAAAAAATCGAGGGAGGCCCTTCAAAAGCCTACCTTTTCCACCCGAAATTATTTTTGGTCCCTTGAGCCGGACGTGATATCACATCTCTTAGACGATAATTTATCGTGTGAGGAGACAATAGACATGTCACCATCTGGCTCGGAGAAGGAACTTCAACTTAAATAATAACTTCCTGTGTTTCATGGAACTGCCAGAGTTTACGTTCTCATATTGATGACATCAAATTATAACCCCACGTGTGTTGCGCTTCAGGAAACTTTCCTGAAGTCCATCAATAGCTTTTCCATGCGTGGGTTTAACTGTTATCGAAACGACTGTGGTGATGGTGATGCAGTATCTGGTGGTGTTTCTATATTGAGATCGCAAAAATTTCCCAGTTCTGTCTATCCACTGAATACTATTCTGTAGGCTGTGGCTGTGCAAATTCGCACAACGTCCTTGATTACAGTCTGCAGTTTATATTTACCGCCACATGATGTCATCCGCCAAGAGGAAGTCGATGCATTAATAGATCAGCTGCCAACACCATTTCTGCTTTTAGGTGACTTTAACGGCCATAATTCCTTGTGGGGAAGTAATGATACTAATTCCCGAGGTCGGCAGATAGAGCGGTTTATTTCAGAAAACAGTCTCTGTCTGCTTAATAACGACGAGAAGACATATTTCTATGTACCCACAAGAACATTTTATTATCTTGATCTGGCAATTTGTTCGCCAATACTTCTGTCATCGGTAAATTTATTGGTTGGAAATGATCTCTATAATAGCGATCATTTTCCCCTCGTCATCTCCCAGACTGGAGGTAGTAGTGTAGGACAACGTCTACCTACTTACGTGTACAGTCGGGCAGATTAAACGCTATATACCCAAATGGTAGTAATTGATAATGAAATGGTTTTGATCGAGAGTATTGACGAAGCCGTCTTCGAAGTCACTGGAGATTTAACAGTGCAGCTAATACATCAATTCCAAAATGTTCTTCTATTCCACACCGGCATAGTAAACCATGGTGGAATGAAGAATGTCAAAAATCTTATAAAAACAAAAGAAGTTATGGGTGTTGTTTAGGAGGTATCCCACAGCGGAGAACCTAATTGCCTTTAAGAGAGCAAAAGCATTAGCTCGCAGAGCTCATCGTCGAAGTAAGAAAGAATCCTGGTCTCGCTATGTATCCTCAATTACTTCTTCCACATCAAGTAAGCAGTTATGGAGAAAAGTTAAAGCAGCCAATGGAATTTATAAGGAATTTTCTATTCCAATTTTAAAATCTGGAGCTGCTGTATACTCTTCTCCTAAGGACATCGCTAATGCCCTTCGTGAAGCCTTTGCTTGCGTCTCAAGCACCGACTCATATAGTCCTGAGTTTTTAAGGCCTAAGAGTCGTGCGGAGCGAATACCTATTCGTTTCAACCACATGCAAGCTTTGCCTTATAATTGTAAATTTAAGATGTTGGAATCGAAGAAGGCATCACAGCAGGGCAATAATACCAGTCCGGGTGCGGATGGAATCAGCTTCAAATGCTTCGAAATTTAAGTCCAGACTCCTTATCGAACTTATTGTATTTTTTCAATAGGATCTGGACTGAAAATAAATTTCCATCACTTTGGAGTGAAGCAATAATGATTCCAATCCTTAAGGCTGGTAAAGATTCTTCAAACTCTTCGAATTATCGACTAATAGCTCTGACGAGTTGCTTGTGTAAGACTCTCGAAGGTATGGTCAAAGCCTGTCTCGTTTATGTTTTAGAAAAAAATAAATGTATACCTATTAATCAGAGAGTAAAGGGACATCCACTCTTGATAATACTACTTATTTGGAAACGCAGATCCGCAATGTTTTTGTGCGCAGGAATCATCTCGTTTCCATTTTCTTCAACATCGAGAAGGCATACGACCGTACATGGCGATATGGAATTTTCCGTTCTTTATATGATTTTGGCTTTAGTGGTAATCTTCCGATATTTCTAAGAGTTTTAAAGTTCGAAATGTTTTTACTCTTAGAAATGTTTTTAAAGTTCGTATTGGATTATTTACATCCAATACTTTTATTCAGTCTGAGGGTGTTCCTCAAAGATCAATTTTAAATGTAACGCTTTTTAATTTATACATTTTAGTTGCATCCTTCATACTCTCTCACCTTTTATTTATGGCACAATGTATGTAGATGACCTGCAAATATCTTGTGAAGGGTCAAACATTTGTTTAATTGAGACAGCTTCAAACATCAGTTAATAAACTAGCTAAATGGTGTGCAGGGAATGGATTGGTGTTATCTCCAAGCAAGAGTTGCTGTATCCATTTCTGCAAGAAGACCAGTCTTCATAATGATCCTGTTATCGATCTTAACAATACACCTATACCTGTGGTCAATGAGGTAAAATTTCTCGAAGTGATTTTTGACAGAAAAGTAACTTTTCTTCCGCATGTATTACATTTGCAGAAAAAATGCGAGCGATCACTTAATATTCTCAAGGTGCTTTCTAATACATCTTGGGGTGCTGATCGCACGTCACTCCTCCGAGTTTACCAGTCACTAATTTTATCCCGCATGGACTACGGTTGTGTTGTATATGGATCTGTTAGGTCTTTGTTTTATGCAGATTGGATACTGTGCATCACTCAGCTTTGAGCATATGGTCAGGCGCATTCCGCACATCACCCGTCCAGAGTCTATGCAATTTGTCAATTACTGTCTTTAGACTTGAGACGGTGCAGCTGTGCCTCAACTATTATACTAAAATCATGTCTGACCCTGATTATCTATAACGTTCCATAACTACTTTACCTGCACTTTTGAGACTCTATGAAGCTCTCGCGCATACAATATTCCACCTTTTCTCACTCGAACGAAAACTAATCTATTATTAACTGACCTATGTGATGTTCGTTTTGTTAAAACAGACTTTTATTCACATCCTCCTTGGCATGATCCACAGATAAGAATAATTAATTCATTTGCTCAGTTCAGAAAATCAGACACTAGTTGTATACAATATTATCCAACAGCTCTATTTATTACACCGATGTCAATACTCGTCTTACGCGCCAGTGTTCATAGATGGATCGAAAAATGCAGGACATGTTGGCTGCGGAGTGTTTATTAATGATGTACCTTTTAGTTACAGCCTACATTCATCCTGCTCCAACTTCACAGTTGAAGTTATAGCAATATACTATGCACTTCAGATTGTGAATACTGTAAGTTGTTATAAATTTTGCTGACAGTTTGAGAGTATACTGAAGTATACTGACAGTTTGAGAGTATTAGAAGCATTGGAAAATAAGAATATTTTATGTCATCCTCTTGTGTCACAGATTTTCGAAACAATGGATTCACTTGCTGGCAAGGGATATGATATCATTTTCTGTTGGATCCCAGGCCAAGTAGGTCTTGAGGGGAATGAAAAGGCTGATGCAGCAGTCAAACCTGCATCAACTTCAATTCCTCATACAGATGTGAGAAAGGGTGTAAAAAAATATATATTTATTCTTTATGCCAGGAATTATGGAATTTGCAGGTCACGAGTAAATTACATGCCACATTCCATCTCTCATCACACTGTTTTACCGCTACGAAGCGCTGATGTTCATTTGACACGCCTTCGTATCGGACACACACGTTTCACTCATAGACATTTGTTTTTGAATGAATCAAATCCATGGTGTGAAACGTGTGATGAAGCACATTTACTGTTCATCATACTTTAATTTCATGTCCAGATTATAGCCATTATGGTTATACATTTTTTAAAACGGATATTTTAACATTGTGTGATTTAGTGGGGGAACCTCCACACAAAAACCTTTTCGCCTTTTTCAAAAGGCAATCGGTTTTATACAAATTATTTAATTTTATGATTTATATTTTAAACATTTGTACTTATTCTGTTTTAATTTCAGATTTTAAATTTATTGTATACACATATTTTTGTTTTTCATTAAGATTTTAATGTTGATTGGCTTTTTTTTTCAAAATTATTTGAAAAAAAAAGTATTTATTAAAAAAAACCTAGATTTGGCGCAGCATTTTCTTTTTTGGACTTTGCGCCAGAAAAACCAACCAACTAACTAAGCGTCTGTACACGGTCTGGTCTGCCTTGAAACTGTCGTACCGGTAGCTGAAGAGAGCTGACTAGACAGGTCTGATGCTGTGCTCCATCTGTTTCTTTTGGCAGTAATTCCAAATATCGGTCCTCATTCGGCGTTGTAACTCGGGGGGCGACCTGTGCTGTAATGTCTACTCACATTACCATCATCTTGGAACCGTTGCCAAAGCCTGGAGATGACTCTCTGGGCCATTCCAAGTTCCTTTGGACACTTCCAGCTGGGTACGTCCACATTCCAGACGGCCGATAATTCTAAAATTCTAATTAAAGCAAAACATCATCCAAGCTTCCTTTGTACCATAATTATGCGGTTATTGTACTGAAAGGCTTTTAAAGTGCTTGTGAACAATTTTACTAGGATTGTGGATCTAATATGTTTAACCAAGTTTCGGCCTGCGTAGCAGGCACTTTACTTCTTCATCTGAATTAGCTCTTGGAGGAGAAAAACATGTCTTTACTCACGGAGAGCGCAGGCCTGAATGCGTATGAGCAATTTTACTACTTAGCAACCATTGCTTATATACCCCTCTCTTACACTCTCGTCATTGTGACGTACTATCGGCGCCATCTGGTGGTTTCTTGTAATTTGCACATTAGTCTTCAAGATTCTACTATAATTCTAATGTGAAATTTTTATTTTAGAGTTCAATTTCTGTGTGATTCTGAATTATCCTTAAGAGTATTTTTATAAATTATTTTTCAAATTTTTAACATTTTTATCGTTTAATCACTAAGCAATGTGGAGCTAACTACCGAATATAGGTTTTTTCTTATTTATTTCATTTATGTAACAAAAACAGAAAAAGAAACAAAAGAATTGCTGTATGATGAAAACAATGCAACTGAACAACATACTTAAGTACTTTCAAAATGAACTTCTTCGACATGAAAATATTAAAAAAATGTTTCATTCCACTTAAATATACCAGGAGAAATAAGCAAGTGTTTCTTGAGCAGGAGCAACAAAACGAATACATCAAATACAATTTTAAGAAAAACAGAAAATCACATGAACAAAGAATATGAATTACAAGTTAGAGACCAGTGTTTCTCCTGCCTAGGATTCCAATAGCATTTTACTGATTGCACGTATTTTATACTAGTCCATAGCAGTGGGTGTCGGTGATGTGATCCCACAATTAGTGATTGAGGGATTTTGTTGAATTCTTTTGTGTAATTCTTCAGCATAAGCAATTTTTCTTCTGCGAAGGCCGTTTTCTTCTTAAGCAGTGTAACAGTTTAATGAAGAAATGTTTGCCTTGTAGAGCAATCGAGCAAAAACTAATAATAGACCCTGCTTTTTAGAGTTTTAAACAACATTATAAAAAAAAACGCGAAAGCAATCATCAAAAATTGTAAAATAATTAAGTTTAAATATTTTAAATGAAATATTTCTCTTCAACTTTCTATTTTGCACCCCGGATTCACAACTTTTTGCGAAAAGAATACATTTTAGGAATGTGAAAAAAATAGCAAAGAAAGCAATCAATTGAATCTTATTGACAGTGTAACTTTTTGCGAGTAGCACTTAATTGTTTACATTTAAATTATGGCTTTTCTGGTCTTGAGTATAGTTGTTGCAATATAGATCGGTAACTAATTGCGACCCATGTGGCAATATGAAAAAATATTTTCGCACCATTTTTCGTTCTCCCTCTCTTTTAATTTACATCCTCAGAAATTTTAATATTATTTATAAACTGTTTTTGGAGGTGTTTTGAAAGACTAAACGTAATGGTTCACTATTTCCTTAGCGAATCAAAGGTAGAACATTAAACTGTTCATTGGTTATATTGAATATCGAAATATATAGCTCAAAATCTTTATCAATGCAAGAAAAAAAGGGTTGAAATAAAATGTAGTGAACAAAGTCCATTAAATTTGAATTTTTCGCTAAAGATATAGAATGTGTTTAGTTTGCTTTCTTGTTTTATTTTGTTGCATATTATAAAAATATAAAAAGCTCTCTTAAATTGGGAAAGTAAGCCGCTCATTTGCGGAAAGCTTAATTCTTATTGCAGTCTTTAATATAATTAACATTTAAGCAATGTATTGAAAGAATGGGGAAAATGTGTCAAGAGAAAAGCACTTTCGTTGGTGTCGTGAAATTCATAAAGTAATCCTTCACACTTGGCATGGCACAAATAGGCATCGTCTTTCGGAACAGCTGTTTATGTGTGTGTAAAGCTCTTAATAAATTCAGAAATATTTTAATATTTATTGCATGTTACCTTTTTCTGTGCTCACCATGGATTCTAAATTCGAATTTGAAGCGAATCTTTTTATGAATTACTTTTTAAATTATTATTTGAAATAAGACAGTTTTTATTTTAATATGAATAAAATGCACGTAAAATTTCTCACTGCAGAAATTATAATAATAATTATTTTTTTTAATAATTCAGATATTTTTTACAATGATTTTGTTTCATTGAAATATTTATTTTAAAGGTAAATATACATTAAAAATATTTAAAATATATTTTGGAAAATGAAATCATTAAAATCATTAATGTGTTGCTTCTTAAGTATATATTTATATATATATATATATATATATATATATATATATATATATATATATATATATATATGAAAAAAGAAAAAATTCTCACTTACGATTTTTTTAGGAACTATTTTAAGAAATTAATATTTTTAGAAAGTAAACATCAAATTATTAATGTAACGCATATTACTTTATAAGAATATGAGATGTGAATGTACCAGCATTATTTATAAACAAGTTTTATAAATCTTCATGGAGAAAAACAATTCTTGAATAAGTTTTAAAACTTGTTGATGTCTGCATGCTTGTGCAGTTGGAGAGAATTAATTTAGAGCAGTATTTTCGAATATCTATCTTTTTTGGGCTAATTGGGAACGCTCGATCCGATGTGAAGTTGGTGGTTTCTTTTGCTAAACTTCATTTTTGTCCAGTAAACTATTCAAAATGACTTTTCACCCCTTCTCTTAACACTCCAACAGCTAAAGTTAGCTGTAAGGCCTTTTAATATCAATCGCATTTAATGCATTGCCTTCATATGTAGTGGGAAGTGTTCATGTGATTCTAGTAAGATCCTGAAAAATTTCCATGTACCTGCCCTGACAAACTTGCACATTTTAAGTGAAATGATACCGTTAGAGGTCAGGTATTTGGGGGTCTCTTGTTTGGTTTCTGCTTCTGAATTATGAAGGCTCCTACCTGTTTGATTCTATTTTGATAATATAGCCCAACGCAGGGCTAGTTATATGGAAGTATTCTGGTTCCATGGCATTAAATTTGCAAGTAAAACGTATAAACGCAATACTGTTTCTTGTTGTTCAACAACGGCTCAAGCTAGGATCTCTGAAGAGCTTCCCACGGTGAACCCCATCTCTTATACCTAACAGTTGAAAGTAATTTTGATTATCATGAGGATTTTTCCTACATATTATTGCGATCCATAAAATCCATGCATCGCAAGGGAGAAATCCCCGAAAACTGTTCAATTTGAGAGTTAGGGAAATAAAAACACCTAGAGTTTTACTCCTAAGAGAGCCCACGATCAGGGCTAGGGAAAGAGAAGGGCTGGCTCAAATGCTCCCCAAAACTGTCACCGGAAGTAGCCGTTGATGACGTAGTCAGGCATCCAAGGAGAAAAAACTGCCTGGAATTTCTAAGCAAAATACTTACTTTTCAATTTTAAGTTCATTTTGTTTTTAATCAGAGTGAAAAAAACTACAAGTGCCTCTCAAATATTTAGTAAATTTGCAATTATTATTTAATAAACCCCAAAAAATTATTATTAATATTGAAATTAACTTAAAATTGTATAACCAATATAAAAATGTATTTACCTATTAGCTTCAGCTTATCTTGATTTTTTGACTATTGACCCATTTCTTGTTTTTCTGTTGAGCTTTATTATGAGATACTATCGCTGCATTTCTATTTAAATACCTAATTCGTATAAATGTTCTCAAGCGACAAAAAAGTTTAATTGCCTTTCGATTTACAGTAGGAAAAGAAGAATCTGTTTCATTTATTAATGTTGCTATGACATTTTTCCCTTTAGAAAATGTGTTGCCATGAAATTTGCGAAACATTATGTCCATTTATTTTATAGTTTCCATCCATGCTTCTGTTGGAACAGTAAGTCCCCCAGCAGAAATTAAATTAATCCATTCGGAATGATTGGGCATATCGACTGAATTTCTTGATATAGTTCCAAGTGAATTATCTTTAATTTTATAAGCAATATAACCTGCCACATAAACCATAGCTTCTTTTTCAAATGGAGATATATCACAATTTTGATTGGAAGAGGCAAGTTCATTTTCCCAAGATAAAGGTAAGGGATTAATTAAGAATTCACGATTTAATTCATTATCTTGAGAATCAAAAGAATTGATAATTTCTTGACAAGTAGACTTCACATTAAATGCAGAGTCTAACATTTCACTTGTTAAATAAACGTCTGGTCCATTTTCTAAAGAGTTTACTTTCGGTGACAAATTAGGTAATTTATTGGCGAGCAATATTTTTTTAAGCGAATAATTACTTCAGATGGAGAAGGATGGTCATTGAATCTCCCGAGACCTCTAATTTGGCTGAAGAGGCTTTCGAGCCCCTGGCCCACGATAGTTGTGAATCGCATAATTCCAAACTACATATTGTTCACAAAACTTTTCCAATGTATGGGTCTTACGCCACACATAATAATGGTAAGAGGTTTGGGTGGTTAGGTGTCTCAGTTTCTCAGGAAGTGAGTTCGAATCCCGAAATAACCGATGATGCTTCGTGTTCACTAAAGGCGGCTTGGGCACATGAAATTGATTATCTTCGTAATGTCGTCCAAATGAAATTATTCCTCTGGTGGGCTGGGTCAAGCATAGGGGCTCTTCTGCTGGTCCTGTGTTTCTGAATTAGGAAGACACCCACGCTTCAATCTGAAGCCAAACTCGGGGTTACGTTCAGGGAAGTCTTCTCTCACTCAGACGCATTCCACAAGTGCTCAACTAATATGTCTGCGTCAAAGCTTCTTTTGAATTGCATTCGCTTTTTATTAAGAAAATTAAGTTTTAACATCATTCAAAAGTGATAACATCTAAATTGACACATTATTAAATTTGTTGATTAGATTCAAATACATTTCAGTGTTGAAATTGTTGTGAAATAATTAATCAATCACACCTCAGTAAATGATTTATTTTATTTTACTCTTTATTTATTTATTTCTCTTATAAGTCAATTGAGAAATTATGGTTCAACATTTCTTCATCGTCCGGCTGCTGCGTAGCTATTTCGAAGCTCCCACGCTTTGTTTATTTTCAGTTATTTTTTGTTCAACGTTCTGCAGTCAGACGAAGGTTTAAATGAGGTTCCGAACCTCTACAAGGATTTCCGCACGAGACAGGAGTCGAACTACTGGTTGCCCGATCACTAACCATTCAATTGCCAATAACAATTTATACGATTGAGTTCACATTAGATCTGCGGGCTTATGAAGTAGACTGATAAGTGCATTCAAATGCTCTTTTATATGCGATGAGAATAAAGGACTCACTTTATTATCTTCAAAGTGCTGTGCCTTTTCGCATTAGTATCGTAATGCGCAATTTCGAAATTTGTCTCTGGTCCCCAGAATTGTATTCTTCTTCAAATAAACATGCTATTGTGATCGTCTCTTGTACGATCTTGGTGGGTGGTCTGAGAAATCCTGTGCAAATGAATGATTTTATGCAATGAAAAATCAGAATCTTCTTCCAAAAATAATAATATCAACAAGTTTCAAGAAAAAAATTATTATTTTTCATTATCGGGAGACAGCCATTTTGTGTTTTTAATAGCTGCTATTTTTCATGATGTTAAAGACTTAATTTTACGCTTTAATTTAAAATAAAATTTATGGAGAGCTGAATTCAAATTTGTTGAAAAGAAAATGGACCTCACTCAGGAGTTATTTCGGACATGAAATTCAAAGCGGATTTATTTATTCATGTCTGCAGAGAATCACAAAAAGAATTGAATGTTTGCCAATTTTTCTGGGTGAATGAATATATTATCTTAATAATATTTTTTGAAGCATAGTTGAAAATCTTATTTGCAGCATTTAAGGGTATGTAATATTTGAATACATGTAACAAGTTTAAAAAAAAAAACGAAATGATAATTCACAAATTAAATAGTAGATAATTTTTTTGAATTTTATTTAATTAATTATTTTTAATTCAAAAGACTAAAAATAATTAAATAAATTAAAATAAGGAAACATTATTGTTTTATAGGAAAGAAAAACAATTTAAATCATAAGCAAAAAAAGTAATGTTTTATTTATATTTTTCAGTGGCGGCGACAATATTCCCATGAAGATTATATATTACTATTTTTTATTTACTTAGCTGTGTTCAAAACGTAGTTTCGATATCGAAGTGATATCTCGCATACCGAACATAAAAAAGAAAAAGTCGTATGAGGTGCAAAACGCTTGAAAATTTACTTTTAAATGCTTCTTCTGTTACGAAGTTATTAAATATAAAAGCTGAAATTATTTTCATCCCCTTTGATTCAAAGTTATCCTTATTAGAAATTTCCCCCTTATTGAAAAAGGAGAAAAAGAGATTCACTGCAGCGAACGGAAACAGAACTTGAAAAAACAGTTAATGTTATGATTTTTAGAAAGCAAATTACCCTGTCTAGAAAGAAAGGAAGATGACCGAGGTTATGCATATGTGAAAAATTTCAAAACGTTTTTTTTTTTTTTTAAGCCAGCAGAGTTTCGGAATGAGGTGTAGTGTGCAATGAGCAACTTTACAGTGAGTTTAAATCAGCGTTTAGTATGTTAATTGAAATGCTGTCTTCACACAAAATTCCAAAATGATGCATCGTTTTTACTTTAAGACAAAAAATCAACAGATACACAGAATAAAATTTTTATATGTTTATATAGATTATTATATATAGTTTATATTCTCTATATATTCATTTATTTTTATTTTCCCTCTTTCATTTAAAAATAAACTATGACTTCCCATTTATTTTTCCTCGAATGTGAATTGATATTAAAATACTCATTTTTTGCAGGAAGTTAAAATTTAACTAAACTTTATTTTAGGGATAAAAGTTTTAAGTAAAAGCTATTGCAAAAAAGGAAAAAAGGCAGTACCTTATTATTTCACCATAGAATTAATTTCCGTGGAAAACAATTGTATTCATTCAAAGGCTCTTTTTATCAGAATTTTCCAAAAAAACATTATTAGACTTCATTCTGATGTTCATCACTTTTACCATTCATTAATTCTCAGCAAATTGAAAAGAGGGATTCTTTCAAGCACTTAATCTTACATTTGAATTTCGAACTTGTTTTATGAATTTGTTTTTATATTTTTACCCTAAGCTATTTAGTCTCTCACTTTCATAAGCACCTTACCTAACGAAAATATTTAAATGTTAAACAAGAAAAAAAATCTATTTTTTTCTTTTTCTAAACGTTTGTTTTTATTCGGTATCCTTTTCTGAAAAGGATTCGCATCTCTTAGAGGAAACAAGTGGATGGGAGGGGATTGTGATTGCCATTTTTAGGATTTGATAATTACACTGGAAACTGTTTTTTTTTTTTTTTTTCCTCGTTCGATGAGGGGAATGGGCTACCCTTTAATTCTTTTGCTCTAAAGTCCGTAAGTTCGACGCCCATCTCAGACGTATATTTCTTTGATATTGTTTAGGCAGCCCAACAGATGGAATACGTTTGAGAGTCTACAAGAACTCAAAAGTGGGTTTAAAAAAAATAGAGGTCTGCGATGATTGAGAACATCTCTGTCCTATTTTTCGATGACACCGCCCTTTCAAGATGACGCAGTTTGAAGATCCCGTGAAGAATCTATTTGATATATGAGAATCTCTGCACATGTGTAAATAAAATAAATTTTAATGAGGGTCTTTGGCAAGAATGTGTTGCCAGTTTTGCCCAAACAAATTATTAGCAACTAACTATTGAAAACCCAAGGAGTTGAAAGACTGCAAAGAAAATTTATCCATATCGTAGTTATTTCTTATTCTAAATCTTTACTGATTTTTTTTTCAATCATTGTATCTTTCTTAGAACAACCCTGTACGAAACAACTGTTTGTCTGGGGTTCTGTGTGCTTTCGCTTCAGAAACGCGCCTCTTCTAAAGATTGATGATGTGAAGAAGGGAGATGTTTTGCCCTCCCCTTCCATTGGCGCCTTTTTTTCACGTTGAAAGAAAACGAGGATTATACCATTTGTTTGAGAGCGAGGGAAGGGAAAACACTTTCAGAGCTCTGTGCTTGGAAGTGTTTGTAACTGCTACACTAATACCACTTCCCCTCTCTAACTAAAAGAAATAGTCCCTAGAATTTTGAAATCTAAGCATTCTAAATTCATCGCGAGTTTTGGTTCAGCACAATACAACCCACTGTACGGCTCTGAGTGGTGCTTTCTCTGGATTCCTTCTTTTCCATGTTCTTGACGGAATTGTCAAACGGATGATATTCACATCTTTTTCTAGGTAATCAGGCTGCTCACCTTTAGCAAAGATTATCTTTCAGTTGCTTGATTATTATCTAAACTAACTACATGTCCCACCTATTTAATCTTCAGTATTGAAACAGATCTTTGAGTCTGACTGTTTAAATAGTCTGTAAATTTCCAAGTTATATATATACATCGTTTGTCAAAGATGCATATTTATTTCAATCATTAGAAACATAAAATTAAATACATTTTATGGCTGATTTTAAATCAATATATGCAAATTTTTATTAGAAATCCTTTAAATGTAATATAATAACATGATTATTTAAAATCAATTAAATTCGTAAAGTTTCTCAAAAACTAAAAACATTAAAAAACATTTATTTTAAGTGGAATATTTTTTATGTCCTACAATTGTTGTTGTTGTTGTTGCTGATCCCTCTTGTCTAGCAGAGCTATACCGAGTCTATGACATTGCACACTCTCAGGAAATCAATGACCCCAGTAATGGTCGCTCCAGAAGGTCTTCTTTATCGAGTCCCAAGCACTCAAGGATATGATCCGAAGTGGCTTGGGTTTTGGAACACTTAGCGCAAATTGGAAATTCCTTTTCTTTGTTGTTAAATGTCAATGATCTTAGGTGGCCACTTCGAAAACGTGTTATTGTAGTTTGTTCCAGTCTGCTGCACCGGAGGGATAGAGATCCGCCGGGACGATTACCCTGGTACCAATGGTGCACAGGGGGAATGGCAAATGCAGACCGAACAAGGCCTTTATGTCTAGAGTATAGTTCAGTATAGGTAAGAGACGCCGGAGTAGGCAAAGGCTCGTCAGTACCTCTTTTTGCTAGGGCATCAGCTAATTCGTTACCCGCTAGGTCTACGTGGGAAGAGATCCACTGTAAGTGAATCTCACGAGATGAGGAGAGCCGTCTAAGCTTGTCCAAGATAGCTACTCCTGTATTATCACGGACTCTGTGCCAGTTAGTAAGATGCTGGATGGCGCTCCGGCTGTCCGACAAAATCCAGATTTCCTCATTCCCAGGGAGAGAAAGAACCGTATCAAGACCCACATTAATTGCAATAAGTTCACTGCGAAAGACGGAACAGCCGTCGGGGTTTCTGATTGAGATTTGGTGGGATTCGTTTTGATACTTAATAAATACCCCACTACCGGAACAAGTTCTGTCATTTCTGCTACCATCCGTGTAAATAAGCACAGCATCATCATGGATACTGTTGATCAACTCAAGAGCAAGTTGCCTTAGGTACTCAGGAAGATCTGTAGACTTGTTAACCTCGATAGGAAGATTTGGGTGAAAATATACCCCGTTAAGACCCTCAGATGGGTCAATGCATGGGTTCAAGGAATGCGACTCTACAGTATTGGAGATAACATTATCACTGGCTATCTGACTAAGGGGACTTTTTCTTTTTAGTCTCTGGTTATTATTCCAGCCCCTGAGAAAGTCTAGAGGTTCGATTTTGGGAGCCATTACTAAAGAATTTATTAAAATACTTCACAAGATTTGAGTCTCTTCTGTGACTGAGTGGTAGCAAATTCGCCTCGTATAGAACAATGTCGTTGGGACAGCTGTTTCGAAGACCAGTGATAATCCGAGCTGCGCTCAGTTGAACTCGCTCAAGCTTCTGAAGATTAGTCTTAGAGACACAGCAGTAAACTGGGAAGCCATACTCCAGGATGGGTCTTAAGAGCGCGATGTAAGTATTTCTAAGCGTAAATGCTTCTGCTCCCCAGTCGCGTCCAGATATATATTTCAGGATAGTCAGACGTTTTCTGCATGTTTCTACAAGATGGTCGATGTGCTTATTGCTTGTAATCTCCGGGTCCATAACAAAACCCAGGTATTTTGGATATCTATCCACTAAGAGAGGTTGGTTGTTCAGAAAAATCCTAGGCTGGTAATTGTACAGCTTTCTATTTGTTGTAAAGAAACTGGTAGTGGATTTTAAAGGATTAAAACGTAATTTGTGGTTTTCAGCAAAGTTCCACGCATTAACTAGAGTCTGGTTGATATTATTTTCCAAGTCAGCAGTATTGGCACCGGAGTCCCAGAGGACTATGTCGTCCGCAAACAATCCCACTTCACATCTCCTGGAGATAATTTTCTTGATGCCACTCAAAAATAGTGTAAAAAGAATAGGGCTCAGAACGGATCCCTGAGGAAGACCTTGTCCCAACTTAAGACCATTCGACATGGAGTTGTTAAATCTAACCCTGATTACTCTGTCTCTTAGAAAATCATAATTCCAAGGCCGGGACCTATTTCGAATTCCGAAACCGTCAAAGAGCTTTGTAATAAGTTTTTGTTTCCAAACAGTAACGAAGGCCCTGGACAAGTCCAGGAAAACTGCCACAATGTGATTTGTAGGCTTCAAATTGTGCGCATCTCGAATCCCCTGGGTCAAATAAAGTACCTGATCTGTAGTACTATGTCCTGAGTTGAAACCATATTGTTCCCTGGGGAAAAGACCACAATTCAAATAAAATAAAAGTCTCTTTAAAATCATCCTTTCCATTATCTTACACGCAATAGATGTAAGTGCGATGGGCCTATAACTCTCGGGAGAACTGGCGTCTTTATTTGGCTTTCTGATAGGGATGATGGTTGACCTTTTCCAGTCTTAGGGAAGCCGTTCCGATTTTCAAGATAAGTTTATTATGTCCAAGAATCTTTGTCTTCCATCCTGACCCAGATGTTCAATGAAGTATCCGTGAATGCCGTCAGGACCAGGGGTTTTTTGTATATCAGTATCCATGAGGGAAGCCTTGAGTTCGTGCGAACCAAAATCAGTTGAGAAAATGGGTATCCCCTCGCGGGAACTACGGCACCCGTGAACAATGTTTCTGGCTCTCTTCGTGATAGATCTGTCAACATGAGAGAAGCTAAGCTTGCTAGTTATCTGATAGTGTGCACCAAGGATATCAGCAGCCTCGCAATCAGTTTGGGGAATTCGGCCGTCTGTGTCTTGAATCGTATTGCATAGTTCTTCCTGAGGCTGTTCCTTACTAATACTCTTCACTAATTTCCACTATTTACTATTAGAGACCCTTGGATCAAGCCCAGAACAAAGTTCATTCCATTTATCTCTCTTGATTTGTGCATAGGCTAGTTTAATCTCAGCATTGACTCTGTTTAAATTAATTCTACGAGAAGTATCCTTAGGCTCATTTAGGGCGCCGAGAATTCTTTTTCTCTCCTCCAACAGAGGCTGGAGAATGTCTCTGCCTTCTACCTTTGGTGCTCCGGTCCACTTGGATAACAGAAGCTGCCCCTTTCCCCTATCTATGAATACGTCAATGTCCCATAATTGAAAAGAAAATATAAATATAAATCAGTACATAAAAGTTTTTTTTATTTTCCAATATTTTTAAATATGCTGTGCTTTTCATCGTATGATGTAGTTTCAGATCAGGTTTGAGGATTTAAATTTTTCTCATGGAACATTTAAACAATATTTCTTGATGTTTTCAAGTTATAAAAATGTGATTCTGAAAAATTTAAGTGGTAAATAAATTTATTAATACTGAGGCAAAAGTCAAAAAAATAATCAAAAGTTTTAATCACACGCTTCATTATTTAAGTGTTCATTGTTTGAATTATTAATTTTATTATAAATTTTCTGTATAGTAATAATACACACAATTACCAATTTTGCTTTATCGTATCACTAGAAGTAGGCTCGTTTATTTATATTACTGAAGTAACATTTCAAAGTAATATTTTTTAAACAATTTTATGGTGGAGCATATTTGTGTTAACAATTCTTGTTATTTTATAAAATTTTACTAATGGTTTAAAAAACTTGCTTAGTAAAGATACAGATAATGTGAAAAGTGCAAAAGAGATATAGCTAATATTTTTTGTAAAATCTTCAGTTTTAGAAAATATTGAATTATTGGTTGCGCACAGTTGGTTCTACGCGATAAGAGTCGAGTATATTCTTTCTGGATCAACAGGTGTAACTACATTCCATCTAAAAGATGCAGTTAAGTCCAACAACATTTTCCCTACTTCCTAATACTGGTTGGCGTTTGACTCTTTAGAAAAAAGCTCGGCAAAAAAAAAAAAATTTACAAAAAGACGTTTCAAAATTGAAATGATATATTTAACTCTTGCAGCTGCTGTGGAAAAATGATAACACTGTGATTATTATATTTCAGCTGTTTCCAATCTTAGTGATATTTCTAAATTACTTCAAAAGGGAAAGACCAAGTACACCACCCAGTATGAGCAGAGCAGCCAGCTTTTCCTGCCTTCCACTCGGCCGCCCTGTGTCGACACTCTCTATGGAAAGGCGTGTACAAGTCCTGTGGCAGTCATGTGCACCATCGACCAGTACAGGACGGATGGATTATCAGCATCCGAACTCTTCATGGTCACCCCCGTTCTAGGAGGAACCATGAAAAAGAAGCGGAAATTACTGGATATTGAAACAAGGAAGGTGAGGGAAATAAAAAAAAATTATGAATCATGCATTTTTTTAGTCTTCCATTGAGCTGTGCACTGAATTTCCTAATCTTTTAAAGTCTTAACTAATTTTTTTTAATCTTAATTCCTTTTAATGGGGATTCTGCAGGTTCCCATATAGGAATAGTCTTAATTTTAGAATGACATGCTTGTATTATCTTCACCAGCACAGCTTCGTCCATTATTCACAGATATAATATCATTAATAACTCCATTATAAGTATGATGATCAAACCCAGCAACTTATAAAATCAGCCAAGTGAAGTGTCTCTTGCCACAGGCAGTGATTGGGAGTGACCTTTCTCACTGTGCTGCTGGAGCTGCATGGTTGTGGAGGTCTTTCCACTGGTGTGTCGTCATGGATTGGGAGAGAAGAGTGCCAGTTCATGAGTGACCTCATTACCCGCCCATGATTCAAAATTACAAGTCTTTAACACAGGCGAGTATTCCAAACCCAATAGCCTTAAGATACAGTCCGGGACTCATCTGCTCTGTTATATTTATGCATATACAGATATAATGTCATTAGCAGCTAGATCAGCTCTCCACTAGACCACTGAAAACTCCATATGTTGATTACATTTGAATTAATTGATAGAAGAAAGGACATATTCTAAATGTGTTATTGAAAATATGTATCTTTCACTTTAGATTTTACAAGTCAAATTTTCAAATATTAAATTCTTTTTTTATTTATAAAACTAGTTTTTTTTGTTGTTGAATGATATTTTGGCTTATAATTTTCATTTATACTTTCATACAAGCTGATAAAGCTAAGAGAAAATCATAGGTTGAATTTATCAGTCCTTCTGTAAAAATCTGCTGCAAAAGCTTAGTCTGATGGATATTGGGCAGATTCTTCTTGTATTTGACATTATGTAACAAACAGCTGTAGTCTTTGTAAGATTGTTGAGCGTCAAATGAATAGTATTGCTTTCTAGGAGGATTTTTTTTATAGAGAGTGGACCATACTTGCAAAAGCATCACATAATCATCAAGTAAGTAAGCTTACAACAAGTAAGCATGCAGAAAATAGAAATATAACATCCATCGCTTGTAGTTTAACAATAGTTTGGTCTTAGGTTCTTAAATTCTAAAAGTAAACTCATAGCACCAGACCATGGTTATTCCTGTTTCTATATTAAATATTTTTCATTAAATTGTTTTTTTTAAATCATTAATGTAAATACTAAAAATATCTTAAATTTATTAAAAAATTTGAAGTTTGTTAAAATCTGAACGTTTGAAAAAGACATAATCACGAGATTAAACATAACTTCTATTATTTACAACTACAATTATTCAGTAACGAGAATTCCATATTTCTAATCACCTTGCATATCAATTAACTCTGTGACAACAAGTGACAACTGTTGCCAGATACAGTTTAAATAATTATAAATTGAATACAATATTAATTGATTACATTATATGCAGTTGTAGCTCGTTACAAGTATTCTCTAAAGTGTATTTATTCTTATATTAAAATTGTTAATTGAAATCAGAAACTAAGTATTTAATATTATTTTCTTTTATAAAAATATAACTATCTTGAAATGGAAATCTTTCAAACAGTTGATTTCAGTCTTTATTGAAAAGTTTCCAAATTTACCAAGACAGCTTTTTTTCTTCTTTTTTTCCTTATGCAATCACAAAATAATACAGTCAAAGAAAACTAATGGAAAGTTTGAAAAACAATTGTGCAACATTAGTAAATTTTGGTAATTTTATTCATGTACAATTTAAATAAATATAATTTCATGAAATAAAGAATCAGGGATCAATCTGGTAATTGTTTCTAAGAACAAAAACATGGCATTAGGAGAAGAAAAAGAAGAATAATTGTTAATTCTTTAAAGTAGAGCCTCATCTTCTACGATTTAAGCTTTTGGAAAACTTAACAATCAAAAATGAAATTTGGAGATCGGAACATAAAGAAACTGGGATGTATTAAAAGTTGTAATAATTTGAAACATTTGTGAGATATATTCAGTACAGTTCTAATTTCAGCTGTGACATTTCGTCATCATAGAATATGACCAAATATAAAAATAAGTCTTTTTTTATAAAATAAATTTGAACATTAGTAGCATTATATATTTCCTAAATGGGTAAATTAACTCAAATTTTTAGCCTTTTATTTATTCTCTAAAGGTTATTCATTTTTAATAAAAAGTTTTAATACTTTTGAAATTATTAAACAAATTAAAAAGTTTATAAAATTTACTTAGCTCATTTTATTTATTTAGTCAAAAATCCATGCCTATGAAACCATTACATATTTTTTCAAATGTGTTTAAAGGATTCCATCTGTCATGTCGTACATTTAAGGAGTATATTCTTGTTATCTTTTTTATGTTTATAACAATTTTTCAGTTAAATTTATCATTTAAATTTAGTTTTTCAATTAAATTTAACAGCTGAATAATGTAAATTCAATGCATACATTATTTTAATAAATTAAAGAAACCATGCTCCATTCTACTGCAAATGAAATAAATAAATTGCACTTTTAATGATAATTTTATCTCATAATTCTTAGCCTGCCAACTTTTCTCTTGTGAAATCTAAACAAGATCGCATACAGTCTGGCAGTTCTTCCCTACCTCCTTCCTTCCCTCTTAGACAGAGGGAGAACTTGGAGCGGCTTCCCTCGCCAGAAGAGCAGGCGATGCTTGTGTCACTGGAGTACCCATCTACAGTAGTCACAGTTGACACCAGTGGGACAAGTTTTACTCGTATGACACAACTAAGGAGATCTTTAATTCATGTAAGTAATTAATTTTGTGTAGGATGTAAACAATTTTAAATCGTAATTTCATTTCATTGCTGTTTTAATAAATCTTAAGATGTACCATTTGTTATGAAATTTTAATTATCTCTTGCATATTTTAATTTCTTAAGTAAAGAGAATGAAAGCCTACTATTGACCATTAAAATTGCTGCACCATATAGCAAATAACAGAATGATATTTACTAGACAAGTGTAGCATATTAAATATAACAAATGATTGAATTTCCAAGAAATCTGGAAGCATTGGTCCTGCGAAACCATTACCCAAAACAATCGATCCTGGTTGCAATAAGAGCATTCATATGGCTGGGCATTGAACCAAATAGATTGGAGGGCATGGCTGCCCATGCAGCTTCAAAACGATGCCACATTTTACCGATCATAGTGAGTGGTATGCAGTGTCAAATCAGTCGCTTGACAGGTGTTCTCTCTTGGTGAGAGATCTGTCGAACTTGCTGGCTTGAGCAGAAGCCTTATTTGTCAAAGAAGATTCATATGCACTAGATGTAATGCAGAAGATTCATATGTACTAGGAATTTGCAGTCCATGATTACCTTGCTGATAACTTATCGTTTCGCCGAACTCATGTAAGGAACAGATCTCCTGTTCTTATCTCAATTGAAATTTAACTGTCGCTGTTCAAAATCCTTTGAGTGCAAAGAAAAGACAGTCAATAACAACTTGTTCTGTCACTCCAGATTCAGTATAACTTTTTTTTAATAACGGCGGGAACTCGGGTGACTAACCCTTCGCCACAACAAGGCCGGAAACTGCTACTCATTTGTCGTTACCCAGCGGGCACCTGTGAACCAAGTCACGGAGGCGAGTAGCATTACCCGCGTCATACCACCACAAACCCGTTTATAGGGCGGGCCACATTCATACATCAACACACAAGAAAGGACAGAGAAACACAGAGAGATAGTAACATCCATGCCTGAACCGGGATTCGAACCCGGGACCCACAGCCCAGGAGTTAGGAACGCTAACCACTCAGCCATTGGTCGGCATTCAGTATAACTGTAATGATCCAGTATATAGATGTCAAATGCACATTGATTAATGATGCTGTTCATCATTGACAAGTCCATGTTACTGCTGTTTTATAATCTTAATATTGTCATCGAACTGTTTGTGCCAACACTTGTCTTATAAATGAGCCTATTTCTTGACTCAGGTTTTGTGGTATAAAAGTAAAATCCACTAAGGCCATATGAGTAATATTCATGTCTTTGCTAGTCTTAGTTAATGATAGCTAGTCTCTGAGAATAGCAGGACATTTCAATGATCATTCTGAACTGTCCGGTTATGTATTGGGTAGACAATGATGAGATCTGGACTAACACTTACATCAATACTATAACTTTGGATCAGGTACCAGGAAGTATGATAGTGCAACAACATCAACAATATTACAATGTAGTAAACTGTTATACCAACATCTAAAATTTGAGCTCTGTCACAGAACAGAAATGTGCTAGTGAGCATTATATCTTATACAAGCTTGTACAACACAATTTCGTCCTGTAGACGTCGATATGACATCATCAGGTGGATATACTCTAATCCAGTGGACGTCTCATTTTGGTCCAGTTTAGATCCATGGCACGTCAAATATCCACCCATTTTACATCCTTTATACGTCTACAAGATGTCAGCATTGGACAATCCATGGATGAAATTTGGATGTATTCATACGCACTGCTCTATTCTAGGTAGTTTTCTTGGATGTATTTTAGATGAGATTTATCAACTGAATGCTTTCTCTAGTGGTTCAGTTTTTATCCACTATACAAGGTAAAAACTTAGTTTTTAATTAATTATATTTTTTATACATTTGTTAAATTTTTCTTTATTTGCTATGAAATGGTAAAAAGTTTTGCTTACTAGAAAGTTTATTTTTTATTTATACTTTTATAGAATTTTTTTATTTATATCTATATAGAATTCTCTCATTCTAATTGCTTTTTAATACATATTATTTTACATTTATTTATTATTTAATGCATATTATTTTAGTACTTTTTAATGCATATTGTTTTACTGGTAATATTTTGAAATTTGTTTTATATTGTTTAAAATAAAACTAAACTTTTCCTTTTCTTTGAAAAAATATTAAAATTTATTCTAAGAAATTATTTTTAGGAAGAATATAAGATTTAATAATATACTGTGATGAGTGCAATTGGGTCTATATAAATGTAAATTAATACATACTTATGCAAGCAATAAAGGTTTTCTTTTGAAAGATATTTTATTTTTACTTATACATTAATAAATTTATACATTGACATTTTTTTAATTGTTTCACTCGAACACCTTCCTTCAGCATAGTGCAGTCAATTCTCCATTATATAAATCACCTCTTAGGGGACTGCTTGTGTTCTCTGGAAAGCCTCTAAAAATAAAGTTTAAAACAATTATCAAAAATCACACTTGCAAATCAGCGATCTGAAAATATAATAAAAATAATTTTTAAAATATGGGAAACAGTTTTTAGCAATACTATAATTACATTAATTCAACGTGACTGATAATACTTCAAAACTCATCCATCGTGGATGTCAATCCGACGTTCATATGTAATCCACAGAAGACCATCCAGTTGACGTCTTACCATGGACGTCTTTATGACGTTCAAAAGGTATCCATGACATCTTTTGGACTCTATGGATCTTTAAAAGACGTCTAATAGACGTGCATGGTTGTATGGTAGGGATCACAACAACTTTTCCCAAAGCAAGAACAATCCGATGCAATATATAAGAAACCTATTATATAACTTCTTTATTTAAACAGATAGTAAATATACTTGCTGTATTCTATTTTATTTGATGCCATTAAGAAATTAATTGTTAACATAATGCAGCAGTTTTAACCTCTAGTGTAAATAGCACATTATAGCATGGCAGATTCCTGATGTAGCTATTTAAAGATCAGTAATGTACCCATATTGAAAAGCCAAAACATAGAAATGAGAAAAATGCTATTTGATAATTATACTTATTTATTTTTCAAAATACATTGCACTGCTTCTTGATATAGCTATTTAAAAACCAACAGTATACCCATATTTAAAGACTAAAGCATAGAAATGGGTAACATTCCATTTTATTATTATACTTATTTATTTTTCAAAATGAATTATACTATTTTTGCTTTTCATTATTTCTTTCAAATTTGGGTACAATCTGAGTTAAAAAAGAAACAATAGTAACAAACTTAACAAGAGGACAAAATTTCAAATTTACTTTTTTTTTTAAATATTTTATTATATTTAAATAACATATAAACTTTTCTGTTTTGTATATCATTTAATATAGTGCAAAAGATAATATATGTTTATTGCATCCTTTTGCAAACCCATCCCTCACTGAAAATAAAATTATATATTAACAAAATAATAATGAACTAATAATATTCATTTTAGAAATTCTTTAAATTGAGTAATATGATAACTATATATAAAATAAATGGTAAGAAAAAGCAATTTGTTATAAAAATATTTTACAACGAAATTGATAGTTGTTTTATTTGTTCCTATGATTAGGCTGATTTCATTATAAAGAGAAAGAAAAAACGGTCTAAACGTCGTCATACTTTCTGCGAGGGAGACAGCAGGGAGAAAGCTCTTCGCAACATATCATGTCAGACTGACCTGCTGGAGGATTCACATGAAACAATCAAAAGACATTCCGTCCAAGAGACACAAACAACAAACCTGTTAGACGATACCCATGACAGGAAAAGCATTGATTCCACAACTGCAGAAGAAGAGAAAACCAACAAGGTATTACCATTTCCTCATTTCTATCTTTTTATTTATCAGCTATTCTGAATGTGTGCCATTTATGTTGTTGTTACTTATGACACTTGGACAAGCCAAGTTCGCTATGCCTTGGCAATACGAATTTAAGTCAATTGGGAGCGTCTTTCGTTTAATCAAAGCACCATGAAGGTGAAAGTACGACTTTTGCTCTTCAAATCCTCCGATAGATGGCAGCACCAGAGGATCTACTCCCTCAATTTTGGCATTGATCTGAAGGGGGAGTAAATTTCTCTAGACCATTGCACCCATGGTAACTGCTCAACGACCGACCACAGGACTTTCGATTTCACAGATTTAACGAGCACGTATATCGCATGTACTCGGTGGGTCTTTTGGCGGCATTGGGAATCGAACCCCGTCCTTCCGTTTGGAAGACTGATACCCTAACTACTAGGCTACCACGGCCCTTCGTTTCGGCCCCAAGGCCGATAATCATTCGCTTTACCGGATGAGACTGATATCTACGAGCACCAGCTATCCTGAGGGAAACTTCGGAGGGAACCAGCTACTAGATGGTTCGATTAGTCTTTCGCCCCTAGACCCGGATCTGACGATCGATTTGCACGTCAGAACCGCTACGGACCTCCACCAGAGTTTCCTCTGGCCTCGTCCTGTCCGGGCATAGTTCACCATCTTTCGGGTCCCAACGTGTATGCTCAGACTCCGCCCCACCGATAAATCGGACAGGACGGGTCGTTGGTGCGCTCCCCGCTCGTAGGCGGAGAGATCCCAACACAGCCGGCGTGCCATTTATACATTTGTTATGTATGTATGAAAATAAACACTGGGGATTTTTGCATTAGGCTGACTACCTAACTGAGATTTATGTTTTGCAACCCACAGCACTTGGACATGGAAACACATATGTTTATTGTAGGGCTATTCCCCCATATAAACTGTTGCGCTACCTTTTTTTCTTAAAAAAAAATTGAAATTAAAATTTGATATTTTAACAAAAAATTATAGAGACAACATATTTTTGATACTTATTCTTGTGCTATAGCTATGTTCAACTCTTAGGTAACTTCAACATTTACATTTTTTCATTCTAAACTTGCCTCCAATTGATAAATCCAGCTTTTGGCAATGAATAGAATTTCTTACTTTAAAAAGTGTTCATAAAAGTTCTCTAATTACCTAAGGCAAGACAAGTTGATTCGTTTAGTTACTGTTTCAAATTAAGTTATATTTGCTTTAATTGTCATTGATTCATAATTTTAAATACAGTGTATATGCACATAGCTTTTTCATGAGATTATTAATTTATTTTATTATCTGATGCATATGTGTTGATTCGCTTCCTTAGGGTGCAACTTTGAAGAAATCCAAGTCTTCGTCTCTCCGTTCCAGAGCTTATAACTTCAATCCCATCTCAAGTCTGTCCGCAGTGCTTTCCATTGCTGCGGTCAAAATGCGGAATTCCGGGAGAGCCCGCAAGCACGACGACGGCTGCTCGTCCAGTGGGAACTGGAGTGCAAGCAGCAGCGCCAGGGCGTCTGTCGATTCCGATCACCGCCAGGTGCCCTCACCTGCCCATGACGTCAGCAGCCCTTCTCGGAATTCCGTGGGTAAAGACTCTGTCTTGTCCGATGTGACTCAACAGGACCATCTCAATAGGTAAGTTAGCCATAAGCGCATTGGTGCAACTATAATTTATGTTTAGATAAATTTTTATAACATTTTATTTGATCATTACTTATTTTATAGTTTTGCATGATTTATTCATAAAAGTATTAAGTATCAGGGTTTTATAGTATGCTTATAGAGTACAACCATTTAGATTTCAGATTTTTTCTCAATTTCTCATAACATGGAGTTAGATTATTTTCACTAAAATTTTAGTTCCATATTTCTAGTATTTACTTTCAAAATTTCATTATCTTATGAAATGTAATTTATAAGATTGTTACATCATGTGTTCAAATCAAAATTATCAAGGTTCAGTTTACATCTAGAAAGCAACCAACTGCTCAAATTAGAAAGAAATAGTATTGGACATATGATGTAATTATCTTATGAATAGAAATGCAGTTCATAAGATAATTACATTGTATGTCCAATTGTAATGTTATAAAAGGTCAGTTTACATCTAGAAAGTAATAAAATGCTGAAATTAGAAACATAGATAAAGTTCGTTTTGTAAGGGTTCGAACACTGTCACACATACCATATCCTCCATATCTTGCACCTTCTGATCATTATTTGTTCTAGTTTTTACAAAATCTTTATTTCAATTGAAGAGGTCGAAAATGACTTCGATCAATTTTTCGCTAGTAAAAAACATAAATGTTATGAGCATGAAATCATGCCAAAAACAGATCATAAGGTAAATGATCTGAATGGAAAATATATAATTCGATAAAATAAAAAAAAGCGAAAATACTTTCTATACAGACAATAATAGAAAATGGTTTGAACATAAGATAATATAGAAATAATAATTGAAAAAATAGTTAATTTATGGTTGCTTGAATAATATAATTAAGTTCAATCATTTCGGAAATAAAAGAAATCAATTTATTTGATGCGTTGTTGTATATTTAACACTGATTATTTTGTACAAATATTGCTCTTCTCAGTCTTTGAGTAAATTTAATGAGTTACTGTATAAGAGCTACGACTGGAAGTTATGTTCATATTGTTTGTCATATTCCCAAAATCAGGGATGAAAGAAGGTTGAACTAACCGATAATTTCTGAGATTAAATGACCAAAGCTTTAAGCTTCAACTATCATTTGATGTTCATATTTTGTAAATTTCTTTGATTCAGCCCTAATTATATGAGAAAAATTAGTCAATCACACCGTTTTTATAACCTTTTTTTCTTAAAAATGCATGAAGCTTTTAATTTCATGTGTTATCAGTTCGCTAAATTATTTTTATTTGAATTGATCTTTCCATTTTATTTTATTTTCAGAACATAAAATATGTTTGACTCCTAACACCTATTAATTGAATATATTTTCTTTAGATCTAGAGATGATGTTTTGCCCATTCAGTCTCTTACATGCTCTCCAATGAAGCAAAGACGTCACCAAAATGCTTGGGATTGTAACAATATGTGGATTTCAAACAATCCAACTCCTGACGTCATGTCCCAGTCTTCCTCCAGCACTCCTCTCATTCGATCCCCTTATGCAGGTCGCCGTGGTATCTGCGACGACGGGGACTCATCTGTGTATTCAGTGGACACAGATGGTTATTACACCTCCATGCATACTGATAGTGGATTGTGGGCGAATATATTTCCCCCACTAAAATCAGAAGATACAATTTTAGAAACAGTTGAAACCAGAAAACGTCAAGAATCACAAAGTTCCGTAAGTACAATAGACAACAGTAGTATCAATAGCTTTCTTTCAAAATCGGCTACTGAATGTTCTTCAAACAGTGACAACAGCTTAAAAAGAGAATCCATTGAAAAGTTTCCAGTGAGTGATTCAACCGTTGGAGAAGAATTTGATTCTAAAAAAGGTTTAGCAAAAATTGATTTGGGTGATAGTGAAAAATCAGATTCACCTCATCCACCAAATGATTCTATTTCAGAATCAGACCATGAGGTAAGAGATAGAATACGAGCTAAAACAGCTATCAGTGCCAATCGTTATCCGTCTATGTGTGCAGTTTCACCAGAAACAAGTGATGATGAAGTCGCTGAATTAAGAAGAAGAAACTTGGCATCAAATGTTAATGTGACGATCGCAGAAATCCATTGGAATGATAAATTATGCGACATATCTGATAAGACTGAAAACATAAGTAAGGCTGATAGTTCTGAGGATTCATATTTTCAGTCACATAATTCTTTTAGCTATTCACAATCATCTAACTCTTCACCTTCTATCAATATGTATAGAAGTGAAACTCCTCTTCCATTAAGTTTTTCATCCACTCTACCACAGATCGAACCTATTAATGCCTCTACTCCCAAATCAGGTGTAAGCATTACAACTTTTTCATCTGATAACATTGAAAGCATTAATCCACATATTAAAGCTCGTGATTCTAATACAAGCAATCGAATTCATCCTATCAACAATGTCTTAATGAGAGAAAATACTGCAGACAAACAAAAAATCTCTTCTCCTAATAACAAAGACAAGTCTCTTATTCCTTTAAAATATGCTCAAAGAATTACTGTGACACCCGTGGCTCGAAAAGATCCTACTGGAAGTACCAACAGAACTATCAATAAGCTTCCATCATTGCAATATTCCAATAAAGATTTAAGTTCATTAAAATATAAATCAATAGTTCAAAGCCCTAAAAATGTTCCTGTTGTCCCTAAGATATATGATCAACCAACTTCAACTATTACTTCATCAATACATTCCACAAAATGTGTTCCAAGTCCAACAAATTCTCTTTCACGACCAATAGCTAGGGTTACATTAGATTCTACTGGAAATGTCGTCTATTCCTCAAATTCTCTTGAAAGGTCTAACAACATTAGATCAAATGAATTCACTCCAAAATCTTACTCAACGTTACTAAATCACCAAGGATCTATCGTAAATAAATCTGTTGAATTAATACCTGAACCGCAATCTTCTTCAAATCAAGATAGTAGCATAACTCAAATTAACAGCTGCAATCCCAACAAAGAACAACCAACTAAAACTCAGACAATTATTCCTTATAATAGTCAAAGCCAAACGTTTTCATCATCCTGTCCAAAGAAGACGACTAATGAGTTTAACTTTAGACCATCACGTGGAGGAAGGTTTTGTAGGTCTTACTTTCCATCCCATCTGATATCAGCTAGCTCTTCCCAAGGAGGACATCAACCTACTTCTTTGAGACCCTCATATAGACTTCAGGAATATACCTCTAAGGAAAATTATAGACCAAATGGTAATTTCACTGGACAGAATACTCCTGGGATGAATCCTGACTTATCTTTTCAAAGCCAGCCAACATCATCGTGCTATACAATTACAGATTCCGTGAAACAACTGTCCAATTCTGTGCCAAATACATCTCAAATTTCAGGAAGTGTCTCAACTCAACCTATATGGCCAGAAAGAAACTATTCTGTGACAAACAGTAACTCCAATTTTCAAAAAAATATACTTTCTAAATTTAATAATTCAGCAACAGAAAGCAATTATAATTCTTTAACATCTTTGAGCCCACCTGATCTGATTCCCTCAGGAGAATCTCAGACATCCACTTTAGATATTACTTTACCAGCTAACTTTAATAAAGATGAAGAACATACTATTCAAAGAACAATACCTCAGAATTCAAATTTCCCCAATAAAGACAACTTAAAATCTTTATCGCCCAATGAATTATTCGCTATTATTCATAATTCCAAGAGAAAACATAACATTAAATCTGAATCAGAGAAATCAATGTCACCATCACAATCAGCTTCAACAGCACTTAGTCAAAATAGTCTTTCGAAATTGTCTCCAGTAGAAACGGGAATGCTTACTAGGCATACCGATAATGGGCGAAACTTAATGGAAAATTGGTGCAACAGTCTTCCTTCACCAACACATAAAAAACCTTCTGTCCATGAAAAACTGACTGCTAAGCCTACAAGCATGCATGATTTCAAAATGCTGCTTTTACAGACTAGGACGGGAACACCCAATAACAATGCACGTCCCTCTGCTGCTGAATTGCTTAAAGTGTCGCCACTCAAGACCTCATCAGGGCTTGCTATGAATTCGAATGTTAACTTGTCTTCTAATTTGAAGTTACAAGCCAGTAATTTTAATCAAGGCATTTATTATTCACCAGGACATAGTACAGTTCCAACAAAGCGTGTCATGAGAACTCGATCTCCATATCTTACTCGTTATGATTCAGCTTACCCACCGATAATCGAAGACTGCTTGGAAGAAACTGAATCTTATGAAGATACCAAAAGTCTTCCATCAAAAAATACAATGGATTATGAATCAAAAGTTAAATCGCCTGTTGTAAAAGCGACAAGTACATGGGTTTAGCGATTCTGGTGAAATAGTTTTAGTTAGATTTATTATTTGAAGTAATACATTAATGTATGCATTATCTATATGTTAATTTAACATAAAAATTACCTTTGATTGAGGGAGTAAATTTTGCTTGTTTTCCACTGTTTATTATAAGAGTAATCCAAATGATTTAGAATAGTGTAAATATGTTTGTTAAAAATTATTGAAAACATTTTGAGAATTGAAATGAGAAGTATTTATAAAACATTTTTCTAAAAAAACGAGAATTTGTAGAAAATCTTTCACCATTCGGATATCCTAATTCCAGCTCAAAACACAGAGTAAATTATTTAAGTTGATTTAATTGAAATCGTCTTTTCCTTATAGATATCATATAATATAATGATTTTTTTTCTTTGGTAAGGTGTTTTACTAGCATAAAGTTCCTTATTTTGCTTTTGATTATGTATGAATGAAATTTTAGCTAGGAAACTTTACAGCGGTACATATTTTTAATAATTACTAGGCATGTTTTTATCAGTATTTAAAATAAAAAGCACATTTAATTTATAATTAAGATTTTAAACAATAAAATTTTTTTATGTAGAATGTGTATGAAATATATTTTTTGTAAATTATATTATTTAGTATATTTTTTGTAATAATATTCTCTGATGATTTTTAAAATAAATTATAATATAAAGTTAAAAACAAATTAAATTTGTGAAGTGAAATTGTGTTGAAAATGTTACTTTTCTTCGATTAAAAAATGTTTGTGTCATTAAAAAATTGTAGAAAAAAAATTGTTTTTCTTCCAATAATGATTTTAAAATGAAGTTATAATTTTCACACTTTTTAAGGTTTATAATATGTTAGAAACGTGACTGTGTTAAGAATGGATCATTTTATAAATAATAAAAAGTATTCTTTTTGTGTCCATGCTTTAAATTATTAAATTGAAAGTTTAATAAGAGATAAATGTTAGAAAATCTTTAAAATGAAAATAGTATTAAAATGTTTGACAGATGTTTTTTTTTCCGTTTAGATTACTTTTCTTGAGATATTTCATGTTATTTATCATTTAACACAAATATATATTTATTTATAAACATAGTTCAAATAATTATTGTAAATAGTAGTTTAGCATTTTACTCTTACCAATTTTATTTTTGTCTCATTTTACCATGAAGATAATACAGGCCAAGTGTATTTTGACCAAATAATGTTGCTTACATTAACTCCTCTGATCGCATTTGACGATGGATCTCGCTTGTCCTGTCAAGTAGTTTCGGCTGAGCGCAAATGTGTCGTACGCCATGACCTCTTTCACACTAGACGACTTTTATCGTACGATAAAAAATCGTCCGAAATTTTATGTAAGAAGTTATTAAAAAACCACACAACACACTGCACTCTTTCACACTGAACAGGAAACGATATTGTCTGACCAGCAGTCTATTGTATGGTTTTTTAATAACTTCTCACGATAAAATATTGGACGACTTTTTATCGTAAAAACTCGTCGATATCGATAAAACTCGTCTAGTGTGAAAGAAGGCTAAGCGTCACGCTTAAAACTAAGGTGTCACGCTTAAAAGGGGCTCTACTTAAAACACATCCGACGAATGACGTCATTTATGTTATAGTTACGTCAGAAAATGGAGCGCACCACGATTTTGGATTTCAGGCAGGTTTGAAATATCTGGCCACGATGCGCGCGACAGCTTTAATGAAAGTTTTCGACCAAGTGTTTTAGGCCTTATTCCTTGTGCTAGAAATTTGAAATGGAAGTAAATTACAAATTTTCAACTGAAGAGGAGGAATTTAATATAAATCTTTTTACAGTGATAATTTTAATTTTTTGAAAGCATAGTTAATTGTAATTTTATTTTTTGCGATCTTTAGTTGTTCACCAATTTTATTTCATTTATATAGACCATCAATGGCTATGGAACTCTGAAGACAGTTCTTATTTCGATAAGTACAAAAGAAGTCAAATAAATAAAGAAATTTCACATATGTTTGTTGAAACTTTTCAAAAGACTGCTACAGAAAATATAAAATTTAAATTAACTGTTAATAAATATATAAAAATAACAAAAATATATACATATATAAATAAAACCAAATTTTCGTATAATTAAATATTTGCTTCAAATACATATTGCTGTTGCGTTGAAATTATTAACAGTTTTAATTGTTTAATTTCAAATATTTAATACTATAAAAATTTGAAATTTACTTTTAATTCCATTAATTGATGAAAAATTATCTTTATTCTTGTTTATATTGGTAAAAGGAGGACGATGCAATCGCTTAAATAATATGTGTTGCACAAAGAAATTAAATATTTGTAAGTAATGAAAAATAAGTAAACAAGATTTGGGAGTCTGTAGGGAATATAACTAGAATACAAACAAATTCTCATTGGTTTAAAATATGTTTTATCTACATCATGTTTTAACATGTTTTATCTACGTCACAGTCACATCGTATAGCGACATCAAAACTGCCATCATCCGACTGCCTAGACAGCATCGTGTGTCCGATCATCGCGCTCGTTTGCTCCCACCTTGGTTGGAAAATGATATGCTGAGAAGACCTATGGGTGTTAAATATATCCTTCTGTGTGTTAGTGAGCTAGGAACCAGCTCAAATGTCAACCTCGTCATTCGACTGTGGTTCGAAATTGCTAAGTTGTCAAAATATACTTAAAAAAACAGAAAGTATCTAATGGGTCTCAAAGGGACGTAGTTTACATATGAGCTGGGTTAGATTAAAATTAAGTGATAAAATCTTGGGTTATTAAATCCTACTTTTTACATAAAGCACTTTCAAAATTTTTTCCTTGTTGATAAATAAAATCGTAGTCTTCTGAGAGAGATTTTGAAAAATTAAAGCAAACAGACACATAAATAATACTTAATAGCAAAATTAATTTTGTTTATACAAAATAATACAAAGTTATTCAATATCAAATTGGTTAAAATATTCAGTGAACAGAGAAAAACTAAAAAGATTAATTAGAATTTAGAAAGAACACAATCATCAATAATTTTGGACTCAAAACCATTTGGGGAAGCATAAAAATATGTCTTCTAGGAGAAGATTATTTTTACCAAACTATCAGAAATACTCCAATTATCCGCATCACTTTCAGAAATATAAATTACACTGAAGAAGATAAGGAAAAAACTCAAGGAAACGTAAGAGAAGAGATGAGAAAATGACGTGTCACACACTTGAGGAATCTAGAAACATTCATAAATTAGTGATAAAGATATAGAGGAAGGAATTTTGAGTCAGGCCCTAGATTTCAAATTGCAAATAACGGTAATCTTATTAAAAGCGTCGAGATGGAAAGATGACCTCAATGTCCAAATTGAAGCAGACGCACGACCATCAACTAGTGAAGCACATGCCGGCTTTTAAACAGTCTTGAAGTTCATAGAGTCCGAGTGTCGACCACGTGCAAATTCCCAACGTCTAGCGGATTTGGCTGTCCAAAAACAGATGAAGGCCGTGAAACAGCTCACTCTGACTGTGTTGTTCAGCAAGCAATGACTTTCATTTACAGCACTGTACATAGATACTAGTACATGTAGTTGGTTGGTTGGTTGGTTGATTGGGTTTTATGGCGCAAGGTCCAAAATTGGACATGCTGCTCCAAGAGTAAGATTTTGTTTCTTCATTATTAATTTATTTTTCTTTCTTTATTTTTTTTTCAAAAAACCCAAGCAACATTTAAAAAATTTTAAAATACAAAAATCTCTGTATATAATATTTTAAAATAAATTTTATAAGATAAAATATATGTATAATTTTAAAATTTAACAAACAAATCAAATAAAATGTATGAATCCTATTGCTCTTAAAAAAGCGAATAGGTTTTTATGGGGTGGATCCCCTATTAAATCAAATAAAGTTATAAAATCAGTATTAAAAAAGTGTATACGTAAATGGTTAAAACATGAACATGAAATTAAAATATGATGCACAGTATAAGGTTCATTACACGTTTCACACCAAGGATTTAATTCACTCAAGAACAAATGTCTGTGTGTGAAACGTGTGTGTCCGATACGAAGGCGAGTCAATCTAACATCCGCACTTCGTAGCGGTAAAATTGATAATGAGGTGAGGGATGAGAAAATGCTATGGAGTTTGTTTCCGACCTGCAAGTTCCATGATTCTTCCCATAGGGAACATATAAATCTTTTTATACCCTTTCTCACATCTGAGAGCGGAACTGATGGTAGAATTGGATCTGCAGCAGCCTTTGCAGCTGTATCCGCTCTCTCGTTTCCATCAAGACCTACGTGACTTGGTACCCAACAAAATATAATTTTGTATCCCTTGCCAGCAAGGGAATCCAATGCTGAGAAAATTCTAGACACAACAGGATGACAGGTAACGCTATTGTTTTTCAAGGCTTCAATCATACTCATGCTGTCAGTGTAAATACAAAATTCATACTAGTACATGTAAACACTTGTACTTAATAAAGCATTTGTAAGTACCTTGATATGTAAAAGTGTTAATTTTTCATTTAATCGATTAAAAGTTCTTTTTCTTGAATAAAAAATGTGTAGTTTCTTTCTCCCATTTGCCCAACGTGCAATAATCAAAACGGACACCTTTTTTTTGAAAAATCCCAATTTACCGAATTTTTGATTATCTGAATGGAGCCCGGTCCCAATTCATTCGGATAATTGGAGTTCTACTGTAGTTTCTAAGTGCCTGGTATTTGGAATGCATCTCAGATAGTTATTATTTAATTTTGATCACTTTTTATACCTAGATGTAGAATTCACATGCATAATTCTTGTGAAATCAATCTGTGCTATAAAGTTTAAATATTTATGTAAAATTGAATATTATTTCATAGCTCTTTTTAACAAAATGAATTTAATATTTCATAGAATTTTTGCACATATTTATAATTTTATAAATAATAAACATTTTGAAATAAGTTTCGTTGTAATTGAAAATTGTTGGCATGTTTCTATATTCCTTATATTTATTATATTTAACAAATAAATATAAAAATATTTCATTATTTTGTCATCATTACATAAGTATCACATTAATATATTGATCAATTTAAAATTGAATAATTTTAAAGCGGCTAGATTACTTTTTATTTAAACTTTTTTATGCAATCCTACATCATGTTATTTATTTAATATTCATAAAAGAAACATTGTTGAGCAAAATTTTTAATATATATTTCTATGCTAAGTCCAATCCTAATCTGATTTACCATTATTACAAAATAAATAAATATTTAATACTGCGCATAAATCTATAAGAATAATTTTTTCATTGCACATATTTTGATCACTTAGATTTTTTAAACAATATAAATGAATATCAACTATAGCATCCTAAATGTAAATATTAACATATTTAAAAAAATGACCATAATTTTGAAAGCAAATTATTATTTTAAGTCGTTACTATCGTTGCATCTTCTTTGGGAATTTTTTTTTTATTATTTATATCTATTAGTACAGACAGTTGAATTTTTCCTAAATTGGTGATCAAAATTTAAATAATTCTTGTAAAATCAACGGTAGGTGTTTTTCCCCCATAGATCTACGAGAAATCGTCTGAAGGACATGATATTCAGAATTGCGAGACAGAATTTTGTACCAAAACGATGAATCATAGTTGCGCAAAACCGAATACAATGCATACAGTATGAAATTAAACAAACAAGTATTGAGTTCATAGTATCGTTGCACAAGATTATCTGTTCAAGAAGAAGAAAAAGTAGGTGTCCTTAGTATGGGTTACGTAATAATTTTTTTCTTCACCATCTCTGCATACCCAACGCAAGTTTGTCCAACCTTTGTTTAGGAAGGAGATCTCAATCCTCATCCGTTTCAGTTATTGGGTATTACCCGGAGAAAGTAATCATGCTGCATGTTCCATACGATTTAAATCGGGGAAGTACATTGGCCAATCCATTCTAGTGATATCTTCCCCTTTCCAGTAGCAGTAGAAATCCCATGTGACCTCGTGTCATCGCTCGTGAAAACGAAGTTTGCGCCAAGGACACAACTATACAATAGATGTTGCTGTTACAGAACTTTTTCTAGAGTCCTGAGCTCAGTTCTGTTCAACATAATGCGTATCCAGATGAAAATTCCTGCGTCCTAATAATAGTCTCTTCCCAAGATGTTGCAGGAATGAAACTGTATCCCGAACTCGCTCCAAATCAATTGGCGTTGAGTCCTGTTACACGTGTCGCCCTCTTGAGCACTGTTGCTGATCACCCGAAAGCATTATTACTGAGCAATAGTGCTTTCGAGATTTTTGCTGGAGCATGTTTCGGTTATCTACTACAGTTGATTTTCTGAGCAGGTTACCAGCAACCCTTCTAACAGCTGTAATCATAGGTTTTCCAAGCGCGTGAAACAACACTTTTCCGAACTCTTCAGTTACACTAATCACACAGCGCCTTTCTTCCATCTTTCCAATCATTATTTCATGTCTGAAGTCATCATCGTGATTTTTTCTAGCTATGTTTCACAAAGAACTCCCTTGCAGAAAATGTCTTTTGTTTTGTGTCCGTCTTTTCTTTTATTATAGTCTTCAGCTATACGTTCCGACAGCACGTGTTTTGCATACGCTCATATCGGATGTTACGTTTTGTTTTAGACATTTGTATACGCATGACCTCACTACTGGATTATTGTTCATTGTGCTGATGGCAAGAACTCCTTTTCTACTGTTTCATAGCTATTAATATTGTTGCTTTAATTTTGCACACTAGTATAGTTTTAAAGGGTAAATATAAGTACTGAACTAATGAAACTAACAAATAGTTTGAGTTGATGATTTGTAATTATTTATATGAATGCCTTATCATTAAATCCACGTTGTTTATACTATTGTTTACATTAATATTCATTTAGCTAGGGCTCAAAAAATGACAGTCTCTGCAGTATATATATATATACTTGCAGAGACTATCATTATATATATATATATATATATATATAAAATATACTCTGTCATATATATAAACTCCTGTTTGTGAAAATTGCAACACCACGAAGGACATACGTGAGTGAGCTGAAATTTTCAGGAAATGTAAAGTAGGGCATGATATGCAAATGATTAGAATTGCAGACCGGTAGCGCATGCGTATGGTGTGCAGCGCCCCCGAACGGCGGATCGAACCGAATATAAATAGACGGCTGTTTCGAGGCGTGTATGATTATCGGTGGTTATATGCTAGTGGTAAACGTTAACTGAATCTTTACTATGCCTCTTCGACGAAAGAGAGCGAAATTTGAGCAAATTTCGGAGTTTGAACGGGGCAGAATCGTCGGCCTTCGTGAAGCTGGATTATCTCATGGTGCAGTAGCCGCTCGTGTGCAGCGTAACAGAAGCACAATCATGCGTGTTTGGAAGCTGTGGACGGACGAGGGTCGGACAGCTCGGAAATCCGGGAGTGGACCCCGGAATGTGACGTCAGCTCGCGATGACAGACACCTGGTGCGTATGGCGCTGACGGACCGCACAGCTTCTTCCAGACAATTGGCAGCACAGTGGTCAACAGCTACAGGTGTGTCATTGTGTGCTTCATCAATTCGGAGACGTCTGCTGCAGCGTGGGCTGCGCGCAAGGGTTCCCTTATACAGGATTCCTCTCACACAAAACCATCGCCGTCTGCGGCTACAATGGGCCAATGTCCATAGGAGCTGGCGTGCTGATTGGCAGCAGGTCGTCTTTTCTGACGAATCCCGCTTCAATATGTGGCACCATGATGGCCGAATTCGTGTCAGGCGCTATGCCGGTGAACGGAACATCCAGGAGTG
Source organism: Latrodectus hesperus (assembly GCA_037975125.1). Classification (NCBI taxonomy): domain Eukaryota; kingdom Metazoa; phylum Arthropoda; class Arachnida; order Araneae; family Theridiidae; genus Latrodectus; species Latrodectus hesperus. Next base: position 134,309,175 of record CM075850.1, on the reverse strand, counting down.
CATTATCGAACGCCACAGTGGACGAACCCCCGGAGTTATGGTCTGGGGTGCCATAGCATATCATGGACGATCACAATTGCTACGAATTGTGGGCAATTTGAACAGTACCCGATACATAAACGAAGTTTTACAGCCCCAAGCTATTCCCTTCCTGCAAGGATTGCCAGGGGCTGTATTCCAGCAGGATAATGCCCGTCCACATGTCGCCAGGACTGTCATAACCTACCTTGATTCGCAGCAGGTACAGCTTCTTCCTTGGCCTGCGTATTCGCCGGATATGTCACCGATTGAACATGTGTGGGATATCGTTGGGCGGCGTCTCGCTCGTGATCCTCGTCCTGTTGCTTCGACAGACGAACTTTGGTTGCGCATACAAACAATATGGAACACTCTTCCGCAGGCAGATATTCAAAATTTGTTTCACTCCATGCCGCGCCGTGTAGCAGCTCTTATTGCGGCGCGTGGTGGCCACACAAAATACTAATTTCTATCTCTTATTATTGTTTATTTGGTTTGAAAATGTAATCATTTATTTGTATCATTACCACTCAACTGTGTATTAAATTTCATTCAACTATGATGCTTCCTTCATGGTGTTGCAATTTTCACAAACAGGAGTTTATATACTATAAAATACTTAGTAATTTTGGAAATATCTGTTTTGTTTAATATGATGATATTAAAATGAAAATTCCTAATTATGTAATGAAAAGGAAAAATTATAAATTGCTTTTCACGAAGGTAATATCAGTGTAACAAATTGCATATAAAATATCTGTGAAGAAATTTTTTCTACATTTCTTCTCCATATTTTATTTGTTATTTATTATTTCAAATACATAAACATTGTCCAGATATTGTTAAATTATCTCAATACAGAGATTAAAATGGGCAGGAAATTTGAGCCAGATGAACGACAATCGGGTGACAAAAAAAATTTTTCTTGGCTCGCCCCATTGGCACCAGAAGAAGAGGACGACCGAAACTCCGATGGCGTGACTGCCTTGAAAACGACCTTAAAACTCTAAAAGTGACAAACTGGATGACCTTATCCAAAAATGGGAGGTCCTGGTATGCACTTCTGAGGAAGGCAAAGGCCCACCCTGGGCTGTCAGGCCAATGAAGAAGAAGACATAAACATTGTGGAAAACAAGGAAAAATATTCCAAATTTTTTATTTGAACAACTTAAAAAATTGCCAAATTAAATTTTATTCATTTGTTTCAAGTAGTTTGTTCGGTCAATATCAACAGATGGCGACACAATTCAAACTGTAAATAAATTTCATGTGTTGACAAACAGTAGTTACAAAATAATGTAAATAAATAAGATTATAATATTTGAAACAATTTTTCTGTCTCAAATTGTCCTTTTTTTATAACTTTTGTATAAATTTAATTTCTTTCAGATATTTTATATTTTCATCTGCTTAACTGTAAGACTTGTTCTTGCACACATTTTAACTGTAACTGTATTATACTTGAATATCTGTAATAAAATAAATATTAGAATGCGGTTCATAAAATAAAGATTAGAATGCTCTGTCTGGTAAGCATGATATATCGTTAATAATGCTTTGACTATAAATTTAATTTAAATTTTATTAAAAACTAAAACGAAAAAGTGTTTTGAGGTGATTTAATATCCTGGCATCTGCGTTTAATGAAATAATTGGAGTAAATAATGTGGTAGCTGCCAAGCATTAGCAGTAACAAGTTCATTGAAATAAAAGCAATTTAGTAGTAGTATCCCATATATATACAAATGAAATGAAAATTCATGAAGCAAATGAAATGAATTGGGTAAACTATAATATTCACAGTCATAGTTTTCCAACCCATTCAATTTGGGGAAAAAAGCTATGCATCTTGTGAAAATGCATTTAGTATTTATAATTATAAAATTATACAAAACTAGCGAAACTTTATATAGATGCTAATAGTGATTATAAATTCCTAATCAAGTCACAGCTTAGATTTGGGCAGGTATTTGCCCAGTATGACACAATTTATATTTTTCCTAAAAACAGTATGGAGTAGCGCAGAAAGACTACTAGTTTACTTGCTGTCACAAAATGGAATCATGTCTGTAATAAAAGCCAGTTGTTCGCTACATGACAATTTCAAGACTGTAAAAATGAAAATGTTTGCTGAATTTTAAGTTAGTATGTACTGCTAGTTACTCAAAATGCTACAAAACTGGAGGTAACACAGCAAAATTTATTCAGCAAATAACACGTTATACACATCATATAAATGATTATACAGACTCTTGTGAAGTGTAGAGGATGACAAAACCGATAGTTAATGTAGCAGCTATCACAGTTTACTAAGTCAGGGGCATTCCAGTTGAAATAGGCTCTTACATCAAAGGGGACCCCAAATTGTATCGAATTTTTATTTTATGTCGTCAACTGAATATAATCGTTTGCCAAATCGAATAGAAATTTCGTTGTTGTGAAGCAGTAGCCAAAAAAGAAATTTCTGCTCTGGGTCCCAATTGTACTAAGTTGGCTCCTGGTGGCCATTGTGAGCCTAATTGGGGCCTGTCTAACAATGGTTTACCGGTTACTGTGGTCTAAATGCTTCGGCATGGAATCAAAGAGACTGTGGATGTATTTTCCGTATATAACAGACTAATCGGCTTTTATAGCGATTAGTCTGTTGTAGCGGGTTGTGCAAGCATGGGCCACACGTTGTCGATAGACTGGAAGAAAAACCGCATAAGTAAGCCATTCAATCTCTTTGAGATGACAATCGGATGTTTTGTGCAAGGTTTCGAGCAGAAAGCCGTGTACCCCTAGTACTAGTCCTTTGTGAGATTATAATTAATTTCTTGCCTTAAAACTAAATTGTGGACACCACAGACTAAGACTTCCAACTCCCAATTGAAAACCAACTCTATTTTCGAACTCAGGTGGCGTGAATTCTCAAGTTGAGGCGACAGCGCCACTTAGCGGAAAACTGTATATATTACCAGAATGAATCATTACACGTTTTCCCATAAAAGTAGTTTTGATTACATTAAATGCAATGTTAATTTAATTCAAAAAAATGTTTCTAAATAATTAAAATAAAATTTTCGTAAAATTTTCGTATAAAATTTTCGTAAATTGAAAATTTTATATTGAATTTAGAAATTTTATATTTAATTTTTATACAAGATGTAAATGCATAATCTTTTTTATCTTAAAATTGTGAGTAAATCCTCAAGAGTGTTGTTCATGTGAAATATAGAATATTTGTTTACGGTTCCTTTAAATTTTAATGAAAAGCAAAGAAATATTGTTACCAAATGAAAATTAAAATATTATTAAAAATTGAACAAATATCTAAATTGTAATATTTTATTCAATGTGAATTCTTTTCCTTATATATTTTGAATTAGAATTTCAAAGAAACACACATTTTACAATTTAAAAAATAAATTATTCATTTTTATCATTTAACTAAAACTTAAATTTAATAATAGAAATTACTTATAGTTAAAAAAATAAAGAGCATTGTTATCCAATTAAAATTTAGATTAACATAATTCTCCACCATTTTGTCTTACTTAAACAAAATTATACATAAGAAAGTAAAAAAAATATTTACAAAGAAAAGCATATATATAAAATACTAATCACGATAAGAAGGAGTGTTATAATTATTTACAAAAACATAGTTATGAAATATAATACAGAATTTTGCAAATAAATTGAAAATAAAAAATAAGGATAAGAGAAAAAGAGAGTATTATTTTAATATTATTTACTCAAAGCCTAACATTTCAAAATTGAGTGAGTGGATCCTCTGGTGGTGCCGCCGAGCTGGCAGCCGAATGGTTAGCGCTCTTGCCTTCGGTTCAACAGTTCGTGGGTTCGAATCCCACCTTGGGCATGGATGTTTGTAGTGGTTCGGAATCCACTTTAAACCGTAAGTCCCGGTCTAATTAGCCCTCGTGTGCAAAAAATGACCGTTGAGCGACAAACAAACCAAACCAAACCAAACCCCTGGTGGTGCCATCTATCGGAGAAGTGATTAGAGCAAAGTGGTACGTTAGTTAACCTTCGTGGTGCTCTGGTTAAACGATATACTGACTTTAATTCGCAAAGCGAGCTTGTCTTGTCCAAGTGCCATAAGTAACAACAACAACAAAAGCATACATACAGAATAATAAATAAGGACAAGAACAAGTGTTATAATTAGTTTATATTTAGAATTTCATAAGAATATGAAATTTAATAATGATATTTAATGAAATAGAATTTAATAATGATATTAATGCATTAGAATATGACATTTAATGAAATAAATAAAAATAAGAAACAAATTCTTATTATGAAAAAAAATTCAACTTTACTTCACATACCCATTTTGCAAATATTTCTTGAACGATCATTTATTTCACACTTGACAAATATCTTTATTTTTCAAACTGTGTGAATGTTACAAGATTAGACATGTATTATAAAGTTGAAGTTTATAAATTAAATATAAATAGACATAAAAATATTCCATTATGTAATATTAAATAAGGTTAAGAAACAAGTAAATATGCATTTAATTTTTTTGCTTCTAGTTCTTCAATTACAGTTTTAATGAAGATAATTTTCTACCTTCCATTAATTTTACGCGTTTTAGAATAATCAATCTTATTTGATCTATCACATAAAAAAAGTGCATTCTTGTAGTCAAAAAAATTGATCAATGATAAAGTTAATGAATTCCGATCCCACGATCTTAAATTGATGAAAAAGTATTAATTTAACACTCATTGTATTCAAATAGATTGATGTTTAAATCATAGAAAACAATTTATTTTACATTTACTGTACTTATATATAAGAAATAAGATATAAAATATTACGTATACTTGATACATTTAATTTACAATATTTTTTAAGTCAGTTAATTATAATATAAATAGGAGCTTCATCTAAGAGCTTATTACTTAGAGACTCGTTTGAGATGATAAGTCATTGAACTTCATTCATAGTCAAAGAACAAAAATATCAATTATAAATTGCGTTTAGACATTTAAAAAATCATTGCAGTCAAAAGTTTCTGAAAATTTTTAAAGTAAATAATTAGTTTTTATACGTTAATTGCATATCAAATCATATGTTCAACAATTCAGGAAGAAAGTAATTTTATTTCATAGCTAAATTTATATTTATATAGGATTAAATGTTAATTTAAACACATACAGTGGGAACTTTTACTAATCCGAATCGCTTTCAAAATTTACGAAAAATAAATTAAACTTCAGAAGAGGAGGAAAATAAGAAAAAATTTCAAGAAAAGGAAAGGTAAGAAAGAAGAACATGGCCTTCATACGTCCTTTGAGGGAGCAATTCAGAACTTTTCTTTCGAAAATTCCTGGATGTTCAGCTGCTAGAGCTTAAGATATAGGAGATTGGATTATGAATCAGGACCTAGATTTCAAATTGCAAATAATGGTAAACTTATAAAAAAGTGTCTAGGAAGAAAAGAGGACCTTAATGCCCAAGCTGAAGCTGACCACGGCACCATCAGCTAGAGAAACATTTACCGGCTTTTGAACAGTTTTGATGTGCATAGAGCAGGGGTGGCCAACCTGCGCCTCTTTGGAGGATTATTTGTGACTCTCGATAAATGCACAGGAGTTCCCTTTTTTCATTGTTGTGTTATTATATTTTAAAAAATTACTATCGTTCCGTATGTATTTCAAAATGTTTTTTCAAATTACTGCCAACAAATATGAAAGACCATGAGCAACGTTGTAACAAATTTAATTCCGTTCAATTTAAGAATAAAATGACTCATCGAAAACTGCACGAGCGAATATATTAACTGTGGCGCAATCAACCAACAACAGACCGATTTTGGATTTGTAAACTTTCATTACAACGGAGAGTTGACATTGTGCTTCATCGGGAGGAAGCAATTTGTATCACTGTTGCTAAGGGTATAATTTGTAATCTGGAATTTTTGGTAAGTTAACTATAATTTTTTTCTTAGCATGTAACACGCGTTGCTACTGTTTTATTAACATAAAAATTATAAGCCCGCAATTTACTTCGATATTATAAAACCAATCATCCCCTCAGTTTTCTAATCAGTATCCTCCAAATTCGAAATTAAGATCAGATAAAATTACTTCTTTAAAATCAAATTTAAATAAACAACAATCAATTTGATGACCCTTTATCATAAAGCTAATAATGTGACTGATGCCAGTTTTGTTATTGCTAGGAATATTGCCAGAGCTAAACGCCGGTATGGAGAGTTTAAGTACATCTTCCCAATTTTTTTAAAATGAAAATTTAGATCTGAATAATATGCAGCATTGCACAAAGTTGTTTCGCAAATTCCCATTTCAAGACACACAACCGAAAGACGCATAACGGCAATTAATACGTCTCTGGAATATAATTTAAAAAGTGATTTGAAGAGCTGTATTTGCCTTCAATTTAGCCCTTGATAAATTGACAGACATCACATATCTTCTTTGCTAGTTTTCATACATTTTGATTCTCCTTACTTCGTTTGTTAAAGAATAATTATTAGATTTAGTAGTACTTCAAGAGTCAATTCGCGGTGTCCATGTTAAAAATGCATTAGATTCTACGATGAAAATGTTTGATGTGCCGTTTAATAAACTTGTAAGCATTACAACTAATAGAGCTCCGTAAATGCTGGGTAAAAAAATCGGTCTCATTTGACTTTTAAGAAATGATTCTCGAATTCCACTATTCATTCCGATTCATGCAATAATTCACCGAAAACATGTAAAGAATCAAAATATCCTGAATTTAAAAAAAACTGCTTGTCAAATTATTTCAATATTTGGAACAACATACTTGTGTAAATAGTTTTATTCCACTTTAAAATTCGTGAAATCTAAACACCGATCAGTATTAACTAGCCATGATCTCGAAGAATTACTGAGAAGTGCTGTCACCAATCATTGACAAATTTAAAATAATTATCAATAGAAGCAAATAAATGGGTTTAATTTTTTAATTCAATATACATATTTTGTACTTTTATTTATGTTTTCAATAAATATAATTTCTGTAAACAATTTAATATATTTTTTGCATACCATTTAAATACGAATTTATTTACAGCTCGCGAAAAATGGCTCCATACTATCAAGGAACGTGGCCACCCCAGGCAGAGAGTGTCAGCCTGAGTGTGACCACGTGTACCGTCAAGCAGATGCACCACTTGGCTGTCCAAAAACGTAAGAGGGCAATGAAACAGTTTACACGTTCAGCAAGTAAAGCTGTATTAATATACAGCCCTTGTAAATACCTTAACACGTAAAAGTACTGCCTTTTTACTAATTTTTTTAATTTAAAGTTTTTTCTGCCATTTTAATTTTTATTTATTTATTACATTACATATATTCAGACTTGTATGCTTGATTCTTGAGATCCGCTTGTAAGTCTTCGTCGATAATAGGACAAATAGCACAATGACAGATGTACAACCACAGAAGAATAACGAAGAAAACACCCAGGGCCACGGTGGGAATCGAACCCACACTCCTACGCTCTCAAGCGATTAGCGGTGATGCTTTAGACCACTCAGCCACGGAGCGCCCCCATTTTAATTAAAATGAACTGTTTTTCCGAAAAATCCAATTAACGGAATTTTTGATTTTTCGATTAGGGTTCGGTCCCAATTGATTCGGATAATTGGTGTTTTGTGAAAAGATATCATTTATATACTTTGGGTACTGTGAAAAGATATCATTTTTCTACTTTTCTCTTTTATTTTTCTCTGTTCGACAGAGATCCACTTCAACACCCTGGAATGCAGCAAATTTTTATATCTATCTATCTATATATATATATGTGTGTGTGTGTCTGTGTGTAAATTGTAAAATTTCAGTTTAATTTACTAATTAAAAATTCTACGCGAAATATTCTCCGGGAATATGCTCTAGACACAGCAAAGCAAATTTTTCCCCAGAGAGAGCTGTGTCATCGCCGAACGCACCGCCCCTACATTTTTTCAGAAAATTATGGCGTTTTTTCTGTTTCTGATCAATGGAAAACGAAGGTCTTTCTTATTATTGGTCTGTGGTAGACAATGTTTCTGTTTGGAGTGCACTTACCTTAATTCAAGCCCCCAGGCGTCCCGAGCATTTATTTTCAACAAAAGAAAATGCAGGTTCTTGCAAAGCAAAAGGTGAATTCGTATATATTAATAATTCCTTGGTATATCATTGATATACTGTAATTTTTCCCACTAATTTTAAAGAAATTTTTGCAAATTCAGAAAATAATTTGCTGGCTCTGTTTATATAGTACATTTACAATTTATATTGTAGAGTATTGTATTCTCTAGATTTACTGCAATATGCAAGTCCATTAATATCTGATTTTTATATTATAACATTAGTATAAATATTTTTAGAAGTTAGTATTATTGAATTTTTTAAAAGTAAACGGAAGCGTTCGCTTACAAACAATGCGGATGGTGCTTAATAACTCTTTCTGCCGTACAAATAACGTCTCAGTTTCTAAGTTCGCGTTTGTTACTATATTCATGTTTCATCAGATTAACCTATGGTTGATTTTAGCCTCAAAACTGATCTAGAAATTTGTTGAAATGTTATAATAGGAGATGCTCTGGATAGCAGCGTTATCGATTGAAAAAATTTTACTATAGAATTTCGAGCGAAGGTGTTTGATAGTTTGTAAAGCCAATTTTCACTGTTTCTGAAGTAATATTCTGCATTTGTGATGACTCTTAGCAGCTTGTTTTGTCGAGCTTCTAAAATCTGCTTTCACAAACTCCACCGTAGATTTGCGAGGCATTTCATTATTGGTTAAATAAAATCTTTGTACATTAGTATATTTTCTCATGAATTACTTGTATTTTTCTAGCAAATAAGGGTTAAGAAGTTTTGACAGTGGCTAAGTTTTGTTTTGATTTTCCTGAGGTAGGGTTTCTGACTGAACTTTTTATCAAGTTTACTTATCTGACAAGTAGGTACTCTTTTGGGGTTGCTTATTTAATTTCATCCTTAATAGCTTTTAGAGTATTGCATTGTTTATTTTTCCAGAAGAAAAAAGAAGTTTGTTTTTATATAAGTATTTATTTTAACTTTCCCTTTTATCAGCCTCTTTTTTATTTTCTGAATGTAGGTAGATAAGTTTCTGTAGATGATGTCGTGATCTTTATGTATAGTTAGAATTGCAGTGTCCTCTATAAATAACACAACATTGTCATGATGGGAAAAATTCTAAATATAAATGTTAAATAAAATGTAAAGAAAGGACTCTTGAAAACATTGCTTGCGTATTATCCTGTTGGAATGTAGCTGATAGCAAGCGCTGAAATTATTAGGTAACCACGAGTTTCAACACCTCAGAGATGTAGGTCTGGCTGTTCATCGAGTGAAGCATTCGGAAACCGGGGCATTCTCTCAGCACGCGGTCCCTCCAGACTTCAGCCCGAACATCGTGGCAGTCTGTCATTCATCACACGACTGGTATCACTAACTTCCATTGTTTGAGTCAAGGGTAGCTGCAAACGACACTGAACTGAATCTGTTGTTCATGTGGCTGAGAAATTGATCAGTACCAGGCATGCAATATGCCTGTCTTCACACGCAATGGTGCAATAGGCCCGCCGTTTGCTCCTACAGCCAGTGATTACAGATCCGCATCGGTGTTACTTGGTTTCTCCAAACATCGATATCTGAGGGCTGCTTTTAATCGGTCGAAATCAATGGTTTTCTTCTACGAGGAAAAGGAACTTGCCGTTCATCTAATCAGCAGTCTCTCTTCTTCCTTTATATACGCTTGCTGGTGGCACTAATGTTGCCGGTGATTTGCATATCTCATCGTCAAGTTGTACATAGATGGTCTAAAAATGTTCATTATTTTCCAAGATTAATGCAGTAATAAAAAGGTTACTTTTGTGATACTTCAAGTACATTTTTAAATGAAATTGTTATATATCTATAATTAATAACCGACAAGTGAAATTTTAGTAACAAGTAAAAAGGATTTAGTAATTTGTTAAGAAGTCTTCTTTCCAATCTCCATGTCTAGGAACATACTAGACGAGGTCCACGAGTCCATTTACTTTCAGAAAGTCGAAAACAAGTGTAGGAAACCTATATAGGTCCTCAAAAGACATCCTGAGGTACTTAAGGATATGCACTGGTTCATTTTGACATTTAGGACAATTCGGGTGCACCTTGAGACCTCTCTCGAATGTAAGTCCTTTCAGGTGTCCACTGAAGAATCGGGAAAGTGTTGTCTGAATTGTTATGTTTAATTTGACCAAAGCATGTTTTTTTAACACAGAGTGTTGGAATGCTTAAAGGTCTAAGGTATTTGAACACTCAGTGCATAAATGAATTCTAGGAAGACTTTTTATAGACAATGAGCCATATTCATGTGTCACAAGGGAGGAAACCTAGAAAACCTCCATCTCAACATAGGTACAGAAATGAAACATCCATCACCTGTTGTTCAACAACGGCTGGGATCAAATCTGGATCCTTTCGCTTTTAAGATCCATGTTCTACCAAAAGTGGGCAACCAAACCTAAGAGGTTTAATTTAAAGAAACATAAGAATAAAAAATAAAGGAAAATTGTTATAAATTATAACTGGTTACAAAAAACCAAACTTTTAAAATTTTAGCATCACAAATACAATTCTAGGAAAACATAAGACCATGTAAAAAGTAAATATAAAAAGTAACCAATATTTCTTTTCCAAAAACGTTTTTCACAGAAAATGAATGATAAAAGTTTGAATAATTTTTATTCATTCAATATATAATTTAATTAAGTGGTTTAAATGAATTTTTGAAATTAATTAAAAAACAGTTCTCAAAATTTTAATTAATTGCAAAAATACATACCTTATATTAATGTCATTTACTTAGGACATTTATATAAAATATTTAATCTCGCCCTTGATAGTATTATTTAATATTTTGATCTAAAAAATGATTAGGTTGAGCACTACTGTTATTCATGATAAAAAATCTTAGTTTTAAAAATGAGATTCATAACAAAATATAATAAAAAGTAATACACAAGGCAGTAATTTGTGGGAAAACATTTTATTACTAAAAATACACTAACAATTCTTATTTGCAAAATTGTGATCAACAACACATTTACAATCAGTTCCTTCTTAAAATTTTATTTAAATAATTCAGTATTGTTGATCCTGTGTATGTACAAATGTAAAATTCTGCACACTTCCAGGTATTTACAGTTTTGCTTTTGCTTATTTAAGCACATTCAGTATATAACATGGTATTTGAAATATTATGTAATTCTTAGGCACATATAAATTAATTCTACTCAAAAATATTCCTTATTGTAAACATTATATGAACTGACATATAATACAAAATTAAACATTTACATACAATTTATGATGACAAATGTAAAATTAAAAATATGGACGGACTTCATATAAATAATATAAAATTTTTAAAGTGGTGGCAATTGCATTATTTTGAAAAAGTATAAAAAATATAAGAAATTGAGCATAAAAAATTGCATTTATTCCATCAGTTCTTTTTAATTCACTGGAATGTTTTTTGATGAAATAACAATTATTTGATGATTATGGTATCACAAGACTTTTAGCAATACTACCTTTTCTTAAATTTTGCAGTTTATGAATAAGTTTTATGTAATTTTTGCTATTTGGATTTTTATCAGTTACCTAAATCTAATAAGAAAATGATGATTCAATTATATTAAATAATTGTTATGCATTAAGTAAACAATGGAAAACAAAAATATTGATTACATACAACTCCAATTATCCAGAATCCATGTATCTGCATTGCTTTCAGAAAAATAAATGTGATTAAAAAAGAAAAGAAAAATGAGAAAAAGGCAAAAAATCTCTATAAATAAAAAACAGGTCATACCCTGTACTTTAAATTGCAAATGATGGTAAACTAATTGAAAGTTTCAAGGAAGATGCTCTTAATGGTAGCAGACATCAGTACGTGAAGCCTGCTTTGGAGTGGATGGAGCATCAGCCCAAGTGTGGGCACACCAAATTATCACTGGGAGCAACTCGACTGCTAGAAAAGAGATGAAGGTGCATGCGCTTACTCTGAGAGAGAAATTCAGCAAGCAGTGATTTTCTTTTACAGTACTGTGCATATATACTATACAGCACTTGTGAGTACCTTAACTTATAAAAGTAACATGCCTTTTTACTTAATTGTTCTTTTTACTAATAAGTTCTTTTTCTTTAAAAATATTTAGTTTTTTTCATTCATTTTCAACATACAAAAATTAATTAAAATGGACCCTTTTTCGAAGAAATCTAACAAACCAAATTTAATCATTTGAATGGAGTCCAATCCCAATTGATTTGGATAATTGGAGTTTTACCGCATTTTTCAATTTACAGGATCAAAAATTTTATTTCAGTAATCAATATATATCAAGTAAAAATTTTTGTAAATAACTGTAGCATTTGAAAAGATATTAAACATCATTAAAATGAGTCTGAGATTATTAAATTCCAACAGATTTAAAATTTAAATATGAAGTAAAAACAAAAATTAGTTCTTTAATAATTAGGTCGAGTCATCTAACCAATACATTTTTTCTATGTAAAAATGAATTTCTGTAAAAAACAGGAAAGTTGATTATAATTATAAGGAATTATGTGTCATGTAAAGAGAAATTCGTTACTTGAGAAGCAAAATCTTATGTCTTGGAGAATTTTGCATGACATGATAAGTTATGATTAAAATTTTATAACTTTATGAATTGCATTATTGCTTTAGTAGTTCTGCATTGAAAGCAATATATGATGAGGCTATCTGAGAAAATAAAAGTAACAAATTAAAAAATATAAGAATAGCTTTAATTAACGTTTCTGATAATATTTATTATCTAGCTAAGATATTTTACATATACATAATGTAGAAGCTGTCTCTGTTAAAAAATTTTCCAATATTAAATAAAAATGTTATTGCTAATCATGTTTATGTTATTTGTACAAATGTGATCACCCAAAACCCTTGTGGAGACACCCTGATGATTGAATGAAGAATGTACTAATTACAATTAATGAATGTAATGAAAGATATTTGTGATGCACATAAATTTAATTACAAGCATTGAGATTATAAATCTTTTAAAATAAATAAGAAGCATCATGAAGCAGTTTAAACTTTGAAAATAAAATCTCGATTTATGAAGTTTAAATGGCAAGAAAAATTAACAGAAAATTAAAATATAGTTCTAAAACCATTATAAACAGTAGAAAAAATACTTCTTAAAAAATGGAGGAAAAATCACATCTAAAATTTTTTTTATTAGAAGAATGTTGATCATGAATTATTTGTCTCTGGCTACTTTTTAAACTTTTTATATCATTCTTGGTTATTATGTAACTGTGTTTAGTAGCTTGAGAATTGTTTTACAAGTTGATATCACAAACAGCCCTACTTTCTTGTTCATATAAAACAATTAAGAATTAAAGAGAAACAGCTTATCAGCAATGGTGAGAGTGAAGAGTTGGTCTAAGAGGTAGACATCCATCCACCCACATGTTTGGGCTATTCAACATAGCCAACCATAATGATGATTCGTCTCTTCGAGCATCCATCCATTCCACAGGTACACCATGGTATAAATCTGCACAAATAGCAAAGATAAAACAATTAAGAAAGGACAAAATTTAAATGATAACAAAATGAAGAAATTTTCACATTGCTTAAAAGAAATATTTAACAAATAGTACAGATATTTATTTAACTTTACACTAAGGTTTAGTAAAATATTTACATTTTATATTTAAATATTTTTTAGAACAGTACTTTATTACAAGAGAATGTATATAATATTACTAAACTAATGAAGCATTTCCATCAGCAGAAAATAATAAAAAATTATATGCCTTACTTTACATTATTTTTTTTCGTTTATACATTTTGAATCTTTACTTTATATAATAGCCATACATAGGTTAATAAGTTGGAAAATAATGATCATTTAGCTAGCATTTGAAAAGTTTTGCATCATTATGAGAGAGGAGGAAAATGCAAAGAAATCACTTTTCAGTTTTAATCACAGTATTTATTCTGTTGAATTAATTTGACATAACCAATTAATTTTAATAGAGAATTATACCTAAATAGTTTATAAGAACATTATGCATTATTTCAAGTAAAATGTCAGATTTATAGAAAATTGCAAGACGGAAAGGAGGAGGAAAGTTTACATTGATAACAGTTATAACTTTTTGTGATTCAGAGTATCAAATTGTGCAAAATATTATATTAACATACAAAAAACTTAAGTATAAAAACTAGAACATTTTCCTTTAAAACTAGCTATAGCAACTTTTACAAGCATCATAAGGCAACAAAAAAATTTTTTTTGCACTTGTAAATTCTAGTACAAAACTGAATAAAAATTTATATAGCCTGTTCTTTGAAATTTTCACATTGATTCATTCCTCATTTTTCTTCCAAAATTTATTACTAGTACTGATTTTTATGAATTTTCTTAAACAAGAACTTTTAACAACTATACATATGTAAGCAATGTATATATTATATCACACTGAATTATTTGTTTCTGTTATCAAGGACAGAAGATGAGTAGCTTAAGGAACCATTATAAAGAATATTTACATTGTCTAAGTGCAATACAGAGAAATATGTGATTTTAATCTACAAAATTTTTTTACTTGAAGTAAAATCTATTCAACTATTTAATTGCAATGTATAAAGGCCAATAAAGTTATAGTAGCTGATATATATAGAATTTCATAACAGCTGATATATATATTGAATTTCAAATGCTTATTTATAAAAAGCAATAAATTTGACTATTTTCATGTTACCTTTCGTTTTTATAGGAACAATCATTTGATTATGTAAAGCATGAAAAAAGAACTTACTCGAACCAATATTGAGGCGCACGCCTCCCAAGAATTCATTGCTGGTGATTTTGTCATGATCCCAAATAGTAAGCTCAAGGCTTCTCTCTCTCAGTTCATCAATGCTCAGGTCTTCATAGATGACTGTATAGTACCACTTGGGGTGTCTGCTCTTCTTCACGATGGGCGTCTTTTGCTTGCTGCTTTTACTCTTGTCAGGCAAAAGGTAACTAAAACAAAGCCATTCAGATGAGATATTGCTGTTTAATCAATGTTGAAAATATTAGCTTCATTTATTTCTACACAAAATTAAGTATTTTTGTCATTGCTACAGAAAAGCGATTTGAATAAACTAATAGAATCAAAGCACCAAGTTTTAGTATTTAACAGATGTTAACGTTAATCTTAATGCATTTTATTCTTAATTTTGCAAATATGTTAACAAGGTTAATATGTTTGATTTAAACGATTTTTATATACATAAGAATAAAATCTAGGCAAATAAAGCAATGTAAATTATTTTTGAAAAATATTTTTATGATTAATAATTATTTGAAAGTCAATTAAAATTTATAGCAAAAAAAATGCTTACAAATTTATCATAAGCATACTAATATGGATAGTTTAAATTTATTTGAAAAAAAAGGAATACACATTTCTACAAGATTTCACAAACAGAAATTGAAAATCTTGGGTCATAAATTCGAAATATCTTTAACTCTTTCATACTGATTAATACAAGCCAAATATAAAATAGTTTAAAGTTTCCAGTGATAACATTTCATTTGTTCTTAATTTAAATGTTACTAGGTTTAAATACATCAGAATCCTAATTTTAGACATATTATTTTCCCTGTAGGATTCCACACAAAAAATCATATTTTAATAATTTAAAAACCAATAAACACAACTTAGAGATAATTACTTCTTAAAACTAATAAAAATAATTTCTTATAAACTAGTATCATTAGAAAATCCACAAGAACAGAGCATTTTGTTCTATTTTTATGATGAAATTTTATTTTGAGAAATGAAGAACAACACGATAGTTTTGCCCTGATGATAGATGAATTGATGGGGATGTAAGTTAAAAGGAATGATTAGTAAGTTTGTTACTAAATGATCACTTCTTGCAAATTGGACTGCATTATAATCCAATGGATGGTGATTCCAAGCAGCTTGAAACATCCATATCAAAAGTAGGACACAACAGTTGAATGAGAGGACAAACCATTGAATTACTAATTTGGAAAAGGAAGGAAATACTGTATAGCATTTGTCTTGGGCTCAGGGAGATGCTTAATTTCTGTCAACATATTAGTATCACTGAGCAATTATTAAACACTGACGAACAATTCATCTATTAGCTTCAACTCTAAGTAGTTCTAGTAAACAGAAATTCAAAATTTGCTTTTCATTAAAAGAACAGTTTTTTAAATGGTTAGAAAACAAGCATATTTTTCTAGCTGAAAAAGCTAAAATTATAGCAAAATCAGTTTATAAATAGTTAAAAGCATTAAAAGTGATTTAATGAAGCCACTCTGACTATCAGCAGCTACACTTAACATTTTTTAAGACAATGAATAGCATTAAAACAGATCTTTAGGTAATGTTGCATTGAAATTTCCCGCTTATCATCTAAAGTAACAAATGTTTCCCATTTCTATCCTGAGAACAAATTAATCTTTTGAAAACTTTGAAGTTAAAATTTCAATTAAAAAGTTGTTTTATATACAAAAGAGATTTTTAATAATATGTATTACTTCTTTCCAATCAATATGTGAAAATAATTCAGTTAAAGGAACCATCTGAGATTAATCTTATCCAAAATTTAACTGAGATTTTTAAAGAAACATTTAACACACTCATCACATAATCTGTGTACTACTGTGATGGGATAATTAGCAATATTATCTTCAGAAATCTGAAAACTTCTTGCATACAATAATGTTACTATTGTCTAGTCAAGCTACTATCAAATTAACTTAATTAAGTTACCAAACAGAAAGAAATTATCCTGGTATTTTTGAATGAAAACACTCTTGTTTTTTAATTTAGGTTTCAAAATTATTGAGCTCAATCAGATATTAGCAAATAATAAATTAGTTTTGTCAAGACTGAAATGAGAAAAATGAGAGCAGCATGTATATTGATTTGTGATGTAGTTAAAAGGATGATTATTGAAGAAATTAAATAAAAAAGGGAAGTAAAGTAAAAAGGGTTGAAGTTTTTAATGATGAGAAGAACAAATTGATTAATATATACACATTTACGTTCTAAGAAAGAAAATTTATCTACAACAAAAATTACATAAAAACGAACTTAATATTTGTAAAGTAATAAGTTTTTTAATAATTTGGTATTCACCCCAACATATAGATAAATTTGAAAATAGTGTAGAAAAGCTTTTTAATTAAGAAAATATCTTCTTTTCATAGTAGATGGGGATTTCCAAATAGATATTTAATATAATATATAGATAGAGAGGGAATAGGTTCACAAACTGCACAGTTTTCAAAGCTTTACTTTCTGGATTTCTAATGAAATAATTGTGATTGTATTTGTTGATTCAACTGCAAACACAAGCAAAATTTCATTCAAACATAGTGTACTAAACTTATTGAATACAGATTTTTACAAATAAGAATATGAAAGTTTTCATAAATTAAATGATGTATTGATAGTTTGTAAAGAGTTTTTATCAAGAAAAAAAAGAATTGAGAATAAGATTAATTTAAGTAATATAAAAAGGAAATTTTTAAGGCCTAGACAGATAAATGATATTTTAATATTATTAGAACATTTAGCATGAACTTTTACTGTGAAACACTTTACTTAAAAAATGTCACCTTTTGCAGAAGGCATCAAGAGCACTCTTGCTGGTTGAGATGCTCCTGGCTTCCTTCACCAGAACATGAAGGGCCCCTCTGACAGAGATGACAGGAGCAGGTCGGAAACGGGACTCTAAACTCAAGTCCCTTGGCACATACTTCAAGGCAATGAACAATTCCCCTTGATAGTTCAAGGGACTAGTTAGAGATTCAGCCTGAAAAAAAATGCATTTTTTACAAAATGAAACTTTGATATTTGTATTAAAGTGAAAGTATTCCTAATAATAAAGTGAGTTGCACAGTGCATATTTAAAATAAATTTAAAGTTCTCAGTTTATTTACTAAGCAGTATTAATTTCTGCACAAAATTAAAATAAACATAATTTTTTTTAAAGATAATTTAATAAGCATTCCTTTATTCAAAATTAAAAACACTATAGTTAAGAATAAATATTAAATATTAATTAATATGCTTTCTTCCTTCTATATAAGAATTTTTTAGAAATATTTTCTGAGACTAATACGAGTATATTTTGGGATGTACTCTTTGAATTTTCAAGGTTCCAGTGTTTCGAAAAATAAACAAAATTGTACAATTTAATGTATGGCTAAAACAGTTTTATAAACAATTAACCTGAATACTACTTATTAAAATAATTCAACGCAAACTTGATTTTGCAATATTCATTGAGTAAAACGTTTTATGCATAGTCACAGAAACACAGAAAGAGAAATTAGAATTTTAACTTTTTTCCTAAAATAAAAATATAAAAGGGCATACATTTTAATCTGATGAATATAGAAATTACTTACAACAAATGGAAACAAATTATTAAAATTGTTAACATACAGATTATAATCTTTTTCAAATATGGCTTCAGTAATTTATATGCATTTGCTTACAAACAAAAATTATTCAAAATATTTTTAACGATATTTTTTGATATCAGGTATGACTTTTTTAAGAATGTTTTTGAAATTATTCAATTAGCTTATTTTTCTTATAGCCATTTCATTACTTTAAAAAACAGCTGCTATTTTAAATATGTATTTTGTAGGCTAAAAATCAGTTTAATCAACAAAATTTATTAAGTAATTATTTTAAACATAATTTCAGAAATTCTTTACAACAAATTAATATATACAATATCATATTTATGAAACAGACAAAATTTGTTTCACATATACAAGTATATATCTTAAAACTTTTGTAATATTTTTTAATCTGATTTATATAAAAGAAATAAAAAAAATTGATTGCTTTTCACTAAGTATAGTATTATGGTAAACCCAGTTACATTTTCATCAATATTATGGCAGACAAAGCACAGGTTACCACCCTCAAAAGATAAAGATTCATCATGGTGAAGTCTCCATGGGGCCTACTTAAATGGGGTGAAAATGATTCTCTCCTTTCTGTTAAGAGGCAGGAAATGTCTTTTTTTTTATGTACAACCATAGGAGCAGTTTTTTTAAGTGGTGATGCAGGACTCAAAAGGTTAACAAAATTTAGAGCAAAAAATAAAGTGCTTTAGCCATCGATTAGTATACAACTGATCAATTATTATACAAGCAAAAACTTATTCATGAAACCATTTTTACTAATGCTTCAAAAACAAATTTCAATTTTACCCTTTCTTGAAGGGGATACCATCTTAGGGTTGGTGAATCAAGTAGACGAGATCCAAGAGGAAGAGAAATTTCTCCAAGAAAATCATTTTTCCCAAACAGATCATTATTCCAGACAGAGAGCCAAAGTATTCTAGATTCAAGTTCATTTTTAGAAACTGGAAACTGAAAAATAAATAATTCATGTTTCTAATTATAATAACAGCAAAAAGCAAAATTTTAAGTACAATAATTACATTTCAGAGACTAAAAATGTAAGATCACATAATACATTAAATACAAAACATACTTTCATTTGAATTTCATTAAAGGATATACAATTTCAAAGAGCTGCAAGAATTTATAATAAAATTACTTTATATATATACATATCACATCATACATATGCGCTTCAAACCAAGATAAATAATGAGAAATGCACAAAATCAAGATAAATAATGAGAAATACCTGATTACTGTAATTTTTTTTAAATAGTATGAGTTGATGTGAGTGAATTGAATATAAGATTATCATTTTTAAAATGATATTTAATACACTGAATATTTTATCAACTACTTCAATTTTTTTATTTAGATATTTAATAAAAAATTATAATTAATTTAATATAGTTTTAAAAAACTGATTCACTTAATATCTTTAATTACTCAATTTTTTATGCATTAAATAAGATTTTTGTGAAAAGACTTTAGAATTCTGTTCTATTCACCAATACTTCCAATTCATAAACAGAATCATTATGATAATTATTTGTATGCATTTGATAAGCCAAATGCACTGTAACATTTTATTCTTTCTTCCTGATACAAAATTTTGAGTTCATTTAGACATTTCATAGGGCATCATCTTGCTTACATTTCTAGTTTGATCTTCCTAAAAATGAAGCAAAGGGTATAAAGGTATGGCAGTTCTATATAACAATTAGTGTCCATTCCCCTCCCCAAGAACTTGCTATAAATGACATTTCACATCATATGCATAAGCTTTTCACACTCATCTGCCTAGGCAAATCCAAGCTGTATTATATGTCAAAGGCAAACTAATAAAGGATTTTTCATAAATCTAAAGGATTTCCATTATTTTGATAACCACTTCTATGCATATAAACAGCATAGATTAAATTTATTTTATTTACTTAATGTAATTTATTCCGCACTGATCACTTTTGTGATTAAAAATTTTTTCTGAAAGTTTGGAATATATTTAGCTCCCAATGTATCACGGTAGTTGAAAAAGCCATTTTTAAGCTTCATTCATTCTATAATAAAAAATTGCCTTAATTGCTTTTCATGAACTTATTTTTAAATAATTCTAAAAATCTTCAATTTTGCATATGCATAGCTACTCAAGTTTAAGAAATTACATTATTGCACAACCTGTAAACAGAATTTTGCAATCAATGATTAATTAAATGAGTTAACTAAAAAAGCAGAATTATAAAATATAGAGTTATTAAACAATTCATATCATAAGACTAAAAATATCACTCTTAAACTTTTACAATGAGAATAGAATGAATGCATTATTTATTCACAGCCAGTGAAATAAATGATAGAAAATATTTAATTTATGTAAATACTAAAATATTAATTGTGATAAAATATAAATAACAAAGTTTTCATATTTTTAATCATTATTAATACTTAAATGCTATATAAGTACTATTTATATTTATATATTTAATTTCCACTGAATTGCAGTTAGTATCATATGTTAGAGATGAAGCAGCATTACTAGTTTTGCAGAAGTACATTTTAATTTCTGTACTTCTTGGGGGATTACTACTCTATTCATGCGAACTAGATAATGATATTCTCTCCTTAATGTAATCAATGTTATACCACTTTAAGCATTCCTTGAATTGGTATAAGATCAGCAAACAAAGAGAAGTAAGACTACTAAATAGCAAATGTCACAATAAATGATAAAAAAAAAGCTAATTAAGGAAAGTATTATGACAATTTTAAAAATAACTTATCATAATGTTTAGTAAATATCAAAACAAATAGATACCCGCAAGAGCTCATTAAAAACAGGGTCAACAGTGTTTTTCTTAGTTTTTGTTTTTCTTTTTCCACTCCTAGTCTTATCAGGCAAAAGATATACTTTTACATACCTGAAACAATACAATTATATAAATTAATCAAGAAGAAAATTTTTTCAAGTCTTATAAAATGTGTAAAAAAAAGCATTAAATATATCAAAGCTTCCCAACCTTTTTAACTGGCAGACCCCTTTTTAAGGCAAAAATCCACAGCAGACCCGTCAGTCAAGCACACAGTAACTAGTAAAATTGAGCGCAAAACCCATCGTAATTGAAGACTCCTTAATGCAAGTTTTTTTCAATAACCCCACGACGAATCAAAAGCCTTTGATTTAATGATTAATGCAAACAACTTTAAACTAACTACGTTTCCATTAGTCTGAATTTGCACACTATATTCAAATAGTCACTGTGTTGGATTTACTCACATCATTCAATACACTACATTATTATTTGAGTGGAGGAGAATGTATTGCAAAGAAAAACAACATTTGTTGGATAATATTTTAATTTTAGGAACAAAAATATCAATACAAGCAGAATTCAATTAATTATTCCTTTATAGAAATTACAAAAAAACACCCACAAAAGTTATAGTCCAAAAACATTCACTGCTGGTCAATGAAACACAACGCCTTTTTCTTTACTAGAGATGAGATTTACAAGAGATGAGTGATGAGGAATAATAACGGAATCTTAATGTGAAGGTTGAGGTTGCTTCTGATGACACTATTTTGAAAAGTTGGGCTCAATACTTGATAATTGGAGACGGATGTCACACTCAGTATCTAGACAGCTTGGTTGTGTTGGCACAGATCAAGAATCCAGATTCGTACATCTATATTGTGGCAAATGGAAGTAGAACACGCATTACCTTTTCAACAAAGGGGATGGAATTTTTTGTTTTCCTAATATATTTAAAAGTATGAGTAACCATCCCTATCGAAAGCATATTTCAAGGTTGAGTCTGGAAATTTCTATCAACAGCTGATATTCATTTGACGATAGAATGTTTGGCTTTATGAATACAACGAATGGGTTGACCAGTTTTAACAATAGTGATGAGTCTCCGCTATAATATAGATGTTTATCTTACTCATTTAAGTATAGGAGTTGTTTCGTAAAAATTAGAAGTGTAACTGCAACAGAGGTAGGTTACTCTCATATATGGGCCTGCCACCTGGACTTATTTAGTAATGTTTTTGTTAAGTTTAAATAAGTATATTGCAGTCTACTCACATTTTCTAGATTATAATACAGCTCTTACAAGCAAATTAATAAATTTAATTAAAATATATTGTACTTTGAATTAAAAGATGAAATTAAGTAGTAATTATTACTGCAAAAGAATTTCACCTTTTCTTTCGGAAAATTAAAAACTTAAGAATTATCATAACCAAGCTGGACAATTTTAGTAAAAATGTAAGCAATGAACAATCTGTTAGGAACCAATCTATTTAACTCTATTTTATTAGCACAACATTTTAATACTATATTAAAGCCATTGCATAAGGAGAAATAATTAAAACATTTTTAATGTAAAAAACAATTTTTAATAAGAGTTTCCAATGCATTCATTCCATAACATGCTAGTTATGAAATGAACAAATAAAAACATAAAAATCATGAAATAAAAGTAGAAAATAACTAGAAAAAGATGTTAAGCTTAATTCCAAAGAATGTCAATGTTTTGAATTATATATAAAAACAGCAGAATTTTTTGCTAATATACATCATTTGCATAAAAAATTCTATACTCACGGATTAGATTTATTGTTTTTCACATCAATGGCAGCAAGGCTTCGACACTGCTTCACAAACACTTCCATCATCTGAGCTTTCTGATTGTAATTGAGACCAAATAGCACATCACCACTGATAGATACATGACCATAATGATAACTATACACACTGTTCATACTGACACATCGTGACTGTAAGGAACAGAGATATTTGAGAATTGGTACAAAGATAAGAGTGAGGAAAAAACAGACAATTTTCTAATAGCATTTATTTTTTCTATTCTATTAAATTATAATTAATAATATATCCTCATACATTGATTTATGCAGAATTAATGTGTTAGGTTTTCCGCTATCTATTTATAGATACATATTTAAAGAGTCTCATTATTAATTAAATCCATACACACAAAGATTTCATAGAATATTCATACTTATAATGTGTAATTTTAGAGCTTGTATATTTTATTGCATACTACAAAATAGTTAACTTTAGACAGGAAAGTTCAATACAACTAAAAAATGTTCATTTATGAAATTATATATAAAAAAAGCAAATCTTTGGGAATAATTGCTCATTATAATACAGCATACAAACTTGAGAATTTCATACCACAATATGATTAAAATCATCACACTTTATAAATAAGAGAATATATAAGTACCATTATTATTTTCCTATGTTAGTTTCTGAAAAATAGGTTTATTCAGTGCTTGAAAATATAAATATGCAAATTTATGCTGAATATGTTAGAATTCAAATAACATAAGCAATTTTTAAATAACAATTTATTTAGTATTGTTTCTTTTAAATACTATCAGAAAATTATGGAAATATTGATTTCATGCATTAAGGTCATGCATCTTTTTAGCTTTAAGAGTATGCAATGCATAGATATTGAAATGTGAGAAAAAAAAAATTTCAGTAGTTATATATTATTGTATCATTCCAATGACTATTTTACCTCATAAAATAGGTGGTCAAATGTTGTAAATTTTAATATTTTTTTCAAAATATGAAGGGAAAAAATACAGAAGTTAATTTAAATCTTCATTAAAACAAACAGATAAAAAATTAATTTTTTAAATTCTTATTCAAATTTTTAAATCATGAATTTAAAATTTGCATGCACAAAAAATCGATACATAAAACACAAGCTGATATAATAAGTATGTGAAAATCACAAAAACTGCAAGATTTGGTCCAATTTTTTCTTGCAGAAATGGTTTACAGGACCATACACAACAACAGTTAAATATCTGAACAAATCTGAGATTGAAAAATTAGTAATTATTGCAACGTGTTTCTGTAAGAACCAGAAAGAAGATTTTTTTTCAATATAGCTGATTGCAGAATTTTTTATCTTAACTATGTTATTGATTCATTAGGTGACCAAAAATTAGATTTAGAAATAATCTTTTTCATAGCATCCAATGAGCGCCCTCTACTGCTCTGCAGTGGAACTCTAGAGTGAGGGCCAAGACTTCACAAAGTTCGGCAGCAAATATGCCCAACTTCTCCATTTGTAACAGTAATATTTGTTTTAATGCTAATCTATACTGTGGGTAGGTTAAAAATAAAATTATTTCTATCCTGAACCTGTTGAGCCTTTATTTCTAAAATACTTAGCTATCCCCTCATGAAATTCAGCGCCCAACATTTCTTTGCATAATTGAATGATGCAGCCCCATCAACAATTAGAGGATTTTATAAATATAGGGTTGGCCTTCACTTGAAAGTCCCCCCACCCAAAAGAAAACCAAATCCCTCCTGATTTGAGAAATTTTGATGGCTTTAGTGTTCTTATAGACTTTATTTTTATGTTGTATCTATGACAATAGGATGTTTATCTTCGAATGAAACTACTATTACTTTCTAGTGTATAGATAAGTACTTTGGAATTCATATTTGTTGTATTCAAATTGTTGATGTTTAAAATACCTATCCAGGTTTAATAGGCAAAATAATTGTGAATTCTATTTTATAATGTGTGTTATATAAATGAAACATTCAGTTTTATAAGTATTATGAATATATCCTATATTTTGCTTGAAAATGATTCTTAACGAGCCTTGTTTATGTTCGATAAAAGCATTAAATTCAGTGAATTGCTGAGTGAAATATAATTTTCTGTAATAATTGATATAATTGTGTATTAATTATGTTATATATCTATATTTTTTGGTTGTATTGAATATTATATATTAACAAGCCTACCCCCTGATCACTCCCTGACAATTTTAAGCTTTGAACATATAAGAAATCAAAAATAAAGCTACTTTTGTTGAATGATACTGTTAAGAAAGACGAGAACTTCCCGTATGAACTTTGTAATTTATGGAGTCACCTGTCACAAGTGTTTCCTAGGTGTAAGTGTTTTCGAGTATATATGGTAAGAAGAAAAAATATTTTTTCTCTTTCTCAAATAACTGAAAGTACATAAAAATAGCGATTTAAATGTTCTACTGTTGATACTTAAGAAAATTTTTTTTATTTTAGTTTATTATGTGTATTTAAATAGATATGAAAGCATAAGAAAGAAGAAGTATTTTGTGTCAAAAATAAGTTTTTAAAGTTATTTGAGTATTATTATGAGTGAATTTTTTTACATTTAATTTATTATTAGTTCTGTTAATTTTAATTCAAAACAGTAATTGCTTATGATATTATTCTTGTGAAATATACATAATTTGTATTATACATATCTGATTTCATTTTGCAAAAATTTTAATTATCTTAAATATTTGAATACTAACATATGTAAATGTGAATGTAAATAAGTATAATGATATATGAGAAAATACTTCTAAATGCATGAATGAATGTTTAAATGTAAAGTTTATTTAGATTTAAAATTTTTAATAGTAATTTACAATAATTGTTATTAGTAAATTTTGTTAAATTAATTTTGCTGAGAGATATTTTCAATATTTATATAGAACTTTATAGAGTACCTTTATTGAACTTAATTATATTTGGAATTTCAAATTCACCTTCTTTGTCAACATGACTTATCTGGGAAAGGGTAGGAAGTCAGACCTTTTACTGGCTGATAAAATGGGTACTGCTATTGATCCTAATTCCATAATGATAGAAATTACAGAAATAATAGCCACAAATGAAAAATATTATGAAAAATATTGTAAAAGTGTTTTACAAACTATAATTCATGAACGAATAGGACAAAAATATATTTCTCATGAGAAGGCTGAGAAGCAAAAAGAATTTTGAAAGAAAAGGAACAACAAAATTTTGAATTAGAGAAACTAAAATTAGAAATCAAGGCTCAAACATTTATTCAGCCAACAGCTGTAATGTAAACATGACTGGTACATTTCAACCAAATTTACAATTCAAAAAGTTAATTCCCGATTTAGATCCCATATAAGATGATAAGTCATTGTTTCTAAATTTGATTCAATGCTAGTTAAAAATTTTATAAGTTGAAAAAGAAAATTGGATTACATATTTATTTGGTGTTTTGCCTCATGATAATGCATAATTGATTACAAGGGCAGTTGATGACAAAGCTCCAGATTTTGATAATATTAAAGAAATATTACAAAGATTTAAGTTGAGTGCAGAAAAATTATGACATCTTTTTGCTACTCACAGAAAATCACCTGATAAAACTTGGCAAGATTTTCACTTCAAGTTCAGAAGCTATTTTGAAGGATAGTTAGCAGAATCAGATGTTCAAGAATACTTTTCTATCAAATGAAAAAACAAATTCCTCCTGAAGCAAAGTGACATTTTGTTAATGTTTAGTGTCAATGGGTCACTCTGAATGGTCTCATAGAGAAAATGGATACATATGATAATCTTCAAGGAAACAAAAAAGAAATGCAAAGAGATAGCAGAAATATTTTTCTAATAGAATTGGTCGGAACATTAAGAGATATTTTAGTGTTATCACCAAGTAAAAGTTCATCCTTCTGATAAAGATAAAACAGCATTTGTATGCCCTTTTCGAACTTATAGATATTTACCAATCCCATTTCATTAAAACCAGCTACATTCTAGAGGTTGATAGATTGTTTTCAGAATGGTCTTGATAATGTGCTAACTTTAGTTTTTTTATATATTTCTTCTATCAGAAGCTTTTGAACAACATCTCTTAGACTTCCAAGCTGTTTTTAAGAGGCTGATACTCTTTAAACTGCAAACTAACAGAGAGAAGTGCTCTTTTGTTTGCTCTTGTGTCAAGTATTTGAGACTTTGGATCCTGCAAAATGGCATTGAAGTTGATCAATAAAAAATTTCCTCTATCCAGAGAATACCAACTCCAAAAAATGTTAAAGAAGTATAATCTTTCCTGTAAACATGTTCATAGTTTTGAAGATATATAAAAAGCTCTGCTGAAATTTCCTGACCTCTCAGTGATCTTATAAAAAAGAAGCCTATATGGGAATGGGAATGTAACCAACAGAAAGCATTTGAAATTCTTAAGAAATGTCTCATAACAAATTCCTGTGTTGAAGCAAGGGGATGAAACAAAATCCTACATTGTTCATACTGATGTAAGTAACTATGCACTTGGAGCTATATTACTTCAAGGTAATGGATCAGAAGAGCATTCAGTTGAATATTCGAGTTGATTACTTTCATCAGCAGAACGCTTTTGATTGCAGAATATTCTATGACCGAAAGAAAAGCTCTAGCAGTTGTATGGGCTCTGAAGAAATTTCGTGGTTATTTGGAAGGATCAGAAATCACAGTGGCCTCTGACCACCAACCATTAAGATGGCTTCTTAATTTAAAGTCTCTAACCAGACAGCTTGCTTGATGGGCACTTGAAATACAAGTTTACAACCTGAAAGTTTTGTATACAGCTGGAAAAGCCAATGTAGTTGCTGACATGCTCAGTTTCCCTGCTGGTGATGAACAAAAAACTAATTGTAAAGTTTTTAATATAGCTATAGCTGACATGCCTGTCTGAAGTCAGAAAGATATGTGAGAATCTCAACAAAAAGAGGAAAATTTAAGAAAAATCATTGAAAGTTTTGAATTGACTCAGAAAACAGAGGATTATGCCAACTGGATTGAACGAGGATTTGTGATGAATCAAGGAATTCTTTAACAATATGTACCAGATGCAGATTCTGAATAAGCTCCGTTCTTTCTTGAGAGCATGAATCCATCATGAAAAACACCACGG
This sequence comes from Latrodectus hesperus, assembly GCA_037975125.1. NCBI lineage: Eukaryota > Metazoa > Arthropoda > Arachnida > Araneae > Theridiidae > Latrodectus > Latrodectus hesperus. The sequence continues at coordinate 134,280,899 of CM075850.1, read as the reverse complement.
TGATCCAATGGCTAATGATTATGGAAAAGAAGGCACATTTCAAAGAATTGCCAGACATTACTATTGGAATGGAAAGAGGAAATATATTAATAATTACATTAAAAACTGCCTTGAATGTAATCATTACAAAGCTACTAATCAAAAACCAGCAAGTTTGTTTCCAACTTCTGTTTACTCTCAGAGATTTGAGATTATCTTCATTGAACTTTTAGGATTACTTCCACAAGCTGAAACTGGTAAACAGTGGATATTTATTGTTGAAAATTGTGCCACTTGATAGGTAGAATTATTTCCACTGGCTCAAGTAACTATAAGAATGTATAACACAACTTAGATTGAAAAAGTTTTCATGAGGCATGGTATACCTCGCCGAATCAGTGATAATAGGCCACACTTCATTAGTTCTGTTCTTCAACAAGTATGTTGTACCTCCAACATTAGACAAAATTTGATTCCAGTATATTTCCCTCAGTCAATCAAAGTAGTATTAGTTGATTTTTTTTGCATTTTACATCTCCGTGCTTAACTTTTGGAAGCGAGAGTATACTATACATAACTAGAACAACAAATAAATTATTAATTAAAAATTACTGGATTACTTTAAATACTATGAAATATTATTAATTTCTGTTGAACTTAAAATTTAAAAAATAATATTTTTATAAACGACTTACTCCCAATGAAAGAACACTTTGGCTTCCAGAAAAATGTCCCTTGATGTCTGATTCATCATCCAAAGCAAAGCAGCTATCTTGATCATTTTCTGAATACAAACCTAAGGCTGAGTATGACTGTAAAGGAAAATGAATCACTAATATAAATATTTCCCAAAAACAAATTTTCTTATCTCCAGGGTTATTGATATTTAAAATAAATTTCAGGATTTTAAATTAAATACTCAAAGCACTAGCAAAATAAATTCTAATTAATTGTAAAATTTATCTTCAAATATATGAATTTAATCTGAAGTTTAAAAAATATTGTAAAAACATTTGAAATTATATTTTTAAATCATATAAAATCAGTATTTCTGGCTAATTCACCTGTTAGCAATAAAATTTGCAAAGTAGTAAATCACACCTGAAATCTAGATAATATACAAAACAGTAACCAGATAACTTTAGAAAAGCAATACCTGATCTGAATAAAACTGATAATTGTAATACTAAATTTATAAAAATTTAAAATCAATAAGTTTATAATTAGTTTTTAAAAAAATGAAAAATTAAAAATTCATTTTTTTATTTACTAATCTATGATGCTTATTTTTATTTTATTGAAATTAGCAGTTTAATATTTCATTATGAAAGCTTCTTTTATAATGTTGAGAGAGAACTTCGACTTGAGCAATGTTACTCCAAATTTTCTGGTTCTTGATCTTTGATTTCCAGTTCTCTATCTTCATGATTGTTAAATCCTTGATTGTATAATATGATCTCCATTATTTTTAGTCTTCTTCTGAGTCTTTATAGTTTAAAAGCATACAGTTCTTCTCAAAATCTTATTTTTATCTATTCTTTCAATGTTCTAGTCATGATAAAAATGCTCAAATTTAATAAATTAAGTGTGTTTTTATGTTAATAAAAGGATTAAGTTAATTTATGTTCATTCATTGCATACTTTACTTAATTTCATTAATTCAAAAATTCTTATCAAAATTTTTAAAAATTAATAAGTTGCATTCATTGTAATTTTTCCTTTGTTCAACAGGCCTTTTTGATATTGAATATTTAGCTCTGATCTCAACTCCCCTAACCTGGAGGACTAAAGAACCACTCTTTGTTAGGCAGATAACCGGACCTGTCTTGCTTAGCAGAAGATTTACTACTGTTCAAATAGCTTCATCGCTCATTGGTACATGTAAGCTTGATCATCATTAAAAGCTGGGAACACGATGAAATTATTCTGGAAACATTTATGAAAAAAATAAAATCTTAGGTATCATACAATTACTAATTTTTGTCTTTTTAAAGGTCTTCAATGCTCATTTACACTTTATATATATAATTCAGATATTTCTAAACTTGAATTAATTTGTAGCCTTAATGTGTTCATAAAGTATTTATATAAATCTGAAAGAGTTTAAATAAATAAACATCCAATTATTTAACATTAAAAACTTCTGTATTGGCTGAAATAGATAGTTAATAAATATATTTATTAATATCTCAAGGTAATAAACAAAACATAATTATACTTCAATTATTATTTCATACAGCTTACTGATAAAAAATTAAAAAAGGAATTGCAGGCCTCATTTAACAAGTTCTTTTATAAAAATAACTGTTTGAAAATATTGAATTGACAAGGTTTCTTTTTCAAGGCCAACAGATTATCATGTTATATATAAACAATTATATAACGAAAACAATTATATATTATCATGAAAGACAAGGAAATAATGAATTTCTGCAATGAAAATCCTCATGGCAGTTTTTTTACAAACAAAACATAAGAAATTTTTAAATTAAAAAACAAATACAAATATTGTACAATTTGATATAGTAAGAAATGTTCTTTTACTGTTAATAGATATGTAGATAAAGGATATTCAAACAAAATAGATGAAAATATTTCTATATTGAGTTAAGAACCATCTTTAGATTGAAATGTTTATTCTAATTATAAGTGATATGAACTGAAGCACAGAATACTAATAATTTTTAATGGATAACAAAATTTCATTGATTTGTACAACATTATTTAATTCTATTAACAAGGGAGGAAGTGGAATTTGAATATTAATTTTAGACAGCTAATATTTTTCTAACAATTTGATGTTCTGATGGAAAAAAGCAGTATAACACATTTGAATGGTTATATTCAGGAGCTCAATATATTACACTAAAGAAAAATCAAATAAAATATCACAATAGAAGATTTTATAACGTGTGAGATTACTTCTCACAGCATTTTCATACAGATACGCAAGCACATTGCATCAAATTGTTTCTCTGCATCCTATTCACTGAAGCCTTAAAAAAGTGTTCCAAATCTTATGCAAATAAATTTTTTATATGTGGCACAGTATGAAAGGGTATTTTAATGAATATTTTAATGAAATGAGGATATTTTAATGAAATGAGAAGAAAAGCATATTTCTCAACTATCAGAAAAATTTAATAAAATTTTTTGTATATTAAAATTATATTGGTTTACAAAAAACTTTTTTTAAATATATTTTATATAATAGTTTTATTAAAATTTTATTAACAAATTTAATAACTTATATTTAATTAATTTTATATTTTTAATTTATAAATTAGATTTTTTAATTGAATTATATTCATAAAAATTACAATGAATTAATAGAATATTAATATTCATGATTTCTAACAATTTAAAGACAATAATTATAAAGAAATGTTTTGTATGTTACAATAAATTTAAGTTTACTGAACAGAATTAAATTGCATACTAATTGTAGTTTTTAATTTTAAAAAAAATTGACAATTCCAAACACATATTCACATTTAATAAATATTCTAGGTTAAAGGTAAACAATGCCTCACATTAAAATTTTTTAAGTTAACTAGTTTTATTTTTAAGATTTTATATGATTCCGAGTCAGTAGAGTTCAGTGTCATAACAAAGGCTCTTTTAGCCTTTTATAACAAATTTACCCAACTCCTGCTTATAGTAAACTCTTATTACTCTTAAAATGTTCTAAATAAGCCAATTTTCTAAAATTTTATTAGATTATGGGCTTTTAAACTCATTTTAATTTTCATTCATTAAACTCTTTAGCAGTCTGCATGGTTATAAGATATTGCTAACAAAAACATAAACTTAGAAACTGCTTTTTTTTTAAGTATTATCTATTTTCTAATGATTGATTTTAAAAATTTTCTCATTTTCTGTTTTTGATCTGATAAAATATTCAATTAGTAACTTAGAAAACTAATTCTCTAACTCATCTATGACAACATCAATTGGCAATTGAATGGAAGACCAAAGTTCTGACCATTCAACTACCAGTCAGTTCAGTCCAGTCTCATAAAAGTAGAGTAATCTTCTACCATTCTGAATACCCATCTCCTCAGTGAAGGAAGTAAAAACCAAAATGTTATAAGTAGATCTTCCTAAAGAAACAAATCTTAATTATTATTTATATTTTTTTTTTGAAAAAAAAATACTTAAAATTATTAACTTATTTTCTGTTTATAGAAATGTTTAAAATATTTCACGCTATTGTCTGGAAATCTTTTTGGATCTTTAAGTGCAAAGTATGAAATCAATCTTGGTATTAATTTAGAAACTTATCAATGCTGTAGGATATCATTTTGAATGCTTACTTCAATACCTATTTGGACTATTTTATGTGAAAAGAAAGTGTACTTATTTTTCAAATTATACATGCTAACCTTACTTTTCCTAATATTTTAAGCTTATAATAAGTACGAAAATTTCCTATAACAGTTCAAAGTCCGCATATATATAATCCAACTACTGTTTCAACATAATATTACTAAAAATAACTTTCTAAAGTTTTTAAATAATGTCTGGCTTTTACATGTATTTCACATTACAATATCTTATTTAAGAGAAGTAACCCAAATTTTATCATAAAATACTTTTACTGTTCATAAAAAGAATTTTCCTTTGTAATAGGACTAAAATCCTATTTTGGGTTGCAAACAATAGTCCGATATTTTTATTTCATAGTGAAGAGAATAAAAAACAATTGCTTTAAAGGTTAAGAAGTAACTATAACTTGTTAATCTAAAAACAGATAAAAAAATTTAAAAAGGAAATAATTTATTTTACATACATCACCAGGTTTACAGGAATTCAAATGTGGCACTGATATAGTTCCAAATAAGCTTTCATTTTCTGAAACAGACCTTGTATATTTTTTTAGATACTTTTGAGGAATGGTTGATTCAACATTTTGAGGTTCAGCTGTTATAACAATAAAATTATATAAAAAAATTAAGTATGTGACACTAAATAGGAAAATATGTACACAAAATAATTCATAAATTGAATTATAATGAAATAATATATAAGGAAATAAGAAAATATTAAGTTTGGCAATAACTTTAAAATAAAAGTTACGATAATTTTAATAAACTGGAATGAGTTTCAGAAGCATTTATGAGAATTAATATTATAAAATTAAATGTAATATCACAATCAAATATATATTACTATACATAGAAAATAAGATATATAATTGACTATTAATAAAGAATTGACAAATATTATAGACGAACAATCAATAGGATATTTTTGTTTTGACAAATGAATTTAGTTTTGATACCAAAAATTAAATAATCATATATATACAGTAAAAAAATAAAAGCATAAAATATCTAAAGAGAGACTGTCACTTCAAAACTTTAAAAAGTAAAAAAAAATAAATAAAATAAAAAAAGTAGTTATAAAATTTTCTGAGAAAACTGAAATCAGCAAAAGCATATTTTATTCAAGGTCAATTAAATTTAAATAAAGAGTGTTTAAGAAAAGAAATCTCATTAAATACAAAAATGGAATTGATATATTCATTGTTTGTTTAACAATATAAAAACTAAAAATAAATTCAGCCAATTTTCAAAAATAATAATGCATATAAAAAACTGCTATAAAATATGACAAGGCAACTGCATCATAACTGCAATGTCAGTTAATATGCATTATAATCTTCAAAAATAATAATGCATACAAAAACTGGTAGAAGCAATATTAGTACTTTTTTTTCTAAATCTCCCAATATTTTCGTAATATAATTCAATATATAGTATATATATATATAATTAATAAGGAGATAATATATTATTTATTTTAGTGAATAATATTCCTGTAATTTTTGGTTATAAAAATACAGCTTTAATATAGTTGACTATCACAATTTTATCATCCTAGATATTTTTTGGCTTGAATTTTATCTTTTGGTAGTGTCAAATATTTGTGCACCATGATAAAATATAGATATTTTTTAGTACATAACACATATCTTTATTTAAATGCTATAACTCAAATAAATACATTCGTTATATACTAAAAAATGTTATGAATTGATATGTTGTTATATACCGACAGCACCTTAGATCACACTAAAGTTCAAAAATTCATTTTTTCTCAGACTGATGAGAAGCAGTATTAAATAACTTGTAAAAAGTACTTACATATGAAAAAAATATTTATCTTAAAAAAAATCTTCATGAAAATATTTTTCTGCAAAAATTTTAATAATGTGTTAGATTTACATGCTTTTCAAAAACATAATTTAAAAAAAATATACAATTCAAGTGTCTATAATTTATTTTATACATGTTAACTTCCTAGTTTCTGATTTTCAAAATGTTTTAATCTACAGATTTGGTAAAAAAGTTCCTTTTCCTATAATATCCTACAAATGTGTTCTAGGTATGCTTGCCAGACGTCCTGGTTTCCAAATAAAATTCAGGGTTCTGGCCGGTTTACTTTATATCTCGATAAACATTAAATTTAATTTTATAGAAGCCCAAGAATAGTCTGAAAACCATTGGCTGTGAATGATTATTGGCTAAGAATAATGAATTTGTCATTTATTTCAGCATTGTATGCAAAGTACAGAAGAGGAAAAAACATCTACAGGAAACTAGATGAGCAAGTTCATAACAATATGAAAGAGGAATATGATGGCTTTTATTAAAGATGCATTGCATATTTCTGAGAAAATAGTTTGGGCAATGCAACAGTTTTCATTGGTCAATCTGACCAAAACAAATTCTGATAATTAGGAAAACAGCAAAGGCTCTAAAATTATTACTAATAGTCTACTTAATGTACTCGATATTAAAATTAACAGAAATAATAATTTGGCAAAGTTGAGCTAATTAGTATTTGCAGCTGAATTGAGGAAGCAAGAAGAGACTACCAAATGTGATTATTTCAAGTGAAGAAAAATGGCTCAGGCTGTTTAATAACATAAAGGATAATCAAGTAACAGATCCCTATCTGATCAAGATTGCTAAGTATGCTTTCTGCTTACCTAAGACATTAGCACTATAATTGAGGGGATATTTTCTTTAATGATAGTGGTTTGCATGGAATGATGATAGGGGTTTAATAAAGGAATTTATACTAAAAATTTTAATGATATGTAAATTTAATATCAGATTAGCTTGTGAAGACTCACAAGATTGAAACCAAAGATTTCTAAAAAAGTCCTAGCCAATGAAAAGTGCATGTAAATATTGTTCAAAATTTTTATTCCAATTTCACTGCAGAGTTTCTTTGTATTAAAGTATTTTATAAATTTTAAAGTAAAAAATAGGAGCATTTTATCTGGACATTTCAGAAATCTGGCAACCCTAGCTCTAAGAAACAATCGTACAAAATTAAATATTTCAATTAAGAAATATTAACATCTCTCTATGCAGAAAATTCAATTTTCAGAATTTTATTATTCCTGCTATAGTTCCATTCATATTAATTTACTTGAATGCATTTTAAATATTGCTTTGTTTATTGAATATGTTTAAATTTTCTAAACTTACATATATATATATATATATATATATATATATATATATATATATATATATATATATATATATATATTGTTAAGTTAATACAATGTAATTTCTAATAATTATTAGAGATTAATAAACATTAAATAAATATGTTTATGATTTTTTAAGGAAAATTTAATCTTTGACAATTCAATTTACATAATGGCGCAATATTTATTATACTGATAAATTTTTGTTGCTCATGCTTGAAAGATTTCATGTACGTAAAATCAGCTTCAGAAAGTTCAACACAATCTAGATTATGATCCAGTGAAGCTGGAAAATCACAGCACTACTAGACTGATATTATTCATATTCTAAAGTGCTAGGTCTCCCAGCTTTTGTCAGGCTTAGTACCAAGTAGAAAATATACACTTTGTTTTCTGGGGAAGTTGTGATTCAATAAAATTAGCTATTTATAAATATGACTTTTTACATATTTATTATATTTTTTAATAAATATTACTTAAAATAAACAAGTAAAATTTTAAGAATATTTATTATTAATTTACTCAAAATTGAAAAAATAGAAATTATTAAAAAAAACTTTAACTACAACATAAAAATGAATTGGATGACACATATATTTTTTCTACTCAGAATGGTAGCATATAATATACAATTTTAATAAGGAAAAAAGAATCAAGTGGTTCTGTTTTTAAAGTGAACAGAATTCTAGAACAATCTGTATCATATCAAAAGTAACAGTTACAATGAGTTCTCAACAGTATCAATAATGGCACTATTTTATTTTGATTACAAACATTGCAATAAAAATTTTGAAATGATATAAAACCTTTGTTTTACATTATCTATAGATCGACAGCTTGATTTGAATTGTTTTTCATTCTGTGTAATCATTCTCAATTCAATCTCACACACAAACAAAACATTGATTTTATGATTTTGTTTATAAAACTACAATTAAAAATTTTTTTTCTGAAACCAAAATAAAATATTTTTTAAATGAATCCAGGTAGTAATTAACAAGGAGACTTCAGAATGATTGTGTGTTATTTTTACAAGCATTCTCACTGAATGGCATTCACAATGCAGACTATAAGCAATAAAGCATAAAATTAGGACTTTATCATATCAAAATGCTAACACTACATCATTTAAACTGTATTAACATACTATCAGTAGTAGAACATATCGTGATTTAAAGTATCACTACAAATTTTATAAATCAAAAATAGGTCTAATTCAATACTTTGACATTTATACTTCATGTAACACACCAAATTTTTTTATTTTTACTTTCTTTTGGCATTTTTACACATATTTTCATTGCAATTAATCAAGCAATTCAGCCAAAAACTTCCAAATCAATACGTTAGTCCTCTCAGTCCAACTGCTTTAATAAAACAAGTATTTCATCAAAATTTATAGGACCTTTTAGTGATTTCATAGTAGTACACACTTATAATATAATGAAAAGTTAAGAATGACTTTAGAAATATGACAACAGTTGTATCACTTTTTATGGCATGATATGACAATTTCTTCATTACATGAAACTAACCTTTTAAATTTAGAAAATACATAAAATTGTTTTTTTCTGATAAGCTTAGATTACTGAAACTGGAAGATTAAATTTATAATTGTAACTGAGAAAGCAGATAGATTATAATTAAAATCATGTTTTAAAATAAGCACAAATGTATTTACATAATGAAAAAAGGAGGAATATAATAAAAACCAAGTTTCATTGTCTTCTATGAACTAATGATCTATAAAAAATTTTACTTTCTTTTTCTTTAAGCTAAAGCCTTTTTTTTTTAATTTTATTATTTATTATAAGTGTCTTTTCTTAATTTTATAATATTTATTTCCTTCTAAAACACATTCCAAAAGACTCTTAAGTTAATAAAATAGGAAACATTGGTTACAACTGCATTGTGTTACAAGGAGTGCCAACAATGGTGGTTTACATTAGGAAAATCAAAACTAACCTTAATCTACATTTGTATGCAAAATTTTCCAGAATTTTAATGCAAGAATATAATAAAGACAATTATAGACATTTGAATTTTAAAATATTAAAATAAAAATGAAAGTAAATAACTACTATGTATATCAAAATTTAAATATAGATATTATTTGATGATAAACTAAAAAATGTAATTTTTTTAAAACTTTATCAAAATGTATTACATAAAATCCAATTTCATTTGTTTGGTTTTAAAAAATATCTGTCTACAATATTATAGCAATGTAAAGAAAGATATTCAGTTTTATCTTATTCTTATAATATAACAAATACATTTGCTTGATTAATAAAATAGATATACAATAAATAATTTCCAAATTGCGCATTTTATTTGCAAAGAAATAAAGTAGTTGAAATACAATATTGAAAACCACATCAATAAATGCATCAAGAGTTTGAATCTAAATTATGAAATAGTTTTAAAAAAAATAGCTTCTCTCAATTTGTTATTAGCTTTAGAAATCCTATTTATTGCAAAGATTTTAAGACAATTAATACTACCCGTTGGTAATAATAAGTACTTTTATAATTTGTATAAGTCTGAAATACAAAGCTATAGAATTCATCAGTTAATAAAATGGTATGGAATCATCTCAATCAAAAAGTAACTAAATTCTTATCTTAAAAGAATCAGATTATCTAAAAAGGATCAGAATAAAGTCAAAAAAAAAAAAAAAGAGTCCAAAAAAGTCACATTAAACACACAGAATATACAAATATCATTTCTAAGCAATTATATTATTTTTTCCTTTGAAAATATGGAGTGAGGGCATCTTATTTCCTCCCTTTTTATGATGTTTGTAAACACGAATTGCATAAAATGTATGTAACACAGCATGGAAACATGTTCAATTCTTGCTGGTGCAATATTGTATTTGGTGACATTTTTTTTTCTCTAGATAACCCAAATTTTTATCACAGAATTATCCTTATACAGGGAAAACAGAATTAAAGATAAGAAATATTAAGTGCATCATTTTATTCTATTAATATTAGAAAATTTAATGTATGTTTTGAAATTTGTGTTTACATTTTTTATTTCCTTTCGAGTATATTCATTGGAATTGGGCTTTCTTTACTGTTATCTTGTTGTCGATTGTTTTTGTTTCATTGAAAAATTCCAATACTTTATTTTAATTATATTGTTTATTATCATTAATTATTTTAAGAGTTTACATTTTTGAAGAAATAATATTACAAATAATTATGTAATTTAGCAACATATTTTTGGTTGCTAGAATTATGACAACTGTACCAGTATAACACATTTAATCTAAGCATCAAAATATTTAAAATACTTTTTTATCATACAACTATTTTTAAGTTATACTATCACTTTTAATTATATGTGTTTTAGTATAAATCCAACATAGACTATTTTTTGGTAGTTGCTATTGCTTTTTTGAATTTAGAGTTATACTAGATTTACTTCACAATATGAGATCAGAGTTCTTTTATAGCACATTTCTTTTGTAGCTGAAATAGATGAAAAATCACACTTTGCAAAAGCTTTTCAGCCATTCTAAAATTACTAGTCCAATCCCAAAGTTGTATTCTCAGAAATTAAAAATATTAACCTATAATATCTTGTAAGGTTTTAGTTGGCTCCTATTCAAACCAATCTCATCTCAAGAGTAATAAATCTGAGGAGTAAGAAACCTATCTGTTGCCAAGATACATACTTCTAATAAAAATTAAATTATTCATAAACTAGCTGAAAAATTACTTTATAAATTTCTACTAAGGTTAAAAAATCACTATGAAAATAATATAAGGGTTTTCCTCGAGGCTTGGTGCTTCATAATTTGTTAATGCATTTTGTATATATCATTTTAATATTTAACAAACAATTTATAAAAATTTTATAGAAAATCACTAACTCACTATTTTTCACATTTTTAACCACTTTTCTTCTTTTATCATATTAAATTTCATGGTGGCAAAGATTTTAAAATCTGAGTTATAAAATTTTCTGCGAATTAAAATTCAGTGATTTGTAATACTTTCAGAAAATGTTTTTAGTTAATTTGTCTTTAATCTTGTAAAACAGAATAAAATCTTTTTCTCCAATTCAGCAGTTACAAATGACAGCTTATTAAAAGTGAAATTTTAAAGTTAAATGGTGTATTTAATATCATGAGAAATAATTCAGTTATGATTAAGCTAGAATTTGTAAAAGAATATTAACTGGCTTCATTTTCATGAAAGCATGTATATATTTTTTAATAACATTTAAGCTGCTACTATTAGTTAAAAATTTCTTAACAAAGACAAAAAAAATTGAAAATGGATAAACTGTAATCTAATTAACAACATATTTTTAAGTAATGATCTGAGAATTGAATATAATTAGAGTAAGGAAATGAAGAATTTATGAGGATAGAAAGAATGTGATAAAGCCAAATTTTCTGACTATCAAAAAATGAAATGAAAACGATTTTTATTCTATATTTTATAATTTGATCTCAATTTTATTTATCCAAATAATAATGTGAACCAAACTGGATATTAGTTTATAGTAAATTTATTGATAACATATCAATAATTCCTTTTGTGAATGCTTAAAAAACATATTTTCATGATCTGAAAAATCTTTTCCAAATGATGTAAAAATGTTATGAGAGTTATTTATTATTCTTATAGAATTTATTTCCCCACTACTTTTATTAATTATCAATAAAAATTATAAAAAAAATTTTCATTATTTTATTCAAAATATTTTCTTATTGAAAATTTATATTAACATATTCTTTGACCCACATAAGTATTGGTGTAAAATCATTCTAAAAAGATGTATCTTATTATATAATTTTAAACTATTGCCAATGTGTGAAAAGGTTATAAGTTCTGAATCAGAACATTTTAATAATCTATAATAGACCAACATACATATTACTGTTATCAAAATAAGGCTAATTTTTATTGGGCTGCCAGAGGACTCATGGCCGATAAGGCCGCTGTCTCGACGTAGGATAAAAAAATATTACTGTTATATATAATATATAAGAAGAATACATATGTATATTATTGAACAAGAAAATTAAAAAAGATCTGCCTTTTAGAAACAGATAAAATAAAAACTATCTTTCAATAAAATATATCAACATAAGACAATAAAATAATCACAAAAATCAAAAGTATAAAGATAAGAAACTAAATACATTAAAATAATAAATTGAATTTTTAAGAAAAATACCTACTTTTAGATCCAGTCATTCTTTTAAAAACAGATGGTGTTGAAAATAGAGAGGTGAATTGGCGAGATGGAGAGGCAGAAGGTTTTGATTTCTTCAATTTCAACTGTAAGGTACTAAATTTGGCTTCAGGTGATGAATATGATTGAAGTATATTGTTTGTGCTTTTTGATAATGAGGTAGATGGAGGAGAAAACTTTTTCATAGTTCGTTTTAAAGATTTAAAGTTTGGAACTTGCACTACTTGATTTGAAGTGTTGAGTATACTGTCATCGTAAGAAGCATAAGGGAGACGACTGGTCTTTGGACTCTGAAATGATTCTGAATTTTCAAACGTTTTCAGTACAGAGGATGTTTTTTCTTCTGAGACGTCTACAGTATTTTCATTTGTGCATTCCTGACTTTCTGAAGTATGTTTTGAAACATCAATATTAATTATGGTTTCATTTTGTTCATTGCTATCAGAGTTTGTGAATTCTGAAGGCTTCGCAGAATCTTCACTTACATTTTGATTAGAAAAATCTGCAGGGGGTAAAAGTGATTCTTCTGGAAAACCTGTTTCACCACCAGACATTGCAAAACAATTTTGTTCATCTTCCAATAAATAGTTGGAGCATTGATCAATTGATTCGACATTTTCCAAAATATTAATTTTTGTAGAATGTAAATTTTCACTGCTGTCTGTAGAAGAGATGCCTTCATCAGAAGACTCTGTTTTAACAACAGATACAACTGTCTCAGACAAATGCTTTAAATTTTCAGAATTTGTAACATTAATGTTAAAAGCTTCATTCAATTCAAAATCGCATTCTTTTTCATTAGATGAATTTGACAATTCCTTTTCTTGCATATAAATTAATTCTTTTGACTTTTCAATATCTGTAACATTACTATCAGCTACAGTAACAGTATTCATAAGTGTAATTATCTGATTTTTGATATATAATCGTGCTTCAGCATTCGGATCAGAAGCTTTACTTTTCGCTAACATAACATTATCTTTTTGTAGAGATTGAATCAGTCTTTTCCATATTCCAACAGTTTCATCAGAAATATTAAAGGCACTTAAATCATTTTCTGACTGCATTTTTAAGGGCCTCGTAATATCTAGAAATGAATATTTCAAATTTGTTCGATTTTTCAAATCCTCATCGTCATCAGTCACACACTCAACAGTATCACTGCCATAATCACTATTGTTACTGTCCAGTACACTGCTACAATTATGATCGAAAGCACTGGGAGATAGAGTGTTCAGCAGCCTTTCAATCTCAGTTTCAAGAATCTGCCAAGCTGAAGTGTAATAATTTTCTACATCACCCTCACTTGCTGTAAAGTGAGAGATAAGTTTTTGAATAACTGACTGAATATCAGTTGCAATTTGTTGCTTGGATGAAAAGGGTTTCGAAATGGACACATCATTTTTTACAATTTCAACAGGTAATAAGCTACAAGTTTTTGTTACATCTGTATTACAACCTGTACCTTTAACCTCTAACACTATTTCTGCTGATAACTGATTAACATTTTCTAAATTATCAGAGTTTCTAGAACCATTTAATGTAAGTTTTTCATCGAATTCTATGTTTGGAGAATCCTCACGTAATTTGTTTTCAACAGTTTGATGAGACTCGTTTATATCACAGATAGTGTTAGACTCAGGGCTACTTGTGTTAATTTCATTCAGGGATTCAGAGATATTAACTGACGGAACATTTTTTAATTCATCATTATTATGAGATTCTTGTGTAACCATTGAATTATCCAAAATAGTTTCCAGGGAACTTAACAAAGCTGATCTACTTATCTTTTGAAATGTGTTGTCATCTTCAAAATCACTCACTGGCAAGTCTTCAGAAAATTCAACTTCATCAGGATAAAAACAATTTTCATCATCCACAAGACCAGACATAAAATACTTTTCCAAGCGAGAAGAGACTAATTGTGATGGATCCTCAGTAGCTGAGCCCTCAGAAAGCGAGTCACTATAAGTTGTACTATCATCATAGTCTTTCTTTTCTTTGTTTAACTCCGCATCATTAATTATATCCCAGCTGAAATATCGTTCAAGCTTAGAAGTCTCAGCATTATTGGTTGGTGTAGTAGTTCGCGAATCTCGTTCACTTTCTTCACAGCTTTCTTCAATGATTGTATGAAGAGCATATGCTGGCAAATAGTTTGTACCAGTCAGATTAAAATCACCCTTCATTTCTTCATCTGAAGATCCATCACTATGCCCAAAATCCTCATCATCGAAATTCATTTCATTCATATCAGAAGTGTACAGTGAAGGCAAAGTAGTTGTAAATAGGTACGGATTATTACTTATTCCATTTGTGACTGGAGTATTTTTTGATTTAATATCCTCAAAGGATGTAAAATAGTTTTCTAACTTAGATTTTTCAAAAACAGACGGTTCTTTCAGAGTGGAAAGCTCTGTGCGAGAAGAAGCGATTAAATTGTTTAATTCAGCAGTACATGAGTTAGAAGATAGATCTTTATTATCTATGCAGGAAATTATATTATGTGAGGAGCCCCATAAACCATTATCACTATTTGTTTTAGCACCAATATCAATACTCTCCAAGAGAGAATCATTAGTCACTTTTCTATAAGACATTTCACATTGGGAATCAATTAAATTTTGAATTTGGGAATCTTTTACCAGTTCATTTGATGAATTATTATGAGAAGATAACACTGAAGTAAAACTACTATTTCGTTTGTCATTAGAATTTGAATGAAATGAATATAATCCCATGAATTGTTTTCTAGTAATGTTTTCAACACCAGAGGATGCAACAACTGTCTTATCATCCTTGAATTTCACTAGAGCATTATCTTTAAAATGAGATGGCATTTCTGTTTCTGACAGTGATGAATCAAACACTTTTTTCAATTTCGACACATTCTTACCTTCACATCTCACGGCTCGACCCAAACAACGAGGATCATCGGTTGCCATCATCCACTGAAACTGAAACACCGTGTTACAGGTTTGTGCTCCGTTATACAGATCAAGCGTATCACAGCTGTTATTAACAATTAGCAGCACGGATGTTCGTGGTACTTCTTTAAACACATAATCCTTGGGATAGTAATCCACACGCACACCATCAACTGCTTCATAATCCAAAAGTGAAAAATATTTTTCGTAGAAAACAGAATCGCATTTGAGAAGTTTTATCCAGTAGCACTGACACGTACGATCGAATACTGTAGGAACTCTTAATCCAGACGATTCGTTCTCGGCAGAACTATTTTCGCGCTCGGTCACCCGTTGTACAGCTGGCACAGTTATCAGAAGCGCCGATCCAGATGGTAGGTGTGTCACGCACTGATCACTAACAATCATACTCTGCCCGAGAGTCTGTTGAAAGCATTCCATGAATGTTGCTTTTCCAGTTAGTGACGTAGGTAAATTGTGGTTGTGACGTCGTGCGGGGAAAACTCCACTTTCATAAGTTTCATTCGATGCACTTAGATTTAGCTCTCGATTTTGCCTTAAGCTAATTGTATTTAAGTTCAAGTTTCGGTTTCCAAATTTTTCTTCTATCCTTACTTTATTTATTGCTTTTTCCTTTTTAAGCAATAAGTAATTTTTTTGATGTGCTGAAAAATAATTATGTTGTTTTGCATTTGACTTTTCGGAAGAAAAGTCGTAAAATTTATAGAATCTACCGCAGCCCTTTGAAACTTCTAATATGTTCTCATTAGATGAGGAAATGGTGTCACATTTTGATTTTCTTGCTCGATTATAATAGGAATGATCTCTTGGCCAATTAAATAAAATTTTAGATGGCGACTCATATATTGAAATTTGTTCTCGCAGAACATTATCTAGATGAATTACCTTTCTTAAAGGATCTTTAAAATTACAATTTTCAACTATATCATCTAGAAATAATATTTTTGGAATTATTATTTTATTCGTAATATCATATATTTCAGAAAACGGAGTGCTTAAATTATCGAAATTGTAAGTTTCTTCAATTATTTTTGATACATAGTTAAATTTTATAGTTTCTCCAATACAACGAATGTGTCTTTTTTCACAATAAATACATTTTCTGTTTCGATAAATCAATTTATGTGATTCAAGATTTGCTTCTCTACAACTGCTGTTTTTTGGAAGAACGACAAAATTTCTATAAAATGCCACCCCTAGTCTAAAACTTGAATTTGAATAAAATTCTGAAGTTGTTTTTGTTTTATTTTCACATTTCGTTTGAATTATTGGAATCGACTTATATAATTCTTTACTATCATCGCATTGATTTGATTCTTCCTTATTGATGTCAAGAATTTCATTTTGATTTTCTTCTAGATGAATTGTTTCATTTTGCGTTAATTGCTTTTCTTTTAAATTTTCAGCCTGAAATTTTTGATATGCCTTAAAATCATTACAATTCATTTTAGATGATTGCCCACCATTGTAATTTTTAAAATAATTTTTCATTTTTGTAAAGTTTTGATCAAAATAACTGTAAGGTGAATTAATGAAATACCTATCACATTCCTCTTCGAATGACCAATCGAGATATGATTCGTCTTCGCTTGAGAAATTATTTTCATTTTCAGAAGAATTAAAAGAGTTATTTTCTTTTCCATAGATAACTTGGAGTGCATCTGTCCACTCCGGATTTCGGAAATTCTTGATATCGAGCGTTTTTGTTCCTAGCTCACTTATATTATCATCAATAAATTCCAAACCAGATTCTAATGACGTGTCAAGGCTACTAAGATATGCAATTCGATAATCTTCACCATCAGGTAAAATCCGCCCCATTTCTAAGCTGCATAAACTTTGAGCTTCAAAATCGTAGTTCCAAGGGCAATATAAATTTTCTAAACTTATTGCTAAGTCTCTCTCTAATTTTTTAACTCTACTCTGGACAAATTTAATGTTCCAGAAATCAGAGTCTTCAAATTGAAGAGCTGGATACACAGATGGTACAGAAAAACTTCTCCATTTCAGTTTAGATGATAGCATATATGAATCTTGATTGTAAGAAAAAAGCGGATCTTTATTTTTTCTGCTTGCTCTGGTTCCACGAACAGACAGCCGCCCGGCGTTAAACATCTTGCATTCAGGTAAAAGCATTTTATTCAATGATTCTGAATACGCGTCACATGTTTTTTCAGGATTATCACAGTGGTTAATTTCTGGCGCGCTTTCCTTGTTGAGTGTTGAATCTTTTGGTTGGCAGGAAGATTCATTGCAGTAATTTATTTCATCGATAAGTAAAGAGTTCTGAGAAATGCGGGTGTCGATGCGCCTTTTTCTTCGTGCATGTTTTAAAAAAAAACTTGTATGTCTTAAGCTTTTTCCTATTGATGTGAGGTCACTTTCTAATTTTTTTTCTTCTTCTTCTAAAAGTTTCCATCTTTGTAATGATCTCTGGGCATCAGTTATTGAAATTTTTTGATCCAACTGCTTTGCAAAATTTCCTGATTCAGTCTTCAAGTGCTTATTATTTTCTTCACATACTTCTTGATCCATTTCAAAAATTGACGTTTCAGCAGAGCAATGTGTTTTGTCATTTGTTAAAGTTTTTATGGGAATTGAGCCTAAATCACCGTTCGAATCTGTGAAAAAGAAATAGGATTATATACATAATAATAAACAAAGGAGTGCAGATTTACATGAAAGCGAAATTGAAAAAACATGGGAGAATGTTTAGAATTGATTACAGTTTGATCGATAATAAATTATTTGAGTTGAGATAATTTAATCAAATCTGAAAGTCCACTTAATCAATTATTTTAGACTTAAGCATTCCATATTTCTTGTTTATAAAATCGACGTTTTATAAATTTCCAGCCTGTCACTAATACTTGGTTTATTGGCATTTTTAAAGACGTTTTAATATTGCCTGTCTCTCAATACTTTTAACTCTTATATTGATGATGATGTCGTGTCCATGGAGTACGTGCAAAAACCCTAAATGTGTCCCCGAAGCTGTAACTCTCATATTAAAGTATGCGTTTTATCAAAATGAATTATTTTTGCCATGTTTCATGTTTTGGATTCAAATGGATTATATAAAAGAAATTATAAGCCGAATATTTATTTTATCTGAACTTATTGAACTTTGTAGAATATACAGTGATGAAATGTATAATAAAATAACCCTTTGCAATAATAATCTTAATTTATTTGAAGAACATTCTTTCAAGATGACGATACTTAGCACATTCTAAATGAATATTTGTAAATTTGATCCAAGAAAAATAATAAAATTATCTCATTTTTTTTAGTTATAAAAATTTTTCGACATTACTGAACTTCTCAACGAATAGAACTTAGGTCAGATTTTTTCATACAGATGGCAATAAAATTGTACAATAAATTTGACATTTTATTTTTTCTCAATGACTGAGGAAATATCTTGTTTCATAATAAATTAGGGCCACCATCTCCAGAGCCCAACTAAGGCAGGTTTGTTTGTTTGTTTGTCGCTCAACGGTCATTTTTTGCACACGAGGGCTAATTAGACCGGGACCTACGGTTTAAAGTGGATTCCAAACCACCACAAACATCCATGCCCTAGGTGGGGTTTGAACCCACGAACTGTTGAACCGAAGGCAAGAGCGCTAACCATTCGGCTGCCAGCTCGGCCCCAACTAAGGCAGGATACGGGGTCAGTTGTCCTAGGCCCCAACATCAGAAAAGCCTTCAAATGAAGTAAAATGTTTATTTTACGTTGTCAGTCGAACAGAATTGCTCGTCAAATCCAAAATAAAATTTGATGTTGTGAGGCAGAAGAGCCTTCAAAGAAGTTTATGCCCCAATTAGGCTAAGTCGGACAATAACCATCTCCAAAAATACTTTCTGATCTATTTTCCGCCAAGACTAACTGCGTAGAAAAAATCAACAACCATATAATAGCATTTTTTCCTGTTTTGTGCTGTTCCTATATTTGCTTATAAATAAGCGAATAAATGTATTGTGCCAGATTTTTTTAATTTTGATTTTGTATGTTGTTGCTTTTTAGGATTCCAGATAGTTTCATATTAATTCCTTGAAGTTGCTAAATACAGTTAATTTTCGCAAATTCGGGCCACAACGAGGCTCGACAGTGGAGCAAACACTTCCGAAACCAAAGCAACAGAAGACTTGATTTCTTTAGTGTGCATAGGCTCCCTCATACTTCAGAAATTGATTCTCACAAATAATGAAGTTAAACTTCATGGACACACTACATCACTTTTGGATGTTCGTTTTCCCTCTTTATTGACATTTAAAACTGTGGTGTAAAGCAACATCGATGCTGGTAGGTTTCTCTGGTAACCTTGCGGCACATGAAACCTACAAACATTGGATGAAGCATTCGAAAATTCTAATAGGGCAGAAGGATGGAAGAAGCCCATTTTTCAACCCGCTGGTCACCGTCGTCACAAGTACAGCTCACAAGCTAAAGTACTAGATGTTAGTGTTTTGACGTCAAATGATTGTATCATTCTTATCCCATAGACCTTCTCAGCAGCTGCTTCTGGTAAAGAGCCCGACACTTTTTGGTCACTAAACGATATTAATTCTTAATAAACTACAGTAAACTAAAATATTTTGATTCATATATCATGTTTTTTATTGATAACTGAACCGAACTGCACAATCCAGAAATAATAAGAACAAGTTGATTATTATTTATATTACAATTCCGGAAAATAATAAAATGAGATAAAAAGCAACATTTTATCAGTTATAATTTACAGCAAATTTTCTGTTTGTGTTGAAAATATCAATTCAGATAAATTCGCTGACTTGTTATCTATTGACATTATTTGCTTATAAGCTTAAATAAATGTTAATCAAACAAAGATGTTTCGAAGTAGGAAATAATGCGATTATTGGGAGCAATTGTGTTTAAAAACGTACAGTTGACCTTCGTGATATTTCTTTTGTTTATAAATTGCATGAGACAAGCAATGGAGAATTTTTGAGTTTTCCTTGTTCACTTACCATGGAGAACATCAAAAAGGAGCGTCTTTCATTGTTCAGATTCTAGGAAAATTCTTGCATAACATGCATTCTTCTGCAAAAGAATCCTAGTCTTTTCTTCGTCGTGTGTCATTATATATTTATATATGTATAAAGCTGTTGAAATTTTCACAATTAAATGGTAATAACCTCCAACGTTCTTCTTAAATAAATTGCTCTTAGAACCAAAAAAAAAAAAGAGAGAGAGAGAGAGAGATTTATTCAAACATTTGTTTTAGTACTCACATCGAACTGCATCTGCGCAGTTTGGTTCTGAGATTCATTCTAATGCGCATTCTGATGTCGTTTAGTGTCACAATCATCATTTGAATTGATACCCTCACCAATAAGAGAAGTGATGCACTTACAAAATGGTTAATCAAAGTACATAAGCCGTAACTATTCATTTATTTATTACATATATTCAGACTTGTATGCTTGATTCTTGAGATCTGCTTGTAAGTCTTCGTCGATAATAGGACAAATAGCACAATGACAGATGTACAACCACAGAAGGATAACGAAGAAAACACCCAGGGCCACGGTGGGAATCGAACCCACACTCCTACGCTCTCAAGCGATTAGCGGAGTGATACTTTGACCACTCAGCCACGGAGCGCCAAGCCGTAACTAGTAAATGAGTGCATTGAAATTTCGAATTGTTCCGGGAAATAGTGCCAGGCTGAATATAGTTCAAGTTGCCAAATAATTTTGACACAGGGTCAAGAGACGAGGTCGACATCTGAATTGGAATTTAAGCATTACAATAAATTTATGCGTTCGTAGTTAAGTAGCAGCGGAAAGATATAATACATCCGTATGAACTAACGGCTTATATAAAATTAATATTGCACAAATAAATCACTATTATATAAGTTTATAAATAAATAAAAAATAGAAATTTGAATATTCATGACAGTTACTTTTAATTCTGTCATGGAAATTCAAATTTTTTATTTGAGTCTATTCTATTAAAATCCCAAATTTCTATCGATTCTTCTAAATTTCTATCCATCAAAATTTCTCGCTAAAAATCTATTCTATCACGCGTTCTAAAACACCAATTAAATGTTAACAATATATTCAAGAACAAATGATTAATTTTAACGCAATGAATAATATATCAGGAAATCATGGTCATTCAAATTTATAAATCATTCATAGTTTGAAAATAAAATGACAAAGCAATGCATTATTTTGTATACTTTCAAGGCAACGCAAATATTGAAATAGGGCAGAACAGTGATGGCGAACTATTGGCACGCGTGCCACAAGAGGCACGTTTGAAAATTTTGATGGTACGTACAAAAACAAAATTATTTTTTTATTAAGTTATCTATTTTAGCAGAAATGTGAATTAAAAAGTATTAATCTATACTTAATTTATGATAAAAATTTGTAGTACTGAATACCTATCTTAGTATGTTAACTAGTACCGTCAAACTATACGTTTTATTATTAAAATATCGCATGAATTCTCTCGAGAAGTATATAAAGATGCGAATTAAATAATATTTTTTGTGTATCCAGTTTCGCCTTCTAATGTTGTTGCCGTCGCAGCGCCCGAATCAGACGACACACTGATTTAGTCATATTTTGTAAACCGTCGTCTTTAAAACTTAAGTGACTTGTCAAAAAAAAAAAAAAAAAACGTTTATTGTAAATAGATATAGTGTTATTTTTAGGTAAATATTTTTACATATTTTATATTCTGCATTCATTTGCAACAACATATTGCATCACGACTGAAGTTTTAACCTGTAACAACCTTAAGGTATTAAAAGTTACTAAACTCATGATTATTTTATCATTAAATCAACGTATAGAAATAATTATTAAAATTACCTTGAATTAATATATTATTTTTTTCTTGTGTTACTACAATATGTGACGAAATATGTTCTTGCAAACGAATGCAGAATAAATTATTTATTTTATACCAATATTATCAAAATAAATATTTTTTAGAAATTCTTATTATGGCTAGTTCAATGAAGAAATTGAAATTATATGAAACATGTAGCAACAGAGAATTTCAAGCTTGGTGGACCGATAGATGCGATATGAATGAAAAGGATAGTAAAGCAATTTGTATTTTGTGTTCTAAAATATTCTGTAGAACATTTTCAGTAAAGCGGCATTATGAAACCAACCATAAATTTGTTCTCGATCGAAGTGTAGAAGAGCAAACGGAGTATATATCACGTGCCTTAAAAAATAAAAATGCTCAAACTACTTCTCTAATGACATATATTGGAACTCAATCAAAATACTTCTGCTGCTGGTTATCAAGTTTCAAAAACTATTGCTCAATATGCGAAACCTTTTCATGAAGGCGAATTTTTAAAGGATGCTTGGCTGCAATGTGCACCATACTTATTCGATGATTTCGATAACAAAGAAAAAACTATCCAAAGTATTATAGACATACCGATAGCTAGGAATACGGTGAAAGAGAGAATTTCGGGTATGACGGAAAATGTAAATTTTCAATAAAAAATTCATATAAATTCTTGTGATTTTATATCCATTTGCCTTGACTAATCTACCAAGGTAACAGGCTCTGCTCGCTTAGCAGCTTTTGTATGTTATTTTGTTCAAAGCAATATTAAGAAGAGTTAATAAGTTTATCAACATTAATAACAACAACAAAAGGATTAGACATTTGTAATGCAATTATAGATGCATTGGAAAAACGAGAAATATGTCCTTCTAAAATAATGTCAGTTACAACTGATGGTGTCCTCAGCTTAATTGGACGGGAAAATAGATTTATTTACAAAACGCATTGGACACACAATTCTTGATTTTCAGTGCATTATTCACCAACAAATGTTATGTGCCAAAACAGGTTTAATAATGTTTGATGATATATTGAGTAACAAAATTAATCAATTTTATATCAGCACGAGCACCAAATAAAAGAAAATTTCAAGAATTATTAACTGAAGTAAACTCGTCGTACAATAGCTTACTTTTATACAATAATGTACGCTGGCTAAGCCACGGAAATGTTTTGAAAAGATTTGTAGATCGTTTGGAGGAAATAAGATTATTTCCAATTAATGAGAACATTATCAATGAGAACACAATCATTAATGAGAACACAATCAATTATTGTATGTAGAATGGCTGGCAAAGTTATATTTTTTCACTGATTTATGCTCTCACTTAAATGAATTAAATATAAAACTCTACAAGGTGTTAATAAAACAGTCATTATAATGTTTGACTTAATCAAAGCGTTCGAAGTGAAATTACAGATTTTTAATCGCGATATTCTTTCAAATTCATATAAATATTTTCCGAATACAAAATTTTTTTCTGAAAGTGAATGTCACGGAAAGCCAAATAGTCATTAACGAAAGAATTTTCAATGGTAATTCAATCCCTGATTTAGGAATTTTCTGCAAGATTTACGCAGTTTAATGAATTTGAAGAAACTTTAAAATTTATTTTATATCCTGATACAATACCATTTGAAAAATTAAATTTAAAAGTCCTTGAGTGATTAAATTTTAAGGAATTAGAAATGGAATTAGTTGAATTTCAGTCAAGTACCATATGGAACCAAAAATTTGTTGATGTAAGAAATGATTTAGAAATTATTAAAAGTATAATCAATTATTGGATAAAATAAATAAAATTGCAGAAGATGAAATTCTGACTACATGGAATTCAATTCCTGACATGTTTAATTGTTTAAAAATAGAAAGCAATAAAAATAGAATTGTTTGAAATTAGTAAAGGCAATTTTATCAATATTTTCATCGATGTGGGCATGTGAATCTCTACTTTTAGAATTATATTTTATAAAAAATAAAAATATATACGAATAGAATGACGAATGAGTCGAGCTCTGCATGCGTATTGTTGAAATTTACTAAATAAGAACCAGATATTAAATCTTTATCATCTTGTGTACAGCAACAAAAATCACATTAAAAACAATTGTTTTTAACGTGAATTTTGTTTCTAGCATATTGCTTTTTGTAAAACATTGATTAATAAAAAAATTGTTTAAAGAAGAATTGGTTTCATTTCTTTATTTAATTATACTTACGTATAGTTTCACCACGCAAACATTTAAAATTTAATTTTATTGTGGCACGTTACCTATTTAAAAACGAATTTTTATGACTTTGTGGCACGCCATCAAAAAAGGTTCGCCATCCCGGAAATACGGTATTAGAATTGGCATCGCAATGGTATCAAGTGAATTTGATTAATTGTTAACTAAGGAAACGCTTATATAGTAGATGGTAGCTCGCACATGTTATAAGTTTAGCCATGGCGTCGTTCTCATTATCAGAAAGCAGTGAATTCGAATACCAGCTTAAACAGAAATCCATCGTGTTCACTATAAAAGCAGCTGGGACGCGTTCAGTAGGTTGTGGCCTCCAAGTGAAATAATACCTGAGGAATCAAGAGTTGAAGGTTTTTGCTTGATCCCTGCTTCCAAATTACGGAAATTCCCATGCAGTAGCTTCCACCTATATTCTGGGTTAAGTACAGGGAAATATGCCGGTACACGAACATGTTACAAGTCAAGAACATGAACATCAATGGGTTGTGAAAAGTATAATATTTAACGAGAAAACGAGCTACGAAGTGCTTATTTTTAACTGCGTTAATAAGTTTAATTTGTACTGCAAAATGTAAACTAAATTGTATCCTAGAAACAAAAAGAGCTTTTTGCTGTGTTAAATGTTTGAGGCGACTACAGTACCTCATGAGCACTTTGCCTTTGATTGGATGGATCAAAATTTGAACCTGCTCCCGCTTTTCACAAAGGAGGCGGACTTCCACGGCGGTCCGTTGGGCTCTTGTTTAAGGTCACTTTGAGCCCTAAGCCAGAGGATATTCTTGTAACTTTAAGACTTAAAATTATAAGAACAGCAAAATATATTCTTTTTAGTACAAACCTTACAACAAAAAGGGCGTTTTTTAAAAAAATCAAAAAGTGCTGTGAGAAAAAAATTAAATTATTGAGGTGTATTCAGTTTTTTTTTTTAGTTTCAAATACTGTTTAATCACCAATGAATGATAATCTAGCTGTAAGGTTTCGCAAATATACATGTGGACAAAATATACATAATGTTATTCTGGTAAAGAAAGGTATCATTCACGTGTTTTGAAGGTAGAGTACTCGATACCCTAACCAGTTTCCGATCCGGCTTCTAGTAGGTTGATCTTTCATAAAATCTTATATTCCTCCGTTGGTATTAATTTGAAGTTAAGAAAACAGAGTGCCAACTCTGGTGTTTAGTCTCGCTACTTGACCCTGGCTCAAGATAAGGAGGACGTTTAGTGACTTCGTCTGGTATTGCTGTAACCACAAGGTAAATGACATCATCCACGAAGAAACCTCTTAAGAAAACGACTACAGTTTACGAATCGTGGAGTAGGCAGTCGTCATTAAAGTTTTTGTGACACAAAGCTTAAATTTGTGATGAAGCAAACAACTAAACTTTTTTTCCCAAACACACCACTTTACTGCAATTTAACAAAAATAGTTATGTACTCGACGGGTATCAAATGGTTGACGCAAGTTCCAAAAGTAATACTAATTTGTTTTGTAAAGGAATTCAGCACAGATGGGATTCGACATTCCATCGGAGATCTTGCAATGAAAAGTCTTATTATTTCCGATTATCGTTGGGAATATGAAAAACTCGATAATACTCTCGACTGTATAGTTGTCTGAAACTCAGCGATGATCTATGGCAATGTTGAACATGCATTGGTATCGAGGTAGTGAAGGAAGGTGATAAGTAAAATGTTTAATATAAGAGTCAAATGCATAGCTTTCGATATCACTAAGAGATTGTCAACATAGAATTTAAAACAAGATTTAATCGTGTGAAACTGTTAATCAGGAGAGATCACATGTCAAAACAATGTTAATGTGGAGTGCAAAGTTTTCGATACCGATAATAATACAATGAAAGATATTGTCTCTTAATCTTCCTAATAACTGTGTTAACATATTCTATTTAGTCTTCCTAGGTAAATAGGCCGAATGACAAGATCTTTAAGACCACAAGAACCAATGTCAAATCTACAATTTTTAAGTTTTGCTTATTATAGATTATTGCAATATTATAGATTAAATTTTATTTTTGTTCACAATACTGAAATTCTCAAATAACTTCTAAAAATTTATATTGTGAAAGCATTTTTAATATCTGAGAAAACAAAGGCTTGGCTCCGCGGCCACTTTTAAAAGCATACTTACACCAAACTGTTCGCTTTTTCTTTTGAGGACTGGTTCTGCTCCTTCCTCTGCAGCGCCTAAAGAAATGGAAAGGATGCATTTAATTCACTTGCATAAAAATATCACTTCATTGAAGTACATGAACAAGGAGGGTGATATCCAGTTCCATTTAAAATTAAGATTAAAAAGTAATTCTACGCCATTCATTACATGGAGTTTCTAATCGTTTTTACTTAATTACATGAGCATACAATATTTTAAACCTTGATTTTTAAATATAAAATGTAATAGAATAGCAAAAATAAATATATTCATGAAATATAATTTGAATTTTTTTTAATGACACTGCAAGCAATTTTCCAATACCATATGATTTACTTATTCATTGAGGTAGACGAAGAAGGATGAATTGCACCAGGCACTCAGAATATCAGTTGAAAATATGAAGGCGGTCGATATAACAGCTTAAAAGGCTTGTCGTGTAGTAGGAAGCAATATTGAGGAATGAAAGATTCCAAGTTCGATTCCTGTCACCATTGAACAATATGAAATTGTTTGTCAAAAACACACCTGTTAGTGGCGTGGAATATGGCCTAACAAGCAAAGACTTTAAAAGGCGGTGTATTATTGCTTTCAGGAAGAATATTTTTATAAACTATTAAGTCATATACTTGTATTACCCACGGAATGAACCAAAAATATCCCAACAGCAACGCCAAGGCTCACCATGGCGCAATGGTAGGACGGTTCAGTCTCAGCCACAGTTTGAACAACGGATATGGAGCTCTATGCATGCACATCTGTCGGCAATGGATGCTTGGGAATTCTCCGGATTTCTTCCCAAGAGACACGTAAGTACGGGAGCCGCTCTCTAAAAATTATCCTTCCGGAAGGGCAATACCCTGAGACTATCAAAAATGCCTTCCAACAGACTTCGGCCGTTACACAGTCACTTCGAGGCGAGAAACATCAACTGCAAGTGATTACGCAGAGTCCTGTCATTCAGCCTCTTTCGAGTGACGGGAATTGGGTGGGCGTTTCCAGCCAAGAGCTCTGAAAAACACAGTCCGCCAGCCCAAACACGTATCTTTAACAAAATTGTTCCGGGTGTCGGTACGATTTCTCTACGAGTGCCGAAATTAATGTACGCGAATCATAGCTAATAAAACTGAGATTTGATTATAAAAATGGCATCCCCTGATAATAATTCAAAATATTGAGTTGGATATCCAGTGAGTATCAAGTTTATGAAAAAGGAATCCCTCTTGAGAGCGAGGGTCTTTTGAAAAGGTTCTGATTGCAGAGCCCTCCATGCAAAATATTCCCTCCGGAGGTGTCAGCTGAAATGATGGAAATCCCCATTCGGCAGCTCCTACCTAAGGGGTAGAGCTCAACTCTGGTTTAGGGGAACGCTGGTGCAACAGCACTTGAGAGGGCAGATCATGCTCTAAGAGTAACAAGTTCGACACTGTCGTCCGGTGAGAGCCTGTAAGCGTTGAAGGAAGCGTCGTTCCCAAAGCTTTTCACTGAGATGAACGGAGCATACACAGATTTCATTTTGAACTTCTCCTGGATGTGAAGGGTTCACCCTAGAGAGTCAGCAGTCACTCTGCTGGCTTCGCTGGAGCAGATCGGTACGAGAGAAATAATGATGAGCTGACGATTGGATTGTTTTCCAATCTGCTGATGAGTGCCTTCCTGTAGATTTCAGGGGAGGGGGAGCTGCGCACTAAAAACTTCTCCGCTCAACCTTCTGTCGCGGGGGTCACATACATGCTGGGAGAGAAAGGCTTTGCTCGGAAAGATCCGAACAAGAAACGGAGGGGAGGCAGTGTTGGAAGAGACCAAACGCTCCATAAACGCCGGTGTCTCCAGTCATTTATTATAAGCAATTTTAAACATCAATAAAATTTTTGAGAAAATCGGATCAAATGGAAAAGTGATGATAACATTTTCTTTTTTCTATTCAGTTTCCTCAGTCAAGTTTTACTCTTGATTATATGCGGGTTACATAATCCTAAAAAATGTTCAAGATTTGGATACTCACAAAAAGCCTTTTAATGACTAAGAAGTTTTATCAGTTTCTTCGATTGCGGCATCTGAATGCGGGCGCGCGCCCACACATTATAGCTTTTCATGAGAGCGAAGATTTTTGTACTAGTTATCGTGGTCATGCAATGTATTACAACTCTTGTGTACGAACCACAGAAGTAGAAGCTTAATATTTCTTGTAAGGAATTTCCATTTCGACTCCATTCTGTCGCTGCCAGATTTTAAGGTTTCATTATTTATTTTTGATTTTTTTTCTCTGCAGGCATTTTGAAGCGGAGCTCTAAAAATCATGACAACCGAGATCTCATTAAGTCATTCTGATGCACGAGAAAACGTCTTTTTTTTGTTACCTTATTTGAGTATCATTGTATCTCAATCCTTTCATAAAAGCGATCCGAGAGAAACGTACTCCTACAAATTTTGCAAATTCCTTTTAAGATTTTTTATTCAGAAGCAATACCGAGTTCAGTTAACTTTAATATTGTTTATATATATATATATATATATATATATATATATATATATATATATATATATATATATATATATATATATAAAACCGGGGATTTCCAATCAAAATCAGGAGAAATGACTGAAATCCAGAAAAGTGATGCGTCTGCATTTAATTCATGGTATCGGGAAATGAAATTTTATTCGCAGATATGAAATCTGCTCAAATTATTTAGTTTATAATTAAGGGAATACACACACCAACCGCAAACGTTTAAAGAGCATGAATGTCTCACGTCAAATCGCTAACTATTATTTACTTCCTTTTTTCCCTAAAAATCTCTTCATAGCACAAGAGTTATGAAATGAGAGCATCAAAGTACAGACTAAGGAAATCGACAGAGAGGTAAAAGGGCAAGAAAAGGGTTGTCTACCCACTATATCATGAGAAACCATTTTATGCAAGATAACTTCTCCACAGTGGCGGCAGCGGTGGGCGCGCCTGGACGACCTTGGAGGTGAGGTCGAAGCACCATTCAGCGCCTCCACAAGGACTTTTTTCGATGGAAAATATTTCCCTGCCAAGTTCTGCAGAATTTTTCAGTTCATAGCTCCTTTTTTGTATCGGGAGATGCGGTGGAAGGCGTTCTGCTTGGGAAAATTCTGGTATTTTTTTATAAAAGAATAAGGATAGATTAGATGAACAATAGCAGAATCGGAAAATGCTTTAGAGGAATGACATGAAGTCCCAATTTTAGAAATTATTGAGGATTATTTAAGAAATGTATGGCACTTTAGAACGATTAACATTATAAAGTAGGCTGTTACCAGAAGTTCGTTTTTGTTTCGTCTAAAACACAAATGTGCACAACATGTGGAACATACTTCGCGCTAAAAAAATTTTCTGTTATCAGTTTATATATACATGCATAGCGGTGCTGGCGAGCCCCGAACTGCAACTTTATGGTCAACGGGTTTGGAATATTCATCCATCACCAAGTGCCTCGGCACTTTGCACCACAGTCAGGTGACGAGGTCACACCTGAGCTGGCACACCTTCCTCTCCACACCAGCGGAGGGATTTTGAACGTCACATATTCACGTGGACACGTCCCTCATCCCCGGAGCTCCAGCAACCCAGTGAAGGAGAGTACACCGTGGTCACCCTCCCAACCACCGCCCGCAGCAAATGATGCTTCACTTTGCTGATCTTAAAGCGAAGCGGCGTGCAGCTACTATTTTTACATTAGGAGACAGCAGTTGGTAAAAAAAAATTTTTTTTTAAGGATCCAACATTTAATTTTCTATTTTATGAAATATTCCAACGATCTCTTTGACCGGGCTAAAAACAAGCGCGTGTTAATTTGTACGTTCAAAACAGATTTAGAAAATTTTCAGGTTTCAATTAGACAAGAACTTGGAAACACGTGAAGTTACATTTTATTTAGATGCACTAAAAACAAAGTTACATTATTAGGTTGGTGATTTCATTTTCTAGATAAAAAATATAATCGTCGCTTTCCTTGTGAAAATGTCGCTTTTCAGATCGTCTTGTTTCAACGCCCTTTATTTCAACAATTTAATTTCTTACGACATCTCTCCAGTAATCGGAAATATCTTCTTTTGGTTTTTAAAAACCTTTTACTGAAAAACTGCCCAACTACTTTTCCAACAGTTGTTGTCTAGTCCAAACATTTTACAGCATGTATCGCTATTTGTGAATACATTGCTTATCGATCTTATGTTCATAAATGCGATAAATAACGAAATCTTTCTTTACAATTATTTATTCAAATATTGTTACCAAGTACCGAATGCAAAGCTAAGACTTGAGCAATATCTAATCTATATTTTACGTTTTGGAAAGTAAATACTTCAAATGTTGATCCATTTTGTAATTACTGAGTTTTTAACAAATGCTACCTTTGTTTTAAAAAGTTTCATACAATAGGAATATCGAGATAAACAGAAGAAATGTGATATTTTCCGATTAAGTTTTAAATGGAACATCAAATTGTTGTTAAAGAGAATCTTTTCAAATGAAATACATGTAAGTGTATTCTAATACTAAGGATTCTCTTCACTTTTCAGTTTGCAACTCAAGATATCCCATTTTTAACAAGTCTGGCACATAAATTAATTTTCACTAAAAGCTATACTTGAATATTTTCGAATTCATTGCTTATAAAATCATTCAATCAAATTCTTCTATCAGGAAGTAACTGTGGAAGGAAGTCATTTCTGAGGAGGAAAGTCATGACACGACATGTCTGTTGTTTAATGAATCCATCATTTAAAATATTTTATTAATTACTATTTAATCTAAATATTTTCATTCGATAGTAAATTCATTGGACAAATTCACGAAAACTAACACGCCATTACTTCCGCGCGCATGCTTTCGAAAGAAAACGATATTAACCATTTATTATTTGAGAAACGGTATTTGCTTTCTTTGCTTATAAATCAGCTGAAAGCAAATCACAAGATGCGTGAAAGACTTGAAAATTTACGTTGTTCTTAAATATCGAGATTTTTTTCGTCCCTACGCCAAAGCCTGTCACCGGATAGGATGAGAAAATCAAAAACACGTTTGTTGTAGTAGTAAAAAAAAAAAAAAACAGGAAAATAAAAACATTTTTTTAAAATGATATTGTAGGACTAGAAGAAAGAGTATGGAAGAGTGTAGAGTGTAGGAGATGAGTAACTGTAGAATGGTATAAAAATTTTGTCTAATTTTTTTCTATATAGAAAGAGATCTGATCTTAAGAAATCATAATAATCTTGTACAACAGCTGAACTAGGAGCTAAATTGTTGTAACACTCACTTTTTACAGATGTAATTATCAATATTTAGTACTTTGTAAAAAGGTAAATATAGGTATATACATACATATTCCACTTTGGGCGTTTTATGATGGCATCTACTCCAAGGTCACCTGCAGAAACAAATTTGCTTATGTTGAATAAAACGTTCAATCCAACGGCTGAGGGTGGTTATAAGGTATGAAACTGCCTTCCGGGAGAGCTTTCCATAGAATGTGGGCACATGGGAAGAAACTCGGAAAACGTTCAAGCAGCAGAATGCAAACACACTGGCTGAGCTGAAAACGCAGGGACTGATGCGTTCACCCATTAGCAGCGTCCATCACTTTGAAGATTCACAATATCAATGGGTCTGGGCTCAAATAGAGAGAAATAAATGTTTTCATTGAAGCTGTGTTCCAATCGATATAGAATTAGGATTCTATATCGATTGGAATGGTAATAAAATCCTTTTTTTAAAATTGTGTTCCAAATTTTTGGACAGTGGAATGAAACTTGCAGTAGGATCTCTGGTTCACTTTAAACGAAAGGCTCTG
This sequence comes from Latrodectus hesperus, assembly GCA_037975125.1. Lineage (NCBI taxonomy): Eukaryota > Metazoa > Arthropoda > Arachnida > Araneae > Theridiidae > Latrodectus > Latrodectus hesperus. The sequence goes on along the minus strand of CM075850.1, from coordinate 134,248,148 downwards.
TTCGACATTGGATGACAGTCTTTGGGGATGATTGATTTTGCGCTGGCTGTAAATGTCCAGCTTCCTCTGCCATTGAGAGAAGGCTCTTTCCGCTCCTTCTGATTATGGTGAGGTAAACGCAATCGCTAGGGGTAGAAAAATGTGGACGATTTCTTAACACCGTGCAGGGTCCGTCTAAAGGCGAAGGTCGTTGCAAGACATTTTAATATCCGTAGTGTAATCTGGAAGCGCTTTTCACAGATGGCAGACCGTGTTCACGTGTGACAAGAGGGAAAGCCGAACAATCACGGGTACCCGAACGTGTATACTGAAGGGAGAAGCGTCCCGTTGTTCATCAGTACCTTATGCTTTGAAGATCTTACCATTGGTGGGAGCCCAGTAAAAATATGTAGGATAACGGATTCTTCTCTCTGCATTCCTACGAAATTTTTTCAAAACGATATTCATAAAGATTTTTAAAAATCAATAACTTTCGTCCACTAAAGAGGAGCTAGTTGCTCCATATGCCATCGTTTAAAAATGATGTGGTTGAAAGAAGATTGACTTCATTATTTAATAACATAACTAAAGAGAATTTCCAAGCATTTTCCACATCTCGTCCAACTTACTTTTTAGCATGAGATCCTATTTCGTGCAGCAAAGTTGCATTTTCAACAAGTGCATAGGAAAGATGGATGTTATTAAAAATTTTCCAAAACTTCGTTTTCTGTTACCTGTTCAAGTTTTAACAGTTTACCAATAGCGTAACAAATCTGGTTGTTCACGGATTTGTCCCGCTATTGATTTAATAAATTTTTATTCATCTTCAGTAAAATTGAATTATACAAATTATAAAATGTTTTATATATTATGAATGTCCGATGAGACTTGTCTCTAAAACTGTCTGTCTCCAACTGCACAACCCCATGTGAAACTTCAAAGCAACGTGGAGCTAAAAAATGGATGCCGGTCACCTGATGGACACAGGCTAAGACATGACTGAAGTAGGGTTCATTTGTGGCTCAACGGCTCTTTTTTACACTCAAGTTTTAATTAGAAAAGGCGTAACGATTTAAAGGGGATTCCGAGTCACTGCAAACATCCAAGACTGAGGTGGGATTCGAACCTTTGAATTGTTAAACCGAACGCAAGACATGAATCGTTCAGCTACCAGCTCACTTGAGTTAAGGTTGGAGATTCTATACTAATCAAGTGATGCTCCACACCTGGAATACTCGAAAGCGTGACGCTACCTCAATCTCTGAACAACAGTATAAAGTTTCAAGGCTACTTTTAAGAAAGGAAAGACTAGTTTTTCTTTTTTCTTATTAGTAAATACGAAAGCCTAATTAAGTTTTATAGATGCGTGTCTTTTTTCAGGAATTATTATTTGTTCAGCTGCAGCTTCAATGCGAATGACTCGGCTCACGCAAGCGAAAGAGAGTGCTTCAAGGCAGTCCGCTCTGCTGAGAAATCTCCAATGCATGCAGGGGGCGGGGTACCCTGTGAAAGTGGGGCAACGGTGGCTGTTGAGGACTCGTTCTCATTATCGAAAGGTAGTGAGTTCGAATCCTGGCTAAACTGAAGATCCGTCTTGTGTGCTGATGGTGGCTGAGACACGTTAAATAAGTCGTGGCATTAATATTCCACAATGAAATGATAACTCCGGGAGTGGCAGGCCAAGCATTGGGGTTCTTCTGCTGGGTCCCTGCTTCAGCATCACGAAGACTCCACCCGGCTGCTTCAGTCTAAATAGTAAAGCTAGGTACAGGGAAACATTCTGGTGCAACAACAATCTCGTGGCTGTGTCTTTGTGGCCCCGGAAGGGATGAGTCTTCGCAATTTATACACAGGAATTTAGTAGAAGACTCCTGTATTAGGCCTACCCCCCAGGGGTATCATTTCATTCGAAGGACAGTATGAGACCAACTGAATGAACCCCAGCTTTCGGAACACAGGCGGACCTTCGGTTAACTTAGATTCGAATTCACTCACTACCTTACGATAGGGAAAACGACGTCTTTGCATACATTGCGGAAAGTCGAATAAAAATAAATTATTTTTTCAGCTTTATTGTCTGCCAAAATAAAACAATAAGCAAATTTTAACGGATGACCGGGAAAATTATTTTGAAATTTCACGGATTGATCAGTGCAGCTCATGAATGATGACGTCACCCAACTCCATAATGGTTGGCAGTTCTGGTGCCTTCTTCACGCCCTTCAACTCACAAGAAGACAAAATGACATAGGATATACCAACTTTTATAAAACTGTCGATATTTACTGAGTAGCAACTACCAAACACAAATGCTCTAAAATGGAAAAGCGGAGGCCCGAGTGAATCAATATCTTTTCATATCACTTTTAAAGGTAATACTCTAGGAAGAATTTTAATCAAAAATTTCCACTATTTCAATGAATTAAAAACATTTTTTATAGGTCAGCACATTACTCATCAGCTTACTTTTTAAATTACTTGTGATACAAAAATTATTAAATACGAAATATTAAATTAATTTTTAATATGACTAATGATTCATTTTAAAATAGTATTATAACACGTCAATAATCAATTTAACTTTCAAAAAGTAATATTGAATTTAATTTCACAATTTACTTTATTAATATAAAAATTATGAATTTTCAAATAAAAATTCCAGGCATTGACAGTTAAACTTCTGTTTCTTATTCATTGAATCATTTTTACTATACATATACAATGAATGAAACAATGTAAAGATAACCTCATGCACCTTCTGCCGAAATGAGTTCTTATATTTTTTACTGAATTTTATATTTAATTTATTTAAGAATTTTTGTGACATTTCGATTAAAATCTTCCGAGTCTATTGCATTTGTTTTTGAGATACATAAATATAGTTGTGATAAAATTCTTGATTAGATTGGAATATTTTTGCCATAAACAAAACAAGAAATATTAAATATTAAAAAGTTCAAAGTTTGGCAATGTTTCAGTCAGAAAATCGTTTATCCCAATGATTTTTATTCTGTAACTTTTCGCTTGCATTTTTTGATAAGAACTTGACATTTTCAGAAAAGTCAGTTACTGAACTTATCTTAAAAGTGACATAAAACAGGCAGATGTTTTGAAACTTACATAATAGCAATTTTCGAGGTAAATATTTGATTCGCCAAATTATACGGCGGTATAAAAATAGCAGTCATTGAATTTCAACTAAAGGTGTTTTATAATATGTTGTGAATTTGATACCAGTATAAATTGCTTAACATAAAAATTAAAAAAAATGACTTTAAATCTTAATCTCAAAAATATTTGAATGCAAGTAACAATCAATCCGCAAACACAAAAATCCAAGTCGAAATTAAGAATGGGTTTTCCTTCTTTGTTTCCAGCATCGTGTCAATGCAGTTATTCATAAAAATTGAAATTAATTAAATTAATAAAATTCAAGGCATAAATAAAGAAATAAAAGACAAGAATTCCCTGTTGCTTAAATGACAAAAATAACTATATGAAATGATTTCGACAAAGTATAATTTCTAAAGAGATTTATGCTATCGGTAAAATCAAAACGGAGTAAATATAAAAAATAAATTTAATAAATATAATACAAATAATAAAAAAGAAAATTTTTAATATTGTCGTAAGCAAAGCATTAGTCTTAAGATTTAAAAGATATTCTTTACAAGTATTGTAATCATTAATTTAAAATTTTATTAATTAATGAAATTTTTTAAAATTTAAATTTGGTCTTTACATAAAAAATCATTTTATTAGCGAAATGGAATTCGACGGTATTCTCAGACATTCGATGATGAACTTCGCCTTGTTTACTGCCACTCGAAGAATACGATTTGAAGGCAGGCAGCGAATTCGTCGACAAGTAGGATTTCGGCACAGATGCCGTATAATCAAGGACGCAAGTTCTGAGTTTGATTTTTTTGGCGGATATTCTTATGTATCTGGGAATCTGGTTTTTATTACGTCATAGATATGGTGACCTATAAGAATTAAGCAGAAAATTCTAGTTTGGCAACCCTAGTATTTACGTCATCGCAAACGTTACAATATGTCACCTTGGTAACATTACTTCATCATTCAAAAAAAAAATTGGCATCTTGGATTATAAGAGCATCTGTGCCCGGATTTAAGACGCCATCTCAATACGATGTCGTAATTAATTGTGTGACGTAGATGAATCGTTATCTGACATCATGGATATTTTAAACCAATGAGAATTGTAACAAGTGGCGTAACCTTGATCTAAACCAAAACGAAAGCAACGACCACTTTATAGTTAATAACTCATTTCAAAATATAAACAAGAAAAATTTCCAGCTTCGTACCACATAAAGTAACCCATAGCATCTTCTCTATAAAGCATCTAGACTAAGCCAACTTTAGCTCTTTTTTCTGCAGAAAGAATCTATATACACTTCTGGCTACATAAAATGAGGAACCCTAATAATGGCCAGAGATATCATTGCAAAATTTGTTTGGCAGATAACAAGTACAAAGATCAAATGATTGAAATTATAAAAGTTCTGTAGAAGCGCAATAATCGCTCTTCCCACATTTTAACTTATTAATGAGTGACATCTAATTTCGGGTTACATACGCTGTGCAGGCAAGTCTCGGATTGTGCCTCGGTTTGGTATACTCGCCACATCACCAAGTGCCCCGTCATTTTGCATCACGGTCAGGTGACGAGGTCACACCTGAGCTGACACCCTCCTCATCCAAGCCAGACGAGTGGAAGGATTTTGGACGTCACGTGGACACGTCCCACACCCAACTCAAGCAACCCAGTGAGGGTGAGTACGTGGTCACCTTCCCAATCACTGCCAGCGGCAAATGATGCTTCACTTTGCTGAAGCGGCGTGTTAACAGGAAGCGGAGAGAAGCTACTGAGCCACTGAAACTCAATTTCGGGTTGCAGAATAAATTTTGAAAAGAGCAATGTAATGAGTAAACTTTGCAAACAGACTAATTTTGTTCTTCTGAATCCTCAGTGAAAGCTATGTCCTCCGGAAAACGCATCGTAAATAAATTGTATCCAATGAAATGGCCGTCAAATCAGTTATGATTTACCTAAGGCTCGTTTCAACACTTGATACCGTGGATTCAATGTTGATTTTAGCTGATTAGAATACGGCTTCCAAGAATACTGAAAATATTTACGGAAACAATCCAAGAGGAATATAATAATATTAACAATATGGCCATATGAAAAAGCTCAGCTTCATAGAAAATTCTGGGACTACTATATGAAAATTGAACTACAGTTATGATCACAAGAATGGATTTTCTTATCAGTTAAAAGCAAAACATCACATGTTGTTGTTGTCTTATGCAAGCTAGGCTGGCATTATGGGGTGCGCTGCTCCACTTTCCCCAACTGAACCCTATTTTGGTGTGGATTTCGACTTCTTCAGTACACACATGCCATCGATACCCGTTTATAGGGTAGGCAACCATTCACAGCTCATTCATACAAGGAAAGGATAAAGACAAGATAGACAGATAGAGAAAGTACATCCATGCCCGAATTGGGATTCGAACCCAGGACCTCCCTATCAGCAGTCAGCCACTCTGCCCACAATACAGGGTGGGTGGCAAAACATAGCATAAAATGTAGTATTTATACACAAAAAATAACTGTCAAAATCGCTATTGTAAAAAGCGAGCATCGTCTATTTTAAGTAAATTAATTTTGCATAATTTTCATTTTTCTCAATTTTCCATTCTAATTTTATTTAATTTAGTTATAAATATTTCGTTTCGCTTCTATTTTCTTCGAATAAAATCAGTCTTATGAGTTCATGGGATCAACATAAAATAAAAGAATTTATCAACATTGAGTAAGACAAATGATAAATTTTGGTTATTCGTTTTTTCATAGGTTGATTTTGCCCATTTCTGAAATAAATGAATATACGTCTTGATGCATACAAATAATAACTTTATAGGATCTTCATTTAAACATTGAAAATAAGACTTTAAATTATACAGTTATTGATTTTCAAAGAAATATGTTACAACGTAAAACTAAATAAGATGAGAATTTTTATTTAAATTGTCTTTCATGACCACATTTGATGATAAACTTTTCACAAAAAGTACGTTTTCAAAAATGCTTGGTATTACAAGAAGAAAGAATAAACTGTTTTTCATAACTAGTAAAACTGAAAATTAATATCACGCATATTTTTATCATCTTATTGAATAACAAACAATATATTAAAATTTCAGACAATCAGAGAATAGTAACTGTCCAAATCCTTTACAAACTTAATATAATTTTCGACACATTTTTTGAAATTTTTACTTAAAATACATGGGAATCGAACCGAAAATTTTCAATAATAATAATAAATAAATAAATAAATATAAATTTTGTAACAAAGTCTCATAATTATTTTTAAGGCCACTGCGAACAACGCCTGACGCTATTTGCAGCATCATTCCAGGGAATTTTCTTGTTTTCAGACAACTTCGTTCAAAATAGAAGACTACTTGTTTCCACCGCTCTATTAACCCAATAAAGTTCTCATTCCTTTGGCGCAACACGTGAGAACGGCGTTCCATTTACGGTAAGCTGCGAATGAATATCAACTGCAAGCGAGATTGAAAACAAAATCGTTTGCTTTCGTTAACTGCCAACCGCAGCGACTTTTAAAGAATGTTTTAAAAATGCTAATTCCATGGAAATAGTGATACATTTAAGAGGAATTTATTCTAATTGTGGGAGTAATTTGGAACCTGTGTGTGACAAATACCGCAACTAGTTAAAAACAGATATCGGAAAAACTAACACCTGTTTTTCAATTTTTTTTTTTTTTGTATTGTTCCACATAATCCGAAGTTGGACCTACAATTAAAATAAGTGAAATAATAGAAGTCAGTAATAGTGGGCTGTGTACAAAAAATGTATATCGTTTCTAAAATAACATTCAGATAGCGTCCCACACGTCGGAAAAAGTGTCCCATTTGTTAAAAAATATTTCATGTCTCGACACGAAAAATCCAACTTCTCGCCTCCCATGACTTCCATACATTGTTGGCCTTCGTTTCTGGAGAGCATTAAATGCTTTCCACAGACAAAGGAGCGTATCTTTAAAAGCGATTAATTACTAATTATGTATAATTATTCAGAATCACCACTAAACTCGCGCGATAAATGTGATAAATTAGAATATTTATCTATTTTACCGGTAAATATGTATAATCCCCAACTCATAAAGAGGAATGTAATAAATTCCGATTATTTTGTCGAAGAATGATAGTTTAATTTAGAAAAATAAATATTTAAAAATAATATTAAACATTTCATTGTTAAGAATTTGAATTATATCATAATGACTTGAATAAACCTCATAATAATTTTTCAACTCAAAAATTCAAATAACAATGGCCCTTTTGTATGTTCATGTCAGTAGATATTTTAAGATAATAACATTAGGTAATCACATCATTTATAGATTGGCGTAAAATGAATTGAAAACTACAAAATTATTAAAATTAAAATGAAGATTAGCTTGTTATTTCAGTATCAGTATTTTATTTTTTTATTTATCTAAAAACAAAACAGAACTTAAAATTAAATATTAACTGGTACTTATAGAACTTTTTATGTCTTAATAATTGATCTGGATAAAGTATAAAATTTAGATTATTAGAACTTACATATTATGAATTTTGAATATGCATTTACATATTATATATTTTGAATAGATTAGGTTTACTTGCTTAATCAATATTATAATTTTTCATAGACATTTAATTGACAAGTTATCCAGTAAAAAAAAATATATATTTTAACCCCTAAACTGTGACATCTATTTCAGAAAAATTGACCAAAAATGAAAAATTTTTTTGACTGTTTAATTTTATTCTTTATATTATTGTTAGAAAATACTTTTTTATTACAAAAATAAAGTTTTAAAAACAATAACTACTATATTTATAATTTTTATGTACACATAAAACATTAATTACACATACATGTTATTCATATTGAGCAAATTAAACGAAATTTTGAAGCTAAAAATAACTAGTATAATATAAAAACACAACAATATGATATTCAATACATAAATTTTAAAAATCTTTTACGGTATGGTGTACCCTAAAACAAGGTACTGTTCAAAAGCCTATATATTGCGATGTTTACAATATAAACTCTTGTCTCATGCCTTATTCTCTTCCCTTGTTCATCGGTTTTACGACAGCATATAAAACACTGCCTGGTTGGAGTAGATTTTTCCCCATTGATGGGATGTGTTCTGGAAAGTGTCGACCTGTGAGGCGTAGTAAAGATGGTAAAGATGAAGATGTAGGCCGACCCACCCTAAGGTATACGGCTAGAGTCGTCTGCAGTAATCCATGAGAGAAACAGGCAAGGCAAGAGATTTTTAATTTTCTCAATCGCCCATTGGGCAAAGTATATCAATCTCTAAACGTCTATTGAGTCTGGCTTAACTGGAAGATCTATTTTCTTTCTTTTTTATTATTTTTAATTTATTAAACATTAATAGAAGGTTACAAATTAGATGGCTACAAACTATATACAAATGGAATTAAACGAAATTGTAGGTTACAAAGATTAGTAGTTATTTACATTTTTACAATTTGTTTGTATCATTGGTTAGTGTGGAGGCGTTGGTATTTGTTTGGCTTTGTCTTCTTCTTCAGTTTCCTGTTGGAGTTGGAGCTGAAGTTCTTGGAGCAAAATTTCCCTAATTCCTTGTCGGAAGTTGGGATATTTTAATAGACTCTGTAACTCCATTGCGCTGTATTTGCTTGGGTAGTGTTGTTGTCTAATGCCGGTATACTTCTGACAGCTATAGATGAGATGTTCTGGATCTTGGGGATCTCTATCGCGAGGACAGGTGTCTGTTTTGTTGTGGAATCTCTTTCTATGTGTGCCGAATGTCCCATGTCCCGTAAGTATCTGGTTAATGAAGAAGTCTGAGCATAATCTCTTTTTGGAGACTTTGTTTAATATTTGGTAGAAGCGTCTTGTCTTAGGCGAGTTGTCCCAGAGTTCCTGCCATTTTTCCATTTCCCATTCGTTGGTGAGTGTTTTAAATTGTTGGCGGCTGAGTTTGACCGTTCTGTTAATGGTTTCAAAATCTGCGGCTTCTTTTGCGGCTTTATCTGCTTCTTCATTATGTTTGATACCTACATGGGCTTTGACCCAGTGTAAATGAAAGCTATTCGGATTCTCGTTAACAATGGTGTTAATTTCTTTTAATGTTTGGGTGGAAAGATTGAATCCCTCTAGTGCCATAAGGACTGATCTTGAGTCCGAGTGAATGTGGCATTTTGAAATTTCTTTGTCAATAATATACTCCATGGTTTCGAGTATAGCCATTGCTTCGGCTTCAAATACAGAGGCTTCGCAGTTTAATTTGAGTTGGATTTTCTTGATCAACTCATTCTCTTTATAGATCACTGAAGCACATCCTACGTTGTTGTTGATCTTGGACCCATCGGTATAGACGTAAAATTGTGAGTGGTTGGCGTCGCTATCCCAGCTAATGTTGCATGTGTTCCTTGGCTCAATTGTCGGTAGTTCTTGTGTCCACGCATTGTCCCTGTTCCAAACTTTGCTATTTAAACGCACGCTATCTTCTGTATTCCATAGCTGATGTCTCATTTTAGTCGTGGCCACCTTTAGGTGAATGGAGACGCATCCTGCTAGGACGCAAAGTGCATCAGTGGATGTGGTCCGAACTTTTTTGTTATCTTGATTAATGCTGTTCTCTGTATCTGATTGAGTTTCTGATTAATTCTGGCATTGTCTTTACATCAAGCAGGGCCCCCATATAGGATAATGCTTTCTATAACCATTTGTATATACTTAAGTACTGGTGGCTTCAGTCCCCAGGTTACTCTCGCGATTCTTGTAATTTTGTTTTGTATGTTGCTAACTTTGTTTTTAATGTCGTTCAGATGGGAAATCCAAGTAAGTCTGCTATCGAAGATGATTCCAAGATATTTGATTTTCATTAGTGTATTCGATGCTGTTGCCTTCGATTCGGATCGGAGGTCTTCTTGTGATCTCTTTGTTGATCGTGAAAATAGTGCATTTGCATTTGTTGAGGCTTAACTTGAGCCCGAAACTTTTAATGCAATTGGAGATTTGTTCCATGGGTTGTATGGCAATTTCTGTGAATTTGTAATAAGACTTGTTTCTTAGCAGTATAGCTACGTCGTCGGCAAAAGCTTGACAATGTGCGTCCTGTCCAAAGTCTTGAATCAGTAACTCATTTATGATAATAAGCCACAGAAATGGTCCAAGACTTGGACCCTGTGGCACTCCAATGTTGTATTGGGTCTTAGCACCATTGTAGTTTAGGTAGAATCTATCTGCTAGAAACGAATTAACTACTTGGTATAAACTGTCTGGGAGCTTGTGTGTTTGGAGTAAATTCGTGACATCGTTCCAGCGTGCGCTATTGAAAGCGTTTTTAATATCTAAGGAGATTAGGCAGGTGAATTCTTTGTTCTTTTTATGTGAGTTGATTCTATTTATGATCTCTAATAATGCGTCGCAGGTGGATTTTCCTCTTGTGAATCCGAACTGTTTATTGCTGAGTAGTCTATTTGTTTGGTAAAAGTATTGGAGCCTTCTCATAAGTAGTTTGTCTAAGATTTTTTCCCAAACCGGAAGGAGGCAGATCGGTCAGTAAGATTAGCAAAGTGAGGGGTCTTTTCTTTCTTTTGGGATCAGTACGACCTTAGCGATTTTCCAGTACTGTGGGAAAATATTATTACTTACGCACTTATTGAAAATGTCGACGAACCACTCCTTGTTACTTTTGAATAGGGCCTCATAGATGTGAGGCGCAGTAAGCTTACATTAGGACGCAATGGTCCTGGAAGTTGAACATTTGGTTTATTTAGTTCAACAATTGATTTTCTGAAGTTCATATTTTTCGCACCTCCCGCTGAAGTATGCAAAATAAAGGAGTTATTTATAAAACGATTAGTGAAGGCGATGGAAAAAAATTTTCTAGTAATATTTTTTACCTCCTTTTCTAGCAACCGGGAAGTCTGTAAGATGTTGATCGACTTTAATATCACCTCCCATAGTGTTGTTGTAGTCATGGACTACCTTCAGAACCAAAGTTGGAATTGCTAAAAAACTAGGACCACTTGTGTCATTTAATAGGAAAATAGTGAATTAAATATCCTAAAGTAGAAACGAACTCAGCTCGGACTTCATAAAATAGAAACGTTAATTTTTCTTCTGCCCGAACTGAGTTCGGCCATCACAAATACTGCATGCAGTAATTGCCCGAACTGAATTCGGACGACACTGGCAAGGGGTTAAAAATATTATCAGAAAAATGTAAGATATTTTCGTCCTTTGCACATGCACAAGATTTGTAACACAAAATAATGATGGGACACTATAAACCTTGAGCAAGACGGACAGCTTTTTAAAAAATCACGGCAGTTAGAAACAATGAAAAGAGCACACAATTTTTATCAGTATGTAAATATTTTAATATAGAAACATAAAAGTAAGCAGATTTTCGCTTATCGCAAGCAGCTCCTCCAGCTGTGGGTGGTTGCGGCTTCTCTGTACCCAGTTGGCTTCTACCAATTCAGCTGTGTGTGGGTGTTTTCATGCCCTTCTCTGCTCGTTCGTCACTAACAATTCCTTTCTTCTTTTCCACATTTGAATATTTCCAAGCTAAGCGGTTTATTTTTCTATGAGACAATAATCATTACGTTTAAAATATATTTTCCCAAATAAAATTAAAATTTCAATCAAAATTAAATTGAAAATTTTACTGGGAAATTTCGTTTGCCTTAACTATTATAGAGCGTCTCTCTCCAAGCGGCGCCAGGATATGATAGATTCCTCTCACTGCCAGCCTACACATGTCGTTCCAAAGCAGTTGTTGTTGTTGCCAGCCAGGTTGACAATATGGGGTGCGCTGCTTCACTTTTCCAACTGAACCCTATTTTGGTGTGGAGTCCGACTTCCTCAGTACACACATGCCATAGGGACCCGTTTATAGGGTAGGCACTATTTATTCACACCTCATTCATACAAGGAAGGACAAAGACAGGATAGACAGAGAGAGAAAATACATCCATGCCCGAACCGGGATTCGAACGCAGGACCACCTATCCGCAGTCAGGCACGCTGACCACTACACAGGGTAGGGGGCTCCAAAGCAGTTATAATCGATTTCAAAGTGACTGAAAGCAGCTCCTACCAGTTCAAAGAGCTTTCTAGCTTTCATTCTCATACTTTAACGATCACACAGTTATTAAGATTAGAAATGTGACAGTCAATCAATATTAATTTTTCAAAATGAACATAATTTTTGCCTCTCATAGTAAAATTTTTTCTATGATAAGAAAATAATTTCCATATTATAAAACAAAATGTAAAATTACCAAGAAGTGGTATTTAAAAATCTGATTTTACAAATTCAGAAGTGATTTTGCAAACAGGGAAACACGTAAAATAACTCATTTCTCCTCTAGATAATATTTTAAATATTTTATCGGAGCTTTATTATTTATACACAAAATATTGACAGTAAAAAATCGATCAAAAAAATCACTTGTTACACATTTCGATTATGGGTCCTCTTGACTGAGACATGATTCTCCAGCAAATGACACAGCCTGAGACCCGCAAGTAGGATTTCACGGGTGAACCACAAATATATACACATGAAAATGACAAGTGTTCCAATATTTGCTTTAAAACCAACCCTGAGTGTGATTTATTAAAGCACACTTTTTTTTTGATGATAAAAACTAGAATATGTCCTTGAATAAAATTGTTGCGGTTAATTTGAGGTATCCATTAATTCTAGTTTCTCTCTTGTGAACTTGTATCTCTGTTATGTTATTCATTTAACATTTATAAGTTTTCCAGGAAATTTAATTTTACATTCAAATTCCATTAATTTAGAATTTGATTTTACAACTGTCCTTTTATCAATTTGGTATAATCTCAGTAAGACAAATCGATCTTTGTTGTTGTTGTTTTCCTATGACACTTGGACAAGCTAAGCTCGCTTTTGCCTTTGGCAGTGCGAATTAAGTCAATAGGGAGCATCTTTCGTTTGGATCAGAGCACTACGAAGGTGAAAGTACGACTTTGCTCTATTTAAGGTGCCTCGTTATTTTGAACCACGGTCAGGTGACGAGGCCACACCTGAGCTGGCACCCTCCTCTCCACATCCACGCCACACCAGCGGAAGGACTTTGGACGTCCCCAACCCACGGAGCTCCAGCAACCCAGTGAAGGAGAGTACACCGTGGTCACCCTCCCAACCACTGCCCGCGGCCAATGATGCTTCACTTCGCTGAGCTTACGGGAAGCGGCGTGAAGCTACTGAGCCTCTGGAGCTCCTCGATCTTTGTGTTATATTTTATTACAATGCTTGTCTGTGATTTCAAGTTAACCCTGCATCAAATCTTCTGTTTACTCCAGGATTTAGCTGAACATCTATATTCCCATATTTTGTTGGCAATTTCATAGCAGATAAATTGGAAGGCATATATTTCAGTTATTATCAAATATTTCTAGGCATTATCAAGGTTCCAATTATCCGAATCGCTTTCAGTATTTCAGAAAAATTAGTTAGATTGAAGAAGAGAAGGAAAATGAGAGAAAATCCCAAGGTGTTCAAAAGTTAGTGCTGAAGACATAGGAGAAAATATTATGAGTGAGACCCTAGGTTTCCAATTGAAAATGGTGGTAAACTTATTTAAAGTGTGGATTAAGAAGAGATGACCTTATAATGTCCAAGTTGAAGATGGGGAAACATTTTCCGGCTGCTTTGAAACTGTTTTGCAGAGCATCAGCCCGAGAGCAACTTGTCTCTGTCTAGCGGAAGAGTGCCTGCGAATGTATGAAGGCAGTGAAACAGCTCGTACTGAATCTTATTTACAGCACTATACATGCATACTGTATTAGTGTGCAGAACTTGTAAAGACCTGAACATGTAAAAGTCTTGCATTTTCATTTGACTGATTAAAATTCGATATATAAGTATGTAATTTTTTCTCCCATTTATAGCGTACAATAATTAAAATTCGATATAAAAGTATTTAATTTTTCTCCCATTTATAACGTACAATAATTAAAATTCGATATAAAAGTATTTAATTTTTCTCCCATTTATAGCGTACAATAATTAATTAAAATAGTATTTTCTTTTTAAAAAAGCAAATTCTGACCATCCGAATGGGTCCCAGTCCAAATTGATTGGAATACTTGGAGTTCTACTGTAATTACAAAAATCAAAAGAATGATTATTTCATAAATGTAGTCTTTTTTATCTTTTAAGAAAAGAAATTGGGATATTCTTCATTCTATATGAGAGCTCTTATCTTATTGCATCTCACAGAGAAGTTATCTCTCCCAGCAAAAGCACTCTGTTATCTTGCTGAATCGCCCAATTATCTCTGGTCGTCAGAGAAGGTATCTCGAATGCTGTTAGTTTCAGAATGATTTCCGAGATAATTCTGTTGAATACTTAAAAAAATGCTGATTAAAAAACTTTCGGTTAGCGTTTTAAAAGAAATTAATGCGCTAGATTGTGCGAGAATTAATTTCTCTCAAACATACTATTCCGTAGAAGAAAAAATTTCAAAATAAAACTATTTTTAGTGTCCTGTGATTAAGAAATTATGTTTTTTGTTAACTTCTTACATTATATAAAAAATAGAATATTTTGAAGTATTGATTTTGAAATATTGTTTAAAATCATGAAATAGAAAAATCTGCATTTCTTACAACTCCTTAACAATTTATTAATTCGCATTTTTAACATTGACTTTTGCTTCTAACATTCTTCAAAACCTAATATGATATTCATAGTTCACATTAGCCTTACATTTATATGAAAGATGCATAATAAACACTTTATGCCATGTTTTTTATCTTATGAGTTTTTGAAATATAATAACAAATAAACTCTATAATATTAATCTAATCATTACCATTTTCAATAAGATAATTTTAATACGAAAAATAAAGCTCATTCATGAAAGATATTTTAACAGCTTAAGACATTAATATAGAATTAATGCTGCGGAAATAAGTTTAAAAAAATTCGTTCTTATATTAGTTAATTTATGCTTACAAAAATTTATGCTATGAATATCTGCTACTTTACTCACAATTAATTATAATTATTTCAGTATTCCAACAAAAATTAGCTAGATATTTTTATTTCACTATAATTGAATGAAAAAACAAATTTGATAAAAGTATACTTTTTTAAAATCCTTTCATTAAATTTTAGTATTTCTAATCGTTTGTATTTCAAAACAAAAAATCATATAAAAGAGACAAAAATGAGTGTGTGAAAAATGTTAAAGTAATAAAATATTCTATATTTTATTATTAGAATACTTTAGTTAACAATACAGCATTAAAACTTCTAAGTTTCCTATTTTTTATTGTTTTTCTGAAAGGCAAATAGTTTGATATCGTCTTCAAATTTTGGCTTGTTGGTAATAGTTCCTTCGTTTTTATCGTTTTCGGGCATAAAATGGTATCAGTTCTTTAATGGCCTGAAGAAATTGGAGCCTCTTTTCAATTTCCCACTCTCTTTCTGTTTGACGATACACAAAGCCCCTTGATTATTATCAAATGGAAAGAAGCCCGAGTAAACCAATAATAATGAAGTTCTCGTTTGTAATTATGTGTGTATGAAGTTCTCAATTATAGTACAATTTCGGCTGGCAGCGCCGGAGTTCACGAGGTCCGTAGGACCACGCACTCAACTGAAGCTGGAAATGAGCTATAGCTGTGACTGACTGACATATTATTGGTTAGTTACTTGAGTGGGAGGAGCTTAGTAAAAATTTAAGTTGTTTGAGAGTCTTGAATTAAAGTATTAATTTTAAATAAAATGATAGAAAGTTTAATAAAATATATTGATTTAATTAGGTAATAGTAATAGAAAAATTATTACATTAATTAGAAATATTTACGTAAGTTAAATTATATTATTCTATGTCTTGAAAATTAATGATCGATTGGCTGAGTGGTTAGCGTTCCTGACTCCTGAGCTGTTAGTCCCTGGTTTGAATCCCGGTACGGGTATGGATGTTTCTTTCCTTCTGTGTTTCTCTGTCCTTTCTTCAGTGTTGTTGTATAAATGTGGCCCGCCCTATAAACGGGTTTATGGTGGTATGGCGCGGGTAACGCTACTCGCCTCCGTGACTTGGTTCACAGGTGCCCGCTGGGTAACGACACATGAGTAGCAGTCTCTGGCCTTGTTGTGGCATAAGGTTAATCACCCAAGTGTGCACGCCGTTGGAAAAAAAATGTCTCGAAAATATTGAGTCAGTTTAAATTGTTTGTCCATAGGGGACTTAATTTCTTTGAGTTCTTATATTAGCTTTTTCTCACACATTGGAATTCTTTTAAAAATAGCTTTAATTTCATTAATTAAATAGATAATTTATGAAAAATCTCCACAGGTAATTCTGAAGTAGCCAACAGAAGAGTTTGTTCTGTATCTTGAGTGGGGGTGGGGGAGGTAGCTCTCGCGTACGAGAATCCAGGTCTCACTATATTAGTTTTTGCTTGGTTTTTTTATTTCCGTATTAGTTTTTATATGATTTTGGCTGACTTTGGTTTCTTTCAATTATATAGTGTGTAACTCAAGCCTTCACCTTCCGTATAAAAACACATATTTGCAAAAAAAAGGAAAAATATGAAATAATTTATATCGCATGATTGTAAAAAACATTGATAAATTTAATAAAAATATTTTTGTAAATATAGTATATAATTTGGGACCTCGACTACCGGTGTAGACACAGAACCGCGTTTTCCAGCTTAGAGTGACCTATATGTTTCAGCCCAAACGTGGCCGAGCTGGCAGCCGAATGGTTAGCGCTCTTGCCTTCGTTCGTGGGTTCGAATCCCACCTTGGGCATGGATGTTTTTAGTGGTTCGGAATCCACTTTAAACCGTAGGTCCCGGTCTAATAAGCCCTTGTGAGCAAAAAATGACCGTTGAAAGACAAACCAGCCCAAATAGGGCTGATGTTGCCATAGCCACTCAACCTCTACAAAATATTCCATTTATGTTTAATTCCTCGGTAGGATACAACTACTTATTTAACATAAAATTGTTGCATTTTCCCACCGTTGTGGCATGGACTTAGTCGTGAACAGTTGCATATTTTAATCCTCTGAGACTTATTCTGAGACTCAAACAGATGACTAGTTTCTTATAAGAATATGCAAGGCCTATTCCCTGCCAGGAGGATGTTTTGCAGACAAGGAGGATGCAAAGGGAGCTGATAGAATAACATCTATCTTTCACTGTTCAGTTTTAATTTGGATAGAACTCCATTCTGAACAGCTCGGTCCTTTCACCAGACCTTTGTGAGATCTGTGTACCCATAAATAAGAGTTAAACGAATGAACTTACAGACAAGTTTATAGTAGGAAAATGAAAATTATTAAAATTTTTATCTGTTTCATCAATGAATTATTTGTACAAATTATACGATAATGGAACTAAAATATGTTACCGAACGGAATATATTGAATATTAGTTATTTGTAATGATCAATTTATTTCAGAAACTTCCTGCTTACCTGTTACTTCTACAATTGCCAAATAATTTCACAATTTTTAAACTTTGTTATAAAAAAATGCACATTTAAGAGTTGTCTTAGTCAATCTGATAAGAAGATATATCAAATTACTTTTTTGTTCCATTCAAATAAATTTTGGTAAAAACGAATTAATATTTATTTTCCAGACGAAAATAAAAGACGACTATCATGAGATTAGTCACTTCCTTTACGACTGTCATAAATTATTTTTCGGTTCTGGCTGACAATCCCATTGCTCATGAAATGAGCGGGCGTTTTCCGTCCTTGGAAATTCGGAGCTGTGGGCAGCACATGTCAGAAAGGATCGTCTGCGAGTTTAAACTTATCGCCTGTTAACTTAATCGCTCCAAGTGTATGCTGAGTGCGGCATTTTATGTTTAAAAAAAAACGAAAGTTTTGGAGAGGTAGGTTTTGATAAGAATCTTTATTTAAAATTATTTTTCTAATGATACGTAGTGGGGCAGCTCAGTTCGTTATTAGACAGCAGCTAGTGAGCAACAGGTTTCGATTTCCATGTATCTATCTCAACGATAGAGTACAATACCCTGGCAGAATACTTTGTGTACCAGAGTTCTGGCATTATTATGGCACTCATCAGGACATTCCGGTATACTTTGGAAAAAAAATTATGAAAAATCTATTCTTAAAAATTGTAGATTTAGATTTTTCCCAGCACATCAAAATTGCTTTGAATAAGAAAACATCGGGTGAGAGTTACATATGTTATTATACATGTTTGCCTGAGTGCGGTGAAAATACATAAGTATTTTATTTCAGTATAAAATGTGCGTAAATATTAAAAAAATCAGTAAAATATGAAAACAATTTACACAAGTTCAAAAATAGTAAACACACACACACACGGCATACATATCTTGGAAGTTACTTCAATTTGTTATTCCTTATAAGAGAAAGTGTAAATTTAGAATAATAGATATGAAATTCCTCTGGTTATTCTTTAAAACTTATAACCACCTTTGGCACGCATAATGTTTAATTTTCGTACGGTTGACTGAATTCAGTAAGATTTATTTACTTGTGCTATGAAGACGATTTGGTATTGCAGTGTGCCATTCTTATTCATGAAGTAACCAAAATGGATAGCTTTCGCATATTGTGACTTCCAATAGGAAATATTGGCCACGTAGCTGAAAAATTGCCAAGTATAAGTCATTCAACAATAAATCGAATAAGCTGTGGCACACCTGGAAATTAATTTTAAGTATGAATTTTTTCAAGTCATGATTTTCATTTCACCCAACACATTTCTCATAAGTGGCGTATTGGGAAAACCGAAAACATGTTCACTGCAATGGGCAAAAAGTAGATTTTTTCAAAAACACAAACAATTACCCAGTAGAAATATAGGAGAAAGGGGATCAGAGATTTCTTAGAGTATTATTTCTCTATATTTTTGGCTGTGACGCATATAAATCAATTTTAAAACTGAGAAAATAATTCTGCGCCTCCATCCTTAAAGCGAGCTGAATTCTATCGTGGCATAAGCCATTTTACAGTGAGCACAAATCAGATTATATATTTTGGTTTAAATTTATTACAAATGTTTTAATTCAAATTTCGATACAAAATAACAGATGTCTTCGGAAAATCAGAGATAACTCGGTTTAAGATTCGTTTTATTTATCTAGATTCGACAGCTGTTTACCTATTGGGAAACCTGGAACTTCAGTCGATTCCACTCATCACAACAGAGAGTTCTTTCGTGCAATCTCCGAACTATGCGGCTTGCGAAGTAATATCTGAAACCGTGGGCATCGCACTCCTATTCATGGGTACGCAGTATCAAGATCGCTACAAATCTGAGTTCCTTTTAACTGTGATTACCATAAAATGGCCATACGTTTATAAATTCACCAGAAAGTGTACTGTGATCTCCTTCCCCGAAAAATTGCAATCGTCGTCCTGTGGGCCAATCGAACCTAAAAAATTTTGGAAAATTTTTTGCACACCTCCGCTAGGTTATTTTTCTTTTTCGTGAAGTTACATCAAAACAAAAATTGTTCTCAGGGAAAAATGCCAGAGAAGCTTCGATGCGCTCAGTCTTCAAAGTCTCTCCTTATTCAACACTTTCTATACATTTTGCTTAACGGTATGTAGTTCATTTCTATGAGACTTTTGTTGTACATGTGAATCGACCTATCTTGTCAGATTGCAAAAAATCTCGCTCACAGGCAGCAGCAAAAACCATATTTTTAATAACGGTTCTGACTTATTTACAGCTGCGTGGTGACACTTTGAGTTGACTGCTTCGTGTCTCACAATTTATTCTGAGCAAATACACCGAAACATGAATTTTAAGTAAGAATGAATGAATTTCAGAACAAGGAATCAACCATCTTGAATTCAATGCCTTTATCATTTGAGTGGAAGAATCCAGGTTCGATCCCAGTCACGGTTGAATCTAACGATATAGAGGATTCGTTTTGATTTTATAAATGGATATAAGCCAGGACAGTGCATGGGATTCCTTCGGAATTTTTTGTTTTCCCTTCAAGAGTACAATTCAATATTTAGAAAAGAAATGGAATACGAGAAGCTTCTATAAGAAACTCCAGTTAAGAGAGGTCTTGTACATTGAGGAATGTACAAGATCTAGATTCTAGATTTGATTCGGAATATACTAAAAGAAAGATTAAAGGTGGCTGTAGAATAAAAATTGAAATTTTTCGACTGGGAAAGTCCAAAATCTGTTTCTCGAGTGGGCTTGGAATGCACGAACTGAAAATTGAAACACGTGCCTTATTAGTAAATCATTGTCCATATTTCTAATTCTCAAGGGAATTTGATAGTCTAAAGGAATTATTGAAATGTAGTTCTTTCTATAATTTTTTAAAACACTGTTCAGCTTAAGTTGCATTGAATGATAAATTGATTCAGAATTTTAAAGGTGGACAAAAATCGCGTTCACTCTGCTGTTCTGTACTTGTTACATTATGTAACATTGCACCCAGTTAATGCAATGTTGTGTGCAAATTTCGATAGAATCTGCTATCGAGGGAATAAAAAATTGCAAAATTAAATAAAAAAATAAAGATTTGTATTTTATTTTTTTGTGACGTGTCTGTATTTCTTTTAAAGCAAAAGAAAATTAAAAAAACATTACGAAATCCACGCCTTTACATAGTATTCGCATTTTTGTCTGCAGTCAGTCTATGAGAAAGCCTGATCTGAATGAGGCCGCATCACTGGATCTTTCAGAAAATACTTTCAAAGTTGCGGTTTATGGGAAAACAAAACAATGATTGAATGATCGCCTTTTAATATATTCCCACATTTTTGATAACGGAAAGACCTGGAGACGTCCATTTCCGGTGTTATAGAGGTACACAGAAAGGCTGTTCCTGACCCCCCTGACCTGATCTATTGAACGCCCTTGAAACGTTTCTGACCTCCTCAGACATAAGGCTTCCCGCCAACAATGCGCTCCTCATCTGTTGCGCTGCTCGCACCGTCCAAGCTGCTGTAAAATCGCGTTCCTCCGGAAGAAGTATTTTTTACAGTCTTCTTCCCTCTCCGGATTTCCGCTCGGGGTCATCTTTGATATTCGCTAAGAATTCTGTCGCAGCTGATCAAAGCAATAGTACGAGGGCCCTCTAAAAAAGATCGGTTTTAAAAAAATCATCGTTCCATTACAGGGAAATTATAAAGGGCATTTCATTTTCCTATTTCTCATTTTTTATGTTTTAAAACAAAAGTTAAGTTTTAGTAGGCGCATAATATGTGCTCTAAATAAATGAAATACTTTGTTTGATAGAGGTAACTGCAAAACTTAGACTCAATTTTACAGTGTCTGGAGTTCGCAAGTGGATTGAT
The DNA here is from genome assembly GCA_037975125.1 of Latrodectus hesperus. Taxonomy (NCBI): domain Eukaryota; kingdom Metazoa; phylum Arthropoda; class Arachnida; order Araneae; family Theridiidae; genus Latrodectus; species Latrodectus hesperus. The sequence continues at coordinate 134,226,720 of CM075850.1, read as the reverse complement.
ACCTTTTTTGTTTTTATGCAAGTAGTCTGGATTCCTGGCTAATAGACTCACTTAAACACTTATTTACTAAATTTTAACTGCAAGCCTTTCTCGTGCCGACCGATGGCTGGGTGGTTAGCGCTCCTGATTCCTGAGCTGTGGGTCCTGGGTTCGAATCCCGGTTTGGGTGTGGATGTTATTTTCTTTCTCTGTTCTCTCTGTGCTTCTCTATCCTTTCTTCTGTGATATTGTATGAATGTGGCTCACGCTATAAACGGGTTTGTGGTGGTATGACGCGGGTAAGGCTACTCGCCTCCGTGACTTGGTTTACAGGTGCCCGCTGGGTAACGACACATGAGTAGCAGTTTCTGGTTTTGTTGTGACATAGGATTCAACCTTCAAGTGCCCACCGTTAAAAAAAAAAAGCCTTTCTCGTACATTTAAAGCGCTTTCAACGCTGATTTGAGCTCCCTGTAAAGTTGCTGATATCAAGAAACACGATGCTGCAGAGCTCTGCCCGTTACAAGAATAGAGTCGCATTGATTCTTTCCCCCTTTTAAAATTGTTTTCTTTGTGTTAGAAAAAAATATGTATTAGAGATAGAGAAAAATAAGTACGTGGTAATAGATCTCCCTTCTTTCTTTATTCCCAAAGAGTAAATTGGAAATCATTTGGAACATGAAAGAAAGGAATCTCAATTTTAATAATGAATAACTTCCTTACTACAGAGTTGCACACTTCATTTGATTGGCTTACACGTGAGACTTAGTTTTGTGATAACAAGTAGCACTGCGAATAAAACTAAGTTGAGAAATCATTCAATTTAAAAATCACAGTTTTCCCCAAAAGTTATTCACTCATTTTCCAGTGAAAGTTGGCTTCCTTTGCCCACTGGATTTCTCTAGAAGAGTTTTGACCTTTTCAATACTCTTTAAACCTGTCGTTTGCCATAAAGTATTTTACATGTTTCTAAATTCAGTTTAATATATCTAAAAATTTAAAAAGAGCTTAATAATGCGGTACAATGTACTTTCCAAATATATTATTTTACTTTACCCTTTAAAACCTATTAAACTGAATTTTAAATATAATGCTGAAATACATCTAATTCAAAAGATTAATTTAAAAATTAATAAATAAGCATAAAAAACTGCCCGACAATGAAAATGCAACACCAAGAAGGAGTTGGGCGAAAGTGATGAAACTCAGAGAGAGAAGAGAAAAAGCAGAGGAAGACATCAACGAACAATAAGTGATCTGTATTTCGAAAGGATCTGCATAATACAGAGAGAGAACAGGGTTGGGTCAGTAGATTGTAGGACCTCCGTGGACGGAGATACACGAAGCAACACGTTTAAGTACAGAGCCAGTGAGATTACGGATGGCGTCATGAGGAATGGCTCTCCATTTGGCAAAGTGCGTTTTGTGAAGGAGGCAGTAGCAAGGTCTGCAAATGGCGTCCAATCATATCCCAAACGTGTTCGATTCTTGAGAGATCAGGCGAGCACGGTGGCCTGGGAAGCAGCTGTACACCTTGCAGTGCATGTTGGCTGATGCGAGCAATGTGCGGTCGGGCTTTATCCTGCTGATAAAGGGCATTGGACGCTCCCTGATTGTTGAGGAATGTCACTTGGCGGCAGCACATCATCCACGTAACTTTGGGCTGTCCTAGTATCGTGAATACGAACTAGAGGTGACCTGGAATCGTAAACCATGATATCGCGTTGTTGCACGGTGGGGAGTTTCACAATGTCTGAAGGATTGGATCTGTCTCCACGTGGATGCCACTCTCGTAAGTGGTGATTATCAATGAGGAAACAGAAGCGTCGTCTGAGCAGACGATCCTGTGCCACTCCGTCGTCCACATCGCTCTAATCCGGCACCATTCCAAACATTGGCGTCTATGCTGTGGGATCAAAGGCAGTCTTCTTAACGGACGCAATGATTGCAGGCCACTAGCAACCCATCGACGACAAATGGTTCTTCTCGATATGGGAACATCCAGGGTCTCTTGTATATGTTGCAGAATTTTCGATAGACGTGTTTTGCGGGGTCGTTACCGCTTCTCGTAGAACGCGTCGATCCACGGGAGCTGACGTCACTCTGGCTGCACCGGCACCCCGTAAACGTTCCACAGTTCTTGGTCCCAATCATCTTCACCCCAGCCGGTACACTATGGACGCATTCAGATGTCTGCCAGCTGCGATTTACCGCAAGGACCAACCTGCCTTTCTCAATCCCGTCACCGTGAGCCTCGTCTGTCTGCTGGAACTGAGTCCGTCGACGATGACCCGGCATTCTCTGCAATTACAGGTGTCCTTTGCCATACGAACAAACTTTCAACGATAATTTTCCAAGAAGCAATGATGGTGCGAATATTGCCTACTCTGCCGGCCTCTCATAACACGTGCGCCGAAGAGCTGCGCATTTCACACCATTTGCACAACTCGATCAGGAGCGTTCATCTTGGAATTCCCTCCTTCTTGGTGTAGCATTTTGAATGTCGGACAGTGTACAAAAATGTCGACATTTTACTATGAAATTTCTTAGTATTTTTTAATTTACCTGTATTTTTATAATTTATTCTATTCATAATTTTGTTACGAAAATTAAAAAAATAAGGCATGATAAATAACTTTTGCAGCTATATAAAAAATTACAAAAGTTTTTCGAATTTTAAAATCCCATAAAAATAGGACTTTCGAATTTCAACTATAAAATAATTTAAAAAATTCAGAAAAATATTTAATTTTTTTAAAATAAGAAAAACTTAGTTTCTAGTTTTTAGTAAATTTTTTACGAATGCAATTAATTAGTGGCTCAAAATAATTTACCTATGAATTTTATTTATAATTTAGATATTAATGTTACAATTTTATCAAATTGTATTATATTTAGATATACATGAATTTATAAAATTTTAAGTTAATAAACATTCAAAACTTAACATAATTTACAAATCTAAAGAACTTTCAATGCTCATATTTTTATACGAAAAATTCATTTATTTTATGTTATTTCTGCATTATATTGTTTTATATCACGTTAAATTTACATAATACTTTATTCATTTAAAAATGATTTAAAATAAAAGTTGAACTTATTTTTCAACAATTTATAAACTCATTCTAATTATTTCAAAATACTTTAGCATTATAATCAAGCACTTCTCATTTGCAATTTTTAATTTTAACAAATTTCAAATAACCATTTATTTCCTAATGACTTAATATAATTTCATATATTAGTAATTAGATAATACAAATGTTTTCTTGTATGGTGAAATTAAATAATAACATTACCGTCCGGAATAAAATTATTGCATTTCGCCGACTTAGTGATAAAGTCGCCAATGGTACTTTCGACATCAAACAAAATATTCTCCATTGAAACCTTTTACTCTATCTCATATTTGTAAGCACTTTATCTTTTACAAAAAATTTTCCACATTATCAATATTTATACTAATATAACATTATCAATACTTTACACCTAACAGTTATATCTAAGGGCTAACGATTTATACCAAAGGACTAACGGTTACTAATTTTTTTTATATCTGTTTCCCATGTGTTATCGCCACAAACGAACGTTTGCTCCGATTTGAGCCAGCAAAATAGAAGAGAACATAAAATTTAGCTTTCAATCGAGAAGAAAAATAATCTTTCATTTTTATTGCATTTATAGTAATAAATTTTCATCGGAAAATAAATTAATTGAAAACATATTTGCGAGCCAATTACCAATTTCATTATTTTTTTTGTGAGGGGCGATTATTTGAATTGATAAGCAATGCATTTTTGTAAGCAATGTGATTACATGTTAACTTCAGAGCGCCAAGAAACAGAACTGAACGGATTCCATGAAAATGAAGTTTACCACATTATGTAATTTCTTTTAGTCTTATTTAAGTGTAGATACAATTGATGCGCCTTTACGAACCAAATGCATTCCCAGGCAAAATACACTGTTTTTCCCCCGAAGCTTCCGAGCTGAATGATTATAGCGTTGCCTTGCATTCCTAAAGTCCGTGTGTTCGACTCCTACCTCGATAGTGGTTGTATGTACTGGCAAGCATTTCCTGATCCAACTAAGTGCCATGTTCAAAGAGTGACTCTAGAGTGAAAACGAAAATTACCACCGAAGATCTTATATCTGTGTGACCTTCAACTTCTCGAAAATTAATATAATATGTTTACAAAACTTCGCCAATTAGTTCTGAATGTATCTAACTGCTTCGATCACTTTCGTAGAAATTAATTTTGAAACAAAATTCAATATCGTGTAATTGCCAATTAATGAAACAAAATTATTTTTCAGAAAGACTTATTTATATCGCAAGAAAATTCTAAGAACTATAACTGCAAAGATTTATTTGCCATGAAACATATTTATAGAAATATATTCATATTTGCAAGCATATTCATGGTGAATATTTCTGATAAAAATAAGCATTAATAAATTTGTAATAAGAATATAATAAACCTGAAAGATTCTTCTAACTTGAAGTATATATATATATATATATATATATATATATATATATATATATATATATATATATATATATATATATATATATATATATATATATATATCGATGATATTAGTACCTAAGAAATAATATAAGGTTGCAGAGATTTTTTGAATGTCCTGTAAACATATGATATATAATTTTTCGAGATACGTTATATGGAAAGGAAAACATTTCACATCACACAGTATAAAAGCACATATTTCAAATAATTTTTAAAGGTGGTATTTTTATTAGTCCTCATAAAATCTGTATAGTCCTTACTAACTTGTCTGGTCGTATGTACATTATTTGTTGTACATTACCATATTTGTTGTACATTATGTGTACAATATAGACATATAATATAAACAAGCATAATTTACATTTGTATACTCATCTCTTACCCTGCCCCATAAAAAATCCAACGACTTAAGATCTAAAGAATGCGTAGGAGGCTAGATTAGATCGTGGCTTGAAACAAGTAAGAGGATTTAAAATTGAGCTCTTGTAACACTTATGGCGACAATTTAAAACATTGAATTATACTTGACTTTTAAGTAGAAAATCCATAACATTTTGGTATATAGATATAATTGCTTCTTTTTTTTATTTATTTTATAAAAAATTTACTATTTTCATCGTGTCGTTTAAACTCAAGCACATTCAATCATCCAATCATATCCATTCTTATTTATTTACCTCAGGATTTATAAAAGAATCAAAGAAAATACATAGCTTTAATATAAAATAATAATGCCATAAGCATAAATATTAGGACTATATTATTTCATAAATCATAATAAAAATATATAAACATTGAATTAAATACTGAATAAATAAAATGTACATCTTAACCAAAAAACAAATCTAGCCGATTCAGCGTCTCAGAATATTTTATGAATCTGCGAAAAGTGTTCCCTCCTCAAAACCAGATGTACTTTTTCGTTCATTACTTACTTCCTTTGAACTGGTCAAAAATCGTCGGTTATTTCTTCGCTCTCTATGGGAAAATTTCTTACCCTTCCCCGAAAACTGTCACAGTGGAGAATTTGGAAGGGGGAAGTCACTTCCCACTTTACTACCCTATGTAGGGTTGCATGTATTTAGCAGTTTACTAGAATGAATTGTACATCCAAATAAAAGTAGATAAAAATAAAACATACCTCACATTTTTTTGTATTATTTTTAGAAGGTAAAAATAATAACTATTTATAGTATAATTTAAAATAAAGAAATTTTTCAATGTTTTCATGTTAACTTATGAATAATATGAAGTACAAAGGATAACAATTACCCTTAAATCATTGTTATGGACTTTTTATACTGTGTTTGATTACTAAACGTAATTTATTGCTTATTTAAAGTTGGCTAAGTTATTCAGGCAGAAACTTATTAGCTAAATTAATTTTTCTCAACTCGAAACTGATCAATCTTAGATAAAAGATCACATGTCATTTATTTTGAGGAAAAAGAGCAAGAAAATTAATTTTATTGGTTAATCTGTTTTATCTAATTTTAGTGCATTTACTAAGTAGTTTAAACTGTTATGATCAATGTATTCCAACTTAAATAGAAGATTTGTTTATACGAGTTTATTACTTGAATTATTTTTCTATATTTTCCTAGCGTATGTGAAGTGATATTTAGATATAATAAAAATAAAATAATCGTTTTGTAAATACTTAATTTTTAAAAATTATTAATTTAAAAAATTATCAATTTAAAAAAAAATTGTAAATACTTAATTTCGCAAAAGTGCAAAAGAGAAATGATAAAATTATAACGAGTTACTTTCTTTTATGTGTATGTGTGTGTGGACTTGTGATTCAATTTTCTTAAAATAATATCTAACAACATACAAGGACTTCCTTTTTTTATTATAAAAAAGTTTTTTTATAAAAACGTTTTCATTCGTAACATACTACGAATATAAAACGTTTATAGAGTCTCGAATTCCAAGGGTCTTAGTATAGGAGAATATAGTCCCTTAATTAAAAATTTGAATCATAATAGAGAATTATAAATTTTCTTTGCGTATTTATTCTTTTTTTAATTGATAAGACTCTTATTTTACTATTGTTCATAAAAATATTCCAATTATATTTTTATGAAAAATTTTCTTTACTTTAAATAAGAAATTATTTACGGTTTAAATCTGAAATCCTTTTTTATGCTTATTTTCTTTTTAGAATTATCATTTACTGGATTTTAAATTTGCATTTTAGAAATTTTAAACGTCAAAAATTGACTGGAAAGTGCTTATTTATAGATTTACTTAGGATTTTTATTGATCTAAACTTCCACATTGTTCTCAAAAGAAAATGTGTTCGGTTATGAGAGTTTTTTTTATTGAAAATAAAAAATTAGCAGTTTTGTACCGTACAATTGAAGCAGTGAAAATTTTATATCATTTTTTGAACTTATTTATTTTTAGTAATCATTCTCTGTAACATCAAAAGACTGAGAAAAATGTTCATTTCTTGAATGTCAGTGGGATACTATTGACGTGATCTTGAATTTGGGGTAAGAGTATTCCCTTGTAAATAATTTGCAGCATAAATATTTGTTTCCTCCCCAATCATTTCAATTAGAGTGTCGGTCATAAATAATTCAAAAAATTTCAACAAATCCTCCGGATCGGGAGCTGGTACTTTCATTCCTGGAGAAACCGTGAATGAAAAACATTGTGGGGCTGAAGTTTCGTTATTCACGAGATACTATTATCTGACATAATTAACATCATCATTGTCAGATCAGAGGCGTAGCTACGGGGGGGGGGCAAAGGGGCTACCATGCCCTGGGCGCAGCATACAAAGAGGCGCCAAATCATTTCAAAGCTAAAAAAAATTTCAGAAAATTTCAATCTTTGTATTATTATAATATCAATTTTATTCGGAGAAATAAACTTTGCATTTTATAATTATTGTGTCCTGTCCAGGGAAAAATAAAATAAACTCCAGAAGGAGGAATCAGATTTGGAAAAGAAAAGAAGTTGCTGATGAAAAATGTGGAAGAGCTGCAGCAGCTTCCCATAAACGAAACTCTTATATTTCTTTATTGAAAATAATTTTTCATGGTTTAGTTCCTTTACAGATTAAATAATTTTATTTAACAAGCAGTACTTCACTAATATTTTTGATATACTTTTATGATAAAAATGTGAAAATTTAATCTTATTTTGATTATAATAACGTAATAAATAATAATGCGCAAAAATAGAAAATTTCATATAACTGAAATATTATTTATAGAAACTTGTAAGAATTTTAATGTACTATTAATAACAGAAAAGTCTGATTTTATATATGAATTTAAGTTATCAAGAAGCAATATAGAAAGATCAGTTTTAGTAGTTATTGAGACTTAGTGAAATTGTATTTTTTATGTCCCAAAATAAAAATAAAACCCTTGTATTTTTTATCTCAGGCTTTTACTGTTGTAGCCATTCAGTCTAGTGTCACGTTACACTCGTGAGAAAATTCCTGCTGAAACGTGTTTCATATTAGCGGTTCCCTTTCTCAAAAATATTGTGTCCGGCACCAGACTGACCTTCAAAGAAAGGGCGAAATTAGAGAGAGGGAAATAGCACTGCAGTATGGCGCGTAGGGAATTGTCTTCCTGGAATAGAAATGGAGGGGATCGAGAACTAACTACCTCCAAATTCTTGGAAAACACCTAAACTTTCCTTCCTTTTTATTGTTCACACGGTTTGCATTTCGTTTCTTCCAAAACATCGCTTTATGGGAACCTTTGAAAATCTGGAGTTCTGACATTTAAAATATTATCGCCGTAAGTTATACTTTCCGTCTACTATGTATTGTTTCAATTTGAATATTTATTTCATATTTTTGCTGGTATAAATATTTACTAGCATATGCTTGAAGAGTTTTGAAAATTAAATATTAAATTACTTATTGGTCAAAACTATTCATTTAAAAGTAATTTACATAATGTTTAAATGTTTTTATTTGAGGAAATAATTTTTATTTGATTCGTAATTTTGTTGGCTTTACATTAGCACCTTATATTAAAAAATTCTTTTTTCAAATGGTATAAATTAAAAAGCTATGAATGTTTTTTCTTTTTTAAATGAATTTTTTTTCTTTTCTGAATGCTTAAACAAACAGATTCTTCCTCTTTAATAGCGTAACAACCTATTACAGGTCTTAGCTGCCTTTACAAATATACAGAATATATTTCTTAATTAATTATTTCAATTTATATAAATTTAAATAAATCTTTTAACTTGAAAAATTCGTTCAAGAAATTTATAAAGAAATCATACATATTTCTGATTTTATCGCTTAATTCTAAAAATGAGATCGTCTTTAAATGATATAAATTTATTGTGAAAAAGAAAAAAAAAAACTTATTGACATTGCATGAGCAGCACTTCCAAAATGATTCTTAATAGAAATAAATTTTAATTTTAATAAAAACTACTTATTTTAATAATAAAATATATTTTAATATCTTAAAAAAGAGTTTTATTAAATGCCTTAAAAATACGAAGAATATTTTCACTACTACGTAACTGAAAAAATTTCTTTTCTTAAAAAAATTAAGCGATATAACAGTTAAAATATATTTTTTATCTCAGCACTTGTAATTTTTGATAATATTTTGAATCGATGAAAAACTTGAAAGAACAATATAGAGTGCATCAATTTTGAGAAAAAAAGTATTTTTAATAATATAATATATATTGTTTGGCTGAAAATTTCTGATTAGATTAAATATACATAACTTTACTTGAATTTATGTGCGTTTTGATATTTGATTTTAGAAATTTGAAAAATATTTTTGTTGTCTGTATTGGCGTTCCGTTGCTCATCAGATATTTGCATTGATAATGCTATGGCATAATTTAGTTATCTAAACTGAAATTAGATGAAGAACAAGGTCTTCTAATTTTGGAATCAGAAAAATATGTTTTATGGTATAAAAATGAAATAATATAAACTATCAATATTACGTTTTGTGGTTTAAATTTTTTACAATATAATTTTGGTTTATATTAATGGTCTTAATGATATAATTTATGTGTTTAAAAAGATATCATTGTGAAAAACCAGGTGATCTGATCCTAAATTAGGAGTGTAAAGTCTTACCCAATTTTGCAATAAATAGCTTAAGTTTCGAAAATTAGTAACATTATAGAATTTTTGAAAATTTGTTAAGATAAGTTATAGCATACGTTCAACACCTAATAATCAACAATTAGTAGAATCTTTCATAAATAAGATAATGCGCAATTAATAGGGAGTAAAAATGTTTAATTGCTTCAATTGGTTAACAAGCTAGAAAAAATACATTAAAAAATTTTAAGACATTAAGTACATGTTAAATCATTAAAATCAATTTTCTTAAAAGTTAAAAATTAATTGATAAATGAATAATTATCCTGACTTCAAAACTGTAATATCCGGATCAAGACATACAATGCCCATCTGTTTTCCTAACCGATGGCCCTGGTATGCGAAGCATATGTCCCGGTTAGGTGGTCAGTCCAAAGCTAAATCCTTGGTGTTTAGTTCCCAAGCATGATTGGCTCTCAGTTAATCAATCCACTGAAAGGATGAAAGGCTGAGTTGACCTAGCCTGAGAATCGAACCTCGAACCCGTTGCTTGGGAGCGCTAAGTCACCGTGATTAACAAATGTAAAAGTTTGGGTGAATTTTGTCACACAGATTTCCATGGGAAAGAAGTCTATAGAGAAATGTGGGGTTGAAAGATGTTACTCAGCAGTAGAAAAGAAACCAAAAACTCTATTAGAACTTCCAACATGCCTTATCTCAAACGGTGAAGGAAGATAGAGAGAAGAAGAGGTTTTGCTATTCAAATATTTTTACTATTTCTTCATTAATTGCAAGCTGTGAACGTTCATTCAGCAAAATTAATTTTTACTTATTTATGATCCACCATGAGTCAAAACCGTCTAAGTGATTTAACATTTTTAAGTATAGAAAAAGAAACATTTGAAATGATCAACTTTGATAAAGTAATTGATCAATTCACTTCAGTAAAGACACGAAAAATGTGAATAGTGTAGTATATTAGATAGCGAATACTTACATCTGCTTATATCTATGATATGTAACGAATTATTTCCCGTTTAAAAAAAATTTAAGTTTCTTAAAATAATTGTATCAGTATATAAAATCAATATCTTTTTATAATTAATTATAAATTGCATAGGTCCGGTTATTCTAATCACACTTTTCCGAATTCAATATAAGTGTTTTTTTTTAAAATTAGAATGTGAATTTTGTTTAAATTTAAAACTGAGCTTGATACTTTAATATATTTTCGATTATTTTATAGTCGGTACAGCATTCTGTTATTATTTATATTGTATTCTTATAACACTCTATTTATTATAATGTATTATATATCTTTTATTACTTAATACATTTAATTTCCATATTTATATTGTATTAATATTTTATTTTCAACAAATTGACAAAAAAAGAACAGTTTTAAATATTTCACTTATCAATATCAAAATTTATTCTCTTTGAGACTTGAAAATCATTCAAGAGAAGAAAACACACTTCTAAATTAGAGTATAGTAATGAATCAGGGTAAGAAACCAGTTTCTCATTCAACTAGAACAATCAAACACCCCCTTTCATTCCTTCCGTAACTAACTGAAAACATCCCTACTCACACAGGAAGTCACACGTGTGATAAGTTATCTTCCTTGAAACGGATACCTGACGTATATGGGAAACTGCTTGAAATAGTATCATTGAAAATTTATAAAAATTGTAGACAAAATGAATTTAATACCTCATCTTGTAATATATTCAACTTTATGTGATCACATTAATTTCTCAATATTTTCAAGAGATCCAATGTGGGTAGGGAATTAGTGAAAAATATTTGAATATATTAGGAGCTATCTATAACTTCTGTTGCACAATAAAACAATATAATATTTTCAATATGATAGAAACAAATCACAATACAAAACAAGTTTTGCTTATCAAATCATGTAAGATTGTAGAAATCCTAATATTATAAAAACTATAAACTTGATAAACTTTTTACTTTTACATAAGTAAAGTAGAGTTTTGAAAAGAAAATTTCATAAGAACAATTTATTTTAAGTATTTAAAAATTCTGAACACGGGAAAACTACAAAAATTAAGTTAATAAATCAAATTTAATTTCCTTAACTACGTGTTATCTACATTTTATTTTTTTGAAATAAAATCACGAAGTTAAATTTTAATTTAAATTTTCTTATTGTGTACGATATTTTTGTTAATACTAATAAAGTACTTAATGACTTTGCAGATAATTATTATGTCTGAAAATTTCTATTCATTTTTATCTTCTTTCGTAAAAATTATCTAGATATGTTTTCAAAATACAAAGATATTTTTAGAGATAAAATGCAAGAAATTATTTGTACATTTTAAATTTTTTTGAGATAGGGCGAGCTTACAATAAAATGTTTTTTCAAAGTGATGAAATAGCATTAACATTCAACATGCTGAATTTTAGAAATTTATATATCAACAATTAAAGTCGAAAAAAATTATGGAAATAGGAAAAGTAATGATTTTTTAAATTGATTAGATATATTTTTAAAGACTTGAAAAAATAAGAAGTTGTATAGTTGTTGTAAGCATCTATTTTTCCATTCTTCAATATATCGAATAATAGTTTTAAAAAAAAGTTAATGTGTTTTAAATTATCAAAAAATTATTTATATCGGAAAAGTTGTTTTTGTATGAAAAGATTCCAACTTTTTTGTTAGAAATTTAAAGTATACCTGCAATTCTCTAAACTAATCAGTATTATAAACTTTATTGATATTATTTTATTAAAGTTTAATTCTCTCTCTCTCTGTCTCTCTTTATCTGATGTAAGATTGTGATTTCAACTAATCATTATTACACTAATTGAAAAGAATACCTTCTGAAGAGTATAAAACTATTTTAGACATAAAAATGTTTACCAATATTTAAATAAAATTCACTGAGTTTTCTGAAGAACAATTTACTGTTTAAAAATTATTGAATCATAAATTTAATTTGCTTTGAAGATATCATACATTTTTATAATAGAATATTCATTTCTCAAAATATTATCCTTACGTCATTTAAAAAAAAACTATATGAAATTTATACAAAAAATTAAATAAAAATTAAAATGTCTTTCAAGTCAGAATAGAGATAAAATCAGGAATATCGTAATTTCATTTGTTTATTTTTTATTAGTGAAAATTTTTAATCATACGATATGTAAAAAAATATTACTAATTAATATTAATATATTAAAATAATGACTTTGTAACAATTAATATTTTTGGCATACTTTAGCTTCAATATTATGTTTCTTTCAAAAGAAATGATAGTCAAAACATAAGTATAATATTCTTGATGACCAGATGACCACATCATGCTACATTATGCTTTAAAATGATACTTCTATTTTATGAACAATATTTCAAATGCATATTAAAAGAAATTAAAGTAATAATGAACTAAAATGTAACATGCAGTGAACTTATTCTGTAAGTTTTTTCCCAATGTACAAAAATAAAACTATAAATTAAATGAATATGAATGATTATAACTTAAGACAATATTATTAATTATGCAAAATCCATCAATTTTGCTAATAAATTGCAAGAGCTCTTTCATTGGGAATTAAATATATAATTAACATTTACGAAGTTTATTCGCTTATCTCAATCATAACTAGTTTATAAAATGTCATTAAAACAAAAAACTGAATTAAATTAACTAAAATAAATGTAAGTAATTAAGAAAAGAAGGAAAATGGACATAAATAGACTAAAGAAAGGAGGAAAGCGTTGAGAGAAACAAATTAAAAAATATATAGAAATATAAAATCCTTGTCCTAATCAAGTCACCTAAATTAATTATTTTTAAGACTAAAATTTAAAAAAAGATATTTACTATACAAAATTCCATTTCATTTGTAAAATTGTAAATATTAAATTTTAGAGTTGAATCTTGGCGATAATAATCAATGATTTAGATATTTGGCATGAAAATTCTGTCCCAGTTTTAGTTTTCAAAAGAAAAGGCTTAGAGGAGTGGGGTTCGATTCATTAAGACCCATCCATCAATCCACCCATTAGGGGGAAAGAAAAGGGAAGTGGTTTCTACTGTGTGAAAATATACGTCGTGGCCGCTTTTAGACTGGAAAATTGTGACGGATTTCTGCCGACGCTGGCCGCTAATTGACCAGTTTATTGCGACGTATCAGATACGTCGTGGACGCTGAGTCGGCTAGAAACAAACACAAATCAGTTTTTATGTTTCATTTAACAACATGGGTGTTAAAATATATGCAATTTAATATTTTTTGCAATATTGTAATTTAATTCATTAATACAATAAAATCCATGCCGGTTTTATTTTGAATTATTTTTAATTTTATTTTGAATTATTTTACAGTTATAAAGTTCCAGCTTTATGAAGCATCTTCATTAATGAGTAATCAAAATTTCCAATATTATTCATAAATAGATAAAATGATATATAAAAAATATTTATGTAAAAAATCAGAGTTTATTTATCACATCATTATTTTAACTAATATATTTACAATGACAGATAAAATACAAATAGATAAATTACATTAGAATATATGATGTTTCAATAAATAAAAAGCATTATGACCCTACTTCATTGTAATCCATATTTTCGTCAGCCCTTCAGAAAATTGTAATTTTTCTTAATTTAGACTTTTCCTATTCGAGAAAAATTTAACACGGTATAATGAGAAATAAAGTTTCGTTGACAGTTCAAAACATGTATACCTCGTACTCTGTATATTGTTTCCTGAGGTACATTGATGCTCATAGAAAATGGTCATGGGAACAGTAAAATTAGACTGCACAAATGTTGTCTTTTTTTCATATACATTGATGTTCACCCATTATAATTTAAAAATTAAATGGAATATATATACTAGTTAGTTAACTGTGTTGTTTACAGGAAATATTTCTTATAAATAGTAAATTCGACGATATAAATGTACTATTATATTAATATTGCAGCCTGAAAGGATAAAATTTAATTATAAAAATGTACTGTTTTATATGATTTATTATTGTTGACATGAAATAGTTAATATGAATAACAATTAAACATTATACATCTGTTATATAACACGACATTCATGCAGTCATAAGCATGTGAAATGCAAAATTAAACGAGATAAATATTCTATTTCTTAAGATACACTGAAGTTCACACGAAATATGTGGCATAGACAGTAAAAAAAAGTAAAAATATACTACTTCTTACCATACACTAATGTTCTCGTTTATATCCATATGAACTATTTATACAATGGTTTCCATGAAATAGTTTATGTGTTCATACTATAGGCTAATTAAACTATAAAAAGTATACATATCGTTCAAACATGTTTGGGAACACTAAGCACTGGGGGATTCGTCGTAGGCTCTAAGCGTGCTTCGCCACCCAAGGCCCACGGATATGAGGCCTAGGTTCGCTTAAGGAAGCTGTGAGAGTTACACCAATTATGCTTACTGAATGAGACGCTCCGATAAAACGAAACAGAGCCATCAGATTACAAGAGCCTGTCCATATTTAAAGGCATTTCATTTTTTTTAGCTCTAAGCAAACATTTTTTCACTAAATCTCCGAATAATTAATAGGTTAATACACATTTTTAATAGATTTTTTTAAATTTAACTCATTACAATATTTGAAAAATTCTGCGTCACATTTGATAATATTACTGATACAAATCTGGCCTAGAAGAATACAAATAACAATCGTAATTATGCATGAAAGGATATTTTCCCGCGCTTATTAAAATCGGTTCTCTTTATTTTCTTTGACCCAAAAGTGAAATCGCTATCTCCTCATCTCTTGCTCCTTTTCTCTGAGAACAGCTCTTAATTCTAGAAGGCTTGATGTAGTTGTCCTGGAGGACACAAGTCTCGACTCACGCAAGTTAGGAAGAGAAAAAAAAATTTTTTTTTAACAACTGATAGCTGTTTGTCATGAACTTGGGAGTCAAATCAAATGTCGAAGGAAGGGATGACTCAATTTAGTACATATTTTTTCTCCATTCTCGGAAATTATAAATGAATGACACTTTTAAAATTTGAAGAGATGCGCATTCCTCCTTTCTTGAAGCAGGCAGACTTCGGAAACGATGAATGTTGCAGCTTACAATACGTTTAAATCAGTAGTTTAAATTAATTACAAAGATTGTAATGGAAATTTCGAAAGAAAATTCTTTATTTTAACCAGATATCCACATCGCGATCATTCCAATCCATTCTAACGGGTTCAAGGAAATTTCATTTTCCATTCCTCCGAGCACAAATTAGGCGAAGAGAATTACTACAGGTAAACTGAATGCAGGCGTAGAAGAGCCACTTCACACCTCCAACTGAAACGGTTCTTCTACGCCGATCAGCATTCCGTGAGAATACGCGCACTATGATAACAATTTAAGTGGATTCAGAGGAAATGCGGATGAACAGACGGAGCGTGCTCACTAATCATTTCTTCCATTGATGTGGAAGAGAGCAAGTGCGAACTGCCTGGCAGTGAAAGCAACACCTCCCCATCAAGAAATACCGCGTCCAGTTAAAAGACCTGCTATCGGTTGATCAGTCGCGCAGCTGCTTTATCTGCACACGCAATAGCACAACAGCATTCATCGATATTCAAATACGGCGATTAGCATTCACATTGATGAAGAGCGGAACACGCTGACGTTTGTTTACAAAGGTTTTGTGATAAATATTAGGACTATGTATAATAATAATAAAAAATAGCGTTTCATATTTTAAATAAGAATTATTATACGTTGATCTGAGCTCATTCTTAACAATGTTTATGTGGCGATGCTCAGCCTGCTTGAAAAAAAAGGCGTGTACCCAAATTATCCTCCACAGGAGTGGAGAAAAGTATATACGTCATGAGATATCAGTATATATGACACTCTCTTTCTTCATTAACACACCTTCTTTTAAATAACGATATTACTTTTTCGTTTTCTAAGAGCCTTTTTTGTCTCTTTTTTTGCGTTTTTGGCTTCCCCAATACGCCTCCGATCAAAATTGCATTAGAAAACGAATGAAAAAAGTCTCGGCTTCAGTATTATCGTAATTTACTGTGTCTAGTTTTAGCTTTCCACACCGAATTCGATTTGCTTTAAGCTTATCTATAACTTCAGCTTGTTTACGCCTGTAATATGCGGTTTAACAGAAGCGTAAGAAACTAACCGATATAATTTTTCTAAATCGTGGGTTTTTCCGGATCCTGGGTTTCCATTCGGACCCAACGCCGACAAGGCTTGATTTTCTAGTAAATTATAAATTAAGAATCCTCATACCCTAATGGACAGCATGAGGGAAAATTACAAAATATCACTAAAGGGCTCATCGTGACAAAATAATAGGATTGCACTTTACACAGCAAGAAGTATAGAGTGTAATCCTATTATTTTAAAAAACGAGAGATTTTATTACGATTTTGCCTTCGGAACACATTTGGCATGGTGGGTGCGTGGGATATTTTCGGTTTTCTTTTCTTTACAACATATGAATACGTCTTATTGACAGTTAAAAGTCTTTCCCTGGAGGTAATTGACTCCGTGGATGTTAAAAACATTAAAACAACTTCAGGTATTAGGCTATTTACTTACGTCAAAATATCAATAGAAACTGAAAATTCTCTTATCACAATAATTACATAATAAGAGCATTGTCATCCAGTTAAACTGAGACCAAAAGTTTGACCCAAAATTGTATTACGTTTCCTTTCTTGAAAACGCTTATATATTTCAGCGCTTATTTATTTTTTTTATCTACAACTCCTCAATCCAATTCTTGTACAAATTTTTAAGGTATGGCTTTTCCGTACAATAATACTATGCTTTACTTTTAATGAGGTTAATGTCTTCACAAAAGCATATTCTCTTCTTTGTTTTACATTTCGATTTACATATGATAAAATAGCAAATTGCTTTTATATATCGGATGAATCATCAGCCATGTGTTTTGTTACTTCTTAGGCTATATGTAACACAGCTTCATTTTTTTTTAAACCATAAAGTGATTGTTTATTTTTTGCAGTTGAAATCACGACAACGGCACTTTTTTACAATGCCCATGTACTATAAATATTCATGACGTCAGATAACGTTTCATCTAAGTCACACATAGTTAATTACGACATCGTATTGGGACAGCGTCGTAAATCCGACTTGTAGACGAATTTGCTGCCTGCATTCTTTGAGAGGCAGCAAAAAGCGAAGTTCACCCTCGAAAGTCTCAGAATACTGCCGTAGCTCATTTTGTTAGTAAAACAATTAAGAACTAAGAGAAGATTTCGAGAAGTCGTTTTCCACTGGTTCAAGCCATTAACCAGTTGACGATAGAACAGAAGAAAAAGCAAAATGAAAAAGAGAAGAGAAAACATCCGCTTTATGGTTAGTTTAAATCGGCAAGTATACGATTTAAATTTTTATAAAACTCATCAATTAATAGAATTCTAAATTAATAATTGCACTATTTGTAAGAAAACTCTTTTAAATCTTTAGAGCCCTGCAAATGCGTCATTCGAGGCCTTCGCCATTGTTTAAAAAAATTGTGATTTCAAGAGATGGCGTGTCTGATTTTGATAAAGAAGATTACGAAACTACCGAATTTTTTGCTTATATAATTCCTTTTACGATTTTTGTGAGGTTCAAATAAAAAATAACAGCTTATTTATCGTTATATTATGGTTTAATGGTATGACTGCGCTCTTTGAAGTACAAGGTAGTAGGTTTGAATCTCATTCACCGTTGAATAGCGGGAAATTCAAGCTAAGTTTCTGTTTTTCTCAAGCAATTTTTTATGAATGGAATCGGGAGATTATTGTTCTGTAACTCTTAGGAATGGACCGTGATCTGTTTTAATAGTTAGAATGAAAAAAAAATCCGATAGTTTGATCTGGAGTATTGTATCTATATGAACCGTTGAACTGAAGTCAGAGGTCAAACGCGAAACAGCTCGACAAAGAAATCCGTTATGCGGTGCTCATGGAAACGTCTTCACCATTTTGTAGAATTAAGGAAATTTATATATTTTACCAAACTAAGAACTTGGGCGCAGAATTCATTGATAGATAAAAATAAATTGGCCTGGCTTCTTCTGATACTTCCCCTCATTTCAGCTGACAAAAAAAAGAATAATTTTACACCGAATTACATAAAATGCTTACAACAATATACAAGAAAATAGAATATGTGGGGCAACACGCATGGCATGTAATTGACAATACATTAATAAAAGAGCAAATAATTTATTATTATAAATTGACCACAATTAATTTTACGATAAGAAATGATCTGGATAATTTAAACTTTTTGAATACGCAACTATACTGAAATTTTCTGCTTTC
Organism: Latrodectus hesperus; assembly: GCA_037975125.1. Lineage (NCBI taxonomy): Eukaryota > Metazoa > Arthropoda > Arachnida > Araneae > Theridiidae > Latrodectus > Latrodectus hesperus. Next base: position 134,207,802 of record CM075850.1, on the reverse strand, counting down.
AGCACCACCAAGTGATGGCATCTTCACAGAGTGGTTGAACATGCCATCATAACCAGGAAAGTGACTTTCAGACTTGTCCTGCGACTCTAAAGTGGTATCATTTCACACGGAGTACATTGCAACCACGACCTTTTTTACGTGTCCCAACCATCATCAGTGAACAGGATAGATCTTCAGTCAGATAGGTATTCGAATTCACTATGATAGACTTCCAAACAATCAAATCACTTTCAAAATTTTAAAATATTATTTTATTAATTAGACTAGTAGAGAGAAGGGGATGAGAAAAAGTTCTAGAAAAAGAAAGGTAAGAAAAGAGAGAGGGAGACTTTAAAAATTTCAAACTATTCTTTTGAATTTTCTGAATGTTCAGAAGTTAATGGTAAAGATATAATAGGATAGATTACGAGTGAGATCCTAGATTTCAAATTTCAAATGATGGTATACTAAGTTAAAGTTTCTAGGTAGAAGATACCTTTAATCATAGGCTTTATAACTGGGCACTACTATTTCAGAAAACACCTCCATAAAATGAGACTGTTTCAGCAAGACCCTATCTGCAGGAAATGTCATATGCAAGAGGAAACGGCCAAGCATATCATTTACGAATGCGAGGCCCTTGCCCTCCCTAGATTAACTTCTTTAGGTATCATCCATACTACAGAGTTACACCTCTAGTTTGAACCATTAAAGGGTTATCGGACTTTATTAATAAAGTGGGTGACCCGAGCAACTGGAACTAGGAAACATTGGGTTTGGAGTTAACAGTACAAAATGCTGATAAAAGCAGAGGTGCCCAATGACATACAAACCCAACTCTAAGAAGAAGAAGAGAAGCTAAAGTTTCAAGAAAGCTGACAATGTCCTAATGGAAGTAGACGAGGGACCATCAGTTAGTGACGCATTTGCTGGCTTTGAATCTGCTTTGAAGTGGATGGAACATGAGCCTAAGTGTGACCACGTGCAAATTCTCTCTGTTAAGCGGATGCACGACTTGGCTACCAAAAACAGATGAAAGCAGTGAAACAGTTTACTCTGACCGGGATGTTCAGTAAGCAATGACTTTCATTTACAGCGCTGTACATGGATACTGTGTTAATGTACAGCACTTGTAAGTACCTTGACTTGTAATAGTGTTGCATTTTCATTTAGTTGATTAAAAGTTCTTTTACCTTAAAAATATGTAGATTTTCTTCCCATTTTCAACGTACAATAATTAGTTAAATTATTCCTTTTTTCCGAAGAAATCCAATTATCTGATTAGGGTCTGGTCCCAGCTGATTCGGATACTTGGAATTCTTCTGCATCTTCCGATAACAAGAACAACGCCAAAAGAACTAAAGCACCGCAGCCTAACTTAAACTTTTTTTTTAACTGATTTAAACTTTTTGAATCATTATTTACACGGATAATAATACTGTTAAAACTGCTAAATCAAAAATGCTACCAATAATTTTCAATATAATTAATAGTGCCTAATAAACAAGAAGAAATCACATTTATTCTTCATTAAAAAGTGAAAATAATTAGACAGCCAAGATATGAAATGCAATTATAAACTATCTAAATAAGATAAAAGCACGTAATACTGAATAATCTCATAGTGTTAATTTTGGATGTGCTGTTGAATATTTCCTCGGATTAGGCAGTTGCAACTTTCGCATGTTATAAAGTACGCAGAAGAGAGATATTTTTCTTTCTTTCTGTTGTTGCTACTAATGACACTTGGACAAACCAAGCTCGCTACGCCTTGGCTATGCGAATTTAAGTCAATTGGGAGCGTCTTTCGTTTTAATCAGAGCACCATGAAAGTACGACTTTGCTCTACACACATGCCATAGGGACTTGTTTATAGGGTAGGCAACCATTCACACCTCATTCATACAAGGAAAGGACAAAGACAAGATAGATAGTGAGAGAAAGTACATCCATGCCCGAACCGGGATTCAAACTCAGGACCTCTTTATCCGCTGTCAGGCACGCTGACCACTAGACAAGTTGGTCGGCCCTTCGTTTCTTGATAGTCTCAACGCATTCAGAAAGTCGCAGTGTGTGGGGCTAATATACTACACATGGTAACGATGCATGCAATAATGCATTTGCGTCTTGACTCGCGTTTCATTTAATTTCCAGGAAAATATATTAAATCACAGTTTAGAAACAGTTATACGATAATGCTGCGTGAATTTAGTGCTACATTGTGAAACTTTCTTCAAAGGCAAGTGCTGACAGCAATTTAATCCGTAAATTGGAAAAATCAGTTAGTCGGCACATTTTTATATAAACATCGTAATTGATTCAGCAAATAAATTGGAAGATTCTAAATCCTTTGCAGGTTTTACAATCTGCTTCGATCTACGTTGCATGGTTTGAATTCAAAAGAAACTTTTCGAAACTTGTTTGTAATATACTATAATGGATTCTCAAATCTGCAAAAGCTGTGGGTTCCGAAACTGAGAGCATTTAATTTCTGTAAAAATATAAATCACCTAATATTAGAAGACTATCGTAAAACTGCTTTGACTCTCTTCCGCCGCCGCGTAGCATGATTGCCGAAGACAGTTGCAAATCATTTCAGTCATTGGGAAGGGTTTTGGATATTCGGATCATATTCGTATTTATTGAAAAATATTTAATTGGTAGGGCATTAAATGCTACACAGGATTCCATTCAATAGGAACTGCATCACAGTTTTTCGCACAATTAAATTTTATATACGCTTTATTGCAATAAGATAGGTATATAATACGTTTAAAATTAAAACTGTAATAAACGTTAAATAAATAAAAATTTATAGGAAAGAAGGATGATTTATACTAAGCATCTAACTTATACAAAATATACAGCCTTGAAAATAATAGTCAGTATAACAGTCACTAATGTTTATATATTACGTTTTTATAAAATAACAAATGATTTGTATAAGTAACATTCAATGCCTTACTACTCTAAATCTGTAGAGAAATCAATAGAATCGTTGATACTGTTGTCCTTTGGCATCTTTTCAACCCTTTTACAGGAGAGGAGTTGTACTTTGTTCCATCTTGTCTTGTTATGTCTTGTTACGGAATTTTATGAAGGCTGATTGTAATGAATGTCATTTCTCTGGAAGGCTCCTGTAAGAGTACAAGCAGTCTGAACGGTTTCATGACGTGAAGCATCACTTGTCACGAGCAGTGTTTGGGACGTTCTTTCTTATTGGGTTGCTGGAGCTCTCTAGGTTGGTGACGTGTGCACGTTAATCTCTATGAGGTCGAAAATCCTTTCGCTAATATGGCATGGATGTAGAAAGTAGGGTGCTAGCAGAGGTATGACCTCGTCACATGATCAAGGTACAAAATGAGGAGGATATTAGTAATAGGGGAATATTCCAAACCCATTAACCTTAAGGCAAAGACGAGAGCTTGCCTGCATCGTTATGTGTATGTAGAAATACAATTCTCTGTGTGATGTCCTGGTTGTCCACGTGAGCAATTAATATTTGGTGTTTTCTTTATTCTATGAAAATATTCGAGAAATGAACACTTGCCGCAAGGGTCTCAAGAACCTCCAAATGACAATCTCCTTTTGTCCAGAAGTGGTAAGCATCAATTCTGCTTCATAGAGACAGGTGGCCACTTTTGGAATTGGAGTAGATTGAAGAAGCCAATGATTTTTGTTAATAGCCTCAAGGTTGGTTGGTTGGGTTTTATGGCGCAAGGTCCAAAAACGGACATGCTGCGCCAGTTAATGGCCTCAAAGCAGTACAAGGCATAAATATAACAAAATAGTAACAAGAATAGTCTTTTAGTGACAAAAATAAAAACTCGATATACAAAAATCTCCTTTATTTTCAACAGCTCATCAAACCTATTAAATTCTGTTCTCCCTTGTTCAAATTCCTCCTCGTTATCACGACGCTCTTTTAAAACCTTAAAATACGTTTATTTAAGCTTTAAAAATACAATAACACTCGAATTCAGCCAAATGAGGAAATGTGTAGTATTTTGGTGAGGAAAATAAATGACAAGCATGTTTTCCAGAATCTATCAGTTCCAGCAAAATTACATGTTCCTGCGAAGCACGACGGCCTCCAGCATAATGGGGAAAACCATTCAGTAATTTATTCCAAGTATTCTGTTTCGGAAGTAAAAGAAAGCTCCAGGCAACAGCATTAATGTATCTCACCGAGCTATAATAGAACACGATGAAAAAAAAAATGCTTTCCGAATCCAACTCAAAATTAAATTTGAATTGCATTTTTGTAATATGTATATTTGTTTAAGTTGAATGCCTAAAATTTTGCTTTGTATAGTTTCTATTTTAGCTGATTAAAAAAGCGCATTCTTCATCAAATATTACACTTAAAAGTAAAATCATTTGCGTAGAACTAAATCCCTGTGCATATTTTCTTCTTTAATGATGAGAATGTATTCTCCTTTCGTTTAGTGGATAATTAATTTATAAGAGTTGTTATTTCTTTAGCTCTATATTATAAGGTTTTGCTCTCGAAAGAAAGGTGAGTTTATTTCTACCCACTTGAACCAATTTTCCTGTTGGATGGTCATTTGTAAATCATATTAAGAATGGTTAGTGTGTGCCCTTTCTATATAAAGTGTGTCACATCCTGACGGACATCATTTCGTTCTTCACAATGATTGCTTAGCTTCAACAGATTTCCTAAGAAAGAAATAAACCAGGGGATTAAAGTTGTATTAAATTTTAAACTTGCTTAATGTACAGCTATCTTCAATCTTAAATTTCGAACTGGCGGGAATATAATCCAACCTTTACTCTCGATTTCACTGTTATCATTGTTAAATGACCAACTGTCATAGGATGAAGAAGGCAAATATAGCATGTAATAAATAAAGATGTTAAAAAAATGTAAATTAACTTCCACTTTTCAAAATTTCAAATGATAGAATTAAAAGCAATGAATCAAGTGCAAAACACACTTACTTATTTGTTTACTTAACGAAAATCATCTTTTTTGTGCCTAATTATTAGCGGTTCTATCCTCCCAAGTTTTATTAAATTAGAAACTGAATCACATATTTGAAAAACTGAAAAAATATGCAATTTTCCAAGTTAAAAAAGGTGGTTAACTAATTGCTTGAATGGAGAACAGCGCTCTTCGGAACATGAGGTCCGAGTTCAATTCCAGTCACTGTTGAAGAACGAAGGAAGGATGCAGCACTTCTACACGAAGGACTATCGGGGTGGCTACTCTCTATGAAAAATCCGACCAGATGGCGCTTTGAATGCTAAAATGCCTGCAGTTGTCCACTTCACTTTGATGTCAAAGTTGAAGGAAAATTCATGACTCCCCATGGCCTAGTGGTAAAGCTTCTGTCGAGAAAGGTCACAGGTTAGATTCTAATTCCTGTTGGGCAATAGGATTGCAATTTCGGCTTCAATTTGCATGTCTGTCAAAGTGTGTGCTTGGGAGTTTTTCTTCCCTTGTGACCCGTGAATACGGCACGATCTATGAAAAAGCCTCGGAAAGACAGTATTCGGGGTGGCTATTAAAATGCTTTACAAAAAACATTAGGCTGTCATTACGGAGGAATACGTCCTACTTGGGTTCATCATTGTCCAGTGGTGAGTTCAAAAAGCTACCAGATACCCTCACAACCAAATGGGGAAAGGATACATGAAAGCTGCACGTCTGTCGGCAGTTCTCGAAATGTCTTCCCTTGTGACAAGTGGAGACAAATTATGGATAAAAGTCATTCTCGGAAAAAGCAAAGTGAAAAAAACTCACGGACATTCTGATAAAGAATCACCATTTATGATGTTTAAAAAACTAAGAAAAACTAGAGAAAAACTCTCGCACAGGACAGAAATGTAATTTGTCAGATACTAAAAGAAAAGAACCCATTAAACTAATAGGTAAGCTGCCCATATAAGCCAAAATGTTAATGACAAATCAAAGAAGGCTGCCGCCGTCCATTTGTAATAATACATTAACACAAAAGCAGGAAGATATGATGAGCTTACAAACTAAATTACTCCCAGAATTAAACCAAAAATTGAAGATATAAACAGGAAAATTGAAAGATTAAGTACGACGAACGCCTCAAGCTTTTGGCAAGAAACACCGGCACTTTCCTATAGCCAAGTTCTTCAAACAAATATGTCTATCATGGTGGAAAAAGATAATGACAATAATGTAGAAGATAAAATCAAAAGCATAAGAACAAACATTAGGCCAAGAGGAATATATAATAGGGACAATTATTTCGAAATAAAATGTAAGACCAAGGAGGATACTATTAAATTAAAGGAAACTCTGAAAAAACAAAAATTAATCGTTGAAGATAAAAAACCATCTATCTCTAAAATAATTATTTTAAGCATGCCAGAAAACATAAAAGATTTCATAATTAATATCATAAAGGAAGACCTAAACATATCTAAAGTAACAGCAGAAATAAAAGTTACACAAATGAGGAAAACACTTAGCGAGGTTAACAAATGGGACTATGTAATAGAAATTCCAAGGAAATTAGCTGCTAAAATTTTTAACAAGTAGTTTTATAAATCTAGGAGTGAATAAATACAGAATAGACAATTTTTTACCTGTAAGAAGATGCTTAAAATGCCAAGATTTCAACCATAATGCCCACGTAAAAACAATTATTATGGAAAATGTGGTGAAGATCATGAAACCAGCGTTTTTAGTTCCAAGGAAGCCAAAGGCATAAACTGTTATGAGGCAATTAAAAATATAAGAAAGTGTAGTCTGTGGCAAAAACTAGTGATATAACTACCAAATTTTCACAGTATACCAATCAACAATTCATAAATCTCAAATTTCTACAGATTAACCTTCAAAGAAGCAGAACTGCCCCAGTTCAATTAAATTAGTTTGTGAAAGTAAATAACCTACAATGTATATTAATTCAAGAGCCATATGCAATACATGGCAAGATTAGAAGCATCCCACTTGGAAAATTTTGATATGCAAGACAACAATCCAAGATCGGTGATTATAATAGCCAATAGTATAAATCCAGCAATCATCATCTTAAAAATATTGTAGCATTACTAATTAATGCACCAAACACAAAGCTATTATTAATTAGTCCCTATTCATCGCCATCTGAAAATATAATTCCTGTACTATAACAGGAATCCAAACAATCTTAACGAACTATTCACAAATCTCATTGATACAATGCGGTGGTTTCAATGCACATAAATATACTCGTTACATAGTTGAGTAATAATACAAGAAGTCATCAGATGGAAACTTTCTTAACTCATAACAGTCTACACTTAATAAATCAGAAAAAAAGACCTTTTACTTTTCAGGTACTTAATGGAATCGGGTTTCCTGATCTTACAATAGAAAATGATTATTTAATAAATCTAATAAACAACTGATCAGCAGAGGATGAAATCACCTGTTTAGATCATTTATACATAATTTTTGACTTAAGACAACCAGTAACAATTTTCTTCGATAAACAATATAACTCCAGCCCCAATCATAAAAAATTTGTTAAAACTATCAAAGCTTTAACGAAAATAATCTCACGAAAACTTTCAACTTGCTCAATATCCCAACAGCTGGATGACATCACAGAAGAAATGCTTGAAAATATAATCAATTCTTACAACAAATGCTTTAAAATGAAAGAACCAAAAACAACTATAAAATTATATTGGTGGAATTTTACATTAAGAGCATAAAAACAAAAAACAAGAGTCTTAAGAAGACGAATGAAATCTACAACGAATCAAACCGAAGAAAGAGGAAGTATCCATGGCGAAAGTTTCCTTTGAAAAAGCCAGATAATATTTCATTCTTCCGGCTCTGTTTAAAAGAACCCCACAGAAGAGCAAAAATGATTGATCTAACATCCCCAGTAAACTCCAAGAACTCTGTCGAGACATAATTTCTCCTCCTTCAATATTTGATTGCTCAACAGATGAAGGTGAATGATCATAAGAACATTTAACGGATAAACAACGAGACTCTTAACAATGAACTGTAAATATGTTCTTTTTTATTTTATAAATTTCAACTTATATATTAATTAATTATTTTTTTCTTAAAATATATGCTCTTACTATGAAGGCTTCTGTTTCCAAATCATGAATTCCCTTTTATTGTGTAAATATGTAAGGTTAAAGGTACTTATAAACTTGTCAAATTATTTCTGCACATGAATCGACTCCTATTCTGCACTGGGACTTGACAATCTCTGTATATATCTATCCAAAAATAAATCCATTGGGGTTGAGACGGGAGAGCAACAGGTGCAGTTCAGGGCTTTCCCTCACTATCTTGTGACACGTGTACAGGACACACTGCTTACGAAAAGTCATCTTGAAAATCAATTTATGCGGTAGACATTAAATGATCCTTATTTATGGAGCCGTTAGACAAGCCATTGATCGAGGTCAAAGCTGACATATTTGGAATTATCAAAAAACGCTCCCTAAAAAAGCAGCGATCACAAGACTCGTTCTTCCTTAGTAACTTTCTCTTGATTTATAATTCTATTTTGCAGCATCGAACTACTCTTGTATTATAACGGCATTCAGTTATCATTGAGGTACAAAATAAATTCATTCACAAATAGATTTCATCTTGAAACCCACACACTGAAAATCAAATCACCGCAAATGACAGGGGGTTACGTGGTTGTAGGGTACGGTATAATTATCTTACTTGAAGAATACGGATTATTATAACCATAATTATTGCAAATATTATAAGTCTCAAATTTCAGGAGAAAGTTTTGGCGAAATTTATTTGGCGCCTAGTTAAAGGAAATGATGAAACAATATTAAGTACATAATTGATTATTATAATTAAAAACATTTATATCTCCTGGATATTAAAAAAATTTATTTTTTCTGAGACAGATGAGAAGGTGAATTATTTTTCTTGGTGAAGGTGTCTTAAACTGTTCGTATAAATTTTAATGTAAGAGAAAAGTACTTCAAAAAGAAAAAAAAATATTTTGATAGCTGAAAAACTGTTTCTGCTGTGTAACTTTCGATATTCACATATTCACTTCCTTTTTTGTGAATAAGAATTTTATAAGAATATTAAATTGATGTGCCAATATATATATATATATATATATATATATATATATATATATATATATATAAGCATATATTTCTTTCATTAAAAATGTGCTTTAAGGGAATAAAAAAATAATTATTTTTATCAAATCATAAATTTCAATAATTATAGCGCAAAACAATTACTATTAACTAACTAACACTTAAAATTTTACCAGTAAAAATATGTCATTTTTATTGGAAATTAATTAATAACCATTTACGAAATTTGCTAATTTGTTCAAGTTATATACAATTTATGACTCTGCATTAAAAATACGAAAAAAATTACAAATTAAGTTAATTGAAATGTATGCAAATATATGCCTTAGTAATAGAAAAAGTTGATACAAAGAAAGCATGTTACCTAAATAAGAGTTAAAAGAGTATTGAAATTTTAAATTTTTTTCATGATGATAAAGTCATCTAATTTAGTTATTTTAGATTCAATGAACCTAAAAGTAACGAGGGTTAAGTAATCCAATTTAAAAACGATTTTTTATATTTTACTCTAGATTTTATTTTCAGTATATCATTCATTAGTTTAGTTTGTTTCACGATATCTTTTATTCACACGAGGCCTAATGAGACTAGGACGTATCCCACTACAACAGCTACGCTTGAACATTCCGTTTAAAACACTTAAAAGGCTAAACAAGCAAAATGGTAAAATGCAGCAAAAAAGTTTCGCATGCATCTTCGGGAATAAAATAAATACAGCTAGGTACGCCTTTCCCGGTCATTGGCAATATCAGGCATGATTAAATTATCTCAAGGTTTCAGAATTATATTTATATCTCTGACAAAAGTTATTTCTGCGATAAGCTGTCACGCGCAACAATTTTCATCGAAGAAGGCTTTTCAGGATGGATTATCATTTAATTTTGTTATTTTGAAAAATGAGAGAATTGCTGGCAGATAAAACATGAAATAAAATTTCTTAAAAGGATTTCAATAAGACAAAAAATTATTTTGCATTTTTTAACATTATATATATATATATATATATATATATATATATATATATATATATATATATATATATATATATATATATATATATATATATATACACTCACTTCAAAAGTTAAGCACGAAGATGTAAAATGCAAATAAAGTCAACAAATACTGCTTTGATTGACACAGAATTCGGCAGGAAAGTAGCATATACATTTATGCATAAAATAAAATCAATAATTATATACAGAAATGAAAACAATATTAAATTTTTGTAAGTTATCAGATAATGACATACTAGAGATTTAAACAGAATTATGTATAAAGTGAAAATAAACACCATAAAATGGAAAAAGGAGATTAATAGGCTATGTGATTCCCCCTCATCTGTATATAAAGTTTACATTTTGTGACCATGCTATCAATTAGATGGTCAACCACCGCAGAATTAAGCAAGAGCCATTCTTCTTGTAGAGCAGTTTCGAGCTCAATAAGAGTGGCTGGAGGAGGAAAACGTGAAAATACAGCACATTCGAGAGCATCCCAAAGATTTTCAATGCGATTAAGGTTTGGAGAATATGCTGGCCACGCCATATGCACAATCCTTTCACTCTCCAGGTAGTCATCGACGATGCCAGCTCTATGGGGACGTGAGTTATCGTCCATCAAAACAAAAGTAGTGCTAACTGCTGCAGCGTATCACAATGGATTCACAATGGCAATCACAATGAGTTCACAAAGCATCACAATGGGTTCTAGGACTTCATCTCGATACTGGATAGCTATCGCAGAAACCCGATTAAAGATGTGCAGTTCAGTGCGGCATCCTAATGAAATCCCTGCCCACACCATAATGCTTCCGCCTCGGAATGCATGATGTTCGGTGATGTTTTAGGGCTGATTGCTTGTTCCTTGTTCACGCCATATTCTTATACGCTTGTCATCTGGCTCCAGAGCAAATCTTGACTCATTAGTAAACATGACATTGCCGCAGTTAGACACAGTCTAATTGACATGTTTCCGACACCTCTTTAATCGTGCCCCTCTTCATTGGACGGATAGACAAACACAAACTTGAGGTACCCTGGCGTACAGCCCACTCATATGTCATCTTCGGCGTACAGTAGCTGCAGATATCACCTTACCAATGGACGCTGTAACCATAGATGTCACACGTGTGAAGATCGCTCTGCGATTCCGCTTGGCTAAAATCGCAATATATCGATCTTCCGCGGAATTTGTAACCCTTGGGCGACCGGCTACGGGCCTTCGGACTATTGTCTGTGTGGTTTGGAATTGTTTCCATAAACGTGAAATTAAAAAATGATGAACGCCGAAGAAAAGAGCTAACGTCTGAAATCGACTGTCCTGCTTCAATTCGCCCAACAGCACGCCAACGCTCGGAATCTTCCATTCGTCTTCTGGAAGTCATAGAAACACGTATGTCTTGAAAACAAATTGTACGAAAGTTTTAAACACCTTCTATCGGCACTTACAATCAACTTCTGTTACCCTTCATAAAGCTGGTATCTTATAAGGCTGCTCTTTTTGTATATTTCTTTACATGAAAGCGCGATTGATTGTTACCTAACATACTTGTATACTTACATCTACCTTTGCAGCGATTTGCATCCTCTTAAATTCTGATTGTCTTCCGGAAATTAGCATTTTCTCTCCGTGATTAACTTTTGGAAGTGAGTATGTATGCATGCATGCACACACACACACACACACACACACACACACACACACACACACACACACACACACACACACACACACACACACACACACACACACACACACACACACATACATACATACATACATACAAACAAACAAAGCGGGAAAGAGTACCTAACTTTTAGTATAAAATTACGATTAGGGAAACAAATATTTACTGCTTTCCATGTTTATAATTATTATTTCTTCTGCTTTGCTCAAGATGAGATCTCAGGATCAGTTAGAAGCCCATCGAATGAGGTAATTTTTTGTAGTACAGCGGGACACACGAGGGATTATTAGATCTACCGTTTAACGTGGATTCTGAAACACTGCAAACATCCAAATCTGAGGGGAATTCGAGAATTGTTTTGTTGGGCCAATATGCTTTCCTGTACCTAGCCCAGATTTTGCTTTATCTCATAGGTGAGAACAATGGATGAGATTCTGAATCAGTTAGAAGCCGGGACCAAGTATAAGAACCACCAATACTTGGCACACTCACTCCGCGGTATCATTTAACTTGAAGGTCATTGCAACTACCACCTACTGAACGTGCCACAGCCTCTTTTAGTAAACACGGCGGCTCTTTGGTACAGTTGGGATTCAAACTTACTACCTTCCGATAGTGAGAAAGACGTCCTGAGCAACCAGCTTAACACGACCAAACCCATGTACCCTTATTAAATATTGATCTCTTCATCACTTTCTTTTCTCTCTCTGTCGGTGGCGTGTTGTGAAAAGTCTCAGCAAATGAGCAAAGGCAACCCTCAAAATTGAACTATTTCAAGAACTGATAAAAATCACCAGGAAACATCTTTAATTTTTAAAATATTATACTTTGGGAATGAAAAAAATTCCATGCCAAAATATATTTTAGCGAATTCCGGTGATTAGGCACAGATAACACTTTTAAAAAGTGCCTCAGTTCTCGAAGTGCGATGAGCCCTGGAGCGGAATGTAATAGCGTTCAAATGAATTGGATCGCGGCAATTTTACATAATATTCCAATCGATGTTAATTAGGATTTAAATTCATAGAATATACTACCATGAACATTTCGCATAGTTTTCATTGCATAACGACGCATATTTTTCATTTTATGTTAACTAGAGTTCAAAATCATGACATAAGTTTTATTCCATTCTGTGCGGCCACTATCATCCCAGTGGACAAACAGAACAAGGATTTCATGGATGACGCAAAGAGATCGCATTTTAGGTACAGCAGATTTATAATGTATACAGAGAAATACCTAAACAGCCTAACAAAAACTGCCCACTAATTGATAAAGCTTCAACGGGTAATATTTTTACTGTGTACAGGAGATTTATATATAACCGCTTTGTGTGAAGCCCACATTATAACATGTAAACATCTACCACAGCAGATGGTTATTTGTTTCAAAAACAGTGCATCTCAGTCACATTACAAATAAAGTTTCGTAAGTTCATTTGTAATCAATTTTAATACACGAATTTTATTAAAATGAAAATTCACCCATCATTTTATTTGAGTTTTTTTATATTTACATATTATAAAGGCATTATCAGTTTCTTAATGATGCATTTATAACACAAACACACGCAATGAATTATATACAAATCATACAGCTGAGATAGGGACGTGGAACAGAAAGTGTTGTTTTCGAGTACATAGGGAAACAGGTTCGATACATGACTTGAACGAAAAAACTTCCGTTCTGTTACATTACTCATAAGGCATGAAATGATATACATGCGCTGATCCAGAAATTTGGACAGGAAGGCGATACTTTAACTTCATCACTTGACCGAGACTTTCACGGCGGACAAAAGGAACGGAGAGAAGTTCTCGATTCATATTGTTATGCTATTGAAGGATTGTGAGCTTTATTTTTGTACGAAATCTGATGGAACTAGAAATGATGTCGGAAATAAGGCCTTTTTACCTGAATCATTCTCGCTCTTTTAGGAGCGAATATAATTCAGCTAAACACCCGCACCTTGCTATGACGCTTCATTAATTAATCAATCATTACAGAAAAGGAAAATGAATCTCGTGTGTATTAAGTAGCTCTAAGTACTGCGTTTAAAATAGTTCTAAGTAATGCGCTTAAAGTTGCTCTAAGTATTGCGTATAAATTAACTTCCCAAATAAACCTAGGTATTTTTATCAAATTCGCAAATTTTGTATACGTACAACTGCAACAGTTTAATATACATGTACAAAATCTGCAAATAAAGTAGAAAAATTTGTTAAAATGACGACTAAAAATGTTACCGCGAATATTTATTTCCCTCATCTATATTTATCTTATTCTTATAATTTATTTCTTTTTTCTTACTGTTTCCGGTTACCACTTTCTGCCGAATGAAAAGCCGTTGAACACACTCAATCACCTCGCAGTTTAGAACGATGGTCGACACCTAAGTTATCAAATTCCTTTCACTACACCTAAAGAAGGACATCGGGAAAACGGCATATCTTACGTGTCCCAGTTATCATTATGATCTTTGATTCTATGATCATAAAAAGCGCATAAAATAAGAATTCATCCTCCACATAGCGAGAACGATGACTTTCCCATTAAGGCCACCCCAACCATATAGATATCGCTAGTTCTTTTTTTCTTTCTTTCAGACTATATAACTCGACTAACCTAAACCACTGAATACAATCCAATAGCATGACAACATCTGAATTGGCATTTCCTCCTCCCCACAGCAAGACATGAAGGGGAGAGGGATACTGGATCAGAAGAATACTCATGCATTAGATTTCTTACCAGAGTAGTCACTAGTTAGTTTTGGTTCAGTTACTGAATACATTTCTGACTGGGTGTATGTGCTCTCTGGACACAACCTCATAATTTTGAGCTACAGTCAAAAGAAGAGGTCGACACTTGAAATGGCTTTCTATCATGTCAGTCGAGAAATAGTTGACCCATCAGAATTTCCAGCCTTCATAGGCCCTATAAGCATGTTGGTCTTCGATTAAGTCAGTTTATAAATCCTGCTGCTTTTGACCTCCAGGTTGTCTCTGAATATTGAAGGAGAACCAAATGAGATGTCTTCAGTAAACTCTGTAAATGGATAAACAGACCCTTTCTTCAATCTTTCTTACTGTCTACTTTTTAGAGTCAATTTTTTACATCAATCGAAAGAAGAAATGGATGCGTGAGACTCCCCACACTTTTTCATTCTACACGAACGATGGGATGGCAACACTAATCAGGATCGTTACTTTCTTGCCATGACAGTGCATCAAGATAGCCGATTCAGCTCTAGTCCAAGAATTAAATCTCCTCTCTAATATAATTCATTTTTAGAAAGCACAGGATTCAAAAGTCATTCATGAATAAAATAAAATCTATCTGATTTATGCAGGAAACACTGCGCTACGTTTTCATTGATGAGAAATCCTCCTAAATTTAGTTCAGTTTGAACTTATATATAATCTCTAGATATGAGAAAATCTCTGAAAAGGTTTTTTCTGAATTTATTTCTTCGAGACAAAGCTGATTCGGTCATAAAAATTAAAGCAAAGAAAACGATGTTAGATGAGCGCATTATAAAATAACTTTCATTTGCCAATGACATTCAAAGTGTATACAACCAGAATGTGTACTGAGTCACTTCCCCACAATCCTATTAAACACTAGAAACGGCCTTTAAGAAAAGATATTTATTAATCATAAAGAAATCAGAGCAACGTCTTTGTTGGCTATTCTCTCAGCTGCGGTTGCTTGGCGACGAGTTGGAGGGTGGAGGTGCATCTCATTGTGCTGTCTTGTGGGTGTGCTTTCGGAGAAGTTAGTAGAGCGATGATTTCTTTTCTTCTTTTCAGAGGTTTGTGTCTTCAGTACTGAAAAATGAAAGGTGGTCTTCGTTTAAGGAAGAGGAAATCCATGCTGTTAGTGTATTAAATTTGTTAGCACATACGCGTTGGTTAGTTGCACAAGGGAATAGAAGCCGCGTGTGATGTTTTTAATTCTGAATTTGCCTCTTAAAAATGTTAAAATTCCCAAGCATGAAAAAATAAACATTTTCCCATTGTTTTAACCCTATAGCATTTAATCATGCCATATGAAGAGAATTTTTCAGAGGCCAAATGCTGTCAGACAACAAAAAATAAAGAAAAGTATATATTATTAACACAATATCCAGCAGAGTGTTTTAAAGCATCGAAACTAAACTTAATGAAATCTTTGTCGATAGCATAAACAAGTTCACACTAAACTCTGTTCAACTGTATTGATAATGAAAATGTGGCAAAGAATATGACGAGATTCGGTAAAAAGGACATCAAACTCAGACACAATCAGTTTCTCTCTCTTGGAGAGAGTTTTTATCGTTTTTGAAATTAAAACCACAACAAAATTCAGTCAAGTCAATGACTTGCTGCCGAAAATTAAAGCGCTGGGTGACGTAATACATGAAAAGAAAAACTTTCATAACGCGTTGGGGCACGGATTCGACTAGTGTCCGAGGTTATTTTTTAGTTAAATATACAATCCTGCAGATATTAAAAATCTCTATTAGTATGAAACATATCATTCCAGGTTATATGATATATTATATATATAACTTGGAAGCGATATTGATATGCTCAAAATATTCATTTCTGAGAATTTTGGTGGTCAGCAGAAGTATCTAAAACCAGAAGAGGGATCTTGGAGTCATTTGAATGAAACTCTGTATGTGTGAGGTACCGCATTGTCATAATGGAATAATCCAAATCCATCGGAGAAATTACAATGAGCATAAATAAGTGTAAGTCATTAAACATGAGTATTTATCACTTTTCAAGCTTATTTCTTGACTTACCAGCTGTCACGTTATCAGTCTCCTACTACCACAGATTCCCCACCAGCTTGAAAAAGTAGGTTCCATACATTTATGACTTCCTCCATTGAATGCAATGCAAACATGACTCGTCATATTAGGTAAGTTTCCTGTCATCGGCAGCCTAATAAAGCTTTAGCAAGTCCATGTGGATATAGAGATTTGCGTCTTCCTGTCAACAATGTTACACGGAAAGGTCTTCGGATCCAGAAGTATTTATCACACTTGTAAAGTTATTAATAATTCACTGAAGAGTTCGCAAGCAAAAATCGCTTTGTCCCTTTAATAAAATATGCCACAATTTGAGGAAACGTTGCTCGTCTATTTCGCTTAAGAATTCCAGATAAGCAACTGTGATTTCTTTCTTTAAAGGTCTTTTTTTGACAACACCACAGTTTAAGAATTAATGTTTTACAGGGTACTCAATTTTCACTGTACACTCACGCGCAAAAATTTTAATTTCATCGCTACTTTAAAGGTTTTGTTTGTATCATCTTTTGTTCAAGAAGACTAATAGACCAGTCCTACGTTAAAAAAATGACTCAAAACCATTATGACCAACCAAGCACAAGGTGGGATTCGAGCCTATGAACTGTTGAGCCCAAGGCTAGAGCACTAATTATTCGGCTGCCAGCTTGTTGTACTACTTTAGAGATGTATCCCAAATCTTGTACTCTATTTACAGAGAGAGAGAGAGAGAGAGAGAGTGCCCTACATTAAAAATGCAACCCCAAGAAGGACTTTTCAGAAACAACAAAACTCGGAACACGAAGAGCGATAGGAACAAACAATAGATCTATATTTCAAAATGATATACATAATACAGAGCAACAACACGGTCGGATCAGTAAGTTTTAGGGTCGCGCGATGGGACGTTCCACAATTGCTGTAGGATTGTACCTGTCTCCACGTCGACTCCACAATCGTACGCGGGTACTATCACTGGAGAAACTGAAGCGTAACTCGTTTGAGAAGACAATCCTGTGCCACTCCGTCGTCCATATCGCTCTAATACGGCACCATCTCATACACTGGCGTCTATGCTGTGGGATTAATGACAGTCTTCTTAACAGATGGCGTGAACGCACGCCACTAGCAACCAATTGTCGGCAAATGGTTCTGCTCGATAAGGAAGGACATCTAAGGTATCTTGAACATGCTGCAGAATTTCGGTAGACGTGCTTTGTAGGACCACCACCGCCTGCCATTGAACTCGTCGATCCACAGGTGCTGATGTCACTCTGGCTGCAACAACATCCGGCAAACGTTCCACATTTTCTTGTTCCAGCCATCTTTGCCACAGTCGTTTGCTGGGGGAGCGAAAGGTTTCAATCAAATGCGATTTGCCGTAAGGACCAACCTGCTCTTCTCAGAACTATCACCATGCCCTTCATAAACTCGTCTGTCTATTGGAACTGATTCCGTCGACGATGACTAAGCATTCTCTGCAATTACAGTTGTCCTTTGCGACAAGAATAAACTTTTAAGTATTATTTTCCAAGCAACAATAACGGCGCGAACATTGCTCTCTCTGCAGGTTCCTCATCTTATATCTTACCCTACGTGCGCTGGAGAGCTGAGCATTTCACGTCATTTGTATAACTCGGTAAGGTGCTTTTTGCCCTGAAATTTGCATGATTTTTTGGCCACTCCTTTTTGGTGTTGCATTTTTAATGTCAGCCAGTGTAAAAAAACACTTTCAAAATCAATTAAATCTTGATAAGTTGTTGCTGTAGCAACAGTAACTGATCTAAAATCTAAGAGTTCTGTCAAACACCTGTTATTTTGAATTATTTTTACCCATTTCACCATTGATTTAATGTAATAAATACACTGCTGGCCACCGTAAATGCAACACACTGAAGGAAGCATGCAAATAACATGAAATTTACAACATGCAAAGGAGGTGAGGTATACAAATGATTAGAATTTCAGCACAGACGCATATCACGAGAATTTAAGGCGCCACTTCAAAGCGCTATTTAAGGCTTGGAGATTTCGATGATTTCAAGTTCGGCAATTGTGTTGTGTTCTTTTGTTTGAAAAAAAAAGATCAGTTATGCCTCGTAGAAAACAGTGATCATTTTTTGATCAAATATCTGAGTTCGACAGAGGAAGGATAATGGTTTACCGAAACTGTGGATTATCTTTCAGGGAAATCAGTAGTCATGTTGGGCGAAACAAAACAACTGTGATAAGGATATGTGATCATTGGATGCAAGAGGGTACGACGGACCGACGTGTTCGATCGCATCCATCTCAGTGCACCACTTCACGTGGTGACAGGCACTTTGTGCGCATGGCAGAGACGGATCGCTCAGCCACATCACGAGCTATAACATAGCAAAGAGGTCCATTGCTTCGTCTACCCCTGACACAGAACCACAGACGTCTCCGTCGCCAATAGTGCGATGAAAGAAGTATGTGGATGGTAGAATGGAATGAAATTGTCTTCACTGACGAGTCATGCTTCTGTCTGCAACACCATGATGGTCACATTCGAGTATGGAGACACCGTGGAAAGAGGATGCTGAACGTTATGCACCACCACTCTGGTCCGGCAACGGATATTATGGTGTGGGTGATCTTGGATATCACTCTCGCACCCCTCTAGTAAGCATTGCCAGTATTTTAAACTGCCAGCTCTACATCAGCGGTTCTTAACCTATGGGTCGCGAAGCAGATTTCTTGGGTCGCGCTGAGTCGAACCAAAAAAGTTACTAATACACACCCCAAATAATAAGTAATACCAACACCTCCTAGAAGAGTTACAAAACACTACAAAAACACTGAATCTTTATGTGCTTTCTGGTTAAAATTAAAAACCGAAAAGCCAATAATTGTTAAAGAAGCTCTAAAAGTATTATTGCCCTTTTCAACAACATATATGTGTGAGGCTGGTTTTTCGGCTCTGTGTGTATATAATCAAAAACAATTATCGGAACAAGTTAAATCCTGAAATAGATATAAGGTGCTCCTTGACAAGCATTCAACCGAGGTTTGAAGATCTTTCAAAATGTATTCAAGCACAAGGTTCTCATTAAAACTGTATGACTTGCATTTAAAATTTAAAAGACTTAACATATGTACTGATATTTTTTTTTATTAGGAAAAAGTTTAAATGTCAATTTTTTTCAAAAAGTTATAAATATATTTTAATTTGGTCAATAAAAATTATTAAAAACACTTGATTATTAATTAAATTTTCCTTGCATCGAAAAGTACTTTTGTTAATCTTTATTATTAAAAAAATAAATAAAAAATTTGTAAGTTAAAAAAAATCATCATCGTAGGATTGAAGATTTTTTTTAAAAATACGATCTAAAATAAAGCAATCAAAAAATTTTGACTTTTTTTGGGTCGCGATATGAACATATTTCTCAAATTTGGGTCGCGGCTTAAAAAGGTTAAGAACCACTGCTCTACATCTCCAAGGGATTGGTGCTAGTTGTCCTTCCTTACCATCAGGGTTTGTCCACAGCCATGTTTCAACAGGATAATGAGCAACCACACCTGGCACGCATTGTCCAAGGGTTCTTCGTCAAATGCCAGATTGAATTGCTTCCCTGGCTGGCTGGCTCGCTCTCCAGATCTTTCACCAATAGAAAACGTGTAATCCATGGTTGCTCAACGATTGACCCAGATTACATTCCCAGCTGCCACACCAGATCAATTTTAGCAACGTGTGGAAGCTGCTTGTTCTTTTGTACCCTAAGAACACATCCAAAGTCTCTTTGAATCAATGCCGAGGCGTGTGGCAACGGTGATCTCCAACAATGGTGGCTATTCTTGCAACTGACTTTGGCAGGAATCACACTTCACAGAAGTCTATCAATTTAATCATTTAAAACTTGGTCAACATGTTATATATAAAATAAATTTTGTTGTGATACCTCTTGTCTTTCTTAGTGTTGCATTTTGGGTGGTCAGCAATGTACAAAAGAATTCCAATTATTATTCTTTCAACTATATTTATTAAAATAAAATATATGTAAAATGATTCAGTTTTAAACATACTCTTTTCTGTATGGTATTTACTTCGCTATATTTGAATCCATTTGGTTTCTTAAAAATTTTACTATCAATGTAAGAGATTTTTAAATATTATTGTTTATTGGAAGATTAGTATGTCAATGTGATTTTCATGAATCAGAATTATATGAGAATATTACAATAAGTTTCCGTTTTTTAAATTTAGAATCATCCGGCAGTTTTGAAGGCAGTTGCTTTTCAAAAATCAAAGATGTACTAGTGTTATTCCTGAGCAAATATTTTTAAGAGGAAAGGAAAACATACCTTGTGAAACAACTCCCTATGAAGACAGGATTTTGTGTCATCACGAAAGAGTACCATGAGGGGGACAGAAGCGTTCCCACCCCTCTCGGCAAGAGTGCTTCCGCTCCGGCCTCACTGAATGGGCACGAAAAGGAAGAGGGGGTGAAACGTTTCTTATTTGACCCTACCTTTAATGAAATCGTTTTCATCAAATTCTGATACACGTTAGTTTATTTTACATCACAACAAATTCTCTCCCTCCCCTGAAATCTCTCATTTCCCCCCGATAATGGTTCTTTCAATATCCGCGGATATCGAAATTTGTTTTCGAAATCGTTTTGCTTTTTATTTCTTTAGAACTTAATGATATTTGATGAATCCATTACTAATAGTTCATTACTAAACTAATAATATCTTAAATGATTACTAATAAAAAATAAAAATTTGCATTACTAGTTGTTTATTACTATTAAATGATACAGAAATTTTTTAAACTAAATTCATTAGTATTTCTCATAAGAAGTATTATTAATCCTTCATAATGTTTAGAAGAAACATAATGACTCTGAGTTCATTACTGATTTTTCCCCATTTTAAATCTTACGAAGAAACTAATTTTTAAGTGTCATTACAGAGTTCACATTGCGATTTCTTAGAAGTTTCCTTTGGCTGAGATTATTATTCTTCTTTAATAATTCTTAAAAAAAATTTCATAAATTAACTTTCATGGGAATATATATATTGAAACACCCCAAGATAAATACTCTATAAAACAACGTAACCCAGATTACTGCATCGAATTCGCTGTTAAACTCTAAATAACGTATAGAAATGATTAATTTATACAAAAACGCAAGCTTAATAAAGCCAAAATAGCTTGATATGGAAAGTCTTACATAAAATAAATATTTTTTTAATTTTCTACAGAAAATTATAATTTTTATAGTTAAAAATTAATTACAATTCACATGAAATAAACTATGGAAATTTTAAGGTCACTCAAAACAAAATGCAATATTATCTTAAAACACGGTAATAGTTATGAAATGCCAACAGACAGCATGCATGAATTTCTCGAGATAATAAAAGCAGCAAATTACTTTAATGTGTTTTTTCAAGAGCGCTTGTTCAAACAGACTGAATATTGCATGCGAGCGTCAGACTACATCCAGCCATAAACTGCAATTTTATCCAAGGGTTTCACAAATTTTTTGATTTTCGAAACTCCATAATACTTTTCCTTTTTTCTATTTACGGAACTTTGTTAGACTTTATCTTGGCAACACTGAACGCTTTTAATTAGTATGATTTTATCTTTTATTCAAATTAATCGATTGAACAAAATATATAAAATTCTGCGAATATATATATATATATATATATATATATATATATATATATATATATATAGTCTCATAATATTTTTCATAATCTCAACATACCGATACTGATTCGCCTTTTGGGAAGTTTTCCAAAACATGTTTTCACCGTTACATGTTAAAATTATTTGCAAAAATGACTAATCAATTATTCATCAAGTTAACATGTTTTTGCTTGCATCACATGTCTAATAATTTTCCAAAGCCGAACTAATACTCTACCTTAGTTCGCGTATAAAATTCATCCTACTAAGCCAGCGAATTTTAAAATTCACATTGATGAAACTTTATAGTCTTGATTTCAAATTTTGCCCTCGAAAGAACTTTTCACATGCAGTGGCCTCATTCATGCGTTGCAAGGAAGAGAGCTTCCAGGCCGCCGCTCCTGCCAAACAAAAAAAAAAAAAAAAAAAAAAAAAAACGTTCGAACAAAATGAAAATACGTAGCATTCATCTTCATTCAGTTGTTCAACAGTGCTAGAATCAAACTTAGGATATTTCACTCTGAGGAACATTGTTCCGCTATATAAACCCAAGGAAGGAAAACTTGTCACAAGACACTGATAAGTGGTTTTAACTCTTTTTCCCATGCCTTCACAAACTGTTGTATAATAGAAAGTTATTGTGACAGTATTCTTTTTTAAGCCCGACTTTTACATGATCTACACAATTCTGTCTGGGAAACTAATTACTCTTATCGAAAGAAAATTAGTATGGGCTGCTCTGTCTCAAAGCTTGAGCTCCATTCAGCTAACATGGAATTTTATCGATCCACTTGTTTGTGACTATATATTAGTGTCCTTAAATACAAAATTTGTTATTTCACAGCTAACTTTTGCACACGGATTCTGCTTACTAAGGCAATCCAGTGCAGGCTTTCATACGCTATCTTGGAGTCGAAGCCTTTAAATAGAATTTTCTGGCTTCAAAATTATTCGAAATCGCATTAAGAGGAAAAATATGTTCTAAATTTCTCTGAAGGGCCTGCCCTGCATGTAAGACGTACATGTGCTCCACAGGCTGCACTGCTCCATCCCCAGATTATTCGAAAATGCGCAAATGAGCTTTTTCTTATTTTGTATTAAATGTACGGGGAAATCTGCTTAGCTTTGACAAAGATACATTTCCAACTATTTAAATAGTTTTATGTTTTGAAATAATATCTAATTATCTTTTCAGTTATCCTCCACGTTTCCGTACAGAATATCGGGAATAATTCGGATAACTTATCGATAAGGACATAGATCAGGGTACCAATGCATTTTCAAATAACCACGTGTTAAAGAAACGGACAAAATTTGGTAGTCAAGCAGAAATAGGATTTTATTAATTAAATTTAGAGAAAATGAGTTTGAAAACAAATGGAATATGTGAAATAAATTTTGGTATTATTTCCATTTAGCCGGCGAAATTTCACGAGGTTGACATTTTTGATGACACTCACAGAAAACGGATAAAAAATAGTAACTATAAGTTGAAAAAAATATTTCGGAAGCATAAGCACTTTTCACTATTTAAAACATTTTAGAGGGTAAAAAGTTTAAAAAATGATGCTGCTCTTTATGGGATTTTTTTTAGATTGATAATATCATTTGGCGACATTATCAACTATGCCGGTGGATTGAAAAATACCGAGATTTTGTATTATAAGTCCTTAAAATTATTAAAATCTTTAATTTAATTAAAAGAATTACTTTCAATTCTTAATAGTTGCATCAAAAGCCTCGGTTACTTTGAACCCATAAAAGGATTTAGATGTTTATTGAATGATAGTCTCGATACTATTGTTGAATACGGTTTCATTTTTATCGTATTATTTAATAAGATCATTTCACTAAATGAAATGCAAAGTTTATTAGCAGCCTTCAAAAATCAAAGACCCGCTTGAAGTCATGGGATTCATTTATATTGAAAATAAGATGGATTTTAAGGAAACAAATTTCAGAAAAGCTATGTTAATAAAAAAAAAACTAATTAATATTTTGTTCCATAAAAGTTGGATGAAATATCTTACATGTTATTAATATTTCTTATGGTTGATTTCGAATCTAACAACCTATTTTTATTTTCTTCATATTTAACTAGACTTCGATCAAGCGGTCACTTCCTCAGCAATCCTATTTCTTACGCAAAAACTTCTTTGCCTTTTTTGGAATTTGTTAAGAATAGCAGTATTCGTTTGAGTTCCAGAATTTCTGTCTGAGCCACACAAAGTTAATTAACGATATTTTCCGCAAACAAGAAAAAATTATATATAAAAATAATTAGTTTCCGTTTCGTATTCGAAAATGAAAAGTTCTGTTTTAATTTTTTTTTTTAAGTTTCTAAATATATATTTGATAGTTATAGAAATTTTGAAATATTCAACGAATGCAATATCGGTCTGTTGATTCTAAAAATTTATAAAATAAAAATTAAAACTAAGATAATTTATTTTTTGGCTAAACTAAGCATTACGGTCACAGCTCGCTAAGCGGAGAAAACGCCAAATTTGGTAAAATTTGTTGATTTTTTCTCGCCAAATTAATTTACCAAAAGCAATTAATCACCAAATGTGTCGCTAAGTGTAGCAACGGAATGTCTCGCTCCTGCACATGCGTGAAACGCGTGCACACAATTCGAATTTTCGCCATTTTCATTTTTGATTTCTTTTTTGATGTAAATTGCGGGATTTAAATATTGTCTTTCATATTCATTTTTTATTTCGCTATGGATATTGTGCCCAAATTTCAATCCTGTCATTTATATTCGCTTTGGATTTCACTATGGATATAGTGCCAGAAATTAAAATTCTGTCTTTTATATTCATTTTGTATTTCGCTTTGCATGTAGAGCGCTGAAAGAAAAATGAAGGTATGAATTTTATTCTAATTATATTCTGCAGGCACAGAATTCGTTGAATTGTATTTTAAGTATTTAAATTTTCAGTAGTAAGCGAAACTACAAAATTCTTCAGTTTTCTAAATTCCTAGATTTGTATGTTAAGTATTTAAATCTTTAATAATAAACGAAACTACAAAATTCGTTTTCCAAATTCCTTGAATTGTATTTTATGTATTGAAATTTCCAATTTCCAATGTTACAGAGCTATTTACAGGGAAGCACGCTGGTGCAACAACTGATTACGCTTATGTCTTTTGGAGAGTTCCCCCCTTTTCTTCCTTAGTCAAGCACCAGAGGTTATGTTTTCATCAAATTAAAAAGTAGGTAAAACTGAATACTACAGTCAAAGCCTCGCCAAATAGGTTAAACTTTTTTCGCCAAGCGGAGGAAACGTACGTATTAGAATTTGTATGTGTGCGTGATTAGCAGCCCAGAATGTGCTAAGAAATCGGGATTTTCCCTTATTTCAAGTTGCTAAGCCTAACGGTATATAAGTAATCGTATTAAAAACTGATTAAAAGCTTCTGTTTAAAAATATTTCAAAACTAAAATTTAACGAAATATGAGGAAATAAAGTAGCGAAAATAAATAAAACTACCTTAATGAAATTTACATTCAATAACATTGATTTTAAAAAAAATAAAATGAAGAATTTCAGAATTAATGAATTTTTTTATCAAAATAATTTTGACAAGTCCAGTGGTTTAAAATAGAATGTTACTAATCATTAGGACATAAAAGTAGAAATTTTCAAATTTTCTTTAGCAATTTCATACATTACGTCGAAAGAATTCAAATCTTCTAAAAGTGCAATAACTTTTCTCTTTCTGCATTTTTTCTTCTCATTCACCCATTCTTATCAAGATCAGACAGCTCCTTAATATGTCTTTTTTTTGTCGCATGTACAATGAATCAAATATTTTTAAAACAGGAAAAATAAATGCATTTTTATATTTTACTTAAAAAATATAAACATGCCATAGAGCCCCAGTCAAACTTATGGAGCACAGAGAAAGAAATAGAATATGATAATATTCTATTTTCTCTCTGTAATACTCTATTACTCTGTATAATCAAAATTACATTAAGTTCCTGCTCTAGAATAAGAATAATTTTAGTTGCTGCGCCTGATTATTTAGTTGTGGATCCATTCTTCATTTCAGTGTATTGAATAAAGATACTGATTTACATTGAACACATCATGCAATATGCTGCATCATTATATTCAACCATGTGGCAGTTCCATCGGCAGCTTCCACGATGTCAATCCAATGGAGTGGTTGGAACCCAATTCAGAGTCGTCCTTCCAGAACAGCAGGTGCTGCGTCTTCACTTGGGGCGTTTTCACAGTTTACTCCCAAGTGACTCGTAAAAAAGCCCTGCATGAAGACAATACGCTGCTTAAATGGGGATAGAGTTTATGTTCGTCAAATAATTTTCCATCGGCTGTCTATTTTGTCTACTCAAGGCGAAGACAAAGATATGGGGGAGGGGATAAAGCTCTCTTGATCATTGATGAAAATGATATCTGATGATAGTTAAGTAAAGTACATTCTAATATTGCAGAAAAATAGCTTTGGATTTGAATTCATGGAATAATTTATTGACATGGAAAAAGATTATACGAAATGTTTCTATGCAGTTATTATTG
The DNA here is from genome assembly GCA_037975125.1 of Latrodectus hesperus. Classification (NCBI taxonomy): domain Eukaryota; kingdom Metazoa; phylum Arthropoda; class Arachnida; order Araneae; family Theridiidae; genus Latrodectus; species Latrodectus hesperus. The sequence continues at coordinate 134,181,043 of CM075850.1, read as the reverse complement.
TTATTGACGATGTTTTTTCGTGGGAGAAGCAGTTTCCTGTCGCCCAGCTCAAGGTTCCATGGCTCCTTTCACTTGGGGAGAACGCCCCTTCGTGATCTGGGTGCAGCGCAGGACGTGGGTGAAGCGTTACTTCTAACCCGGTTCCCCGTCCTCTTTGGATGAGCAGCAAATGCAATGTCGATTCGTAAACAATTGCGCTGGTCCAGAGGCTAGTGGGCGGCTGACAGTAACGGCACTGTACCGTTACAGCGCACTCGTTTCTATGAATGACAGAAACGAGTTACACAGCAATGGTTAATGTTATCTAATACAAAAGTTTCTCGTTTTGAGGAACTCGCTGGGACCGGTAAAACAGTTCATGAGAAAGAAAATTTCTATAACCTACTATAAGTTATTTAGATATGATTTTTTTTACCAAACCACTTTTTCGATATAATTAAAATACTATTATAAGGAATTGTTTAAATTGCACTATAAAAGAAACACATACAAAATAAGATTCATACTTAAAAAACAGCACTTACTTTCTTTATTTTTACAAAACACATTTTACTTTCATTTCGATTGCACTTCAAAGTAAAGACAAAGTTTGAGTTTTCTAAAACTCAAACTTTGTCTTTACTTTTTAATTCCATGTTGCTTTTGGAAATTTTTTTCTTCATTAATATTTTTCGTCTACTTTCAGAATTTTTCGACTGATAAACGCGTTCGACACAATATCTTACGACAAACAAAATTCATAAAATGAGTTGTTCAAAAGAAAATGAATTATTGAGCAAGAGATCATAAACTTTTAAAGAGTGTTTTCCCGTTCTATGTTCCAACGTACGGGGAAGAGAGATTCTTTTCCGTTTCTGTGTCCTTATGTACGAGAAACACTGAAGTTGAATTCGGCACCACAGTTCTTTCTCATCAAATATCTGATATCCCACAGTATCTGGAATGCTTTCACGTGTCTCTTCGTTGCTCAAGAATGAATCAAGCTCTCAGGCGTTATTTAAAAAATGAATTATATACGAAGTCAAAAAATATCAGATCATAAAAATAAAAAAATGAAATACGAAAAAAATTTTAATTTTCAGAATCGAAATTTTACAAGAACGAGATTCTTTAAAATTTTAGTTTGGAGTTAAAATTATGATTGTGTCTGAGTAAGGATAAGCTACTAATTCATAAAAACTTGAATGCTGTTAAATTAGAGGTTCTTAAAAATGAGCGCATACTATACTAGGATAGTTAAATATTTCCAATACCGCCTTTCAAGTTTAATCTAAGGCCACAAAAGTGATGTGGCTGATTCAGGGCACAGGACTCACTAAAGAAATAAGATCAATTCTCCTTCGGTCGTCAAGGCAAGAAAATATTTTTCTAAAAGCAGCGAAACTTTAATAGATAAAAGTCGGCATGCACTATTGTGCTGTTTATGTGGTTTCTTTGCAGTATAATCTTAATATAAAAACGTTTGGAAATTCAATTTATAAGAAGCCTGTCCGGTTAGCCTAATTTTAAAAGATGATATTTAAATTCACCGATTTTTGGCTACGAACATAAAAAAGCAGCATTTTGAAATCCTACCACTAACCACTATTGGGTCAAACTTTTATGGACATGTCATGAGTAATTTAATTTTTCAATTGTAATATTAACAGCATTCGACATGCCTATCGATTTATAAGACAAAAACATTTGGATCAACTACGGAAAAAGAAGGGAATGAAAGATCACTCTGGATTTCCACAGAAACCTGACCACCTCTATAGGTGTGGCGTAAATTTATCGTCAGAGTACAGCAGGTCAAGACAGCAAGAGATAGAAATCTCTTGACAAATCTTAAATTGAAAAGATTTCTAATGCATTCATACAAACATACAATACATACATACACACACACATACATATACATATATATATATATATATATATATATATATATATATATATATATATATATATATATATATATATATATATATATATATATATATATATATATTAGTATATTAATTTACTTACATTGATAAATATTATAGAACAAATAGATGGACAGCTGGATGCAGTGCAGAATATATAGATTAGATTTTATGTAGCTGCTTATTTCAATGTGTTGAACCGTGTGCGCAGAAATGCACAAAAATTCAAATGCAGTTATTAAACATAAACATACTTATAGCAATACAAAATAGAAGAGAGCTGATAATTGCAATAGAATAAAATTATCGCCAATTTTTGATCAATAACATGAAGATGAATATTAAGAATTATTCTGCTTTTCCCAATACGAACTCTTTTACTTTATTGAATGTGCAACGAAGCAACCAAATGACTAATGCTTATAAGACAATTAATTTGAGTTTGATTTTTTAAATAAAGAGATTTTAATTTCCTGGGAAAGAAAGAATCCAGCACACACAAGATATGAATTTTAAATAAATATTAGTCTTCCAATGTATTGCCAATATTTAAGCTATTTCTGTTTATTTGATTGCCTTTTTATCTGCATATATTTTGTTGTTATCATAATATTTCTCTAACAAATTTCCATAGTTAAAATATAATAGATATAATAGGCGAGAAAGAAACGCTATCCTATATTCATGTTCTACACACAAATTTTACTTTTCTTTTTTTCAAATATCTAAATGTTGAAAAACGTTGAACGACATGTTGGCTCTAGGATAACAACGAAATGACTTTCCACAAAGCAAATAAAAAAAAGTTATTATTCCATAGTAGAGAAACATTTGAAAAATATTAAAACAAAGCAATATATATGTATACATAATTTGATCAAAATTTTGTTTTTTCTCCCTTTTAACTTCTACATTTACTCTCATTTGTTATAATCTACTAATAGATGTTTATAGGTAGTAAACTTTCTCTTGTAATTTCATGTATATACAGATGTATGTTTATATGCATTATGCACATAAATATCTGTACATTTATACATGCATAGTTAAACAGGCTAAGACTTCAAACTTTCATGCGGCTTACCTTTCAAAGAACAAGGTACACCCAATTTTAGGGGGAACAGTGGCTATTTAGAAAAATAACAATATTTACTTAGTTTTGTTAAAAAAACCTTTATTTATACCAAAAAAAAAAATGATGTTTCTCGGATAAGTCGACTAAAAATTAATCTAATGAAGCGTTGGGCATTTAAAAATTCTCTTTAGTTACAAAGTCATTGAATATTAATTACCAGACCCCTTTCATTCGTGTTTCAATATATTTCCGACGCAATGAGAAAAGTAAAAAAATGCGAGCTAATAAGGAAAAAATAGTGAATATCGTTACTTTAAAAAAATATGAATGTATAGAAGGAAAGGAGTAACGATATCGTATATATTTTTATTCTCACATTTAGAAGATTATTAGAAGAAAGACCCGCCTCCGTTCTGGAACGGTTTGCTTCGCAATAACTTTACTGTGAGTTCAAATCAATTTAAATCAGTTATTGTTCAAATTATTTATTCGCACTATTGGCCCACAAAAGTTCGAAATTCAACATGGAATATGTTTTAAGTTAGAGCTTGGGAGCAGCATCTAGATGTTAGTTCTATATCCTACCGCTCTCAATTCAACCTTGAATAAATATTTGGAATACATTGCAAATGATCTTTCGTCACTCAAAATAAAGTAGAAAGCCCTGCAGTCGAAGTACCCATTAAGACAGGGTAGTATAATTAAAGGTCCTTCTGCTCCACAACATCGATTAAATGTTGATGAACGAATACTAATGTTTATCCATTGCAAATTTACTAATAGCAAAGCAGAATATGCAATTTTTATTTCTAATTACTATGTAGTGAGTAAAGTTTTCATAACAGATTATTTAATTTTTCGTTCCAGCACATTTTCAAGTAGATATTAATTTTTATCTGTAGCATACGTTTTTCGAGATGTTTTATTCATTCCGAGACTTGTAAAGAAGGATTCTTGTACGACCAGATGGCTTAAGCTGTCTTCATCATTTCCTCATTCAATCTCTTTTGTATAATGATTTCGACTTCAGACAGTGGCAACTTTAATGAATATGCTGTTCTTTATTAGCAACAATTTTAAATCTCTATTCTTGTTTAGTGAAAATAGATTTTTTTGACAGTATAGTTATTTTTAGCATCCTACTACTACCGCAATGGCAGCATCGACTGCTAAACTGAAATGGCAACAATGATTGGTGGAATTTTTAAAATTTGGTTTTATGACTGCAACAAAGAACGACCTTTGGGAGAAAACTTTCAGAAATGATGCCATCTCTTAAAAATGCATTTGGGTAAAATGCACCAAAAAATTCTTTGCAGCACAAATGATTAACTGAGCGCCCCCTCCAACGACACCCACCATTGAAGCCAAGTGCCATTCTCTCAATTTTTCCAAACTTCCCGACATATTTAACGCAGCCAAGAATCATCGAGAGAAGCCAGATGCAAAGAAGATAAGAATTGAAAATCAGAATTTAGCTTGCGCCTTAGAAAAAAGTACAAAAAGTGAAAAAGACTACAGGGATAAATTTTTCTTTAAAGATTTAAGTGAACTCAAGAACTGTTTAAGTAAGTTTAAAATTCCATCATCATGAACTGTTGTTACCAATAAGCATATAATTATGTTTTTTAATAATTATGGGTATAATTATGTTGTCATTGATAAGTCCTTCAAAGGTTCCTGTTCTTGAATCATCGGTAACAATTAATGAAAATTTTAATTTGAAAAGTTCCATTAAATGCGTTCAAATTAATAAAAATAAATAATTTTAAATTTCCTATGATTGTAAATGATTTTCATACATTAGATAATATTTTACAAGCATTAGAAAATTTTAAAAAATCTAACGATAAGAATAACTTATTTGATTTGTGTAAATGTGTTATTAATGAATTGAAAATTATTTGTGAGTGTAATGAAAATTTATTTGATTGCTTAGAAGAACAGATTTCTCTGTTGCAATATTTTTTAATTCATAGGAAATATTCTGCTAACTTTTTAATTTTATGCTCCATGCTTTTTTCAATATCACCCCATTGTTATAAATTTTTACGTAAAAACTCATTTTAATTCTTCCACATCCAGCAACATTAAAACGTATATTTGTCAATTACATACCAAATCCTTTAAAAGAGTAGAACAAAGATAATTTTCTTTTATATATATTAGAGAAAAATATTCACCCCTTAATGAAAAGGACAAAAAAGTAGTTTTATTAATGGATGAAATTCACATAAAAGCTTCATTAGATTATAAGGGTGGTAATTTAATAGGATATTCTGTGAACTCTGATGCTATATCAACAACAGCTTATACATTTATGATTCAAAGTGTTTGCTCAACTTACAAAGATGTTGTACATATATATCCAATAAAAACAATTTCAGGAGAAATTTTACACCAGTTTCTTTTTGATGTAATAACTGGCTTAGAAAAAATTGGTTTTCATACCTTTTGTATATGCAATGATAACAATGCAGTTAATAGGAAAGCTATATCCTTTGTTTTCAGACCCCCTACTCTTAAAACTAAATATAATTATCCCATCTATTCAAATAGACCATTATATTTTGTATTATTTTCTGTACATTTACTTAAAAATCTAAGGAATATCTGGCTTAACCAGAAAAATTCAGAAGTAGCGTTTTACTATCCAAATTTTGATTTGATATTTCCTGATGAAAAATTAAAAACAGCATCCTTTAACACCTTGAGGAAACTGCATGAAATTGAATCAATTAATACTGTCAAATATTGTCACAACCTCTCTTCTAAATCTTTTTGTCCATCAAATTTAGAAAGAATGTAAAATTAGTTCTTCAAATTTTTAACTGTCATATTTCAGAGGGGATAAAAAAATAGGACTTCTTTTCGATTTACTTAACTATGAAGAAACAGCTGGACTTTTAAACCATATAACCGCTTAATAATCGTTAATATAAAAAATGTTTGTAAAGGGAATGCAAAAAGAAATGAATATTAAAAACCACTTATAATACATCTACTGATAAAAGCTTAATCTTTTTAAAATAATTTTCATTATGGCTAAATAATTGTTGATACAGGAAAATTAAGTGCAGAAACTCACTTATCAATAACACATACTACAAATGCTCTTATAGAAATTGTAGAATATTGTTCAAAAATATTAAATATGGAGTTAAATTAACGGGAAAATTTCAGATAGATTCTCTCGAAGAATGTTTTGATCTTTATAGACAGTTGGCTGGATCTCAGTACATTTCTCTCAATCAAATATTCGAAACAGAAACTAAACTAAGAATCAGAAGCCTTATCCCTTAACCATTAAATAATTCAAAACTAATATTAAATTCTACTGTTCATGGAAATATTGAAATTAATTTAAATGATGATGTCCATGAAAATCTTGATCTTGATATTCCCGACCCTAAAGAATCAATGTTTAATTTGAATATAAACTCAAATGATTAAAAAAAAATTCTCATTTGTTAACTATTTTAACATACGTAGCAGGTTATTGTGTCTATTCTCTCTTGAAATTGATGATTTAATAAATAAAAAACTCCTTAATTCAAAATCAAAAAGAAAATTACACAAACGTTAAGAAAATAATATAAATTTCAGAGAAGAGTTTTCTGTAGATAAATATACTAATTATTAAATTGATGTTCATAAACTTTATTTTACATTTTGCTTATTTCAAGAAATTATTTTGTATATCAAAACAAATTAATTACATTTTGGTACTAATTTATGATATATTTTAATGTGGAATTGAGGTGCTTAATAAAGTTATTTTAAGCATACTATTGTTGTCTTTACTATATTTTTATTATCTGAGCAAATTATAAATTTTGCTATTTTTATGTGATATTTAATAAAAAAAAAAAGTAAATATGTAAGAGGAGATCCATTTATCTTAAGAGAGATTCCTATATACCCAAAGAATCTATCAAACGAACTATTTTAACAACAGCATTCATTATAGAAACCTGTGTGACAAAAGTTTGAAAAAACAATGAAAGTTTATGCCCAGCCTAGTTTTCGAGAAGCGGTTACCAATAATTTGAAGATACTGAGATTAAAAGGTACTCACTTCCTTTTGTAGCAGAGAAGGCACGTCCAGTTCTTCTGATCAACGAAACGCCTGCAAGTCTTGCACACTTTCTTCTGGCAGCTGTCACAGCAGAAGCCCCTGTTTCTAAGGAGCCCTAATCTCGTCCAACATGCCCCACAGTAACGGGTCAGATCAAAGCCGTAGCAGCCGTCAATGCCCCGCTTCAGACGATTTCTCAACTCCACTCTCAAGTAGCTGAAAAGGTAAAGAAGATCCACTGAGTGTTTACAAAGCGCCATCTTCGTAATATTGCAGTCCAGTGCAACAAAGTTATTAGTGGATACTAAAGATGAGTTCTCTTACAAAAACATATTAAGTAATCTCTTATTTTAAAACAGAGAATTAAAGGAAACCGTATGAAGAGAGCTTCTGTCCAGATCAACAAAGAACTGGTTTAAAATTAATTTCTGCCAAATTCTGTTGAATTTTTTAACTATATAAGTATATAGCTGATAGTATTTCGTTTACAAAGAAGTGGTCTCATGTCCCTCCTTCATTAAGTTGAAAGCTTGAGAAAAAAATTGTCAAAATATTCTCAAAGAGGCACTTCCGTTGAAGTAAGAACGGAAGTGCAGGAAGAACTTATAAAACATTTGTAGATGGCCACCTACATAGACTTAAATACTATTTTCTACTTCCACCAAAGCACATCTTATTCCAACAAAATAATAATCCACTGCAAAATTCACTTATCCCTGGCTTTTCGATTGGCTATCATGTGGTCCGGGAGGAAGCATGCAAGGCACAATTGCAAGTACAAATGTTTTACAGACTTGAAAAAGAATATTTTTCCGTATGAGTAAAAATCGAAACAAACTTTCGAAGATGAGCAGAATTCATGCGAGAACAGGGCTCAACCTACAAAGCGAAAGATCCCTGGTCTCAACCCTAACTCTGAACAACGGAAGAGGGCACTTCTGTTTGCATATTCCTGGCGACAAGTGTTCGGGAGTTTTTCAAGCTTCCTTCCTTGCGATAGGTGAATATCTATAAAAAGTGTTTTCCAGAAGGCAATACACGGGATAGATATTATTACAACAATCCATCCCAATAGGTTTAATGAATTTATCCTAAAAACAGCTTCAAAAGTTATTTATTAAATGAATATTTAAAGCTGGATTTAGTAGCTCTATCTTTTAGAAACATATATTTTATATGATTTTGGTTTTCTCTCTGCAGTAGATGCTTTTTTGTTTTTACAAATATGGAAGAATTAGTAAAACATTTCTTAAAATCAAAATTTCGTAAAATAGAAAAATAAGTATTAGACCTTAAAATTTGTTTCTTTTTCCAAACTATTCTCTTTAAAAAATATGTAGGATACACCATAAAAAAACATAATAAAAAAATAAAATTTATACTTAAAAACAACTCTTTATTGATTTCATTTCATTGGTGAAAATTCAATCTTATTCTTTTTTGTTTTCAAAACTACATTTTTAAAAGCACGTTTTTCCTTTTCCTTTAATCTTTATTTTTTCTCTGAAAATGTATCTTAACTTGTTAGCCATTCATGTGTCTGCTTCACATACATCTGGCCACAGCTTTTTTTGAAAGCTCTGTTTCACTGTTCTCAATTATGTCGCCCTTCGATACTTCTTACGTACTTTGAGTCAAGGAGTCCTGATTCTTTGTCGAAGTTCATGATGAGGACCTCGTCTTTACTCGGGTTTTTTTCAGTTATGACTGTTTTCTAAATAAAGGCCGCATATCGAAATGGCATCCATCGATTCTGCAACATCATTTGATCAGGAGTCGATATTCCTATCCATGATCCCTCTTCACAATGCGTACATATGAGCTAGAAGGGAAACCACATGAACTGCCTCAGAACGAAAATCTAACAGATGCTTTGCATTTGCAATTGGAAGATTAAAAAGCTCATCTCAAGTGTTTTTCAACCATAAAATAAAAAAGAAACAAAATTGAAAAGAAACCAGCTGATAAAAATAAATCCAAACAAAAAAAGTTCGCAACAAACAAACAAACAAACAAAAAAAAAAAAAACAGAAATTTTCAAAATTTTAATTTGCAAAATAGAGATAAATATATTATTGTGTGTATGGGGACATGTTAGGGACCAGTCAATGTTTCGAAAATGTTTGCAAATTAGAAGCTTGTAAAAAGGAGCGACTTCTGCAATTTCTATTATTTGTATATTATTTACGCTTTATTTTTGCATTACATGAATTAATATAGTTAAGAAAATGGTGCTTCGTACACGATACAGCTTTCTTTTAATATCGCTATTTTCATATTTTAATACTGAAGAAACAATAATTTTGAAAAGTGCGCTCTCTCTATTACATACACTAGAGTATTGAGCCGCCCAACTTGTCTAGTGGTCAGTGTGCATGACTGCTGATAAGGTGGACCTGAGTTCAAATCCCGGTTCGGGCATGGATGTACTTTTTCTCTCTCTATCTATCCTGTCTTTGTCCTTTCCTTGTATGAATGAGGTGTGAATGTTTGCCTACCCTATAAACGGGTCCCTATGGCATGTGTGTAGAGCAAAGTCGTACTTTCACCTTCATGGTGCTCTGATTAAAACGAAAAACGCTCAAAATTGACTTAAATTCGTATAGTCAAAGCATAGCGAGCTTGGCTTGTCCAAGTGTCATTAGTAACAACAACAGACTATTGAATGCATTACCTAATGAAAAAGCAGTTTGCTATTAAGTGGAAGACAATTAAAAGCATTTTCCTGAACGGTAATAGTCCAGCGTCAGAATAGATATGATCCTTCTGTACTGTTTCTTTTTGAATGGGTGTCTTATATAGAAAATGTTGTTCAAAAATCTTAGGAACTCATTGACTTCAGTATCTGGGTGAAATGATGGAAAATTTGTAAATTGGGTGTGGTTGGATGTATTTATCAAAGAAGTTATGCATTACTTTGATTTATTTTAAACTTCATATCTATATACATATATGCGGCGGGAAATAACATGAAACTAATTTGATATATACATATATATAGTAATTATATAGAACTCAAACAATTTCATGATGAGGCTTGCATAATAATAATAATAATACAAATTTTAAAAAAGGTGAAAAAATATTCAAAGTAATTAAAAAAGGTGACGAATAGTAAAATATATATTTCTAATAACAAAAAAATTTTTTTAGCAATTTAAAACCATTTAATTACTGAAAAGATGGAGAAACATTAAATAAAAATGGAGAAATATTAAATGCATGAAAAAAAAGCGAAAATAATGAAGTGCTATTTTAAAATCAATGATGTGCAAGGAAATGATCCTTTGGTATAATGTTAGCTAAGTACCATATAAATACCATAGTTATTATTGTTTTACAGAATTCGTATCTTTTTGGATTCCATACCTTTTTACACTTCATTCTTGGTATAGTGTCATTAAATTGGTGGATCGAACAACCATAATATAGAAGTTGATTTATAGTCTTTGACCCTATATCAAATGATATCATTTAAATAGAACTTATCAATATATTTATCAACAATAATTTTATTAACATGTTTAATACTGTTTTCACTGGCTTCACTTTCCTTCAAAAAACGCCCCAGCACCTTATTTACATAACAGCAAGATGCATATTTGAAATGCATTTTCTTGCATTTCAAATATGATCAGGATGCATTGTTAACAACCAACCATGATTAGAAACACAAATCCTAAATGCGTTTATTGGATATGTATGAAAATTGGTTGGATCCTCACCCAACACTTGAGCCTCTGATCAAATAGAAACGTATCAACAGTTTAAGCGCCATGGTGTACGTGTAAGGCAGGGACATCATTCATATTCATCATCCTACACGCGTCTAAGAATATCTGAAGAATTTTAAAATCTTTTGTAAACAAAGTGGCATTTCAACAGTAAAAATTAGACTTGAGAATGCGCATTTTGAAAATATGAAAAGTATAACCATCCAGAAATGGATAAAATAATTTAAATGACGATGAACAACCGACAGCAATAGAAAAATCTCTTAAAAATATTTGTAAACTTATATGCATTATATAATCGTATTATATATATATATATATATATATATATATATATATATATATATATATATATATATATATATATATATATATATATATATATATATATATATACAGGTGATGTCCCGAAAAGCGTGAGTAGGGGAGCATGCTCAGCGAGATAAGTTCATTTGTTTTATTCTCTGATTTCAACCAACATTAAAATGGCATTGATGTGCCACATTAACTTTAGAGCTTACCGGGACCCAGTGGTTGGATAGAGCCGTTCGGAGCTAAAGGTCCCGGGTTCAATCACAGCCACTGTGGATAACGGGAGATGGATGTTGCGCTTGCATGCTCGTCTGGTGGGGTGGGTGCTTGAGAATTTTCCGGGTTTTCTTTCTTGAGACTGGTGAATCTAGGAAAATTCCTTCCTGGTGGATGCTGAAATGGATACGTTGGGCTGTTTACTACTCGGGGTCAAAAGACTACCTTTTTATGACCGAGAAATCCCTACGTAATGCCCGCATAATTAATGCAGCACTTCCCGGTTAATTGCTTTGCCAATGAAAACGAATCCCCTTTACATGTGGGTTTGAATTTTCCCTCGGTTCGATTCACGGAGAGGTATGGAGTATGGATTCAGCCTACAAGAGGAAGATTTGTTGTCTCTTCCTAGAAATCGGCTGCACTTTATTCTCAATAATATACACAAAAAAGACATTTCATATAAAAGAATTTGATATTTCTTAAGCATAAATTGAATATGAATGTACATAAAAATTGTATTAATTAAGTTATAATTAATCGACAAATATTATTTTCGTTATACATGAAGATTAAGCTTAACACAAGTGTCGATGCAAATTGAAAAAAGGAAAAAATATTACACTTGGAAAATAATTCCTTAAAAGATTGAATGCAAATGAAAAGAGAGAAAAGTTCGTGTTAACGTTCGAATGAGAAAAATAAAATATTTATCCCCTTCAATATGCCCGGTTGTCTTTCTTACATTGGTACAGCATATTAATTATTTTCTAGTGCCTTTTTTTCTTTCATTAACTCTCTACAAGATATAGAATTACGGGTGAATTCAGACATTTCTTCTAGAACAAACATTGGCTCAAAGACATCGATAATTGAGAGCTCTAAAAGAGCATATGTACGGCAAGAATTTTTCTCCTTTCCCTCGTGCTGAAATTTCAAACTCGAGAAAAGTACTGACATATCGTAGGGATGTACCAAAAAAATCTTAAAAAAAGAACTGGTAAAAATCATATTTAATCAGAGTCAGAAATCGTGAAAGAGAATCAAATAGAAATCTCATTTCAATTAAATATTTCTGCCATTCTTTTTTTTAAATCATAGAGCAAATCGAAGCGACGTATTGCATAAGCGAATAGAAAAAGATTTCCCTTGAAACAAAGCCATAAGGAACAAAGAGCTTGAAAAAAATGATTACAACCATAACTTCTCATTTATTTTCTTTATGGAATTTCCATATCCCTGATTGCATATACCGTTAATAGCTTACATTTAAGTTATAAATAGCATTTTATTTGGTTTCATATAATATGTATGTATAAATGTTATTATTATATCTATAAGTATCACTGTATTCAAATGTAACATTTTAATTTATGTATTAAAAAAAAGCTTTACATTCATTTTATGTTGACACTTGTAATAGAGGAGATAATTGGGTTTTAAATCTCCAGTTTGTATTTAAAAGGTGGATACATGAACGCCTTAATAATGTTTTCTACATAAATAAGTACGAGGAACGGTGAGACGCGAACACTATTTGCTACCAACTGTACACTCTGTTTTCACTGCTGAATGTCATTAAGCCATGCGTATTTCCTTATGCTATAGCTGTTTTGCCAAAGAAGAGAATATTTATGTGAGGAATACGAGTCACTATTTATTAATCTATTGGAAAATTTATATCTAAAGCTATAATTATTATATCTCCAAGTAGTTGAAGAGAATTGACATTCGAAAAACACTGAGCATTGTAAACATAGTTTAGCAATATGTACGACCGAAACAACAAATTCTCTTTCATTAAGCTGCTACTTTAAAAATGATTTTACATAAATCAGTTATTTCATGCATTCCTCCCACCTCTTTCGCCCCTTCAAATATTCTAATCATCGACACTTTTACAGTTGATTAAAGCTGTTTTGAGCCCAGAAACAGGAAGTACAAAAATACTAATTTTCCTTTTTACGTTCAAGCAAAAATAAGGTAACTTAGTATTGAAACTATGTGAAAGAAAATAATTTAACCTAATATTTAATGTGAGTTAAAAATTTCTTGTCAAAAATGTTTTGCACATTTTCTATGATAATTACTGACTTCTGTAGATTTTCAAATTATATTGTAAATTTATTTGCACCGTGAGATGAACGATACCTAATCAAACGAAATCTCAGTGGATTTCTAGACTAAACTACTCACTTTCAAAGCTTTAATGTTTCAGAATTTCGAAATAAAGGAATATGTGGTACATGTTAGGAATGTAAGTAAAGTAGGAATCTAACTCTTCAACTGTGGATAACTCATTAGCTGATATGTTATTTCTTCCGAAAGTACTTCAACATAAATCCTGTAGAGGATGCATGCTCATGTTAAGACAAGGGCATAGAAACAGTTGAATAAGGTCTCCACAGCAGCCTAACAGGAAGGACTTGCAATATGTATCTCCTCTCTTCATTATATACGAGCGTTCTGCTCACCATTCTTACTAAAATTTCCATATTTGACTATAAATTTATATATGGAACAAAGTTATCATTTTCCTACTGAAAAATAACGTAATCTGCAGGCCGCGGTATCGTTAACGAAGATCCGTCACATTTTCTAAAAGGTCGCACTGCTGCTGCTTCTAAATGACAGCTCCAAGAAGTATGCATATTTGACATTCGACATATTTCTATATATTTGACATATTTCTTTTAAAAGAGCCTTCAGTTCCCTTCCTTCACACACACAATTTCAGCATAAAAACCACCACAAACTGGGATATTTTTATGTTGGGAAACAGCATGCTTTATTTTAATTTACCTTCCACATGGAAAAAGTATACGCTGTCCATGATTAGGTATAATTAATGTAGAGGATATGTTCAATTTTTCTGTGAACATTGATTACTCAAAAGGATTTTCCACAGTAATCTTTGAAGAGGATTGTTCACGTGTTTTTCATGAGGAGAAAGAAATACAATTTTAGAAAGTATTCAAAGCCTCTATGCTTAAAAGTAAACGCAAACATCTATGTATATATTCCTAGTATTCTCGCTCTATATTTTGCCTCAGCTTCAAAAACACATGTTTCCCATTTCAAGTCCCTTCATAAATTTTAACTATTTAATGTTATTACTTCAAGAGCGTGAAATTAAAAGTACAATGTCATATATATTTTTATGGTTTTATGGTAGAAAAAAATTCAAAACTTCTTTTACAAGATCCAATCAATACATCCTTTTTGGCAATACTTTTGAATATTTAATTACTTGAGCAACTCACATCATGGTTCCTTTCAAATATTAATTCTAGCAATATTTTTAAATCCAAAATGAATCGAAATAAATGTTTATTTATTTTATTTATAATATTTGTGAAAATTACTTACATCATTATTCCCAAAATATATTCAAAAAGATTTAAAAAATTCTTCCAGTAATAAATATTATAATTATCAACAATCAACCATAAATTGTTTAAAATAACCGAAACATTTTTTCGTTTGAACATTATTTTCACTTTATAGTTTCCTTTCAATCTGCATTACAGTAGTTCTCACATGAAGCTTTCAAAGAGAATAAATCGAAAAAGCAGTTTTAGATTAATGTCTATTTTTCTAAAATATTAATAAGTTGAAATTTATTTCTGACTTTTTTCAAATTTCTTAAAAATCTTTACTGGGCTGGGCATTTTTAGTTGCTTAATAATTGTCTTTATCTTGTTGAAAATTTTAAGTTTCCTAGGAAATTTTCTCAGAAATAACGATATTATTACAGTGACACTATGAATGGAATTTATTTATGAAACAAAGAATGAAAAAGAAAAATCTGAATGTTTCTCAGGCCATTATGGATGAATATGGATCAAGATGTCTATAAAATTAATCCGCGCGATTGTGTTTATTTTAGGCTAAGAAAACTCGCGGCAATGTTACAAGTATGTTGCTGGCTATCATTTTATATGCCGTAAGACGCCGCTTAACGCTGTTTTGCTCAGCGCTGCTTCGGTTTAGCGCTTTTTTTTTTAAATTTCAAACAGGTGATTCCCCAAAATTGCTCGCAGCACTACGGAGATTCCCCGAAACTGTGTGCAGCGCTAGGTTTCCAAATAACATATCTGAAACCGTGTAGTTGTGTTTTTTGTTTGGTGCGGTGCTGTACGGCCGCATTTTTATCATTTGAAACATTTGTTGACATGATTGTAAGTATAAATTTATATAATACAATAACGATTAATAGAGTGACAAATATTATGATCTTTAGTTTTTATCATGGGTGATAATAAAAAACAAGAAAAGAAAGCAACCAGAAAAAGCATTTCACTGGAAACTAAATGCAAGAGATTAGAAGATAAGATTCTGGTGAACGTCAATCTCGAATTAGTGCTGCATTGAATTTGGCAACTTCAACAATAAGGACAGTTCCTAAGAATGAAGATAAAATACTGTCATCGGCAACTGCAACTACGTCAAGTTCTGCATCTAGAATTACCTGTTCTAGAAATAACAGATAGAGGAAATGGAAAAACGACTGTCTATATGGATTGATGACAAAATTGAAAGCAATATGCCCTTAAGCCTATCTATCATTATGGAAAAAGCTAGAAGAATTTTTAATTACATTTAGGCTGAGGCAAGTGACATAAGTGAAACTTTCGTTGCTAGTCGAGGATCGCTTAATAGATTTAAACATCGAAATAATCTTCACAACATAAAGATTACAAGGGAAGCAGCAAGTGGTGAAATGAAAGCGGCGGCTAAATTCTCAGCAAGATTAAAAACAATTATTGAACAAGGAAACTATCTTCCAGAATTGGTTTTTAATATTGATGAAACAGGCCTGTTTTGGAAAAGAATGCCATTTTGAAGGGAAACGAGTAGCAGGATTTAAAGCTGCAAAAAATCGCTTAACACTTTGACTGGGTGGTAACTCATGCGGAGATTTCAAACTAAAATCACTACTAGTTTACCACTCCAAAAACCCAAGAGCAATGAAAATCATATCTAAATCAACTTTACCTGTAATTTGGGAGTCTAATAAAAAAAATCATGGATAAATATGAAAATTTTCCAGGATTGGTTTATTGAACATTTTTGCCCGTCTGTTAAACGTTATTGCGAAATTAAAAAACTTGAACAGTGCACTACTATTAGTTTATAATGCTCCAAGCCACCCAACAAAATTATCACTCTTAACAACATGCATTTCAGTCGAAGTGGTTTTCTTGCCGCCTAACACAACTGCCTTAATCCAACCAATGAACCAAGGCGTTATATCCTATTTTAAGGCTTATTACATGCGGCGAGCATTTAAGCAGATGTTTGAAAAAACAGACGGAGAAAAGAAGCAATTAATAAGAGAATTTTGGAAAAGCTACAATATCACGTATGCTGTAGAAAACATAGACCTTTCTTGGAGTGAGATCACAGAAAAATCTTGAAAGGACTATGGCAGAACATTTGGCCAGATTTAAATAAGGCGAAGACATTGGACACTATCGATATCAATGAAATAGAGGAATTAGGAAACACACACAAACCGGTTTAGGTAAATGTGGAGGACGTCGAAGAAATTTTCAAGAAACAGCAGCTGGTCTTTTTAATGATGAGCTCAAGGAATTGAGCAAGAAGAAAACAAAAATGTTGATAGTAGTGATTTCGAAGAAGAGCAAAAAGAACTTTCGATGGTGTCTGTAAAAAGGAGTTTGACCACTATAACTGAAATTATGGACCAATTTGTTGAAAATGATCCAAATTTTGACAGGAGTTCAAAAGCAGGACGAGGTGTTATAGATGCTTTATCCCCTTATCAATAACTTCTAACAGAATGGAAACTACATTAGATACCTTCTTCACAAAAAGGCAGAAAATTGGAAACACATTACAGACTAAATGATCTGACTAATTTAGAATTTTATTTGTTTTTATAAGTAGATTCGTTTATATTGTTTTTATTTTTGTTAGAAATAATTGTTTGGCCTTATTTTTATTAAAAAAACATTATTAAATTTAATACCTAACCCCATTATTTACATATTAAGTTAGTCTCGTTTAGAGCTGTTTCGCATTACGCTCTACTTTGATGGAACGTATCCCTCGCGTTAAGCGGGATCATACTAATACTGCTATGGGAAGAGATAATTAAAGCGGATAATTAAGCTTTCTGCTTGTGACGTATTTTTCAAATTTTATATTTAAAAAAAACATCGCATATCAAAATAATGAATGAAATGAATAAAAAGCTTTGAATACACGAAAATTTTAAATTTACATCTGTTAACAGTTTTCGTCTAGAGAAATTATATAATTTCATTCTCCAATAAAGTTGATTAAATTTATTATCTATGCTTTCATTATTGTTAAACAATTAATTTCTTGTAAATGTTTCCGCCACAATTCTCGAGATTAGCTTTTTGATAAATACAAAATCCCAATCTTCAAGTTTTCCAATATGGTTTCTTACCTAGGTACATGCTGAGTTTTTCACACTGAGCGCATGTTGAGTTCTCTTTTATATTTTGACATATAAAGCTAACTTTTTATACATTTCTCAGTTGATATTTTAAAGTAATATAAGTGAGCAAAATCTTTAATTTTGATTATAAAATATTTTTCCGATGTGTGAAGAATGATAGACATTTTAATTAATATGAATCCAGTATACCTCATTTTTTAATTTCAAGATAAATTTGACGCCTAATATTTAATATTTCGATATTAAACCACAATCATCATTATTTTTATAGTTATTTATTAAATCTTCTAAACCAGGATATGTAGATACCCCTATCCGATGACATTCAATAGAAAAAAATTGCTAAAATAGAATAATATTGTTCTCAAAATATTTTAATTAAAATTATCTTTTTAATAATTTAATGATATTGTTGTTAAAATCAACGGTACAATCAATCGTTTTAAAAAATGTTTACTAATCTTCTCTTTTCAGTGATTTTTTGTTTCCTGTCCTCAAAATCAACTATGCACAAATGGGGTGCTCAAATTTTTCTCAAATAAAACCAATAATTTAATATTAAAGTAGACATTTTTCAAGAAATGTTTTTAATAAATAAAATTTTCGGAAACACTTATGTAGATTTAATAAATTATAGATTTATTTATTATTAAGACACATATTATGATTTCTATTATAGTTTGAAGAGAAAAGGAAAAGTTATTTCTTCAAATTAAAATAATAAAAAAAAACAATCTTTTACAATTTTACTTCTTAATTCCTATCAAATTCTATTATCAAACTACCATTACTTGAATATCCGACATATATGTTTGAACAGATGAAAATCAATTCTACAGCATATTCAAATATATTCTATCACCTAACTCTTTCAGGATTTATGTAATTTAATATAAATTCTTCAAGAGGTTCATAGAGTCGGATATGTTTTGCTCTTTTATTTCAAAAGATCAATTTTCTTTAATTAAAATTACACACCGCAGGTCACCAGCTTGTTTCAAATCAAACATCATCTTTTCTTTTACACAGCATACAGAGATTGATTTATCACTCAGCGGTCATTTTTGACTTAAGACCTGCCGCTTAAGAGAGTATTCCGAACCATTGCAAACATCCGTGCTTAAAGTGGGATTCAAACTTGAGAAACCGAAGCGCTCACCACTCTGCGAGGCAGCGGAGACAGAATTACTAGAAATGCCGCAATGATTCTGGCAAATGTATACAGGAATATCTCATAATTTTTATTACATTTTACGACACTGGGATTTTTATCGACCTAACTTAAGGTAATAAAAACGATACATTTATCAAAACAGTTTCAAAATTATGATTTTGTAGACCTGTATATAACATTTTGCTTCGCTATCATTTCTTTGAATTTGCATCTTTACTTGAAAATCGGTTGGTACTTTTTATATTTTCTCTAGAAAATCTTTATATATATATATATATATATATATATATATATATATATATATATATATATATATATATATATATATATATAAAGGGTTATATAATATATATATATATATATAAGGGTTACATATGCAGGCTTATTGTTTGACAATATTTTGAGAATCTTCATCTTCTTATCTAGTTTCAAGAACTTCATTGTATTTTTTACTAGCATCTAAATTTTGAAAAGTCTTGCTTCTGTTACAGTTCCTTTGTACTTAATTTTTTTTTTATCATCAGAATCACATCTGTATGTTTATTTAAAAAAAAAAGAGAGACGCAGTAATAATCATGTGTCGTAAAATTCAATGAATATAGAATGTTGGTTAACTGTCCCTTCAACCTCTATATGTATGGATAAATCATTTCATTCCATCCGTTTCTTCTGCCATTTCCCTTCCGTAGTTTTACAAGATTCTCCCTTCTTGAAATAAAAATGACTCAGAGTCTGTATTAGCGAAATCCTGAACAGGAACTGAATAAAGAATGCTGGCTCAAAGGTTATGGTTCATTTTTGTTTCAGTTTGTAAAAAGTAGAAAAGCAACATTCGCTTCTTGTTTTTTAGAACTAAGTTATGGAAAGACGCATTTGTAGATGAATATTTCAGCTTTTTCAATACAATAAAGTAAAATGTGCGTTCTTATCTTGAATAAAATTTCATTTAGAAGGGAAAATTTCTCTTTCATTGGTTCCCGCAACAGATACATCATAATTAAAGCCTTCAAGAAGCGAAAGGAGAGCTTTGAGTCTCCTCCGCGAGTCCAGATCAAACCCGTGACCAGGAGTTTCAGTTTCCAACTCAGAGCCGTTGAGTATACAGTTGGATCTTCATCGGAATAAGGAAGTTTTACCCTTTTCGAATTTAAAATTCAACAAATAAAAGTGATAGTGAACCAGAGTGCAAATAGGAAAATGAAGTAAAATATCAGAAATTATTTTACAAAAATATAGAAAATAGAATAAAATAATTCACGCTCAATATTTCGAAATGCATTTTTTATGTTAATTGTAAAGTGTTTGGACATTGTTGATCTATTTGTTAAAAAGAAATAATGATGGAATATTGTTATTTATTTCATTCTTTAACAAACAGTTTTTGCCCCCACTGCCTGAAACATGTCTCTCAGATACTCCACCAAAATTAGTTTCCTAGTGCAGTCCTAATGAAAAGGCCTATTGAATTCAGAGAAAGAGAAAGCGGGAACTTACCTCATGTTCGGCGGCGGCGTCGGCGTCTGCGCGCATCCAGCTCTCTGGGTGGCATTTAAGACGTCCCACGTCGGCTGGCTAAGGTGCTCAGCGGAGAAACACCTCTCTTTATGTAGCACAATTATGTTTGAGAAAATCGAAAACAGAAAGGAAGCGACGTCAAAACTTCGTTTCCCAATGCCGCAGCTGCTCAAATCAATCAGCTGGGAACAGACAATGAAATGCCGTTTTCTCGAACATGTTTCTCCCATGTCAACACGTCCTTTTGCGTTAACTACGCGAGAATTCTATTCAGAGAAACTTTCACTCATTTGTGCTTATTCGAAATAGAAAACCACTTTTCAATGATAACGACTTCTGTGTCAGATGAAGTAATATTTTAAGATAGTTTTAGTAACGCTGGGGACTTCAGGAATGAAAGTCGGAATGAGGGAAAATGTTTCATTTGAACAACGGATGAGGAATGTTGAATTATCGCATGCACATCTGTTCCAGTGCCGACCAATAGCTGAGTGGTTAGCGTTCCTGACTCTTGAGCCGTAGGTCCCGGGTTCGAATCCCGGTTCGGGCATGGATGTTACTATCTCTCTGTCCTTTCTTGTGTGTTGATGTATGAATTTGGCCCGCCCTATAAACGGGTCTGTGGTGGTATGACGCGAGTAATGCTACTCGCCTCCGTGACTTGGTTCACAGGTGCCCGCTGGGTAACGACACATGAGTAGCAGTTTCCGGCCTTGTTGAGGCGAAGGGTTAGTCACCCAAGTGCCCACCGTTATTAAAAAAAAAAAAAAAATCTGTTTCAGTGGTGCTTGTTGGTTTTCAACCTTACGATTTATGAGTACGAGTCACTATTTCCATTGGTTATACATCTCCAAATGACTTGTAATAACTTCTAGTTGTTAAATTATCCCTTCCATTGTTCGTGTCCATTTTATTTTAATAACACATACACACTTGTTTTTTAATATATGTTTATTAATAGAATAGGCTAAATATTTATAACATCCAAAATTTCTAA
The DNA here is from genome assembly GCA_037975125.1 of Latrodectus hesperus. NCBI lineage: Eukaryota > Metazoa > Arthropoda > Arachnida > Araneae > Theridiidae > Latrodectus > Latrodectus hesperus. The sequence goes on along the minus strand of CM075850.1, from coordinate 134,159,578 downwards.
AATAAAAATATTTTCCAAACTACCTATGAAAAATTTATAAAACTAAAAATAAACAATGCTCATCGTCTTAAACCGATAGGTTATTACAGTATGTTTCCATCTGCCTAATGCTACTGATCGAGCCGCTCAAAGCCACCAAACGCCTCCATGCTTCAGTCTCCTGTCCGCGTCGTCAGGATTGAATCTTGTGGAACATTCAACGTACTTCACCTCTTTTCCATCGCCTCTCGACACCTGCTTCATTTGCATTGGTGTTTCTTTCAAACAAAATGAAATTCTACTGTACTCTATCAAAATTAATTTAACTAATAACTACTAAACTAGTCTTTATTTCAAAATTTTCTTCTTCATTTCTTGAAGTAAAAAGATCATTTAAATGAGAGAAAAAAAAAAGAATTCCATTTTAATAAATTGCAAGCCTTTTTGATAAGTTGATCCACGATGCCTTCAATTATTAAACGTTTAAGGTAATTATTCTTTGCAGTTGACTCGATCTGCAAGAAACTAGGCAAGAATGAGGGTGGACGGAAAGCCACTAAATTACAAGATCACCAACACTCGAACAGGGTGTTTTCCCGAGTCAAGTAGCGCAAGCCTCAATTACTCTCAAGAAACATTTTTGCTCACAGTGCAAATTCTGTTCCATATCTTTTGTGCAAACATTTGCTAGAAATATTACAATAGAGTATGGTTTCCTAATATTTTGGAGAGTTTCGGTCTTCCTTCTATTGAGATTGTTAGATGAGAGGCAAAATTTTGTCCTTTTTCATACTTTTTTATGAGAAACAACATTAAAGTGGTGTTCAGAAGATAAAGCAGAAGGATAGAACGTATGGCAGCCATTTTAATATATGGAAAAAAGTTTATCTTAAAGAAGGAAAGCTAGGCCATTTTTTGACTAACAATAATTTTGAAGGATTCTCCTACAACTTTTTTAAAAATTAGTACATGCCTTGATTATTTTAAACAAATATTATTTGATTAAAATATATTGAAAGAAGAATCGATCTTAGTTAAATGTATCGATGCAAGTATATGCTTCTTTAAGTCAAGTATTCCAGCAACCGGTGTATCCCGTTGCTTTCTGAAAACGCAAGCAAGTAATGGGGAAAACTAAAAATGCTTATCAGCCAACTATGATATTGACCTGGTTTCAAACAATTTTAACTATTTTCTATGTAAATATATTCTTCTTTATGTTTATAAAAATATAAATTATATTACGCCTGAATGCTTTGTATTATTTTTTTTAACAGATTTTTTAATTTATTTTTCTACTAAATGAAATTTGTAATAAGCGATAAATAATTCATTACGAATTCTTTCTATTCTGCTGAATTTCTAATATTTCAAAAGTGAAACTCTCTGCTATATATAATATTTACAGTAACTTCCGGAAGAAACGTTAAGGCATTACGTGTGGCATCACATCTTTCTTATGGTACATCAGTGAAGAAAAAAGCCTAGCTCACAAAAATAAATTGTCACTAAGAAATATTGAAAAGATGTGACTTACACCTTCTTCACAAAAAAGCTCGTACTCATACTGGGTTGTAAATCTACAGCATTGCATCAAATCAGATGAAAACAGTTTAAAATCTGCCAATTACTGAAACTACGCCATGTCGAGTCGTCAAAATCTGATTCCTTGCCATTCGAGTTATAGATTTCCTTTTGGCCGAGGAAGGCGCTGGATCTGGTATGTCGATTTCAAATCATTCTTCGAGATCTGACGGTAAAAATATCAAATCAAAAGCTAAACAAAACTCCTCCGAATCAGCCCTGGGATAATACGCAGACGCTGATCGATTCCTGCATCCATTAGCAGGCTCGCAAGTGCACCTGAAGAACTATCTGAAACGCACCAACTACAACTCCGCTCCTGACTACATATTGTGCAGATTTTGATAAGAGACGTTTTCAACCCTCCTCTTTTCGTTGAAGATTAATGGAATAGCTATCCAGCGACTAGATCATGAGGAATAGACACCAAAAATTCAACAAATATTTATCTAAATAGTTCAAATTCATCATGTCATCACATATTTTCGAGTTGTGCAACTGAGTTGTACGTTGACTTCTTTTTATCTGAGAATATAATTTTAATATTTTTAAATATTGATAGCATATTGACTTTGTTTAACTTCCCAATACACTTTACAAATTGGAGTAAAATGACTTGAAACTTGGTATTTCTTTCGAAAAGTAAGGTCATATGAATAAAAGAGAGGAGAGACCTTATGCTATGTCATTGAAACAGAGACATCTATAAAGAGATCTTTTATGATAATGAAAATGAAAAAAATTGACATTTCCCCAATAACTGAATATTTTGACCAAAATATTCTATTGATATTATTTTTTATGCTTACATACATTTCTCCCCAAAGAATGCGTGACAAACACTTTTGTAATATTTCGTATAATTAAACGGTGATATGTGCTTCCTGGTATGCGCAAAATTATCTTTTCGATATTATAATCACTTAAAATATAATACTTTTTGAAAATATACATAATAAGTACAAAATTTTTTAAATATATATAGAATTGCATCATTATTCATCTTTATATTATATTGTGATTTATTTGTACAATAAATAACACCAAAATTTCGAAATTTGAGCATCAGATGTTGACTTACAACATTTCGAATGTTAGCATAGTTCATTCATTCAAACAATAATTTCTACTGTTACAACAATTGTGGGAGAAAATTTTCACTAAGCGAGACATTTCTATGGTCATGGTGCGAATTATCATCGGGTGTATTATTCCAGAACGCCATCCAATATCTTGCTGTGTTGTTAAAAATACAACTTAAAATTAACTAAACATGATTAAGGAAATATTTTTATAAAAGCCGTTGTTTTTTGAAAACTTAATTGATGAAAAATTTTTTTTAATCAAACCTATTTGACTTATTTTTACTATGTGATTAAGATTTTCCTTCAACTAATCACTTTTGAATCCTGATTTATTTTGGAATACTAAAAACATAGAATGTGCACATCACTGTCTTAGAAAATATGTAAGTTCAAATATTGTCTGCGAGGCTAAGTTTTTTTTAAATATTTGCATCGCAACTCTTTGAGCAATTTTCACTTATATTCTCATGTCGTTAGAAAGGAAATTAAGAAAACTTTCAAGCATTCACTCCAACAGGTGCAGCGTCCATCTGTCTACAGGAAATCTACAACTTCTGCTCCTTCATAAAATTACTTTGTGTACATTTCGACAATTTTTAATATATATTTACATGTTCAGGCTACAAATATATATATATATTAAATTCACTTTTTTTGAAAAACCACCGTAATTACCAACAACAATGAACTAATCTTCATTTTGAATTAATATTTTTTAGACAAAATTAAACAAAATATAAAAAACTCATTTTTGTATATATTTTAACAAGTTTAGTTCAATAAATAACTTCATAAAATAAAGCATTCAAATTTATGCTTATTGTTTTAGTAGGTGAAGATGAGGTCTCAAGACGGATGTGATGGACGCTGGCCAAAGTACTGGAAATACATAGAAGCAGGGACAATAAAGTAAATGGTCATAAAATGTGTAATTTAGAAGTCTGAAGAAAGTTAAAAATTTTGTTTAAAATATGAAAAACCATCATTATTTTTTACGAATTGTAATAATAATTGTATATTTCTTTGAATTTATATTTTTTAAGTATTCAACTTATTTTGTGATATAAATTCTAGTTTTTCTTATATATACGTATGTTTAATAACACGCGAAAAGGTTTACTATTGGCCGATCCTTTCTCGGGGCGGAATGATGAGGCTACTGTTAGTCCTTAAAAAAGAGAATTAAGCACGCATCTTCTCTATCCGAGTCGAGCTCAATTGTTTTGTGCCAGCTAGACTGGGCAATAGTGTACGATGCTCCACTTTTTCAACTGAACCGTAATTTGGTATAGTGTCCGACTTCCTCCGTACACACATGCTAAAGGTACCCATTTATAGGGTAGGCAACCATTCACAAATCATTCATACAAGGAAAGGACAAATACAGGAGAGAAAGTACTGGAACCGGTATTCGAACCCAGGACCTCTCCATCCTCAGTCAGGCACGTTGACCACTACATAGAGTGGGTGGCAATCAAACTCAGTTATCAACTGGATACTGTCTCACGAAGATCGTATAAGCAACAATCAGTTAGTTAGAAACAAATTGGAGTCACAGAAAATTAGTTTTGTGTTGTATTTGTTAGATTGTTAAAATAAAACGTTAAATGTCAATAGGGCTTATTATATAAATAAGAAATAACGCAACCAGAACTCTGATGAGACAGCTCCGGCAAGGACATCTCCGAGTTTTTCTCACATTTCGCTATATAGGAACGTATTTTCTAATGCAAATTTCACACAGCAAAATGTTTTCCATTTTGCCACCACAAAGCAACCGTTTATTAGACGGTCAAACGAGGACTCCTTTTTAAATGGATGATCCTGATCTTTTATGCTATACCGATAGCCGTGTAAAAATGTTTTTTACACAGAAATTATTCATGTAAATTTTGGAGAAAAATCTGTTGTCAATTTTATAATACATGTATTTCATGTTAGAATTTTCCAATTTCTTACAAAAATTCTCAATTTTATCCCCTCAACTACATAATTATAATTCTTCTTAGAGTTGAGTTTGTATGTCATTGGGCACCTCTGCTTTTATCAGCATTTTGTACTATTAACTCCAAACCTAATGTTTCCTAGTTACAGTTACTCGGGTCACCCGCTTTATTAATAAAGTCCGTTAACTCTTTAATGGTCCATACTAGAGGTGTAACTTTCTAGTATGGTTGATGCCTAAAGAAGTTAATCTAGGGAGGGCAAGAGCCTCGCATTCGTAAATGATATGCTTGGACATTTCCAGCAGATAGGGTCTTGCTGAAACAGTCCCATTTTATGGAGGTATTTTCTGAAATACTAGTGCCCAGTTATGAAGCCTACGATTAAACGTATCTTCTGCCTAGAGCATCTTAGAATTTCAGAGGCAATTCTCGCTGATGATCCACAGATCATACTTTTAGCGTGGGTTTGACCAGAAGTGTTGATCCAAGCCTCATTCATCTTCCGTTTTTCCCATCTAAGAACATTGGTTTTTGCGGTCTTCAAATTGATCCCACAAAAAGGTTCTGCACCAATGGGAGCAAAAGACTATCCTTGTTTAGCAAGTTCATCAGCCCTTTCATTACCTTCGATACATTTATGCCCTGGCACCCATACAAGGATCACCTTGTTTCTAGTTGCCAGTTCTGTAAGAAGGTTTCTACATTCCAAAATCATTTTAGATTTGATTTAGAAAGAACTCAGTGTTTTTAAAGCGGCTTGACTGTCACTAAAAATGAGAATCCGCTTACCGTGATAGCCCTTCCTCATATTTAGTCGCAGACAGTGGACAATGGCCAAAACTTCTGCCTGGAAGACCGTAGCGTATCGCCCTAGGCTTACAGATGGCTGGTTCTTGGTGACATGCCCCATACTCCCAGTCCTGAGAGGCTGTTTTTCAGTGATCCATCTGTGTACCAGATTAGATCTCCTGTTTTAGTTTCAAACATGTTGTTATCCCATTCGTCTCTAGTTGGAAAAACTATTTCAAATGTCCTATCAAACATGTATGATTTTTCCATGATGTCAGAGGGCATCAGGAAAGTAGGATCTTGAATTTTCCTGGTAATACCCCTGTGCCCTTTGGCAACAGGTTGGTCGTACCATTGGTTTTGTAGCTTCATTCTGTATGCAGTCATTCTGGCAGTGCTGCAGATGAAGATGTCTAAGGGAGTCAGATCCAACATGACTTCCAATGCTCTGGTTGGAGCGGTGGACATTGCTCCTGGGATGCAGAGACAGGCCAGTCTTTGTAGACCTCCTAGTCTGTCAGTCACAGACTTCTGTTCCACCTTATGCCACCAGATCACACAGGCATATGTGATAATGGGCCTGACAATAGCTGTGTGCATCCAAGACATCAGTTTTGGATGTAGACCCTAGTTTTCACCAAGGATTCGCCTGCAAATCATAATGCTTTTCTTTGCTTGGTTAATTTTATCATCAATTCCAGGTGAGTTTTTGGTCTAAATAAATTCCCAGATACTTCACCTCTGAAGCCACATTGATTTCAACATCAAAAAGTCTTGGTATGAAAAAAACCTTTCTGTATCCTTTTGCGTGTAAAAGAAAAAAGGTAAGTTTTCTGAGGATTAATATTTTCTGATCCATGCACTAATTATCCTTAAAATTAGCGTATTTAAGATTTTACAAAAATTATGTTACACAGCTAAGGAATCCCTTGATTCATATAAGCTAAGCAGATTATGGATTTGGGAAACTCTTGCTCTTATAAAATAAGAAATTATTTTTTTTGGTATGAAAAATACACACATAAACTTGTTTAAAAATTGTTTCTGAGCAATTTACAGTTACTTTTATGGCGCAATAAAGCACAAAATAAATGTGAAAAACATGATATTTCATTAATTAAATAACATTCAATTGATCCCACACAAGATTTTATTCCCATGGTGTTTTCCTTGCCTCATAAAAACAATTGCAATACTAAGAGCTTTCTCGTGGTTTGATTTGGCTTACCATTCTTTAAAGCAAGTGCTGATTCGACCTAGATTACCGTTTAATAAGGATTTCAAACATACATAGAAAAGTGAATCTTCATTTATAGATCAGAATGCTAATCATTCAGTCTCAAACTCAACACAAGAAGAGACAAATGACACATTCTAACCATCCTATTTTAAAGAACTAAATTCTTTGGTGATTTAATATAGAAGAATTATAAACATTTCCTATATAAATTGCTTTCAAAAATAAAAATTATTGTACTCTGAACTCTACAAAACTGGGGATAAAAATAATTTTAGGCAACACTATTTTGGGTTATTCTGTCTACAAATATTCTTATATATATTTAATTTATGCAAATTTTTATTGATAAATAACAATTCTAATAAATGATACACCTGAAAATAGACTGCGTAGATCAAATACTGATTTCTACTCATATTTCACAAGAAAGACACAGCTTTTTTTTTTGATTTATTAAAACTTCACATAATCAACAGGAAAGACAATGGGCATATACAAATGTCAAAATGAATTATTTTTTCATCTATTTTTTTACTTATAAAAATAGTTTACAGCTTCACTAGCAAGCTGTATTCATAAAAAAATTCATTTACTTATTCGGCCATAAATAAACAACATACACAACAAAATAATTTAACTATTACATTCAAATAACATTCATCTTCGCCTTGATACAGCAGCCATTTTCTTAGCTTTGGACATCAGAGGTGCAACAACTATAAAAAACAAATAAATACAACATTTGAGAATACAAAGCGTTCTAAAATAACATCTTTCAGTAGCTTAGTATTATGATTCAATAAGTAATCAGCAACCAATTAATGATTAAATAAAACAGTATATAAAATGCTAAAACTTTATATTTCATGAAACATGAATATACATATACACAAGTACAATTGTGTAGCACAAATTTAACTCAGCATGTTTAAATTGGTGGAAAAAAATTTCCAATTCACTCATGAAATTGATAAATCAAGCAGAATATGAGTGCTTCCATAACAACCAACAATCAATAACTTTGGGTGAGAAAAAGGTTAAAAATATTTATTTAAAATAATGAGTCAGAAAAGCTGGAATATAAGATGGTTATGTTTTATGGCGCAAGGTACAAAAATGGACACGCTGCACTAAGGATTAAGTTTTTAAAGAACATATTTTATTTTATTTATTTATTTGGAAACCCAAGCAACATTAAAACCTTAAAAAACAAAAATCAATGTATATATATTAAAAGGAAAAATCAAAGATACATATAATTTTAAAATTTATAACACAAATTAAATATTATGTAAAAAATCTATTGCATTCAAAAAAGCAAATAGGTTCCTTTAGAGTGGTTCCCCAAGCCAATGAAACAAGGTTAAAATATCAAGGTTAAAAAGGGTAATCGATATTGTGGTTAAAATATGGACATGAAATTAAGATATGATAAACAGTGAATGGTTCATCATGCGTTTCACACCAAGGCAAGTTAATCTCACATCAGCACTTTGTATTGGTAAAAATGTTAATGAGGTGATGTATGGAAATATGGCATGCAATTTATTATTGACCTGCGTGCTCCACGACTCCTGCCAAAGAGAATAAATTAATTTAAAATTTCTTCTCACATCAGACAAAGGAACTGATGGCAGAGTTGGGCCAGATGCAGATTTAGCAGCTACATCAGCCTGCTCATTACCATCAAGACCTATGTGACTTGGGATCCAACAGAATATAGAATCGTACCCCTTGCCAACAAGGGAATCTAATCCTCGGAAAATTCTCAACACAACAAGATGATAATCAAAATTACTAGTCTGCAAAGCTTCTAAAACACTCAAACTGTCAGTATACACACAGCATTTAAGGGTATCACTTGTATTCATCTGCTGAAGAGCTTGGTAAATAGCAGTTGCTTCAGAAGAGAAAATGGAACAGGATGGATGGAGGACGTAGCTAAGAGTTTCATTTTCAATAACTACAGCACAACCAATATGTCCTGCAAATTTTGATCCATCAGTGAAAACTGGTGTATAGTTGGTATACTGACAGCAGTGTGATGAAAAAAGATGCTGGAAAATAGTAGTTGTTGTGTCGGATTTTCTATAATGAGCAAAAGGATTGATTTTAATCTGTGGATCATACCAAGGTGGATGTAATAGAAGGTCCGTTTTGTCAAAACAGACAACACATAGGTCTGAATATAATAGACTAGTCTTTGTCCAAGTGAGACTAGTCTATTATATCTAGTCTGAGGAAAGGTGGGATGCTACACGAATGAGTTCATATAGCCTAATAAGTGCAGGTGTAGTAGTCATGGAACGTAATGAATGATGAGGGTCAGACATAATTTTTGCATAATAGAGAGACAGCTGCATCCGTCTCAGGTCTAAAGGCAGTTGTTGGCAAATAGCATGTAAATTCTGGACGGGTGATGTGCGGAATGCGCCTGACCATATGCTCAAAGCTGAGTGATGCACAGTATCCAATCTGCATACAACAGAAGATCTAGCAGATCCATATACAATACAACCGTAGTTAATGCGGGTTAAAATTAGTGACTGGTAAACTCCGAGAAATGACGTGCGATCAGCACCACAAGATGTATTAGAAAGCATCTTGAGAATATTAAGTGATCGCTCGCACTTCTTCCACAAATGTAATACATGCGGAAGAAAAGTTAATTTTCTGTCAAAAATCACACCGAGGAATTTTACCTCATTGATCACAAGTATAGGTATATTGTTTAAATGGATTGCAGGGTCATTATGAAGACTGGTCTTCTTGCAAAAATGGATACAGCAGCTCTTGCTAGATGATAAAGTAAAGCCATTCTCTGCACACCAAGCAGCTAACTTGTTAACAGATGTTTGCAGTTTTCTCTCAATTAGTCGCATGTTTGACCCTTGGCAAGATATTTGCAGGTCATCTACATATATTATACCAGGAACAGAAGGTGAAAGTTGATGGATGCTACTTATGTACATGTTAAAAATAATGACACTTAAAATGGATCCTTGAGGTACACCCTCAGATTGAATAAAAGTATTGGATGTAAAAGACCCAATACATACTTTAAAAACACGGGAGCATAAAATGTTTTGCAGGAATATCGGAAGATTACACCGAAAGCCAAAATCATGCAATGAATTGAAAATTCCATATTGCCATGTACAGTCATATGCCTTCTCTATGTCAAAGAAAATGGAAACCAGATGGTTCCTCCACACAAAAGCATTGCAGATTTGGAAACCCAAATATGTAATATTATCAAGAGAGGATCTTCCTTTGCGGATGCCACTCTGATATGTATACATTTCTTTCTAAGACATATACGAGATGGGCATTGACCATACGTTTCAGAGTCTTACACAAATAACTCGCCAGAGGTATTGGTCGATAATGTGAAGGATCTGAAAGATCCTTACCAGCCTTAAGGATCGGGATCACTTTTTTTTGGAATTTTGTTTGTATGGAAATTTGTTTTCAATCCAGATCCTATTGAACAAATACAGCAAGTTCAAAAGGGAATCTGGACTAAATAATGAAGCATTTGATAGCTGATTCCATGAGGTCCAGGACTGGCATTCTTAACCCACTGTAATGCTCTCTTCAATTCCAACATCAAGACACTCTCTACCATTTTCTTCACCAAATTCTATACCTAAAAGGGTACGAGTCTTGCCTAGAACTTTTATGACAAAATGGTTTTTCAAATTACTAATAGTTTTATCGATTGTCCTTTGGTCTTTGCCAAATATAACAAAGTCATCAACATTCAATATCAAAAATTAAGTAATCTCTTAATAAATAAGCAGTTACCCCACTGAAATTTACAAAAACCCGTTTTTAACAAAACATTATGGATTTCATAGAACTATTGTCAAACCATTTTGTCGTAATCCATATATAGCTCAATCTAAAGGTCAGAATTTTTTCCTTTGACTAGTTTCCTCAAAACCTGAAAGTTGTGTCATATAGATTCGATCTTCCAAAGGGGCATAAAGGTAAGCTCCTGTTATTTCACATTGAAGGTGGTACCAATCTTTACATGATACAAGTAACACAAAGAAAAATCTGATTAAACTATAGTTGACCACAGGAGAAAAAGTTTCATTATATGAGATACCCTTCTCCTGTTTATAACACAGTGCTCCTAGTCGAGATTTAAATCTTACAATTTTTCTTGTATCATAGATATGCTAAGATTATTGGTGGTCCCATTATCTTTATCTGTTAAAACAGCATTACGCTGCTTAAAACAAGACCTTCTGTCTGATTTGTTCCTTAAAAATCAAATAAAATAGTAATGAAAACAATATTATTTTTATTGCAGTATTTTGCAAAATCATTCAGGGATCTTAACCTTTCCTTCTTCATAATAATAGACATCTGTACGCGATCTATCTTTCCACTGAACAGTCTTTCTTTCCCAGTTTACTAATCTAGGCTCTGATATAGGGCTAGAAATATCGTCTATGGAGACTTCAGAATCACGAGATACAATGTGGTATCCGATATCATCGTCACGTCCCACTTCATTCTCATTAGAGACAGTCGAAATCGTGTTACTAGGGCCCAGCACTGCTCCACTTAAAGTGTCCTTGTACACAACTTTCTCATTAAAAGAAACATTAATTTTTTCAATTATTTTGTTTCTTTCTGGCATCCAAATCCGGTATCCTTTTGTACGGAATATGGAACCAACGAGGAAACCTTTTCGGGCTCTGATATCTAGCTTTTTTCTATGTTGTGGGGGTACACCTATATATGCTACAGTACCAAAAGGTTTTAAGTGTTTGACTGAGGGTCTGGACCCTGAGAATAATTCGCAAGACGCCTTGTTCAGCTTATTGTGGCAAACTCTATTCCAAGTATATGTAAAATATAGCATGGCTTCAGGCCAAAAACACTTAGGAAGACCAGATTCCTGCAGAACTGTTCTAGCACCACTTGCGACAGTTTGGTTATATCTTTCACTAACACCGTTTTGTTCCGGGGTGAAAATATTTGTTAATTCATAAGCGATCCCTTTTTCAACAAAATAATTTTGCACCTGTCTATTCACAAATTCTGTCCCATTATCTGATTTAAATGCCTTAACTTTTTTATTTAAAATATTTTCAACTCTGGTAATATACGATTTAATTATACCCAAAACCTCAGATTTCTCAGACATAGAAAATAATGAAACTCTTTACGTGAATAATCATCAATTATGATAATAAAATACCTTTCTCCCATTCTTCCTCTGACAGATTGAGGACCCCAAACATCAGCATATAACAGCTCTAATGGAGCCTTAGACCTCACTTCTTTCAAAGACTTAAATGAAACTCTTCGATATTTACTAATTTTACATGGTTCGCAAAAGACTGTCTTATCCCTTAAGAGTGGTAAGCCAACCACTCCCCCTTTCCTACTGGTATGTGAAATAGTGGACATGCTGATATGTCCAAAACGTCTATGCCATAGTTCAAAAGCTTTGCTATTTTTTAAGTTATTTGTAAATAAAACATTTTTGTCAGCTTTAATCATACAGTGTGAAACTTGGTAAATACCTTCTTCTAATATGGCCTTAAAAACCATTTCCCCCCTTTTTCTGAGACTTTTATCGCACCGTTACCGCCATGACACAAAATCCTGAATTTCTAGTTTTGGACCTGAAATAAGATTTCTCCGTAACTTTGGAGAGTACATTACATCATTTAATGTATACTTTTGTAAACCAAACAACAAATTAACAGTTTCTTTTCCTTCAATAGGAAAGTCAACACCATCAATGGCAACTGATATTTTTTCATTGATTACAGGTACAAAACTAATGAATGGGTCTCCTTCTTTACAAAAGTGGTGTGAAGCTGCTGTGTCAAAAACCAATTCACTCTTTCTTTAGTTTGATTAAATAAACTTGAAATAGAAAAGTTTAACTTACATGACGAATGTCCATCTTTATTTGTCGAAGTGGTTTTTCTTAATCCAATACCACATTTATGCTTGTCCTTACGAGAAACGAGGTTGATTTTGATAATTGGAATTTGAAGTATGTGACTGGTTCCTTTCTGCCACAAAGTCAGATCTGGGTTCTCTGTACGGGCCTTTGTACTCTGAATTGAAACGTCAGGTTTGGTCCTACATTCTGGATTAGAACATCTTGATACTTTCAGTGATTGTACTTTAAGAGGGCATGAATTTCTATAATGCCCAGGCTGTTAACAACCAAAACAGAGAATTTGTTTCTTCACAGATGTTACTGCACTAGCCTGTGTTAGAGAGTCTTTTTCTCATAACTGAAGATGAACCTCATCTGCATTCAGGGCATCTGTAATAGCTTTGTAGTTAACTTTTTCATCCGGCTAACTAAGAATAATTTGCACTATTCTGTCGAAATGCATAGGAAGATATCTCAGAAGTTGAAAATTAGAATATTTTTTGTTAAATTAGGATCTATAGTTTTCAATCTGTTGTAGACTTTTAATAATCTTGTTGAAAACATGAGAATACTTTCTTCAAGTAATATTTTAGTATCACATAATTCTGAAAATATAGTCATGTGATTTGCTTTGGTATTTGGATGGAAGTATTTCAACAATGTTTCCCAACTACTGGATGTTCTATTCCATCTATTATACATCGATGATTTTCATCAATATTCAAATACATCAGAAATAAAGCACTGTTTCTGTTTTTGTTTAATTCTTTAAGATTTTTGAGATACGCAGTATTATTCAAATCTTCAAATGAACCAGTTTCAGTTTTTAATATCAGTGGAATGGGAACCTTTTCAGTTCCTTTTACAACCTCCCACACATTTCTCTCCATCAGAATGAACTTTATGTCTGAATCCATGTCTAATAGTTTTGGTTGTTGAATTTATTAATTGCTTAAGTAGCCATAGCAAAATAAATTAACAAAACCACAAAGAAAAAATTTTTTCGAGAAAAAGAATAATTTATATCAATATAGCCACCCATCTTAAATAATCCAATACATTTTAAGATGAAAAAAATTTCTCTTAACGTATTTTGACTGACTAATTATCCCTAGATAAATTTCAAGATATTTGATATGTTACCTGGCCCATAACCTTTTGTCAGTCTGTACCACTTTTTAAGTCTCTGTGGGCAGATGTCATTTTACCAATACCCACCATTAGGCTAATTGCCAAAATAATTACCATGATAAGCAGAGCTACAAATAATAAATTTTAATGCAGTTAAAGAAATGCTAGCTATTAGTTTAAATACCTATAAAGTATTTCGTTTTATTAATAGAACCTTTTATAAATAAGAAACTAATAACAAGCCAATAATTAGGCTAGCTTAAAAATAGTAAGTTTAATTTATTGATACTAAACATAAAATAATTACATAACATAAATTAAGTTTAAAATTTGAGAACAGATAAAATAAAGATATTTCAATTAAATAATTCATTATCATTACTAACAAAAATAAGTAAATTATAATACCAATGACAATAACAGTTTTTACCCAAAACTATCAGACATCAGAGTTTGATTTTCTGAATCTGGTGCTTTTAAAACACCAGGGATATGCCCCCTTTGACGAACTGGCATGCGTATACTGTTAGTTAATAATTCTTAATAGTACAAAATGCTGATAAAAGCAGAGGTGCCCAATGACATACAAACCCAACTCTAAGAAGAAGTTAATAATTCGATTATGAATATAGAAATGGTAGATCGGCAAAGTAAAATTTTAAGTGTGTTAGTAATAAATGGTATAGTAGAATGCCGGTAAGGCATAGCAGGAAAAAATAAAGTTGAAAATAACGCATAAGTATTTTGACTGAATGATAAATATGATAAGAAAAATTAAATAGAACTGTACTAGACTAAAACTTAAAAGCACTGAATATATAAATTTAAGTTTGTACTAGGGTAACAGTATTCTTACTAGGGGTGATACAAATATTTCGGCTTACGTACTACTGGATTTATAGATCTTCTTGGCCATAGTTGCATAACTGACTCCTGCTTAAGGAGTTCTCGAAGTAACTAATTGTTGAGCCTCAGGATAAGAACATTTGTTTTTATCTTAATCGTGTGATCTCCTTCTCTAGTAGTCATTGTGGACGACTTCGAGAGTAGGAGAGGCGGTCACCATGACAGTTGATACAACTCTCCTTCGCTGTGCTGTTTGAATTATCAGTGCTTATCACAGCGCAACCAGCACAGGTGAGTTTGCCCCTGCAAGCACTCTTCAGGTGTCCATAGCGCTGCACGGGAAGTATCGCAGTAGATTTGGAATATATGGCCGAACGGATAGATTTATGTACGTGGCTTTAATATGCGTTGGAAGGTCTGGTGTTGCAAAAGTCAGAATAAGATGTTTGGTATTAATAAACTTTCCATCAATTCTGACTGTGATGGGTTCAACAGTACAGATTTTCTCATACAAACATTCTCAGTGTTATTAAAAAAATGAATAACATTTCCTATTTTTTCTGATTTTTGAAAAAGTTGTTTCTGTCTTCTTCTGCAAATAATTTGTACCTTTGTCATTACATTGCCAATCAGAAATGCATTAGAATGAAAATAAGAATTCTGACTTCAATATTGAATAATTTAGTAATTGAAGGGAATTTTTTAACATTATAAACTTCATTTTATTTGTTCATACCTAATCTATAAACAAGACTTCAATTCCTGACATAGAAGATTATTTTGAAAAACTGTTAATTAAAACTGAAATTTCATTTAGAAGCCTACCCTCCAACTTTCTTAAGTTTTTATTTCAGGACACACAAAAAATATTTAAGGTGTTTTATTTCTGTTTTCACTACATTAATTTATTGTTCATAATTTCAGTTCGTCAGATAGATCTCCAAAATCTAGGTACAAGCCTGCAATAAGCCATGTGATATTTATAAATTTGTTAAACTAAATGTTAAATGATTTAAATGTAATACAGCAAAAAGGATATAACTTAGACTTAAAATACAAGAAAAAATAAATAAAAGGTGAATTATCACCATAAATTCTAACCCTTAAAAAGCTTATGAAAACAACTTTGAAGTACTAATTTTAGGATATGGTGAATAGCAAGAGATAAAATTTTGGCTATTCAACCAAAACAAGTTATCACTTTTCTCCAGGAATTATTTGTGTAGGATTTCTATCACTGAGTTACCAAGATTTGTACAGTTCATTCATTTGATTTTCTTTATAACTTTGTGTAATTTTAGCTCAGTTAATAAAATTACAATATCATTAATGTTAAATCAAAAGTGTAAATTAAATATGAAAAGGTTATAAAATCAGAAGTCAAATAATTTTTTACGTCAATAAAAAATTCAAGGGAGAATAAGAATAATATATTTACAACATTAACAGACTTCTTAAAACTGTAATTGGAAACAATTAGTATTTAACATTTCATTAGTTAACAGAATTAACAAATGAAAAGAATTTCAAAATTTTAAATTTAATTTCTCTGCTTTAATGCCAAATTTGTATAAAACATAACTCATGTAGCTCATCCATTTAAAATATTTTATACATTTCAAAAAGTTTCCAACATAAAAAAAATAACTAAGAAACATGCTTTCACAGTTATACACTTTGTCAAAAAAGTAGACAGACACTAAAAATTTATAAATGCAAAGCTCTTTGTTTTGAATATTGCTGTTTCAAATAATAAATTAGTCCTATCATTGAAAGAAATCTCCAGTAAGGTAAAAGTATTATTACCACCAGCCTTACATTGTCAAAAAAGAAGATGGACAAACTGTTTAAAGATCTTTTCTTCTGCTTTCATTGAAAATTTTTTTACAAATTTTTATAATTTGTTTACTTGGATACATTAGTTAAGTTATGACTTAAAGCACTGTACTTCTAAGAATTATTAATACTGATTTTTGACTTTTCTGAAGAGTTATGACAACGCCAGTATTAATTAACTGACGTTAATTTTTACAGCTCTTTCAGGTTTTTGGCAGAATCTATGACAGATTTCTTAAGTTTATTAATTTCATTAAATATAGTTACACATATAATATGCAGTCTTATTTTTTATTTCTATTCATTTAAACACAGTTAATATTTTTGCTTAAGCAGTAAAATTATATATATCTTAGTTAATTATAAAACCACTGATACTTATGATTTGTGTGTGTGATTTACTTCAACAATTTTTAATTTTCCACCAAAAGTTTGTTCTTAAAAAATCTAGAAAACCTTAGAAAAGTTCAGCATAAATTTAGAATAACAAAAGTAAATTAACTCCACTAGCAACAGCAATTTTATTTGATAATAAATTAAAAGACAAAGAATCTCAATTTTTAAATAAGATTAAAATAATTTTTAATATAATTTTAGAACCTTACAGACTTTTTTATGAAGTAAAATTTTAAATTAATGAATTTAAAAATTCTATGATTCACTTCTAAGCGTTTAAGAAAGAATTTTAAAATATTAATTTCAGATTTAATTCTGCATTTTACTGTTCAAGAAAATAAATAAGAAATATGTTATAGCATATGCATTTTATTAATTTCTTTCTTATTGTTATCTATGATGATGTCTTTCTTATTGTTATGATTTATAATTTAAAGACATTCCTTTTTCATATACATAAACATATAATTTTTTAAAAGCTTACAATTTTTTGGATCTTTTCTATTAACGCATAAAAAATAAACTCAATCAATTGTTCAACAGTAATCACAGATGGAATCAAATTAATTTGGATGGAGCTGGATTTTAAAATCACAAACATTTGTATTACTTAACAAGATATTACTTATTGTCATTATTTTCAAAAAATATATTTCTTCTCTTCCTTTATGGGGCATATAACTTAGTTTTATGGGGCATATAACTTAGGAGGGTTAACCAATTAAACTATAGAAGGAACTTTTACAATTTTTAGATTAATTTGACAACAATATCGTGAATGTACTATTTTAAAATATAGTCACAAGATCTGAATGTTAAAATATTACAGTTGTAAAACTTTAATATTCATCAAGAAGCACGCATTGTGTGGCCAAACCTTATTAGCTAGCAACTGACTATATTTTTTTCCATGTTCAAAATTAATAAAACCAGCCTAAAGGAATTAAAAATTTCTGGCAATTATATACTATTTTTAAGGAGTCAGCTTAAAAGTCCTGTTGTTTTAAAGGTCCTGGAATTTTTTTGGGAGGGATTTAAAGGAGTTGTTTAATCACATAATGATTTGTAGAATTGAAAAAGAAAATTTTTCTAAAATATATTGAATTTAATTTAAATCATGCAGATTTATAAGGATTGCTTTTTTGTAATATTGCTTGACATTTTAAGGTGAATATGTATGTAATAATTTAATTATCAAAAAATAATCATCTACACACTAAGAGAAATGACTTACAGATTTTATCATAGAGCTAAATTTACATTAAAACGTATATTAAAAAATAATTAGATTTTATTCACTGTGAAAAAATCTAGTTAACTTGAATAAATATTACAAACTAATTCATTTATGAAGTTTATTCCACTTTTTAAAAGTTGGGATGCATATTTCCTTAAAATTACATTTGAATAAAATAACTAAATCTTTTAAAAAAACTTCCGTTACAGAATCTTATAAAAAGAAATGAAAAATATTTAAATGAAAAGACAACATGTTAAATGTTTATTTTGAATACATGCACTGATAAACAAATGAAATATTCATGGCTTATTACATGTCTTTAAAGGAACATTTAATAATGTAAAGATAAATTTTATTAATATTTGTGATAAAAGAAAGTGGAAATCAAAATAACAAAATGGTTTTTATTAATGTATAAATAAAATCTTCCGTTGCATAATTCATGGATTAACAGCATGTGTATAGTTTGGATTCTAATAAACATACAATAATATTGAAAATAATCTAAATAGTTAATTTAAATTAGCATAACATAAATATTTAAAAGGTCTGCTACTCTATATTAAATGTGCCAAAGGTATTCAAATCATATAATATTTTGCTATTTTTTTCAACAAGATTACTATACTTTTTAGCTTGTGTAAACTTTTCTCTATATATCTAACAAGGTTGCTAACTAATAAAAATCAAGGAACTAAGAATACATACCTTCTACATCCAAAATGACTGGTAATGATAAAAAAAGACAAAACTTCAAAGTTAATATTAAACCAAAACAAATAGTTAAGCATACAAAAATTTAAAAAGTAATCTAACTATTAAAAATTTTAATATTTTTAAGAACTATTGATAACACACATTAACTTAGCTCCCTATTATTTTTGTATAGATTAAAATGAAACAATAAAATGAATATTCCATTGCAATTTTAATTTCAGTTAATTTTTTATTTGGAATTTATGGTTTTAGATATAAGCAATGCTTCATTTAAAAATAAAATGCAGTATTTAGGGTAAATTCTGAACCATTATAAGCATTGAAATCCAAGGTGGGGCTCGAAAACATGAACTGCAAAGGTCAGGTCACTAATAATTCGGCTACCAACACATTAAGCACACAAGTGATTTAGTCACAAAGAGACACCAGAGCTATGATAGCAAGTCTAGGGGAGCCAATTTTTCCAAAGGCAATCATGAGAGAAAATAAAGAAAACAGAAATCAGGAGAAGAAATAAAAGTGGACAAATTACTAAGATGCTTTTGAATTGAAAGACCCCCAGACTTGATCTAACACCTCCAGAGGCAACATTTCATATGAAGGACATTGCAACCATTACCTAGTTTATGCACCTCAGTCACCATTACTGAACACAATGGATCTTTGAAAATGGTTGGGAATAGAATTAACTACCTTTTAGCAATGAGAATGATTTTTTCAACAAGGTATCTGTAGTGTAAATGTGAATCTTAATTTAATAGGAAAATGTGTTTTCAAAAATTCTGCTATATCTTGGCAATATGTTTGATGTAAAAAATCCTCAATAAAATTTTATATTATTTATTATGCTTGTAGTAAATACGAATATATCTGTATTTGTTTTGTGATAAACAAATATAGTAATGCTTGTTGAATAAAAACTTTCAAATGATTTAATTAAAATCAAAAATGTTGATGATACCAGGGTATTGTGGTATGCAGGCTGGAAAATAGATCTACATCAGGTTAAATGAATAACAGAAATACATCCCAATTTATATTTTCCTATGCTGATTAGCCTCCATGATTAGAAACAATGAACAAAACTCAAGTTTTAAGGAAGTTTTAAAATTTAATAACATAATTAACAATGCATACCTCTTTTTACAGGTTTTGCATCCTTTGAAAATCTTTGACTATTATATTTTGGACTGGAAGAATCAGATCCACTGGATTCAGACTTAATTGGATCTTCAGTTTTCTGTTTCTTCAAGCGCTTTTCAGGATTATGAGAATTCACGTCCATAAGTTTTATTTGTCGCTCTACATAAAGAAATAAAAACTTTTCAAAGTATTTAAAATGTTGCAGTATAATAGCAAATGGGAAAATTTACAGTTATCTTAACAATATCAGCTTTTGAAATAACAGAAATAGAGGAAACAATTGTGCTTAGTAAAAACCATAATTAACTAATATATTAAATGTTAAGAAACTGATATTCACAAAATATAAGCTAATATTTTCTGCTCAGTTTCCACTAAAAATAATACAGCATTCCTTTACAAATCTTGTTTTATAAATTTAATAAGTGAGTCACCTTAACCTAAATATCAGAAAAAGTTTTAAGTAATTTATTTAAAAGGTTTAGGTGCACACATAAAAGTATGCATAAAATTTTTTGACTATTTAATAATTTAATCAATAAATTAAATATTCACTTTCATAAATTCATTATCTAATTCACTCTAAAAATAGAATGTTTTAATTTTGATGTCACATTTCTATTTATATTATTATTAAACGTCTTTATATTTATGTTTCTAATCAGTTTAGCATTCAAAATTACATAAAAATTAAGTGTTAAAATAAATTTTACATTTTGATTGCAAAATTTTTTTAAACCAACTCAAATAATTCATAATTTTTATTCTTCATTGTATATGAAAGCAAACACTTGTTGAATAGATAAGAAAATGAATCTGATTCTTTAAAGTTTCAAAATTTCTACTAACTAAATTTTAGCTTTAATCCTCAAATACAGTACATTATTTTCAGGAAGAGGCACAAAATATTCAAGATAACAGAAAGAAATTGATATTATATTTTGCAGATTCATTCCTACTCATTCTAACCTACATAATATATTGAATTTCAAGCTTGCTTTGCATGTTCACATAAAAATAAGCTTGATTAATGGAAATCAAAACATTATATTATCTGAAATCAGAAAACACACCTAATAATATAAAGGAAAAAATTAGAATTTTTTCTCTCTTCTCTCTCGCTTTTAACAAGAAACTTTAAAAATCAACTTATAAAGTTTTTCTAATAATCAAAAGTATAAAAATAAAAGCATTAACTAATACTTCAACAAGAGACAATGATAAGATATAATACAAATATTAAATGAGTGCTTCCTAAAAAGCCAACACAAAGGTAATAAAAAAAATTATTAAAAGAAAAGAACTTAATTTTGCTTTACAGCACAAATCCTGATATATTTCTGCTTTACACAACTTAGATATTGGTGTTTAGAAAAGAACTAGAATCTTGCACTTCAGTTTTTACTTTATTCACTTACAGACATTTCAAATTTTTAAAGACCACAAATGAAATTTTGATACAGTTTTTAATTACACTGGCAACAATTTTTTTAAAATACCATTTACTTTTGAGAGTGTTTATTAATGGTAACTATTAATAAAGTCTACAAAAATGTTTAGAATGTCTTCTTGATGTAACAAATAAAATTAGTTTAACAGTTTCTAGGTGATAATTGACATTTTAAATTATCAAAGATGGCTAATTTTTACACTATATAGTGTAAAAATTAGCTATCTTAGAAAATTTTAAAAATCAATAATAAAAGTCAAGTTTTCTTCAATTTTGAATTTCACAATTTTTACAATACCCAGAAAGCTATTTGATTGCCAATTAAAAAAAATATCCTACAAACAAAAAATGAAATTTCAAATTGGTGACCTTCATGTGAATTTGAAAACTTCTAAGAGATATCTTAAGTTTTCAGAATAAATTCTTAATGATAAGAAAAGTGGAAAATATATTGAAAATACATACAATGCTGACAACTCAGCAGTTAACTTATTAAATCTATTTTGAGATCAAATTTCTTTTTTATTGCATAAAACACTTGTAAAATATAAAAAAATAAAATTTGAAAATATAAATGTGTAATTACTCTAACAATAAATATAATGAGAACTATTTTCATAACATTTAAAGGATATTATTTCCTACACCAATATAATATTTATTCTAACATTTTCAAATATGAGTTTCCCAGGATAATAATTTATCAAGTATTTGTAACACTGTGCATAGGCAGCTCACAAAAATAAGTGATACGATTTTATAACAATGAGTAAGATATAGTATAAGACACTCAACAAGGCAATAACTGCACTCGCTTTCCTGGTTGACAAGTGGGGAGGAGGAGAAATCACAACTGCTGACATCAACATGAATTCTTTTTCTTTCCAACACATGTTTTTAATAGATAAAAAAGGCATTGAGCAGGCTTAAGCCAGAGAATTGCAACTTAGTGCTGTCATTTAGAAGTAGATGCAATGAAGGATGTGTCGTTTCTTACCTTCATTCATTCCATTAATCCAACTTCAGGACTGAAATCAATAACTCTCTGGATTTTATGAGAGTTGTAAATAAAGTAGTAGAAAAAGCTTATCCAGAAAATGGCAGGTCATTGAACAGGATTAAACAGAATATTGGATCGGTGAAGTGATGTAATTGTCGTTGCATAGCACTGTGAACTAGAGGAAGAAGTAGTTGCTACATTGAATAATACTTTTTCTACAGCTGTAAATTATGCTTAACAGTATCCAGCAACTATAGACTAAAATTGAGATTGCTTATGTCAAAAATGCACCTCAAGGTCATCAAGGATTATTTGAACCCTGTTGCCTGAGTGCTTTATTGTACAGGATGGTAAGTTGCCAATAGTATTTTGTGTAGGATAATCTGAATCCATAAATTTGTATGGTAAAAGTTGATAATCAATTTAACATTAATATGATATCATAAGTCATCTTTCTATTGATTATCAATGACACTTGGAATTTTCTGGTGAAGTTGAGCTCAGTCAATGGTCAAATGATGTATCACACACTTAGGCTGGCCGCACACTGAGGGAGCATGTCTTCAACGCGCACCTATTGCTTGCCGATTGTGCTGCTACAAGCGAGCGGCATGTCGAAAAGTACCACACACTGAAGCGATGGAAGCAAGATCTCACGCATGCGCAGTACATCGGAGCTGATATTGTTTACATTTCTACTCTTCTGTTCCGGCGTTTACTTGCCTGTTTCGTTGTCTCTGCGTTTGACTGAGAATTTATGTGGCCTCTAAATCGTTGACATTGTTATTAAATATATTAGAAGTTTTAAAAAGAAAAGAAAATACTTTATTAAAAAAATGATATTAATATGACTTATACTGTAAACACAAAATATAATATCATTTTGTCTCGTATTTGAAAAATAAAATTATTGCAATAGGCAAGGTATAAAACTTAAGAAAATGTTTGATTGTTATTTCAAATCACAACTGATTTCTATTGAATGTTATTTACTGTACTTTCAGAACAAAGACGCATTCTTCCAATTTATTAATTAACACAACACTAAATTTACACTGACTCATACTTCAGGTTTAAGTCCGACTAAAAGGGCATTAAAATACACAAATTGGAATTTTTTTTTACAAAAAATAGGTAAATTTGCAAAGGTTGTAAATTTATTGTTTGATTTAAAAGTATAAATTGAAACTAAGTTTCATTTTTCTTTATGTAACATTAACATAAAAAAATTAAATACGATGTACGTTCCAATACTTCTGTTGTGAATAAGATCGTAATAATCTCTTGCTGGGATATGTTAATTGTAAATGCTAATAATTTTAAATACTTTTAAAACTAAAAACCATAAATATTAAATACTAACTAGAGAACAATACGTTTTTTAAAGGGGCAAAAAATGTTCTTTTTACCTGGTAACTTTCTGATATTTCTGCCCAGTTCACAATAGGTGTTATTTTAATGTTTTTTCAATTCATGGACTCAAAAATGACATTAGAAATATTTTGTTAAAGTTATTTTAAATATATTAGAATTTTTTTTATATATTTTAGTTACTTTTTAATGATATTTAAAATTTGTTATGATACCTAAGTATAAATTAATACATATTTATGCATTATAACAAATTAGTTCAATATGAATAAATTCAAAACTAAAAGTAATTAAAAATAATATATGTCAAAGGAAATCATTAAAAAATTATATGAAAAGTATTTTAAATGTAAAATAACTGAGCAATCCAAATAGTAACTCTTATAATGGTTTATGTTAGTGAAAAATTAATTTGAACAATACTATAATGATGTACAAGAATATATGTGAATACTAAAACCCATAGTAACTCATATGGATAGAGGTTCTTAATAGTACTATAGTATTTAAACTAGTTTTTTAATAAGATTATTTTAATTTGATAATTTTTTTAAAATTTAGAAACTAATAGTTCAGAAACATCTATGCGTTTAAACAAGAAATTTAAAAAACTTGTATAAAATTTACTTCATAAGATGATTTATTTCAACTGAAAATACTTTTAAATTAAAAATGTTTTGCACGGGAAATTTATTAATTTTATCAAAATTTCGTAAAATTTTTAAATTACATATTTTAAATTTACATATAAGTAAACTACAAATCATTAAAAATTAGAATAAAAATAACCAGGAAATTTCATTTCAATCGATATTTCCATCAAAGGGTTTTTTGACTTAAATACTAACTACTATTTTGATTATAATAATCTTCGCTAAAAACATATAATGTAGGAAATATTTTTTCACAAAATTAATGAAACTGTTTTTAAATGCAGCATATTCTCTCATTTGTGAACAATGGAAATTCACTTTTGAAGAAATGAAATCAAACACAAAGATATATACATGAAAGCGACAAGCGATAAAAATAGCGCAAGTCACAAATGGTAGACACCTGTCACTTAAGTAACGCTGACGCGCTCGCGATAAATATTGCTCCAATGTGCGTGCGCAGCATAGGGAAAACCAGTTTTAACGGCGTGTTGTCGTGCTGCTCGTCTTCTGTCGCCTCAGTGTGCGGCCTGCCTAAAGCTTTAATATTAAAACTGTTTTGCTACAGGTTGCTCACTAACATATAGGAGTAGCATTGATTGGTATCCATCTTGATAGACATTGCAATGAAAACAATTTTCAGTCATCTACTTCACCATTTATGTGATGTTAGATTGGGGTGGAATTAAAGTGTCAATCAATGTACCAGCCAGGCCTACATCCACAGAATTTCAGTTTGGAAAAAGTTATGAAAAGTGGAGTTTTTTTCAATAACTAAAAATAAAAATAATTTCAACATGAATTTCCCAGATGCAGAGAGGCAAAAGACTAAAAAAGCATCATTCTCAGAGTTTCTAAGTCAGAAACATTTTTCATCAACTTAAATTTTTTAAGTTACTCACATTTGGTAATATATTTCATTCCACCAAACTTCAATCTAGTACTACTCTACACAATAAAATATATTTCTTTTCAATGAAAATTTTTCCCACTATATGAGAGCTTTTCAGTAAAATTTATCCCATTTAATGGATTTCAAGTAGAATCAATGGAATTTCTTATTTATTCCAAATAAAAGTAATTTCAATATTAATTTTCCAGATACAGAAGATATTTATATATTCATTACTTGAATATCAGTTTGTACAATAATTCTGTAAACATAATTTGCTTGAAAAAAATGCATTTGAAAAAGATAGGTGATTTTTTGCATTTAGGTAAATAATTTCCTTTAAAAAACCTTTTAAAGAAAAGATTTCTCTTTAATTTCATTTGTTTTGATGAACAAGTCTTTTGCTTAGAAGATTTTCAGTAAACTAAATTATATAGTTTCTGCAAAAGAATAAAAAGATTTAAATTTTAACAAAAGTCATACAAATTATAATCTAATACCAATTTTGAAATATTTTATCAAAAAAGTTATATTTGAATTAATTTTTGAGAATTAGTAAACAAACATAGTTAAATATAATTATTATAATCATATTTCAAACCATTTTTATAAGAATTAGAAGATTGGTTATCAAGTAGAGTAAATGACAAATCATTAGAAGAAACGACAAAAAATATAAACATATTAATTTTTATTAGTATAATAAGTATTTTGTAAAAATAAGAGGTGCCTGGAGAAAAAAATTCTTATAATTTCCATTCATTTAGAATAAAATCACTTCTCTACTATTTTTCTAGTGGTGAAATCAAATTTCTACGCCTCTGTTGTATTAAACCGTAATCCACAACAACTAACCCAAAAGTTCACAGTAGTGATACTACTTTTCATTTGCAATGATAAAAAACTAATGTGATTTTGTATGAAATGTAAGGAGGTTTTCCTTTGGTAATCTGCTAATTACTTTTGATTATATATATTCCAAAGCAGAATAATGATTATTTAAGATGACAGGCATAGCAATTTTATGGAAAATAAAAGGTATATATTAAAGTTTTGGAATTTAACTTATTTAGAAAAAGTAAATATCAGTTATTTAGTTTACTGAAGGAATAGTTTACAATAAAAATCATGCTTTGATGTTATTAATTTCCTGTTAGGAAATTAGCATTGTATAATTGTAAAATAGATTGAAGATTAAACAGTAAAAATTAACTAAAAATTCTTTAAATTTTTTTTAGATTTCAACCATTTTGTACAGCACTAAAAATACTGTTTAATCACTTTGAATGCAACTTATTTAGAAATATCCTTTTCTATAAAAATGATAGAATTTTTTTCCAGAAATTTCTATTTTTGAACAATTAAAAAATTTGAAAAACAAAATAATATATATAATTAATTTTTACATTTTTCAGAAATACATTTATTAATTAAAACTGTTAAATTGTGCTACTTTAAAAGTTTTCAGCATTTATAAAGCAAATTTATGACCCAGAAATAGCATAACTTTTCTTTAGAAAATTTATAGTCAAATATAGACAAATTTTGAAATAATATACATTGGAAAAAATACTTTTTTCACATATTTTAAAATTCAATTCAGATAAATTTTCAAAATTTTTTGTCAGAACTTTAAGTTTAATCTTTTAAGCTATGAAATTCAATTTTTCTGATTATTTTATTAAAAATAATAATTCTAAATACAAATTTTAAGAACCATGAAAAATATCCATAACATCTAATCGCTGATTATAAAAAAATGTACACCAATTTTATTCTTAAAAATTTCATAATTTTTTTTTTTTAAAGAAAACTTTACTTTCAAAATAAAATTGGTGAAAATAAAAATGGTCAGAATAAAAATTCCTAAATTAGTATTTTAGAAAATTTTCCTCTATTTTTATTAAATACATATAATGATAGGTTGGTTTGTTTGTAGCTCAACGGTCATTTTTTGCACACGAGGGCTAATTAGACAGGGACCACTACAAACATCCATACCCAAGGTGGGATCCGAACCCACGAACTGTTGAACCGAAGGCAAGAGCACTAACCATTTGGCTGCCAGCTCAGCACATATGAAGATTGATATTTTCACAAATACATAATAATTATTTCTAAAATCTATATAAATAAAATCTTAACGTATTTGTCCACCGTATTTTTGTTCAAGTTGAATTGTTAACTGCTGCATAAAATTGAGCAGGCTCTTTTTAGCATGTCAATGTATGGTTAACTTAAACTTAAAGCTGTATAATTTTGGAATTGTTATTGCAGCACTAATAATTAATTTAAAGCATAACAAACATGAACTCTATAAAATAGCTCATTTTGCAATGTAACAATAAATGATACTCCAAAACTCTTTTCGCTGCTAGAATAGAAATGATTCGTACTACCTTTTAAAATTGTCATTTGTGTATAACAGTGGTGTTAGAAAATACTCCTGGTATATCTGACTCATTCTTTTGTCTAAATTTCCAGTGTAAATTTGAAAAATAAATTGAAGTATTTTTATCTATTGCAGCCTATGCTTTTATAGCTTTCAGTATTTGCTATCTATAGAGAATATTTTATTTATATTTTAACACAAATTAAGACTTAAATATTTAATAACTACAGGGAATTTCTAATCATTTTACATCTGTCAATTTATTTTTTGCCTATTTATGTATAATTAACTTAGGTATTTTATTAATTTATACAACATTATGTTCAAAAACATTTCTCTATTAAAAAAGTAGATTTTTTTGTTTGTTTAAAACTGATATCTATGTATTACTGCAGAGAATAAAGAAAATATAATTACATCCGATTCCCCTTTCTTCCTATACAGCCAAAGTGTAATTTTAAAAAATACCATATTTTCCTTTATATAACCTGCAATTGCTCATGGAAAACGTCCAATTGGATATTATATACATCTATCTAATTGCCAAATGTGATAAACCTGAAATGAAAGCACTCAATGACAAGAGTGATAATCCGAAGATAAAGTGGGAAATGATAACGAAATAAATTGTGATATCATTTTGAGGGACCAAATTTGTTCTTGAAGTAGTTGGGGAAAACTGATTATAACTAAAATATATCAGCTAAGTTTTAGACATATTTGTTATTTATTTTATAAAGCATAAATGGAATATCTTTCAAAACTTTATAGTAAGCTTTACTGATAGATTTTTTAAAATATTAAATCAGATTATTTGCATGACCGTACATAATAACACACAATAAATGCAAAGCTTTTTTTAACACATAATTCACAGATTATATACAGAAAAATACAGTATTTATTTTTTCCAATTTCTGGAGAAGAAAAATTATTGCTATTACACAATTAATTGGAAATATACTGAAAAGGGAATGAAAAAAGTTGATTTGAAATTTAATAACACTATAATTAAAAGGAGTTTTCACACATTTAATTTCTTTTTATTATTTAATCTTTAGATTATTTAATCTATACTCGAGATTTCACTTAGCGATGCAAAACATTGTTTTGAGAAACTGTTAATTAAATCTATGCATTAAACTGTAGTACTTCATGTTTTTAATTTTAAATCAATGACCAAAAAAAGATACCTTTTAAATCTTAGGATTAGTTACATTTTGGAATACTGCATGAAAAAAATTCCAAAGGAATAAACACTTAAAATGGTAAGATTTTTGAAATCAGGGTATACATTTTTTCCTAGTAAAATTTTAATTTTACAATATGTTAGGAGTCAATATAAATTCATCAAATCAATATAAAAAGATTTAATTAAAAGCAGCAAAGCAGGTACATTTAACTAGCATTATTAAAATAAAACCAGGAAAAGACTTCTTTACACAACCAAAACATTTATAAATAATGAAACTAAATATATGAAATATTTAATTATAGTAACAAATTCAATACATAAAAAACTTAGTTACCAAAAAGAAAAATTGTATCCTTTAGCAAGGGAAAGCCAATGATAGCACATAAAGTGCTATAAGATATGTTTTATTTAACAATTTTTTTTTCCTTTTTAATCTTTAAACCTAAGTGATTAGTTTTTAAGGATTTGTAGATACTTAAGTAATAAATTCCATGAATTTTAAGGAGTTAACTTGAATTCATACTATTTTTTTTCAGAAGGTGATGACATTCAAACAATAAATATTATACTTATCATTTTTACCACGTATAAAAGTAATTATGAATAATTTTGATTTAAATAAAATTTAAAATTAATGATTTCTAAAGAATTAAATGAATTACTCAAAAAGAAACTATTTCATTTACATATTTAAAATAAGTTACATTAATTATTCTATGTAATACAATGAATACTTCTCGAGTTTTTCCATTTATTCATATGCTCTTTTCTATTAATTTACTGTAAGATAAGTTAATAAAAAAGAGCATATGAAAATCATAAAACTCATAAAAACTTATAATTTTAAATCAATAACCAAAAACAGATACTTTTTAAATCTTAGGATTAGTTACATTTTGGAATACTGCATGAAAAAAATTTCAAAGGAATAAACACTTAAAACGGTAAGATTTTTGAAATCAGGGTACACATTTTTTCATAAAAAACAAAGTTCATTCATAAAAACAAAGTTGGTTAAATTCAGAATACCTAAAAAACTGACATGGCAAAAATGAAAATAAAATAAAAGTAATTTTATTACTTACATAAACTTTCAAATCAAAACATTTTTTTTTATTTTCCTATAGAAAACTGTTAAATAAAAAGTTTTTTCCTTTTTTTTTGTAGTTTTCCTACTATTTATTTTTAGTCTTATTTTAAGTTACTCATTTACTACATGATTATATTCGACATAAATATTTATTAAATGTTAAATTAAGCCAAAGGTGGGCTTATTTGAAATTTCATGTTGATACATGTTACTTTGCAATGAATATTAATTTGTCAGTTCCTTCAACTTTTTTGGCATAATCTATTAAGAGAATTTACACTCATTTATATCTTTTAAGCATTTCTTTTCTCTTTAATATTTTTTATTTAAATTCAACAACTTCATTAAGCAGAGCTTCAGGTTTTGGTTTCCTATTATATCTTTTACTCAGTTTTGATTAATCTAAATATAAGTGATAATTGAGGACTGAAATTTGTGCATAACACTCTTATTTATTTGATAGAAATTAAAATACAATAAATTTACGCAGCCTTTAATGTAATCACCTAAACAATTTCAAAATTGCATAGTTCTAATGATTTATTTAATTTTCTACAAAGGTGCAAAACGTTTTAAAAAAGAATCACATCCTAATATGATAATTTTAAAAGCATTTGATAATAACAAAAGATGTTTCTACATTTTACTTAAATTATTGTCTTAAATTATTACATATGAGTTTAAGAACTTAAACATAAAAGTTTTGCCATGGAGTACTGTAAAAAGGAAAATTTTCCAATTTCTTGCCTTTAATGCAACTATTTATAAATGAAAGAAATTTCATCATAAATGAAACATTTAAAATTTCCCAATCTTCCACACAAATGCAAAAAAATTTTGTTACACACACACAAGAAAAAAGTTAGCTTGGTCATTAACAAAATTATGCACATAGTATAATGGATTTTATAATTAACCATTCAGAGTTTAAATATTTATATTATTTTTAATTTATTCATCAATTTATTGTTTTTGTAAAATGAAATGAATTACTTAAAAGGTATTAACTTTTTATAGGTTAAAATTTATAAAAAGATTAGAATTTTAGAAGTTTTCAAAATTATATTGCTTTTATTTACACAAGGTAAATTTAATTTTAAAAAAAAGGGACAATCCTTCCAACATCTTGAATTTGTGAATATTATTTAAATTTTGCTTTGAAATGCAGCACACAAATTACAATTACACACCAGCTCTGATTACCTTCAGGAAAATACGATTTGAAAAATAAAGTTATTTTGAAAAAAAAAGTCCTTTTAACAATTTTTATTTACTATTTCCTACAAAACAAAATTTAAATAAATTATATAGCATAAATGTGAATGGCTTGCACCTCTAACTTTCTATGACAACTTTAAAAGGACTTTTATTTACTTTAAATAAGCTCAATCAACTTTGATAAATTGTTTAGTAATCATACATGGAATTGAGCTAAATTAGACATGGATGGAAACTGATTTTGACTCGTATTATTTCTTCCTTCCTTCATTAAAACATTAGATATGAATGAAGTATA
This sequence comes from Latrodectus hesperus, assembly GCA_037975125.1. Lineage (NCBI taxonomy): Eukaryota > Metazoa > Arthropoda > Arachnida > Araneae > Theridiidae > Latrodectus > Latrodectus hesperus. Next base: position 134,128,170 of record CM075850.1, on the reverse strand, counting down.
CTTGTGGCAATCATAACTAATTGTTCACATTCTAGACACTAGAATAAAATACTAAAATAATAAAAAAAATACTTGAATAAAATATAAAATCTACCAATGCCATAATTTTTCAACTTTACATCTTAACTGTAAGATCTTTCAACTCAATCAAAAATTGAATTTTGTACAGCCAAACCATACTATTTGACAATTAATTATTTTCTGTTAATTTTAATGTAGCTTAAATTTGATTTCCTTATTAGATACATGTTTGTATTTAATAAGAAAACCAAAAACTCAAATTGATAATATTTTTTACAAAATAAATGCCTATGAAGAGTTTAAGTACTCCCTGAAGAACTGAAAATGTTAACACAAAATATTTTGCATGATGACTGCAATAATTTTAAAATTGGTAACTACAACACATTACCTTAAGCAAAACAATTATATATTTTTTTCCTTTTTTTAGAGTCAGAGAACACATTTTAATTCCAGAAAAACATATATAAAATAAAACATAGAGTAATTGAATAAATTTCAAGGATCACTACTTTTAAAAGGGTGTTTGCAGAGCCCAGGTGACCTTGTAAACACTTTGAATAATAAACATGCCTTGGTATTAAATCTCTTAAAAAACATAATTTTTAGGGTTCATGGTAAAACTTTAACTAAAGACTTTTTGATTTAATAAAACAATTAAATATTAATTACATATGAAAGCATTGCTAGAAATTTTAATTTCAGTACCCATCCCTTAGAATGATCCATGAAATTTAAAATGGAAACGTTCAAAACAATTAAGCTTACCATTTTTTCATATCAATATATTTTAACCAAATTTTAACAAGTATCTGGTGTTTTTTTTTTTGCTATTCATTCTTCCAACTTTAGCATTATATAGATTCTTAAGGAAATATAAGGCTCAATAATAAAAACTAGTTCAATTTTAAAAATATAGATTTTGGAAAAGATACAAAAGAAAAAACATTATTTCTCATTGATAAATATCTAATCCCAAAAGCAAGTGCAGTCAGTATATTCATTTATGATACAAATAAATGAAAATGTCTGCATTTTCAAAGTCTTTTATAAAATTTCATTGAATAACCTAAACAGTGCTTTTTTATGATATATTCTTTATATTGAATTTTAACTTTTTATTCACTTTCAGGAAAGTAAATTTCCAGAGATGCATTTCTTTAAAAATACAGAGTAGATTGATAATGTTTCAAAATAAATAACTGCATCAATTTCTGAAATTAAAACAATTTATAATTTATCAAAGAATATTTTCAAGAATTAGTATTTTTTCTTTAGAATTATTTGATTAATGATATGCAAAAATTTATTTAAAGCACAAATGTTTTTCTTAGATTTACTAGAGAAATTAATATATTTTCCTTTGAACTTGAAATTTAAAGCATACAATTAATAACACATTTTTAAATATGAGATATGCTTAATTATTACAATACATTCAGAGCAAATTAAATTCAAAATTTATTAGTAGTTCCAAAAAATTAAAATTATTCATTTCTATATCCCAAATTAAGTGCTTCATTTGCAAAATTGATTAACTTTATAAAACAAGCTCAGAAAATGATAAAATAGCCTTCTAAAATTAACCTAATCTACATATGGTTTATCAACATTAATGCATATAAAATAAATTAGTTCTTAAGCTTTATATTACATAGTTTTAATATTTTAATACAATTCAGAAAGCAAAATTAACTGATTTTACAAAAGAAACATTCAATTATCATTTAAGAGATATTATTTTTATCAATACAATTTGACCTAGCATTTTGAATCATATATTACAAAGAACTTAATATTAGAAAGTTTTATTTTAATTTTAAGATTTAATGAATATTTTTGCAGTAATCTTAAGTAGAAAATATTTCACAGATAGTTATAAGGAAAATATCCTTTTTAAGAGTTTAGTTATAAAAGAAGAAATTATTAAATTATCTTTTGAAGTTAAAAAAATTTATATAAGATACTGATTTTATCGAAGATTTAGGAAATATTCTTAAATTATTACAGGAATGACTGTTTCTGAATTTTTATTACAAAATATTTGAACAAAAATAATTAAAAAAATATTTAATTTATTAAGTTGAATCACACTCAGTCATACAGATAAGAAAATATACTTTTCAACACTTCTGTATCAATTTTTTAGTTATTTTAAAAAGAATTATGTTACTATCTGAAAAAATAAATTGTTTTCTTAACTTATTTTTTTGCATTGACTTTTATTCAGTAAACAATATAATAATCCATACAAATTTATATTGAAGTATCATTTTTTCCATAAGTTTTGAATTATGAAAATTCTCTATGTGGTATACTCTACACATATGTCAAATTGGTGCAAGCACAATGTTAAATAAAAGTTTAGTAAATCAACTTTACTCTAGCAAATATTACAGTAATAAACATAAATGAGATCATCAGTGTCCTGATCTTAAATGTAATAAGCCTAATAAGAAATAAAAAAAGGATGAAATACAGAGTGTTAATTGTTATAAGAAAATGAGTTATAAGATAACCAAAGATTAAAACGTAATAGTCAATTCTCCCAAGCACACTTACAGATCTTGCTGTATTCTTATGTTGAGCCCTTCTGCTTGACACCTTTGATTAACCCTGCGTTTGGCCTTCAAAGAGTCCCTTTCCATCCCAACCTAACGCTCGATGCAAGCAAAAAGTCAGACCACCCATACTTACTAAAGCAATTAGCTCAAGAGACAATTGACAAGATTCCTATCGGAGCAGCTAGGGTTTATATGATGGAATTGAACTGGAGACCAATGCAACTGGCAGTGGAGTATGTATTGAACTCCCCAACCATTCCATCAAGCTTGAAAAAAGAACTGCTGACCACACGTCCATCTTTAGAACGGAACTCATCGCCATCATGAGTGGACTTTCTTTGTTAGATAACAATACACAAAATGATTTCTTGGAGATATGGATACTTACAGACAGTTGATCCTCGATTCCAGCACCTTTTCAATTGGCAATCCATCAACGACAGTACTTGTAGAAGTATTCTACTCTTGTTGAAAAGCCTTTCAATTCAACAGCCAATCCACCTCCAGTGTGTCCCCTCACATGTTGGTCTGCCTGGGAATGAAATAACCGACGGCCTTGCAAAGGCTGCCGCCAGTAATCCTTAGAACCCGGAAGATCACATGACGCTAGAACCATCAGAGATATCTTCCATTACTAAACAACTTACTTCTAAAATCTGGGCTGACCCTCCTGCTCACCCTTGGTACTTCCAAAGACATCCTGGAGCCGCCACAACATTTAAGGGCTCCAGAGTACATCATACGACACTGTCTTGACTTTCTACAGGCCACTTGAAGTGCATCATATTTGAGGACGATGAAAGAAAATACCCATCACGCCCCAAGTATGACAATGCTCCATTTTGCCCGCAACACATCTTGAAGTTCTTGGAGTTTTCTCGTGAAGAGGATGTGAAAAGCCCACATCTGCTTTTGGACTTTTTGGCTATCTATGATCTCATGGATCTGCTCTAGTGGAACTAGACCAGATGGGGATTAGTCCCACCACCAGAAAATGAGTATTGGTATAAAAGATGTGTAGTGAAATTAGAATATTGAGATTATTTACTAAGGTATTATTAAAAATAATAGAAACTTTCTGTACATATATCTCATATTTTCATTTTAATTCATATTATTTCATTATATTACTTTCTAAGAGGTAGTTCTTTCTTTTTATATATTTGTTTATGAGTCGAACTGACATGATTGTAGAGCTTTGGTTTGGTTTCTTTGTTGCTCAACGGTCATTTTTTGCACACAAGGGCTAATTAGACCGGGACCTACGGTTTAAAGTGGATTCCAAACCACTACAAACATCCATACCCAAGGTGGGATTCGAACCCACAAACGACATGGTTCTAGAGACAGGTGTGTAAGAAATATCTGAAAACATAGCATTAAGCAAGATACATATTCAAATTTTAAAATTATATTTCTCACTGTAATTTTGTTGCACTGAAAGCAATTGTTTCTAAATTATTCTGAAAGCTTGCAAGTTAACCAAACTAAAAACTATTTTAACATAGTAAAAATGATGAAATGCAGTTTCATTAAAGTAAAATCAAATCCTCTGACTTTCAGTGACTAAAACAGCAGATTATAAATCTGAATTTCTGTTTGGACAAATAAAATACAATAAAAGTATTTCCTATATGAAAATAAGATGTGTGATGAGTAAATGGAAAGTGACTGGAACAATGGGCAGAATAAAATGCAAATGTGAGAAAATATTTAAAAATATACATATATTGCTTTTCACAAATGAAGTTAATATGATTAAATTAAAAACTAAAATAATCCTAATGTTTAACATATTCTAATGAGATTTAAGAATCAAAAATAATAAGCATCACAATAATTAATGAATAAGCCTTATGTTTTCCATAAATAGTTACATAATATAGTTACATGAACACAAGATTATTTTGAAATTGTTAAAATGTTAAAGTAAATGATATACTTCAAGAGATGAATTAATTAGTTTGTAACAAAGAAAATAGAATAATAAAAATTGTTTATGCAATAAAGATGAAAACTAAAACTGGTATTAGCAAAAAAAAAATCCATTTACCTATAAATGATTACTAAATAATTTTACAAAAATAGAACATCAATTGAATACTTGAGAAATAAGAAAGAATGCAAAATAAATTAACACAAATTTGTTGCTCGTCTATCATAAAGTTCATGAAAAATATTCAATTAATGTATTAACTCTTTCAGAATAATTATATTTTTATACAAAAATGATATAGTTACATTATTATTAAATGTATCACCCAAACAACAATCATAAAATCTAATGTATCTCTGATCTCCTTTACGAAGAGATTCAACATGTTCTCAAAATATGATATTGATATACATAGCTTTTCAGATTACATTATTATGTCTCAGGGAACAGAACAAAGGGATGAATTACAAAAGTTAGTTTCATAAGAAGTTTTTAATCACACACTTTATATGACAACTTGTATTGTGATTCACAAGATAATAGCAAAAAAATTTATCAGGCATTCACTTTTGCTACATAAACTATTCTACTGTATTTAAAATGCAACCTGTAAATTGGAAGTAGTTTTACAATTCATCAAATGCATTCTTAGATTTTGTACGAAAAAATGTGTCTTATAATTCCACAGAACACTCACTATGGTAAATTCTAAGTATGCATATGGAGTTTTTCAGGACATTTTGATTTACAATTTTAAGTTTTTTTTTTTTTAAAAACCACACAATTCTTACAGTAAAAATGTAAACTGGGCAATTGTTTGGTTCTTTATTCTCACTTGTGAGATCTCTTATAATAGCTGTTGGAGGGAACTAGCACAGTGTTATCAAATAAGTAAGGAAAAGTAACATAAGTTAGGAAAAGTAACATAAGTTAGGAACAGCACAGTTCAACCTTCATCATAGTCGATCAGCTTCAGCTATTCTTAGCAAGAAGATGACTATAGGGGAGGTTGATATTAATTCAAGAGCCATGGACTTCCAATGGTTCTGTGTTGGGCCTACATGTTCAGGGTTTTAACATATTTTATGATAAATGTTGTTTGAGACCAAGAGCATGTATTGCTATTAGCAACAAATTAAATGCCTTCATTCTGGTCAATTACCTAAATGGGGATAATGTTGCAGTAAAAGTATCCTGTTTATTGCAAGGAATCAAAGATGAAATTATCTTTGTGTCTTTATATCTTCTCTTTGAAGATAAAGACACATTCAATGTGCAAATTGTTAGTCTTTTAGATTATAACAATTTGAGTAAGAAACTCATCCTAGGATATAATGCAAATGCTCACCACACTATGTGTGGAAGTAGTGATTGCAACAAATGTGGTGAGGATCTTTTAAAATACATTTTGTATTATAATTTATTTATTTTTAATCGAGGTAATGAACTCACCTTTATTACTATAAATAGAAGAGAAGTCATTGACATCACTTTATGTAATAGTAAGTGTGCTGACTTTATTAAAGATTGGAAAGTGTCTGATGAAAAAAGCTTATCTGACCACCAATACATTAGCTTTTCTGTTTTAGGGGCAAACAGACTAGAGGAGGTAGGTAGGAACCCAAAAAATACCAACTGGGATTCCTACAAAAAAGATCTAGAAGATCTTATTAAGGAAGGCGACTTCGGTAAGTTATCTTCGGTAGCAGATTTGGAGTTGGCCCTTGATCACGTGCAACATGCCATTCTCCAAGCATACTATCAAAATTGTGATGTCAGCAATACTTGCTCTCCAAGGTTAGTTCTTTGGTAGTCTAAAGAGTTAAGTAAATTGCGAAGACAATGTAGAAAGCTCTTTAATAGAGCCAAAAAGAATGGTGAGTGGCAGAAATATAAATTGGCACTTACCACGTATAATAAAGCTATCCGGAATTCTAAAAAGAATTCTTGGCGAAATTACTGCACTGATATTAAAACTGTGTCTGCCACTGCAAGACTCGCTAAAATAATGTCTAAAGACAAGAACTGCTGTCTAAATGCTCTTAAATTGCCAAATGGTAAGTTTTCAGAATCTGGGAGAGAGATACTGTCTGAACTGTTCAGAGTTCACTTTCCAGGTTCCAAGAAATAAATGGTACTCCTAATTTTACACTCCCTACTTCAAATTGTGTTAGAAGTAAATGGGATGTTGCCAAAAGAATCATAACTTATGATCAAACAAAATGGGCAATAATGTCCTTTAAACCTTATAAATCACTGGGAATGGATGGGATTGTAGCGGCTCTGCTTATTGATGGAATCCAGATCATTGCTCCAATTCTCTGTAGAATCTTTAGGGCAAGCATAGCCTTTGGGCATATACCTATTGCCTGGAGGCATACAAAAGTAATTTTTATTCCTAAAATAGGGAAAGATAATTACTATGAAGCTAAATCTTTTAGACCTATCAGCTTAACATCCTTTCTTCTAAAGGCAATTGAAAAGCTGATAGACAGATATATTAGAGAAGTTTACTTAAAGGAAAAACCACTTTCTGACTCTCAATATGCATATCAACCTGGTAGATCCACTAATAGTGCGATCTACAACCTATCCTTCATTTTGGAAAAGAGCTTTAAGGCTAAGGAACTTGCTTTAGCTGTTTTCTTAGATATAGAAGGTTCCTTTGATAAGGTACCCATTGAAACCATTTTACAATTTCTTGCTAGAAAAGGAGTTAATGACACAATCTGTTCTTGGATAGAAAATCTGCTCAATAACAGATTTGTCAGTGCCTCATTTTTAGGTGAAAACATGATGATCCAAGACAAAGCTGGTTGTCCACAGGGAGGGGTTCTTTCACCCAACTTATGGTGCTATGTTGTAGACTCCCTTTTAGAGGTGTTAAAAAAACCAGGCATAACCACCATTGGATATGCAGATGATTTAGTTATAATCGTCAAGGGTTAGTTTGGTGCAACAATCTCCAGCATCATGTCTAGCACCCTCAAACAAAATCAGACTTGGTGTAAAAAAGAAGGCCTTTCTGTAAATCCTCAAAATACCATAGAAAATGGTAGCCTTCACAAAGAAAAAGAATCTTAATCTGAAAAAGATCACTTTTTTTGGTCAAGAATTAAGTTGCTCCAAAGAAGTTAAATTCTTAGGAGTATTTTTTGACATGATTTTAAAGTTGGAACAAGGACTTCAACTTTTGTATTGAAAGAGCAAAAAAAGCTTTCTGGTCATGTAGAAATGCATTTGGAAGAACTTGGGGCTTAAATCCCAAGGTTATTCATTGGATTTACACTATGATTATTTGTCCCATCATTACCTATGGTTCAGTGGTCTGGTGGTCTAAAATCAAAAACGTAACTGCTAAAGCAGAATTAACAAAATTTCAAAGGATGCTTTGTGTAGCTATCTCTGGGTGTATTCGTACAACTCCCACATCTACACTGGAGCTTCTGCTTGGTATGCATCCTCTTTATATGCGTATTGAAGCAGAAGCAGTACTTAGCATGAAGAGGCTTAAAAATACAGGTCAGTGGAAGGAATACTCTAGATTTTTATCCTGGGGAAACCTCAATGCTGACGTAGCTAGTCATCCTTTTATAAGTATGCCTACTGATTACACGATTATTAAGTATGCTTTTGATAAGCCTTATACAATCAAATTTCCCTTGAGAGAAGACTGGAATAATGTTGCTATCAGTGAAAGCTGTATTTACTGGTATACTGATGGCTCAAAAATGAATTCCAATACTGGGGCTGGTATTTGTTGTCCAGCTGATGGCACTAAGTTATCATTCCCTTTGGGTAAATATACAACTGTATTTCAAGCAGAAGTCTTTGCCATTCTTATGTGCAGTAGAATATGCTTGGACAGAAACTATTATCGTAAAAGAATAATTATCAGCTCTGACAGTCAAGCTGCATTACTAGCTCTACAGAAGTCTACTGTAACTTCTGTTCTTGTCTAGGAATGTTATATCACTGTGTAAATTAGCTAATAATAATCCCACCACTTTAATGTGGGTGCCTGGGCACTCTAGTGTTCCTGGCAATGAATTAGCTGATGAGCTAGCAAGGACTGGATCAACAACTGATTTTTTTGGTCCTGAACCAGTGCTAGGTATTTCAAAAGAATTGATCAGAAAGAATGTCTTTGATCTCTTCAGAAAACAACAGTTTATGAACTGGCACAATGACAATGATCAAAGACAAGCAAGGCTATTAAATAGCATGTGCCCTAGCAAAAGGCAAAAAGAATTATTAAAGCTCAATAGAGACAGTCTAAGGTAAGTAGTGGGACTATTTACAGGACACTGCCACCTTAAAAGTCATCTCACCATAATGGGAGTTTCAGATGATTCCACTTGTAGAGGTTGTCATTATATGGAAGAAACTTCAATACACATCTTATGTGAATGTGAAACCTTTTCTGCACATAGATTTGAACATCTGGGTCAGCACTTGATTGAACCTAGAATGTTGCAGGAAATTCCTGTAAAATGTCTACTGAACTTTGCTTCAGCCACTGGTTTCTTCAAATAGGGCTTTCTGAGGGATATAGTACAATAGACCTATGGTCGCGGCGCTAGGTTCTTTTGGACCACCCTAATTTTAAATTTAAATCTAAATCTAAAATGGAAAAAATTTAATAAGCATGCAAGAATTAAATCTTAAAAAGTATTAGTGTGTTAAAAGTTATTACCCTTATACAAATCAAAAGATCCACGATGAGATATATTTTTATGCAAAATATTAGAACAAATCACCAGGCAAAATAATGCCAAATCAAGAAAGCTCTAGCATACCTGGAGGAGCTTTAGCTATACCATTCACTATATTGGCAGTAACAGTTTTTAGTCTATTTTCTTGTGCTTCATAAGTTCTCTATTAAGAAAAAAGAGAATATTTAGAATATATAAATAAAAAGCTTTTTTTAAAGAAAACTTGAGAGAAATTTATTTAAGGATTTAATCATAATGATGATTGTCACACACAATAATATTATAAAAAAACAACCTTAATTAATAAAGATTACTAAAACATATTTTTTATTTATGCACATTTCAATTTTTCTTTCACCAATTTATTAGTTTTAGTAAACAATTATACAAATTTAATAAAATAAAAATAGGAAAACAATGTATCAGTTGCTTTCAAAATATATGTTGGAATGTCCTATATATGATCAATTTAATTGCAATAAATAATAAATTAGTTAAAAGTACTTTTACAACTTTTCCTGTCACGCCATAGAATTAGATATAATTACAATTAAATTTTAACACTCAAGAAAAAACAATTTTAAAGTCAGAAAAAATATAATACTTAAATTTTACTTAAACAGATAAAAGTAATTAATTTTCCATTTACAATATTCAAAAATTGTACAAAATTTATCAGAATATTTCAATTCCATTAATAAATAAAAATTATTTTCATTTTAAAAAGTAGACTAATCTTAAAAAAGTATGCTAGATAAAATAAATATACTTGTTTTCATTTTCACTGACTTTAATTTAAATAACAAATATTAATTATGAAAACTTCATAAAAAGAAAAAAAATACTGACCCAATAAGTATCTTTCCAAAGTTGACCAAAGTCATTAGTAATTTTGTCACCAAAATCTCTTTTGCAAAACTTTTTCCATATAAGATTTGTGTACTTACTGAGATCCTGTAAAGAAAAATGTTTGTAATTCACAAATGAATTACATTACTTTTAGATAATGTATAAATCTGTTTAAGAGTATTTTCCTTATATAGTATTCCTAGTATAGTATGCCTTGTAGGCAAATATTCACCACAAAAAATATTGATATTTCCAACAATAACTAAATAATACAATTTACTGTTACACTGATATTAAAATATGTAAAATAATTCATATATTCAGAAAATATATAGGATAAAGGTCATTTTTTAATCAGTATCAAAAAGTTACTCTTTCATTTATCCCAATATACTAATAATTTTCCATGAAATTAATAAGTGTTTTATGCATACATATAATTTATATTTACATATTACCATTTAAGTGTATAATTCAGTTATTTCATACTTTAACTATTATTCCATGAAATAACTAATGATCGACTGTTGTAGTGAAAGATACAATAGCCAAGTACTGCATTTCCTGTATATAGTCAGTAAATGGTGCAAAAAAAAGTTTAAAATTTTGCTGTGCATATTATATGCCCCCATGGATAATCTGATAAAAAAATTCTCCAACTGAAAAACATACATTAAAATTTTGAAATAATGCAATTTGTTTTATAAATGAATGGATAACAGAAGCTGCTGAAATATTTAACAACTTAGTTTACATATTTCAGTTATATTTAGTTTTATTGAAATAAGTTCAAGGACGAATGCGATGATAAAACATTATTGAAGTTCATTTATATGCATTTTTTTTTCTTGATTTAAGAAGTTTTGTCCTGAAAATATTCATACATCATCATGCTTAAGAAAAAATGCGTAAGCTGCACAGCATAGTTTAAGCCAAAAGTTTAAGAGAGAAAGTTACTGAAGTAGGAAACAGGGGGAAGCTACAAGACTGTTTATCAAAAAATCAAACATTGGACTGTGGAAAAAGAACGAGACAAATTTTGAAATCTGTGACTGGTGTAAAACAGCTCATCGTAGAGAGCATCACTGGTAAGAAACAAAGGATGAATAACATAAGTGAATTTGCGCACAAGAGTACATAGAAAAGTAGACTTGACAATAAATATCAGAATGAAAGCTCAAATTATTTCACGAGAAATGAAAAACTTCTCTGGTGGGTCAACATGGTGCTAATTATATATGAAAAGGAGCAACTTACATAGTCACTCATTGGTTGAGTCAAAAAATTACCTGATGACAGAAATGACTTCATGACACTTTGATTTTTAATATGGATTAAATTCCATTATGCTTTGATATATCTAATACCAGGACCGCCAATGTTCAGGGAACCAGCAGTGTTCCTATAAATGCTACAGGAAATGAGAAAACTTGAATGAGTTGTTTTATTCTGTGTTGCAAATCGTTTGAAATTACCACTGATGTTGATATTTAAACGAGAGGTGCTTCCCAAAGAAAATTTGCCTAAAAGTATTGAAATTAGGATAAATGAGAAAGGCTGGATAAATGAAGGAATTTCGATGCCGTGATTATACAGTATCTGGCAAAAACGTAAAATTTCTTTTTTCCTCCTAAACTTTTTTGAATTATAGACTATGAAAGCTTATGTTAACACATAATAAGTTCATGTAACACAAAGGACTCAAAAAATTACTACAGGTTTCGGACGTTATAAACAAGAGACCATTTAAATCAAATGTTAAAAAATCACCGTAGCCCTGGATGTCTGGTAGGGAAAAGAAGCCTACCGAAACTGGAAAATTAAAGAGTGAATCTTTTCAAAATATCTCGAACTGGATCATGAGCATGTGGCACAATAACTCAGATACTACAATAAAAAACTCACTTAGAAAATGTAATTTTGTAGATGTAAATAACTCTTTCCAAAAAAGAAAACTTACTATCTAGTGACTCAGGTTATACATTAATGAAAATAGAAAGAGTTTATTTACATACAAATCTGATAACTTTAATTTTGAAGATTTTAAACACATTAAGTAAATTTAGTGATCATTCAAGTAGATAGTTTCTTTTTTATTCTAAAGTGCATAATTTTAATTGTGTTTATCTAGGACTTAACCTCTTTGTAGCTGTGGTTGAGAGTCCATTTATATTGCACTATGGGATTTTCTAGGTTTTAGGCTTTCCTGGAGACTGTAGTCCACCCTTTAATGGAGAGTCTAGGTGTAACTCTCAAGTATGGATGATGCCTAAAGAAGTTAATCTAGGGAGTGCTGGTTTCTTCTTTGTCGCTCAACGGTCATTTTTTGCACACGAAGGCTAATTAGACCGGGACTTACGGTTTAAAGTGGATTCCGAACCACTACAAACATCCATGCCCAAGGTGGGATTCGAACCCACGAACTGTTGAACCGAAGGCAAGAGCGCTAACCATTCGGCTACCAGCTCGGCTAATCTAGGGAGTGCAAGAGCCTGGCATTCGTAAATAATTTGCTTGGCCGTTTTCTCTTGCGTATGACATTTCCTGCAGATAGGATCTTGCTGAAACAGTCCCAGTTTATGGAGGTGTTTTCTGAAATAGTAGTGCCCAGTTATGAAGCCTTCGATTTATCGTATCTTCTGCCTAGAGCATCTTAGAATTTCAGAGGCAATCCTCGCCAATGATATATAGATCATACTTTTAGCGTGGGTTTGACCAGGAGTGTTGAGCAGAGCTTCATACATCTTCCGTTTTTCCCATCTAAGAACATTTGTTTTTGCGGTCTTTAAATTGATCCCACAAAAGGTTTTGCACCAATGGGAGCAAAAGACGATCCTTGTTTAGCAAGTTCATCAGCTCTTTCATTACCTTTGATAGATTTGTGTCCTGGCACCCATACAAGGATCACCTTGTTTCTAGTTGCCAGTTCTGAAAGGTTTCTACATTCCAAAATCATTTTAGATTTGATTTAGAAAGAACTGAGCGCTTTTAAAGCGGCTTGACTATCACTAAAAATGATAATCCGCTTACCGTGGTAGCCCTTCCTCATATTTAGTCGCAGACAGTGGCCAAAACTTCTGCCTGGAAGACCGTAGCGTATCGCCCTAGGCTTACAGATGGCTGGTTCTTGGTGACATGCCCCATACTCCCAGTCCTGAGAGGCTGTTTTTCAGTGATCCATCTGTGTACCAGATTAGATCTCCTGTTTTAGTTTCAAACACGTTGTTATCCCATTCGTCTCTATCCAATCGTTCATTTGAAATAGTTGGAAAAACTATTTCAAATGTCCTATCAAACATGTATGATTTTTCCATAATGTCAGAGGGCATCAGGAAAGTAGGATCTTGAATTTTCCTGGTAATACCCCTGTGCCCTTTGGCAACAGGTTGGTCGTACCATTGGTTTTGTAGCTTCATTCTGTATGCAGTCATTCTGGCAGTGCTGCAGATGAAGATGTCTAAGGGAGTCAGATCCAACATGACTTCCAATGCTCTGGTTGGTACAGTGGACATTGCTCCTGTGATGCATAGACAGGCCAGTCTTTGTAGACCAATACATGATTAACAAAATACAGTTTTAATACAAAGCAGTATGCTAAGATACACACAGGCTGTTCACATATTTCAGACAATTTTGATGGTGTACAGAAACAATTACATTCACATTTAGTAATCCAATATGTAGCACATGTAGTAAAGCAATATTGTTATATGCATTAAAAACCAACGGCAATAATAAATCTTTTAGAAAATCTTTAAAAAAAATGTGATTGTGAAAATAAAATTTTTAAATGATTTTTCTGACATTAAAATAAAATCAACCAAAAGATGTGCAGAGTCTGTATTCCTAAAAGCTTATGGCATTTTACTTGTGTATTTACAAATAACTTACTTTACTTTGCTCTTCCATTTTCTTGAGTTTTAATGGATCATACTGTTCTAACATCAATACTTTTTTTGCTGTATCGTTTACATCTACATTTACATCTAGAAAAAAAATAACCTTATTTTTAAATTATAATATTTAAACCAAAATTTTAATACTTATACTTTACACATTTTATTATCAGACTTGTATACATTTTTTCTAAGGATAAAAGTAAAGTTGAAAAGAAATAGGATTTTTAACAAATGCTTTCATCAGTTAAAATTAAATAATTTCATGTGAAAACTTAATAAATGTAAACACTCTATACTGAATAAATACTAATGAGCTTTAATTACTACAATATTGGAAATATATATCAATCCTTGTCTGAATATTTTTTACTCAGTTAGTAAAATGTTTTATAATTACTGAATATTACCTTTGCTTAACATTAGTAAAATTAATACATGTAGTCTTTTTGAAACATATACTATTATTTTTACTGAAAATATCAAAACTTTCAGAATAAAAAATGTTTATTTATACAGTAAAATCTCATATCTATGAACTTGTAGAGACAAGTAAAAGAATTATTTTACCTGTCTCTACAAGTTAATAAAAATGAGCATCTACTATAATAAGAAGCATTTTTTATTGTTTGTATTTACTCAATCTATAAAATTTAAAGTTAATAAAATAGAAAATAAATGTTAGATCTTCAACTAATTTTTTAAACTACACTTTTTATAAATAAAATGCTGTTAAGATACTTTACTTAATACACCACGAAAAAGTGCAAAATTAAATGCACACCTAGATTCTTACTTTCATATCTAGCTTCTTTAATTCCTACATTTAAATAGATTCTTTAATTGGTAAAAAATCAGGCAAAGTAATTATTTATTTTTTTTTTGCTTAAAAACTATATTTTTGAGAACACAGTAAGAAACAGTGAAGAACACAGTGAGAACATGTAAGAAAACATTTTACTGTTATTCTTTTCAAATACATTAATCTTAGGTTATTTATTTGCTTGTTTTGAAGACAATTGGGACAATACATCATTTTCTTGCTTGATATCTAGGTTTTTTATTAAATTTTATTCCTTATGCTCACACACACACACAAAATTATTCTTACTACAAATTACACCTGTATCCCCATTAAAAACGTCGAAAATATAGAATTTCAAATAGCAGTGAACTTCTAAAGTTCATAAAAGAACCTATCAACTTCTTTCGTGTCATTAAGTAAATATCTGTGGCTTTTGTCATTAAAAATAATATATTAAAATAATTTCATATAAAAAAGTTGGATAGTGTTTTTCCTACAACATCATTCCAAGAACAGATGGATAAGTGCACTGTGTTTAGAATACTATCCTTTTTTATTAATTAAACCCTTATAATGCCACCTAAGAGCTGTGCCCATGCGAATGCTTACTCCAGGGTGCCTAAGAAGCTGACGATCAGCGAAAAAGTGAAACTTAGATATGATCAAAGATGGCAGAAGTTATGCATCTGTGCCATGTCATTACGAGGTGAACGAATCTACAGTGTGATACATCAAGAAAGAGGTAGCAAAAATCTACAAAATTGATTCAATATCCTACAGTAAAGAAGTGAAATGTATGGTAACTCCTTGTAATAAAAAGAATTGTGAAAAATGGAAGCTGCACTAGCATTGTGGATTGCTGATTGCAGGAAAAAAGACAGTGAGTTTAGATACTAATAGAATCAGGACAAAGATTTCTACAACCAAATCTTGCCCGATGATTATGAAGAGGCTGAAGAAGATGCTGATGAACCTCAACCAGTAACAGTGCTTCCAGGAGTGATTCACTTTTTAGAAGACAAATCCTTTCAGCCAACAGAGGCTGGTTAAAAAAATTTCAAAAAAGATATGGTCTCAGAAATGTGCTGCTGTAAGGTGAGGCTCTGCTGCTTATTGTTACATGGAGGAAGAGACTCCTAATCTCAGTTATCTTTTTTGGAAAAGGATGCCATCGCGTGCATTCCTCTTAAGGATGAAGTGAAGAGAGTAGGCTTCATGGCACACAAAGACATTGTGACATTCATCATGGTTGGTAATGTTGCAGGTCTTATGCTTAAGTCAGGCCTTATTTATAAAGATGAATTCATGCATTAAAAAACAAAAACACAACTCTGTTGCCTGTATTCTGGATATATAACTACAAGGCCAGGACAACAAAAGCTCTGACCCTTGAATGATGCATCCATTGCTTTATTCCCCAAGTGAAACTGTATAAAGGGTCTTCCCTTTAAGGTCCTTCTCCTGATGGACTATGCATGAGCTATGCACCGGACCTGCAGTATCACATTGTGCAGATAGTTTCAGCCCCAGAAAAATCTCTAATTCAGCAAATAGATCAAGGTATCATTCATGCCTTTAGGGAGCTCTACACTCTTTTTACAATAGAAGGCCTCATTTCGGCGGTTGACAATGCCAATGATGAATTTACCTTGAAAGTATACTGGCGCGGTTACGATATTACCTCATGTTTATCTAAAATTTAGCAAGCATTAAAGGTCATGAATTTTAGCTTGAACAAATTATGGCCAAATGTGGTGTATGACTATACAGGCTTCACTTCTGAAAAAGTTCATCACTCAGTGGTAGAGAAGGCGATCGGGCTGGCTCACATCATAAGGAATGAAAGATTTGTCTACATGACAAAAGACATCAATACCCTTATTGATTGCCACTTGGTCCCACTGATTGATGAAGACCTCTTTGAGATGACAAAGTTTGCAAATCAGGAAGAAAATGAAGGGGAAGATGAAGAAGGAACTGAAAAGTGTGGCCTTACCCTGGAGAATCTGCAACATGGCAAGAGTGATGTAACAATTTTCAAAAGACATTGACAACAATATGGTTCGAGCTGCAGAGTTGAGCAATCATATTGATGGGATAATGTCGTCGTACAGGGAAATTTTGAAGGAAAAAAAAACTATCATGTTTCTCTCCAAAGTAAAGCCTCTGGCTCTACCGTCAGCACCTCCATTAGAAGAGTCTCAGAGTAAGCCTAAAGCTTCTACGAGTCAAGTGAGAGTCTATTCCCCACCAACACAAGTCTTTGCCTTTCTCAGAAAGCAATGTTGAGAAAGGTTTATTACTGTATAAGGTTTCGTAATTACCCCTATTAATTAGCACTGACTTGTTTCAGTAAACATGTATACTGTTGTAATTTTTGTCTTAAACGTGTAAATTATAAATACAGTTTACATATTTAAAACGTTCATGTACTCGTATGCACAAAAACTCCTAGGGGCAAATTCTTTTTTAAGGGTTTTCAGCTTTCACAGAAGACTCTGGTCCCCATTAACAGCGAAAACCGAGGGATCACTGTAAATTGTATTTTATAAAAATGAATCAATTATCATACATATTATTTTTTAAATCAATGGAGTTAAAAGTATTAAATTCTAGCCGCAAATGGACATTAAAATTTTTTTCTTTTCTTTTTTTTTTTTTGCAATTTGATAATAAGAAAACTGTTGCAAATTCTTCTACATTTGACTAAACTGAGAATTTTCTGCAAATAAGTGAAAAATCATATTTTGACGAAGAAAACATGCTTTATTGTGGCAGGAGTAATTTTTAATCAGAATTGTTTTATAAGGAATTATATATACGTGATAATAAATCAGTGTTTACAGTAGCATTGATGACTGCCAATTTGTTTCTTTCTCTTTTTTTCTGCCAAAATAACTCTGCTGTTTAAATTCAGTCACCATTTTACTTTACCATAGTAATGTTTTACAAAATTAGTTTCATTGAAATGTGAAACTAACATGGATAGATTAGAGACAAACAAACAAAATGGTGAAATAAACATCACCCCAAAGCTTCTTGTAACCTATTATATTCATATTTAACAGTTTATAAAACTGATGCATCAAACAGAAAATATCACCTAAGATTTACGACGTGAGCTTGACATCATATGAAGTAAGCCCATTACTGTTACTTACTTACCTCTTTTACTTATTGTTTTGGAGAGAAGCTAAAAAACAGATTTTTATTCATTTTCCCGTAATATTTTTTATGCAACTATTTGATTTAAAAGTTTCTAAAACGCATATTTTTAGATCTTTGGGAAATTTCCTGTCCTAAAAACATACACTTAACTTGGCACCGAAAAAAGGAGCCAATGGGGGGGGAGACATCCTACTAGTTCTGCTTATTTCGCTTTAAGATGATCTTCATGTAAGTTACATTTATGAAAATTATCATACATAGTTATTCCAAAATAAAGTTGCAAATCAATTTTACATTTAATTAAAAGAACTCTACATTCAAATAACATGAAAATTTTTTAAATTTTATTAAATTATGGTTAGTAAGTTATTTTAGCAACATATTAAAAAGCTTCAGTTTTGAATGCATTTAAACCTTACCTTGTATATCTTTCTTTAAAGAATTGATACATGTTGCTTTTAAAGTTTGTATATCTAAATAACAAAAAATCAATAAATTACAATTTGTGCAGTTTTAAAATTGATTGTTATCTTAATTTATAACTCAGTACACATACAATTTTTAGAAATCTTCATATTTTAAAAAAATATTTATATGTGATAATGGTTTTTGATTTAATTAGCTATTGCAAAATTATTTAAATATTAAATCTTTATTTAATAATGCAAAAAAAAAAAAAAAAAAAAACAGATCATGACATAATAGTTTATAAATAGAATTTAACCTTTTTTAAGAAGCATTTAAGGACCTACAGAGGTTAAATTTGCATTGTTGTTACTCAACAACCCTTCTTTGCACACTAGAGTTCTTCTTAGAGTTGGGTTTGTATGTCATTGGGCAAATTTGCTTTTATCAGCATTTTGTACAGTTAACTCCAAACGCAATGTTTCCTAGTTCTAGTTGTTGGGGTCACCAACTTTATTAATAAAGTTCGATAACCATTTAATAGAGTCTGGGTGTAACTCTAGTATGGATGATGCCTAAAGAAGTTAATCTAGGGTGGGCAAGAACCTCGCATTTGTAAATGATATGCTTGGCCGTTTCCTCTTGCGTATGACATTTCCTGCAGATAGGAGTTGGTTGGTTGGTTTTAAAGGCGCAAGGTCCAAGTAAGGACAAACTGCGCCAGACACAAAGTCGTATTTATCTGGTTCCTCTGTTCAAACCATTAAAATGTTAAAATTATATTAAAAGATCAAAATAAAATATAAATATTTGTACCTTCTAAAATATATAAGATTTAAAATAAGCAAATTGTTTTAAAATTTCTAAAGTAGATAAAATTCATAAAACCAATAGCTTTTAAAAACGCAAAGAGATTGCGATATGGTGGTTCACTTAGCAAATCTTGTAAGGTTAAAATATTACTAGTAAAAAATGTTAAGCGATAATGGTTAAAATCTGGACACACAATTAAAATATGACGCACTGTGTATGGTTCATCACACGTCCCACACCAAGGATTTAAGTCACTTAAGAATAAATGCCTATGAGTAAAACACGTGTGACCAATATGAAGGCGAGGCAATTTAACATCTGCGCTTCGCAGCATTAAAATTGATAATGGGATGATTAATGGAAAGATGGAAAATAGTTTGTTGCAGACTTGCAAATTCCAGGATTCCTGCCAAAGAGATTTTATGAAATGTTTAATTCTCTTTCTCACATCCATTGATGGAACTGAAGGTAGAGTAGGAGTAGGTGCAGACCTAGCTGCTGCATCAGCCTTCTCATTACCACCTATTCCTATGTGACCTGGTATCCAGCAAAACTGTATTTCCAATCCCTTGCTAGTTAGATTATTCATCAGTTTGAAAATCTTGGACAAAACAGGGTAACAGTTAAAATCACTATTTCTCAAAGCTTCTAATACACTATTACTGTCAGTGTAAACACAGATGTTACATTCATTTCTAGTACTCACCAGCTGAAGTGCACAGTATATAGCCGTAACCTCAGTAGTGAAGATGGAGCAGGACTTGTGCAGGCTGTAACTAAAGGAGGTATTATCAAAATAAATTTCCCAGCCAATGTGTCCTGCTGTTTTGGAGCCATCTGTGAATACAGGAATGTACTGTTCCTACCGACAGTGATGGAATGCAAAAAGCTCTGTTGATAAATAGTCACAGTTGTGTCTGACTTTTTGTGACTTTCAAAGGGATTGATAACAATGATATCTGAATCATATCAAGGCAGATGTGGAAAGAAGTCTGTGGGTTCAATTCGGACATCACATAGGTCAGAAAGTTAAACACTAGATTTAATGTGAGGGAGAAAAGGTTGAATGTGTGATGATCTAGCAATGTATAATCTCTTAAGAGAGACATTAGGGAATGTGGAATGCAAGGGATGATGAGGTGAGGACATTATTTTTGAATAATAATTCAGAGACAGCTGCATATATCGCAGGTCAAAAGGTAACTGTTGGCAGATTACATATTGACTTTGAACGGGTGATGTACGAAATGCACCAGAACAAATCCATAACGCAAAGTGGTGAACAGTATCTAATCAGCGTAAGATCCAAAAGCAACACAGCCGTAATCAATTCGTTGACTGGTAAATTCGAAGGAGTGATGTGGGATCTGCACCATAAGATGTATTGGAAAGCACCCTGAGGATGTTAAGCAGTTGCTCACACTTCTTCCGCAGATGTAAAACATTTGGAAGGTCACTTCTTGTCGAAAATCACGCCAAGAAATTTTATCTCATTAACTACAGGAATGGGTCTATTACTTATGAGAAGCACAGGATCATCATGGAGACTAGTTTTCCTGCTGAAATGAACACAGCAACTCCTACTAGGAGATATACTTAGGCCATTCCGTTCACATTAAGTAATTAGATTATTTACAGCTGTTTGCAATTGTCTCTCAATTATATTCATATTTGATCCCTGATATGAAATTTGTAAGTCGTCAATATATAAAATACTATGAACAGAAGATGGTAACTAATGAAGTATGATACTGATGAAAAAGTTAAAAAGGGTTACGCTTAAAACGCTACCTTGAGGGGCACCCTCAGCTTGGCTAAAAGTATTGGAAATTGTAGTTCCAACGGGTTATTTAAAAAGGCGTGAGGCCAGAAAATTTTGGATAAATATTGGAAGATTACTCTTAAAGCCAAGATTATGCAGAGTACGGAGAATTCCATAGCGCCATGTATGATCATAAGCTTTCTCTACGTCGAAGAAGATTGCAACAAGGTGGTTTCTCCTCATGAAAGCATTTCAAATTTGGGATTCTAGATCTACTATGTTATCTATAGTGGATCGTCCTCTTTGAAATCCGCTTTGATGACGAAGTATGCAATTATACTTCTCTAAGACGTAAATGAGTCTAGCATTGACCATACGCTCAAAAGTTTTGCACAAGCAACTCGTGAGAACTATTGGACGATAACTCAGAGGGTCAGATGAATCTTTGCAAGGCTTCAAAATCGGAATCACTATCGCTTTGCTCCAAGAAGTTGGAAAGACATGTTCCATCCAGATTCTATTAAACAATGTCAAGATGTTCAATAACGAATCATTGTCTAAATGATGGAACATTTGATAGGAAATTCCATCAAGCCCTGGACTGGTGTTATTGGCCTGAGACATGGCTCAGAGCATTCTGCATGAGATAACAAGTTATGTTGAAATCTTTGCCCAGGATAAGGATGATAATGTCATCATATTCTTGCGTATAATAGCCCCTCTCATTTAGATATTTTATAAGGCTATTTACAACTAGGTTCCAAAGTAATGGTGAGAGAACACCTCCTTGAGGACAACCTCTAGTAGTCTTTTTTTCAAATGATTCACTGAAGATGCTCATTTGTATACATCTATCCAAAATCAAGGCCTCAATCTAAGTACACAGGGTCTGATTAATCCCTGCCCCTCTAAGTGCATTGAGGATGGATAGATGGGAAGTGTTATCAAAGGCACTTTGGATGTCAAGAAAATTTTCCACGGCAATATCTTTTTGATCCAGAGTGGTTTCAATCTTAGAAACTAGCTGATGTAAAGCAGTTTCAGTAGATTTGCCGAGTTGATAGGCAAATTGAAGAGCATGCAAGGGACTGTTACTACCCAAGTAATCTCTAATATGCCGATCATTGATTTTCTCCATAATTTTAAGAAAGACTGATAGGTCTGTAAGACTTGGCCTGGTCATAGGTATCCTTGCCAGGTTTAGGAATGAAAACAATCCTAATCTTTGGTATGTAACCCAGTGCTAAGCTAGCTCTGCAAATTCTAGTTAGCACTGGTATGATAACCTCCTCCGTCTTCTGGATCATGATGGGCATAATTCTATCAGGCCCTGGGCTTTTTAGAGGTTAAAAGGCAGAGATTGCTCATTTAACATTGTTGTAGTTAACGATATTTTTAGCGATGGTCCATTGATCGCTATTGACTCTTCACACTAGAGTTAGAATGAAACCAACAGTTAAAAATAGATTTTAAACCAATAAAAACATTCAATTCCAAGATAGGAATCAAACCCACAAACTGTTGAATCAAAGACAAGAGTGATAACAATTCATAACTTTTTCAAGGGTGTAACTAGATTTTGTAGATCTCATAAAAATTATTTTTTACTTCCATAACAATGTCATTATTTTTTAATAATTTAAGGCATAGAATTTGTAAGTTTTATACAACTTCATAAAACTATTCTACTTTAACTAATGCAATAGAAATGGAATAAGTGGTTCATTTTGGGGACCAGATTAAAACTGTTCTCTAACTGAATGGAATCAGTTCTAATGTTAAACTCACTAGAGTTCATTCTTCAATGAAATAGTTAAATACATTACTTGAAAATCAACTTTTATTTTAAACTATAAATTAAGTTAGAAATTAATAAAAAAATAAGGTAATAAAAAATAGATAAAAAAACATAAGATAAATAAGTTTTTATTAAGTATTTGATAAAAAAAAGTAAATACAAAAATGAATGGAATCAGTCTTTATATATTAATATAGATTAACGTATGTAATTTTGATGCAATTGCAATTATAAATAAAAATTATTGATGAGAAACATAACAAATTATGCCACAAATTAAATGTTAAAATGACTGGGAATGAAAGAGCTAGTAAAAAATTAGGTATGAACAGCATGTCTGAACTAGAACTGACATAGAATTAAAGAGTTATAGAGTCATAACTCAAACAGAATAAGAACAGAGTTGAATAGTCGACTCCTTACTAATCAACAAGTGGTCACAAAACAGAATCACTGATTAAAGGAGTGAGAGAGCGAGAATGGCAGATTTCATTCTAGGTGCTAGAGAATTAAAGAGTTCTGAAAAGCTAATGTTATTTCTTTTAGTCATTCATTTGTTTAATAGAAGAATTTAGTTCTTAAAAACAAGCATGCAAAAAAAACCACCAATTTCTAGTTTGCCATGCAGATTATTAAATTTTTTAAATTAGTTATTGAAATTCTATGAACAAATAATTTCAGTACACTTATTTACAATAATAAAATATCATGAGAAATGCATTTACTCTTAGCTTACCATCAAGAACAAAATGTCAGAACCAGAACAAAATTTTTTCACCATAAGATTAAAATTGTTAAATTATGAGTTGCTAGCCACTCTACAGGACAGCAACCAATACTTTATTTTTTATTTCAAATGCAGCAGGCGAAAACGAACACAGTTCTATCGCCAGGAGAGTGGATACAGAGAAAAATACAAAATAAAGAATAAACAAGAAGACAGAAAATATGTAGAGTCTCTAGCCTCCCAACACCGGGAGTAGATGCAATACAACCAATACTACTATTATTTATATTTGCATTAAGTACTTACATAGAACATCTTACAAATTCATTAAAAAATGCAGCTCAAAAACAAATTAAGGAAAATTCAATAATAACAAAGAAATTTTTAAGAATAGCTGTTTTGTTTTTGCTTGTCACACATGGTTATTTTTCGACACAAGGACTAAAAAGACATGATCTAACATTTTTTAAAGTGGATTCCAAACCATTGGAAACATCCAAGCCTGAAATGGAACTTTGAACTGAGGGATATAAACACTAACCAAATGGTTGGCAAAAAAAGATTTAAAAGTATTAGTTCTTTTAGAACTGAATAACTGTTAGTATTAGTATAACACAATGAAATTACTAAAAGAAAATTGCAATTGCCATTTGTTGTATAGCTTAAACTAGTGATGACTAATGAAAACAATGATTGCACTGAGAAATAATTATATCTAAAATGCAAAAAAATAAATAAAGTTAAAAATTTTTTTTTCTAAATTGCATACCTGCCAATTTATGGAAAAGTGCTTCAGTAAAACTTTTTGTGTGTCAAAATTACAAGTCTGCAAAATATATATTTTCTTAATTTAAGCCATTGATGGTTATGAACGAGCTGAGCTCGGAATCGAATCGTGCTCCATAGTGCGCGCAAACATGTTCCGCTCGGCAGCATGTTTTCTACTTAAAAGGTTAGAAATGAATCCTACTCGCATAGTTAAATTCGCCCCCAATGCGCGCTGATGAGCTGAGCTTGTTGGCCAATATTATTCTGCATTGATAATGTTACAAAATAATCCTACTCGCGAATTTAGTCAGTTTTAATGTCTACAGATGGCAGTGCGGGTTCCATGAATTGAGGATGTTTATCTTTTTACCCTGTTCTTTTTATAGGCATTTTGGCACATTATTTTGGGTGTTTGTAAAGTAAAATGGCTCAAAAGTGAAAATTAAATGATATTGATTATGATGATGATTATTATTATTGCGATGCAGAAAGCTTAACAAAGTTTTGAGTATGATGAAGACTTTGTTCATAGTATATCAAGCTCAGAAGACGATTCAAGCGATGCGGAAGATTTTTCGAGTATACGACACTGATGCAAAATTGATTTAATTTCTCCCGCGTTTAGCCGATTTAGTTTTACTGGTGATATGGGAATGAAAGCTTGCGTGACAAATATTTCGGATCTACTAGAGTACTTCAAGCGGCTTTTTACTGATGAGATTGTAAATCATATTGTTACTGAAATCAAAATTTTTTCTGCTGAAAATTTAAATACATTTAAGAGCAAAAAACATTTTCGAACTCATCACTGGAGTGAAATTAATGCGATTGAATTGAGGGTATTTATTGGAACATTAATTTTCCAAGGAATAATTACAAAACCAACTGTAAGAATGTGTTGGTCAAAAGAAAGTTAATTGTGAAACTCAAAGTTTTTCTAATCTCGTGAGTTCGAGAAGGTTTGACCTTATTATGCAATTTCTTTATTTTGATAGGAATGAAAGCACTGATTCTTCTCATCCTCAGCCAAAACTAAAAAAATATGGACTGTTTTAAATTACTAACAGAAAAAATTCTCAGAAGTTTACACACCCGAGCAAGACATGTATTGATGAAAGTCTATGCTGTATAAAGGGAGACTTTCTTGGACCCAATATTTAGCACTTAAAAAGGCCAGATTTGGTATCAAAATGTTTATGTTATGTGAATCTCATAGTGGATACGTGTGGTCTATTATAATTTATGTCGGTAAATGCACAGATATATCTCAAGAAAATAAAGAATGTTCGTTTTCTGCTCAGGTAGTTTTGACATTATCTAAGCCGCTATTAACCAAAGGATACTGCCTTACTATGGATAATTACTACAACTCTCCCGAATAAGGGGAATGTTATTGAAAGCTAAAACTAATTTTTTTAGAACATTAAGTCCTAACAGAAAAGATTTACCGAAGAAACTACAAACAGAAAAGCTTAAAAAGGGAGGCTTAAAAAAAATAGCCTATCAAAGAGGTGAGATGATGATCATGCGATGGAGAGATAAAAAGTATGTTCATTTTATAAGCTCAATTCATAATTCTGAAATTCATAATTCCCAAACAAATTGAAAAATGTGGAAATAGAGAAGCCTAAGATTGTTTTAGATTACAATAATACTATGGGTGGTATAGATCGCATGGATCAGCGAGTTACATCAGTATTCAATTGGATTCTATGATGTAACTCAATCTCGTCAAAGGAAATATTATAAATTACTTCGTTATTTATCAGACATAATTTTTAATGCTTTCCCGCTGTGGAAAAAGAAAAGGAATAAAAAATCAAATTTAGAATTCAGAATTAAACTAGCTGATTGTTTAAAAATATCACACTCACAGACATTTGAAATCAAAACCTACTGAAACAGTTTCGAATACTTTAAAATTGTCAGCTTCCTTGATTATATTCCACCTACTGAAAAAAAGAAGGAACCTACTAGACAATGTGTGGTATGTTGCAGCAAAAATGATGCCAATGAAAAATGAATTTGCCGTGAAACACGTACAAATTTCAAAGACTGTAATGCACCATTATGTGTAATTCCATGTTTTAAAGTATATCACACCCAAAAAGATGGTTAGGTAATTACTGTATTTAAATGTTTCATAAAGTTTTACATTAGTTGTATTTAGACTTTTCAATTTAATATTTGTCTTATATTTATAATTTACTAATTATCATTTATTAATTATTTTAAAGTACTTAAAAACTGTTATTTATGTATTAAAAGTACTTTAAGAATTTTATAAAACGCGCGAGGTGAGCTATCTACGGCATCGCCAGAGAAGGTGACATTTTCGGAAGAACAGCGGGGGAAAACAGCTGCGAATTTCGACTACTGTTTGCTTGCAATACAGCACGAATTAAGTAAGCAGAAACTGCTCCTTTCCCTAACCGTCAAAGGGTTAATTAATTAAGTTAATCATTTAATTAAATTTAATTTTTAATTAATTAGAAATAAATTAATTAAAATACTGATTCTTAGAATTTAATTCAATTAAAGATTTATTAAAATTTTATCTTCAGTTGTATAACACATAGAATCCAGAATACATACATAAAACACTACCACTGAATATTAGCAGAGTTTGTACAGATTTCTAAGAATCGCATTCCAGTTTTAAAGTTTTCCAGAAGTCAAATCAAAAATTTCCAGGAGGTATCAACATTCACGTTAAATAATATTTTTATTTTATTTTAAAAGTTGTTCTTAACTAATTATGCAATTAATTATGTACATGCAATATTTTTCAATCAATTCTATTAATAATAAAAATAAATAATTACAAATATTAATGAGACTATTTTCATTTGAGTTAAAATTATTAATGATTATTTCAAGTCCTCAATGAATTTACAGCTATAACAGAAAATTTTTTATTTAAATAATCAACACTTTATACAGGGTGTCCCAAAAGTTCATGTCCAAAAGGCACTAATGGTTGTATAAGGTCATGAGGAAGCAGAATTATATAGGAAAGGAGGGTAGGAAACATGATTGTGACAGTGAAATTGCATCATGACCATCACGCAAAGAAAAGATAAACAGTGTAAAAAGTCATTATTTTACAACAAAACAGTACCAAATGGAAATCAAAAATGCTAGAACTCATAGTAAGTGCTCAAAATTTTCCCCTTCAGAGGTGGTACATGTAATCGCGAATTACTTCGAAATTGCCAGGAGTCTCCTGGACATGTGCCGCCACTTCAACATTACGTGCCATGAGGTCCATGTCCGATGAAACGGGCACCTCATACACCAGACTTTAAGTATACAAATAAAGAGGGTTTAGGCTCAGGGATGGTGGTGGCCATGGCACTCATATTGAATAGAACTATTACATATAGTTCCAAGAGTCTATTGGTCATAGAAAAGACACGGTACAGGTGCCATATAATCCACGATTCCAAACTTTTTTGGCAATGAAGAAATGTTGTCAAGATGATGTAACGTGATGCACGTGATGATGTAAATACTAGTTACCAAAACAGAATTTTCTGCATAATTTTTATAGGTCTCTATGTGTATGACATAATAAAAACGAGGTTGCCAGATACATTAGAAAATCCGCCAAAAAATCGTCCATCTCAGAATTTGGCATCATGGATTATACAGCACCTGTGCCAAAAGACACTTTCCACCAGGACTATTAAAAATTTTTTACTTCAGTCTTTATTTCATTTTCATTAATAAACTTATTTGTTTCGATTAAATTGAATTATACGTAATTTTCATTAAGGGAAACATGGAAATTAACTTAAAGATTTTATATTTAATTAGTAATATTCAAAGAATTTTATACAATACACGGAAAACAGCAGCAAATAAAAAAATCAATTAAAATCTGCAGTCTTAATTGTGCAATACACTTATTTTTGTTTGGTAATTACTTCACTTCACATAATGGTTTCTTCACTTCACTTAACATAAATCTAAATACTACTAAACTGAGTTATCATACATTATTGTAGCTGAACTAGATCCTGAAAACGTTTATACATGGCAACAGTTAAGAATACAAAACATTTTATATGGATCATGCCGGCATCTAGTCGCAATATTAAAAACCAATACCGAATTGAGTTTCTCAGCAATTTTATTGAAAATTTTAAAATATTGAAACAAAAAAATTCAAAATATTATAATATTCTGAAGAAAAAATAAACCCATCAAGGTAAGAAAAAATTCCAGGAGTAATTCACAATTTTCAAGGAGTCAAGTCAAAATTCCAGGAGTTGTGCGAACCCTGTTAATGAAATGACAAATGATATGTTTTTCATTATTGCTGTGAATCATTAATTATTATCATATGCTATTTCTGTAAATGATGGGAGGGGAACCAATGTGGCTGCCACATATGAAAATTCCAATTAAAATATAAAATGTGTTAGATCAATCTTATACTATTATGATATCCACTGTGGTGAACCAAAAGATAAGGTTTTGATAAAATAATAAGGCAGCTGAGGAAAACAGTACATGTATCCAGTATACAGTTACATAACAGTTAAACATACAGAAAGTTAAAAGAAACACATACACATACATATATTAAAAATAAGTACCTTGAGTAAGCTTCTTCCCAGAATAAACAGGCTTTCGATCCTTTTTAGAAGAAATATACTCCATTGTAGATTCATCTGAAGCAAAGAAAAACTTTTCATAATCACATACGTAAAATATGCTCTATTTGATGTAATAAAATGTCAAAATTTTTTCAAATCAGTAATTTTTTTGAAATTAGCTATTACCATAAGCGAATAAAGTGAAACATGGTTAACTTACGATTATTTTTAAAATATTAATATTAAGAACAAAATTAACAAAAGCATTACGACAATCTTATGAAAGTTGACAGTGTAAATATTATAAATATTAAAAAAAAAAAAAATAATTAAAAAAAAATGGGAAAATTGAATATAACATGAAAAAATCAGGATATTTAGGCAAATCATAAAAAATATTAATAATAAAATTTGTTACTAACATTACAAATTATCATTGTTTTAGAAAATTTTAGAATACTACAGGAAAACCAATAGTGTTCTATTAAGTTAGAGTGAAATTAAACTGAATTTAGATTTCTTATTCAATAATGACACAGCTATTATTGAGAAAAAAAAATTTATATTAATTTAACAATGAACTGATCTTCACAGTTCAATACTAATCCCCTATAGTAAATAAAATAAGAAATTAACTGCAGCAAACTAATTTTGAAATTGATTCTTACAAAATTAAATATAGAAACTCAGATTGCATTCAGTTAATGATGAATAAAATATCAATTCTCAGCAGAATTTTTTCAATAAAAAAAAGCTATTGATTAATGGTGACTTTACAGTAAGTACGGAATTTTGTATCCAGTTAACAAGTAAACTAAGGAAACATTAAAAATGTAACATGCTAAAATTTTATAACTAGTTTTAAACATAAATTCAACACAAAATAATGAAAAAGTTGCATAAATGAAATTTTAAGATAAATTATTTCCTGGATAATTAAAATGATGGTTCAAGCACATTTTTCACAATTATTATTATACTCATAAAATTTCAAATCTAATTTAGTCAATGCAAAATTTTCTTTAGATATTTATTTTTGTATATGTAATTAATGAATACCCATAGTCTCACTATTTTTATGGTGTACAAGGCAGGGTTTGCTGAAGAGACCATTCGCTTTTTTCACTCAAAGATATATATATATATATATACATCACATAATCTGCAACAGTGTATAATATGCGACAATTTTTCTGATGAATAGTCGAAAATTTATACAGCTAATAATTTCGTGCCAAATAAAATAAAAAATATTCATTATAATTATAAATATGATAAACTATAAAGAAAAAACACTTATAATGATAAAGATCTGTTTGAATCCACCTTAATGAAAAGTGCAATTAACTGAGATGAAAGTATGATATCGATCAATGTCCGAGAAGATTTGTAGAAGTTATCAATTTTTAGATTTTAATAACTTTTAAAATGAGGTTAGACATATTTTAAATCAGGGTTCATACAGATTTCCAAGAATCTAATTCCAGGAGTTTTCCAGAAGTAAAATCAAAAATTTCCAGGAAATATCGACATTCACATTAAATAATTTTTTATTTTATTTTAAAAAATGTTCTTAACTAAATATGCATATGTGCATGCAATATTTTTCAAATATTTCTGTAAATAATAAATTATTGCAAGCATTAATCAGACTATTTTTTATTTGAGTTAAAATTATTAATGATTATTTCAAAAGCCTTCAATGAATTATAGCTTTAACAGAAAATTTTTTATTTAAATAATCAAAATTCTATATAATGCTGGATTATACATTATACAAAACAATGAGTAATTTTAGAGTTTTTAGACATTCCAATAGATTCAGATAGCAAAGATTTATTTTACAAACTTTTCAACAATGCATAAAAATCTCCAGCTATAATTGTGGGCAATGGTTTATCAATTTGCTGAAGTATCAGATAAAGCAAAAAAAATTCAAAAAATTATAAGATTTTTTAGAAAAAAATAAATGCATCAAGGTAAGAAAAAATTCGAGGAGTAATTCATGATTTTCAAGGAGTCAAGTCAAAATTCCAGGAGTTGTGTGAACTCTGTTAAAAATAAATAATATTTGTTACGTTAATGGTTAAATGAAAGAAATGGATTACTTTCTAACTGTGAAAGTAATAAATTTTTCTTTTGTACTGCGCCTGCTTTATTTTTCACATTACATTACGCATTTGTCGACATTTCTTTCATTTGCCTTCCCTATAGCTTTCAATTTATTACTCAGTATCTTAATTCTTTTTACTTCCCTATGACAATAAATGAATTTGAATGTTTTCAGAGCAAAAGATTTCAGGTCAGGACAGAATGCAAAATGACGTTAATGAATTGCAACTTTAATAATCATTCAGAAGAACTTTGTCCAATTACATTCAAGAATGAATTCAGAAGAACTGAATTCATTCTTGAACCTAATTGGACAATGCTAATTAAAGTTAAAATAACACAACTGAACATTGGCGCCATCTGTTATTTATTCTATGAAACATAAACCGTATTTCTTTAGAAACTTTATTGTAAACTTATCTGTGGAAAAATATTTTTTGTCAATTAACTGCGGCAGTGTATAATTTGCACAACAAAATTTGGAACTTTTTTTAACAGATAATCTGTGGATTATATACAGGAAAATACACTAATTAGAAATTTTAAATATTAAAACATTTTTTTACCAATTTTTATCTCAGAACAAGTACTAACTTGTTCATAATTAACATTCTTGTTTATAAAAGTGATTTTAATATTTTATTTTCAGGTTTACATGTTTTAATTTTAGATGAATTTAAGTACATATAATTTTTATTATATTTTGGTTGCCACAACAAATCATGTTTTTGTTTTTTTTAACAGGCCATTACTGAGATTCTCAATTAGTAATAAATGGGATACTATAAAATGTAAATTTTGCTTGAATGAAAATTAGTAGATTCATTCATTATCTAGTAGTGATGATTATTTTTTTCTATGTAGAACTGCAAAATATATAAATTAAATTTCACATATTTCATAAATTCAAAAAATATGCACACACAATACACTGCTTATTTATTAGGTTAATTCTTAAAGAAAAGAAACTCATATTATTATTTTTGAATATTCATATTGATGAAGATTTCTGATCAATATACTAATCTGCTATAAATACATCAATAAAGCTTTTTTTTAGGAATTAATTTTTAATGTGTGGTTACTTTCAGATATATAGTAAGCATTTTTCTTATTTATTGAAAGTATCGATACCAAATTATTAAGAATGAAAGCACAAAGATGAATATGCTTGTGATTAACGAAAAAATTATTTATATCAGATAAAAGTGAGGATTAATTTTTAAAGGAGTGATATTTTACTAGATTCTATAATAAAAGCATAGCAAAACACATTTTAGGTTGGTGTTTCTTTGTGCTTCAAGATTTTTCTACACATACCTTCATTTTAAATTTTATCATTTGTTATAATATTTATTTTTAACTTGAAAATTAATGGAATTTTTATATTTTTTTATATGTATTTTGATATATAACTAAGGAAAAAAGTCTGTATTTAATATATACATAACTGCTTGAGTAATCTAAAATGATACCAAAAATTAGATGTTATTAATTAAGCATGCTTTGGTGGATTTTTCTATTAAATTAGGACTAGTATTACAAAACTATCATCCAGAAGGATTGGTTCTTTCATTTATTTGCCTGTAGCACACCTTAAATGAAGGTGGATTATCCTGAAACTGCTTTTAAAAGTATTTTTGAAATCAATTTTTACTGAAAGGTTGACAAGAAAGTAATAGATGTTGTTGTATTATTAAATAACATTTGATCAGATTTTCAGCTCATTATTTAGTTTGCCTCATCTCAAAAGAAATATCATTTGGTAAAAAAAAAATAACTCAATTCACAAATCTAAGATATATAAATATATGCATGACTTGAAATTATTTTTCATATATATTTACAATTTATTGTTAAATTACTATTTAATAAATTAAATTGATTAAAATTTGCAATTTTATAATTTAACTTTTCATAACATGCTTACCAATAGTTAGGTTCCTCTTATCGCAAACAGGCTTTCTGATGGAATTCCTTGAAGGCTTTGAAAATATGAAATACAAATCAATCAATTAAATAACTTTTTTAAAAATGCAATAAAAATATGCAAAGGTTTTATTCTAACAATAAAGAAAGAATTACAAAACATTAACTAAAGAATTCCTTGATCTTTTAAAAGTTATGAGATTTTAATATAAATCACAAACATATCACAATTCTTAAAAATAAATATCTTCCAATTAACTTTTATCTTGCCATATGGATTTACACGAGATTATAAGCAATATATAGATTTTTTAATTAAAATGTAAATAATTTCAGAAGTCGTAAATTACAGTAAAACTCCGATTAACGCTGTTTCGTTTAGCACTGTTTCGGTTTAGCGCTCTTTTATTTCAACCCGGGGATTCCACGAAATCGCTCGCAGCAAACGGGGATTCCCCGAAATATTATGCAGCGATAGGTTTCAAATACATATCCGAAAGAGTGTACTTGCGTTTCTTGTTTGGCGCAGTATTGTACAGACATATTTTTATTATTGGAAACATTTGTTGACATTATTGTAAGTAGGTATTAATTTACATATTTAATACTATATTACAGTGTCAAATATTTTGATCTTTAGTTTTTACTATGGGTGATAATGAAAAAGTAAAGAAAGCAACCAGAAAAAGCATTTCACTCAAAACTAAAATGGAAGTGAGTAGAAGATTAGATTCTGGTGAACGTCAAACTCTAATTAGTGCTTCATTGAATTTGCCAATAACAACAATAAGTACCATCATGAAGAATAAAGAAAAAATTATGTCATCGGCAACTACAACTACGTCAAGCTCTGCAACTAGAATTACCCGTTCTAGAAATAATATCATAGAGGAAAAGGAAAAACGACTGTCTATATGGATTGACGACGAAATTGACCGCAATATGCCATTAAGCCAATCTATCATAATGGAAAAAGCTAGAAGAATTTTTAATTACATTCAGGCTGAGACAATTGACACAAGTGAAACTTTCGTTGCTAGTTGAGGATGGTTTAATAGATTTAAACAGCCAAATAACTTTCACAACATAAAGATTATAGGAGAAGCAGCAAGTGGTGATACAAAAGCGGCGGCTAAATTTCCAGCGATATTAAAAAAAATATGGAAGAAGGAAACTATCCTCCAGAATTGGTTTTTAATGTTGATGAAACAGATTTATTTTGGAAAAGAATGCCGAAAGGAACATTTCTATCCCGTGAAGAGAAACGGGCACCAGGATTTAAAGCTGCAAAAGATCGCTTAACCCTTCTACTAGGTGTTAACGCAAGCGGAGATTTTAAATTAAAACCATTACTAATTTACCATTCAAAAAACCCAAGAGCGATAAAAGGCATATCTAAATCAACTTTACCTTTAATTTGGGAGTCTAATAAAAAATCATGGATAACTGCGAAAATTTTCCAGGATTGGCTCACTGAACATTTCTGCCCATCTGTTAAACGTTATTGCGAAATTAAAAAACTTGAACAAAAAGCACTTCTGTTAATTGATAATGCTCCAAGCCCCCAACAAATTTATCAGACTTAACAACATGCATTCCAGCCAAAGTGGTTTTCTTGCCGCCTAACACATCTGCCTTAATTCAACCAATGGACCAAGGCGTTATATCAAATTTTAAGGCTTATTACTTGCGGCGAACCTTAAAGCAAATGTTTGAAAAAACAGACAGAGAAGAGAACCAGTCCATAAGAGAATTTTGGAAAAACTACAACATCGTGGATGCTGTAGAAAACATAGGCCTTTCTTGGAATGAGGTAACAGAAAGATCTTTGAAAAGAGTATGGAAGAATATTTGGCCGGATTTAAGTAAGAGCGATGACGTTGGACACTCTGTCGATGTGGATGAAATAGTGGAAGAGATAGTGAAATTAACGAATCAAACCGGTTTTGAAGGGGTAAACGTGGAAGATGTTGAAGAAATAATTCAAGAAGCAGCGGCTAGTCTTTCTAATGATGAGCTCAAGGAATTAACTGAACAAGAAGAAAACAAAAATGTTGACAGCAGTGATTCAGAAGAAGAGCACAGGAGCTCAAAAATAAGGCATGGTGTTAGAGATGCTCTATCCGTTTATGAAGAACTTTTAAGAGAACAGCGCAAAAGAAAAAGGCAAACAACATTAGATGCTTTTGTCACAAAAAGGCAGAACACTGAAAACGGGGAAGGCTAACTAAATATGACTGACTTGGAATTTTATTTGTTTTTTTTAAGAATATTCGTTTTGTTATTTATATTTTGTTTTTATTTTTGCAAGAAATAATAATGTGTTATTAATTTGGGCTTTAAGAAATAAATGTTTGGTTTTATTTTTATTAAAAAAACATACTTTTTAAATTTAATACCTAACCAATTTCCTAGCCATCTTCCCCATAACCCCAATATTTACATGTAAAGATAGCCTCGTTTAGCGCTGTTTCGCTTTACGCTCTACTTTGATGGAATGTATCCCCCGCGTTAAGCGGGGTCTTACTGTATCTTGTTTTATGTACCTTTCTAAAATCTAATTGGGATAAAACAATCTATTTGAAGAAATTTTCTAATTTGGAATATGGATAAAGACATATTCAAGGCACTCATAGGCTTTGATATTACAATATTTTAAAAATAGCTATACTTTATTGTGACAAAGTTTCAATATAAAAAAAAATATTGAAAAATATTTTAAACATTATCTGTCACTTTAAAGACTAAGTGTGAGTAATTTTAAAATAAATATTTTAAGTATATTCATATAAATAATAAAAGCATTTAAAAACTGCAAAACAAATTTTTTTTAATTCTTTTCTCTCAAAAGTTATATTAGGCAGAAAATGACTATCTTTATGTTTTCATGTAATATTCATGTTTTTTAAATTTCTTGTAAAAAAATTCAAATTTTATATTGCAAAAAGTAATTGAAAAAACTAATCTGAAAATCAGAACTAAGATAAGTTTTCAATTATATAAAGTAAATACAGTAACATACTTCTCAATGATGAAATAAATTTCTAAATAATTAAAAGTAATAATGAAATTAACAGTGCACTACTTACTGAAGGTTTTATCACTGATAATTGAGAATGCTGAAGAGCATTTAAAATCTGTGAATCTCTTGAGGTTGCACATTTATCATTAACTGAAAGAGAATGCTCAATATTATTCATTGGCAAAGCCTTAATGTGTTGACTGATAGAAGGAATATTAATGCAAGTTTTTTCTTTAGCAGAAGCTTGGAGTCTTGTGGAATCTTGGCCATCTTTCATTTCTAATACTGATTGCACATTTGAAAACTCCCCAGAACAGTTTCTTTCATGATGCTTGCGTTTAGCATGTCCAATATCTTTGGCTGAAACAGAGCAGTTTTTAGAATCATGAGATGGTATGATGGCAGAATGGTGTGAAGGATCTATTGGTTCCAGAGTCCAACCCCAACTAAACCCATAGCGATATCTCCACTCACGAATTCTATAATCAGTTTTGCTTGTTTTCACAGCTCTACATGTTTGTAAAGCTAAATCATCTTTATTTGATTTTTGTTCCACATCTGGAACAGCAACTCTTTGATTCTGATTGTTAATGGGAAGATGATTGCTATTCAAATTATTTTCATGTGAATATGAATGACGGAAGCCTGGGGATTCTAGAGATTGTTCAGACAGGTGATTAGTGTTTGGCAAGATTTTGTCTGAATGGTTGGAACTATTTCCAAATGAAGTATTATTTTCTATTAAGCTTCTGTCAATTGATAAATTAGCAGACATTTTTTTAGATGTGGATTCAGATTTAGGAACTTTTGATTGAAAAGTAATTTTTTTCTCAGTTCGATTAAGATACTCAATGCCAGAATGATTGATATTATCCTTTCCACCCGGAGTAGAGTACTTAAGATGACTTGCAATAACTTTATCAGTGATTGGGAATGAAGGAATATTTGAATGCTTCTCACTAAGAATGTATTCTTTAGAGTGATTATGTCCCGGTATTTTATCACTACGAGTAATATTTTTATATTGAAATTCAGTTCTATCGTGAAACCTAGCATTTGCCGAGGACCCTTCAATATTTGGAATATGTGGCAAATTATTAGCATTTTTACTCTCATGTTCATTGGGTAGGCTAGGTGATATATGTTTTAAGTCAGTGGTTTTCATATTTTTTCTTAGGTAATTTTATATGTGACACAAGAAAAGTAATAAATATTTCTAATGACTGCAAAATTTTTTAAATCATCTTGGATGAATGTTTAGAATCTCTAGCTATTCATAACTTTTCAGGATACTATTTACCTAGAGAGAAAAGAAAAGGAAATATGTATATATATAGAGAGAGAGACAAACAACACAACACTACAAAAAATACTGAATGCTAAAATAGTTTTTAAAAATATTGTTATTTTTGATATTCTAAAGCTAAACTTTATTAAATCTTTAGTTAAAACAAAATTATAAAGAATTCTCATAGAATAGTGACAAATAAAATAGTTTTAAGTAAATAAATCTATTTATGAAAAACTTACTTGAAATTAATAAAAAGAAATTAAAATTAGTTTTTTTATAGTTAAAATATTCTTTTGAAATTTTAAATTACAAGGAATCCATATAGAAACATAACAAATTTTAAAAAATAATTTATTGTAAATTATCTGGCTTCAACTTGAACTATTAGCATAAAATTTAAACCTTGTATCTCTGCAATTGCTTTAAATTTGACATTAATATTGCTTATTTTTCCACTTGCATGTACTTTCACTTTATGTCTATTTAAGCATTACACAATAGATGCTAGCTGTTGGAGCACAAGTAGGATTGTATGTTAGAGTAAGGACCCAAAGGTTTTGTTTTATTTATTTTATTCACACACAGCACAGAGAGGGTAGCAACAAGCGCAGAGCGTAGACAAAAACAAAGTGATACATTCATTCACTAAGCGCTAATAGCACCATCTGTAATTTAATGGAGAAAATGCAACATCCTCCACTCATAAAAGTTAAAGTTTAACTTAAACATAAAACTCTAGAATTCTAAAAAATTAAACATTTGTTTTAAAGGAGTAATGCATAAAAACTTAACACAAAAATTGAAATTAAAATACAAAAATTAAACATACAAGATAAAATGTTCAAAATATGAGTTCAAATCTTGGGATTAATAATTCTGTTCTGGTGGTTATTGGTTCTTTTATGATCTCAGAAATTTTACCCGCAGTTTCCATACAGCACAAATGTTAAAGGTTAGCTAAAGGCCAATTAACACAATTTTATAATCTTAAGTGATTAATACAGTATCTCCAACAGCAAGTGGAGTTTGTACTCCATAGTTCGTCTACTTTAAAACAGAGATATATACTTTTTGGAATTGAAATTTTAAGTGATTATTTAACGGTGTCAAGGTGCCTCGCATGTTTGCGAAGAATTTGTAATTCATTCTGGTCCAACACAGAATTCAGTTTAATCCAGCAAAACTAGAAATGGAGTAATAGGTACCAAATTGGAGGGATCCTCTAAGAGGTAAGTGAGGACTCTGCTGTTTACAAGAGAAGCTTTTCCCAAGTTGTGTCTCAGCATTCCTTTTAGCATTCAAATACCTCTTTCCCACCAACCACCCAACCAAGCGGCAGTTTGTGGGTTAAAATGCCAGGTGATCTTCAAATCAGAGTAGGCAAAGATGGTGCTCTAATTGATATTTTGGAGTTTGTTGTTGAGGTCTACGAAATTTTTACCATTGTCCAAATAAATTGTTTTTACTCGGCCTTGATGCGAAATAAATCTTCTCAAGGCAAAAAGAAAACTTTGCTATCCAGACTTTGTCACAATTTTGCAAGAATAGCTAACCAGCTAGGTCCACTCCAGTCGTCTCATACACTGATGACATTCTCAAGAAAAATTGCGAATACAGAAGTAGAATATTTTGACTTGAATCTCTGACAAATAACACATTTGGATACAGCTTATCTGACAGTTTTTCTCAATCTCAATAACCAATATTTTCCTCGTAGGATGATAACAAGTGTTTGGACACCTGCATGATTATAAATTTGATGAGTTTCTTCAATGAGCCTTAAAACAAGTTCATGTTTGTCAGGTAATAAGGTAGGTGGTCTAAAGTAATCTCCTTTATCTGAAGATAAAAGCTGTCTCCACTCTAAGGAGATCATCAGAAACAAGGTAAATGAAAAAGTTTAATGATAGGAAACAAAGATTTTTACCAAAATTCTTTTTCTAAATGAAAACAAGAATTTCAAGCTCAAATTTGGCAAGGTTTTCTCTGTTAAGGCTTCCCTACAGCAATGAGTTTTTTTGAACATGCGTTGCTGCTTTAGCATTTAAAAGCAAATATTTCACATAGGCTAAAATTCGAACGATGGAAGAAAATTTCGAAACATGTTTAGTACACCCAAAAAAAATTAGAGTCAGAATCATTCAGAGATAGATGTGTCATAACAATTGTTTTTTTCTTTTCAGCAGCAGGTTCAAGAGCATCTGTAAAATCAGAGTCTAGGGAGTCTGGCCAGGAGGCACGGTTTTTTAACCATATGGGACTCTCCCACAAGCAAAAACCAAGGAGAGTTTGAGCGTTGCATCCCTTGGATTCAATGTCTGCAGTGTTCATCTGTGATGGAACATAATGCAAATTTTCTTTCAATGAACTTGAATGGATCTCTTTGATTCTGTTATGTATGACCATTTTCAAAGTCCCTGAATTTTTAATCCAGTAAAACACAACTTTCGACCCAGTCCATTAGAAAGTTTGGATACTGTGAATGTGTTCAGTTCATTGAGGTTTTGACACTTTGGACTAAAAGAATGCCAATAACTGCAGCCAAATAATATGCATAATATAATATAGCAAATAAGCATGCAAAATAAAATTCATAGTTAAAAATAAAATTATAATTCATAAATAAAATTCATAGGAAAAACAGTTAAAGTAATTCACTTTTTACTATTTTAAAACTATATTTTTATAAAACTATATCTAGAAAAGCATTTCACTATTGTTTTTATTTTGTCAGCCATTAGAGATAGGTGATTTTACTGCAAACTAGTTCTACAGAACTGGATCCTTCTTAAGATCAAATTAATGATACAAAAAAAAGTGCAGAAGTTTCCTAAATCTTCTGAACTCACATGAAACAGTTCATTTTTCCATTATTTTAAAACCTGTCACTCTTCAGTTCTCACCTTATTTTTCCCCACTCACTCTGTAAATCAGCAATTGTGGATGTGAACTTTGAGAATTAAAATTCTAATCAGATCACTTTATTATTTAAATACACTTTGTTTTCACATTCAGTTTGAATTTTGACAGCATTCTTCTTAAATTCTTAAGTTTTAGCTGTAATCAACTTGCTTTCCTTTAATATTCTTTTTGAATTAAATTTGACTTCCTCAACAAAAATGTTAATAGCAGATGAATTTGTCTTCATCTAATTGGAAAATCCAGATTTTTAGGAACAATTTCCTTTATAAATAAATAAGTAATGATATGATTCTTTTCAGTTTCAAAGAAACACATATTAGGCAAAATATTAAAATTTGGATAATCTGCACCATACAGACCAGTAATGGTGAACCATAGTTCAGATATTGATAAATGGAAGCCTTTTAACTGACCCACAATAGCTAGGTAAAAGTTCATATACAGGGGTTTTACTTTTAATTTTTTAATTTGGGTGGATAATTTATATTTTATTTTATTTTTTCAACCACTTCAGTGACACAAAAGCAAAGTAAATGCTGTCTACAACCTTCAGTATGATCATAACAAATCTGAAGTTCCTCAAATAATGACAAACGTGTTTGTAGTATTTGAAATAAAACAAAAGTATTTACAAAATATTAAATAAAATGTATAGTTTTACTCATATTTCATTTGTTGAAAAAAAATCAACATACCAAAGCAAATAACCAAATTTATGGTAACTGGCACATTTTTTGCCACAGACCTCTACATAGAAGCAAGAGGACCCACTTCGATCTTAGTTAAATGGAAGGTATTTGTTATATGTATATATATATAGGATATTAACACATTTTTAGAACGATTTCGAGGCCATTTAATTAATGTTTAAAATGTAAAGACTATTTTTTAAATGTTCTATTTGATAGACTTTTTTCTGGACTATAAGTCTACATCACGATTTCCATGACAGAAGAGCTTTTCGTAAAATTTCCAGGGATATTTCTTTACATTCCATTACTTTTCAGAAGCCCATTTATCGTGGTACGTTTGCGTTTAGAAAGAGCTCTTTTTAACAGACCACAAGCAACATCAGGGGACTTCGCAGGAATATGTTGAAAAGGTATACATGCAATACTTGTATTAGTTTTCATTTTTTCAAGGAATGCAGTGGTAGTTTTCGAAGTATGACTTGTAGCTTTGTCTTGATGAATTTTCACTCTTTGAAAGTCTTTGGGATAAAAAAGTGGAATTTTTTCTGTAAATATTGGACATAAAATCTTCTCCTGATAGTATGATGAGTTGATTTTAACATTTTTTTGACTGTTTTTATTTTTAATTTCCCATTGTAGGAGATACCTGCGACTATCATAAACCCCTTACTGAAACTTTCTTTACATTGACGGAACCAGGTTTGTACATTTTTTTCTCCTTGTTTTCTATAGTAAATAGACCTTTTTTTGTTGTACTCATTTAGGTAAACCCATGCTTTATCAAGGGTCACAATGTATTTCTATTTATCTCCTGCTAAATGGTTTTCATACAGGATTCTACAAAATATTTTGCGTTGAGCCACAAGCCTCGACAAAAGCTGGTGAACATTATGTTTTTCAGCTTTTTTAAGTAGTAAATCTTGGTTTATTATTTTATTTATTGTTGCTACAGATGTATCTAAAGACTCCCGCATGAGATGGCATCGTTAGTGAGAGATGTTCCCATGAATCCTAACAAATAGGATCCATATATACAGTTGAAAAAGAAGCTGATAAAGAGCAGTAGAGAATCTACCCACCAGGAGAAGCGAAACTACTACAAGGTGAACAAATCGGAGATAGAAACCAACAGAGCTTCTCAGTGTGCTCAAACGACAAGCTGAAAGTCACCAGGTTCCTGAGCAACTGTTGCTGGAAAATTTCCTACAGCATTTGCCAACTTCCAATTCAAGTATCTTGGAACTTTTATTTGCAACGACAACAGCCTACAAAATGAAATATGCGAGAGAGTGCAAGCTGGTAATAGAGCTTTCTACGTAAATAAAAAGTTATTCAATAATAGATTGATATCACGAAAAACAAAACCGCAAATCTGTAAAACCTTCATTAGACCAATCGTTACATATGCCGGAGAAACATGGACATTGAATGTAAAGGACTCGGAATATAATAGAATTTTTGAACGTAAAATTTTAAGGAAAATCTATGGACCAAGGTTTGAAAGTGGTGTAGTGATCAGAAGAAATAATAAAGAATTAATGCAACTAGTGAGAAACAAAGACATAGTGAGATTCATTAAAGCACAAAGAATACGGTGGCTTGGCCATATATACCGCAGAGATGAAAAAAATATCATAAAAAGGATAACAAAGGGTAAATTATTCAATAACAAGAAGAAGGGGAGACCCAGAGAAACATGGATTGATAATGTGGAAAAGTACCTGGAGACCATGAAGATAAAGAATTGGAAAAATTTGGCTCTGAAGCAGGAAAATTGGAAGGAGGTTGTATTGGAATTGGAAGGAGGTTGTACTAAGGCCTGCATAGGGCTGTAATGATAGTTAAGAAGGTTTGCCAACTTCTGTGCAAGCTGTTCTCACAGCTACGAGGGTTATTCAGAAAGTGAGGAATGTTTTGTAATAAAACAAAAACTTGGTACAGGAAAGGTTTTTATTATACGCATCTTAAAGAGTGACTAAAATGATACTTTTCTACATAGTCACCAAATAAATTAAGGCACTTATCGTAACGGTGGACAAGCTTCGAAATACCTTCGTCATAGAAATCCGCCGCCTGCAATCTCAGCCACTCAGTGATGCACGCCCAGAGCTCATCGTCATCATCAAAACGCTGTGTCGCTAGCCAGGATTCTAGGAAATACAATTAACCGCTAAAGAGAAGAGAAATGTACAGAGGGTAAAGTGTGCCAGGCTGTTCTGTAGAAATCTTCTACTGTATTTTCTTCATGGTTTGACTGCCACACATACTCTGTGATGTAGGAATCAAACTAACCCAGGCACATTATTAACACCTCGTACAGATCTTAAATTGGTCAACCAAATGAATATTCAAAATAATATAACTTTAAAAAATTTAAGTAATAGTTTTCAGAATTTTGAAACAATATTTTAAAAATTATAAACAATATATCTTCTGAAAAATTGAGATATATTAACTTTAAAAAAATTTGAAGTCTAAAAGTGGGAACATTAATG
Source organism: Latrodectus hesperus (assembly GCA_037975125.1). Taxonomy (NCBI): domain Eukaryota; kingdom Metazoa; phylum Arthropoda; class Arachnida; order Araneae; family Theridiidae; genus Latrodectus; species Latrodectus hesperus. The sequence continues at coordinate 134,084,876 of CM075850.1, read as the reverse complement.
TAGCATATTCTTTAATTGTAAACAAATAAAATTACTCATTAAATGCAAGGGTTACACACAAAACGAATTTTGCACACGTCATACAATCAACTTAAGTCATAAAACGAAACTCTCATCATGAAAACGTATTCCGAAAGAAAAAATGTATGTTAAGCCAGTTTGATGCATTTTACCCTCTGTACAGTTCTTTACTCTTTAGCACAGGTAATTGTATTTCCTCCAATCCTATTACCAAAAAAATGATGCATTGTGTTCAGAAATCTCATACAAAATATGCATCGTGTATGAAAAAATTAAAAATGTGGCACTTTTGGAGAAGAAAAAGATATGTTGAAGAATTCGTCACAGCTGCTGCTTGTAAAACAAAAGTTTAAGCCATCCCACCTGTTAGAAAAGATTAATGAGAAAGAAAAGAAAACTTTGTTTGATAATCAGTGTATAGCTCAAAAGGTTTTGAATAATGCAACAAAGAAAATAGCATATCTTGCTAGTGATAATATATGAGTGATGTTATATAAAATTAAACATAGGTAAAAGTTACCAGATGGGTACGAGATTGGCGCGATTTCAAATTTTGGCACCAAGCGCTCTACAGCTCTGTCGCCAACCTAAATTACGTCACTACGCGCGATAAATGTCAACCAATAACGATCGCGTTCGAACTTCAGCTTTGAAATCATGCGTTTTTTCGAATTCCAAATATTAAAAGTTGAATATTTCATTACAATTAAATACTGTAGAAGTTTTGAAATTCGAATAAATAGAAAGGAAATTTTTATCACTTGATTTTAAATATACCGAGCAATGGCGCCCACCTTAAAAAAAACATCAGTGTAGCGCTACCTACTGCAGTGCCAACCGGGCAGTAAAACTAAATTTCAAACGTTAAAAAATTTCGCTTTTTGTTTAAACTCGATTTTAAATATACCGAGCAATGGCGCCCACCTTAAAAAAAACATCAGTGTAGCGCTACCTACTGCAGTGCCAACCGGGCAGTAAAACTAAATTTCGAACGTTAAAAAATTTCGCTTTTTGTTTAAACTCGATTTTAAATATACCGAGCAAGGGCGCCCACCTTAAAAAAAACATCAGTGTAGCGCTACCTACTGCAGTGCCAACCGGGCAGTAAAACTAAATTTCGAACGTTAACAAATTTCACATTTTGTTTAAACTGGAATTTTAATATACCGAGCAATGGCACCCACATAAAAAAAATATCAGTACGCGGCACATTCTAACACTAACATGCAATACACACAACTTAAAAATTCATATACTTACTTTCTTAATACCATCATGCTCTAAATAAAAAAAACGTAAGTTCAAAACATTCTCATCCATAGTTAATTATCGTTAGCAACACACAAACTCCAAAATTCGAATATTGAAACTCAATTATTAAATATTATTCTAAAATAGTTTCAAGGGTTACATACAAAACGCGCATGTCACGCGATCACGTTACCCAATAAACAAAAAGTAGGTCATACATACGTAATCCGAACCGTTAAACCAGTTTGACGAACTTATCGCACCACTTTATCGCCTGCTTGGCGCATTTTACCCTTCGTACCCATCTCTTCACTTTAGCGTTAAACATATGATGCTATAGGCCATAGTGTAGCAATAGCACCTGTCTAATATAAGATAAAGAAAGTGTCTATATTAAAGTATCAGAATAAAATGCTAATGCATCCTGTTCAAAATGAACATTATTTAATTATACATATAGTAATAGTCTGCGGTATATGAACCAAACTGACCAGGCACATGATTATTAGCCTGTAGGTATTTCATTGTGTGGCAAACCAAACAAAAGTTCGAAATAATACAAATTTTAAAAAACTACTCACAATATAGTTTTTAAAAATTAGACTATATTAGCAGCATAATATAAGACTTGACCAATTCTAGAAACGAAATACGCTGAAGGGACATGGAGCATGTAGTTGAAAAGTACAGTGTGAGAGAAACAGTATGAAAGAAAATAATATATGAAGAAAAATGGGTAATTTTTATCTGTATAATTCTTATTTTTTATTTGACGATATATCAATTACGTTTCGGAGGAAAATATTGCAAAATGGTTTTTAGGATAAAATCGAAACAATTTTTTTGTCCTTTTCTTGGTTTTGTTGCCTCATGAATTCCGTCAAGTAAAACTCAAGATGGTGTCTTGCTGTACTCTAGTGTCTCTTGTTCCTCCATTTTGCACCCACATTCTTTCGACAAATTACACTTGTGATTTACTCTTAAATGATTAAATCCAGCAATTGCTAACTGATCAGTCGGATATGTGCTCTCCAACTGTCAGAATAAAAAGTACTTTCTTCCTCAATGTTTTCAAATATTTTCTGGTAAAGCGTGGCTGCAGTTCTATTAGGAATGGTTGATAAAAATGCTTGCTTGGTCTATCGACAGACGCCACCAAAAATCCATTCTCTGGCAATACTCCAGCTGAATGATTTTTTCTTTACGTGAAAAAGCTTTCATCTATTTCCAATGCAGCCAGGTCCAGCTATTTTCATTTTTTCTTTGCTTTCCATGCAGAGAACATAAATCTCTCTGATATAATTATTCCAGTCTATGACTGTTTTATCAACTAAATTAAGTTTTGTCACAAAATTAGACTGTCGTTAATTCTTTGCATTAACAATACATGAATCTTACAGTTGTTAATAATGAGATACATCTTCCATCACTCCAATTACCACTTCCTATTCCCGCATGATTATTGGTTGCAACGTTATGCTTCCAAAAAATCTGTTTTCTAAAATAAAGCTTCATCGGGTGAGAGTTGTTACATTTCCTAACGTCTGGTAAAAGGTTATATTTCTGTAAGAGTGTAACCGCATCTTTTTCAGAATTCGGTAAATCCCAGATTCGCATTTTAATATTTGAGCTGGTTATTTTCAACGAACAGTTAGGCTGAGAAAGGTGGCAAACAGGGAAATTTAGGAAGAAGCACATGGTTGCCAATTCAGCACCTTAAATGTGTGCGACATACCAATTTAGCAAGTTATCCCGAAGGTTGGCATGTTTGCAATAATACATAAGTACCTTTGAAACAATATTTTAATAATTGTAAACAATATATCTTTCAAAAATTCGAGATAATCTAATTTAAAAAAAATTTGAAGTTCAATAATGGAAACATTAACGTGAATAATTCTTAAATTGCAAACAAATAAAATTAAACGCTTCCAGGGTTGCACAGAAAATGAATTTCATTGAAATGTCATAGCATCACCATACATCATAAAACGAAAATCTCACTATGCAAACACATTCCAAACCGTCAAGCGAGTTTGGCGCATTTTACCTTCTGTAAAATCCTTTATTCTTAGCTGTTGTTTATTACATAAATGTTTGAATGCATTTGTTTGAGTTGTCTTTATTTCTACATAACAGATACTATAGTTATGAAAATTTTCTAAACTGAGTATTGCGATGTCAGCTCGCCAAGCGCAAAAAGTCGCCAAATGTGGTAAAATTTGATAATTTTTTTCCTTGCCAAAAACATCATCAAAAACGATTAGTCGTCAAATGTATCACCAAATACAAGGTCAGAATGTGTTGCCGTCATACATCCTGGAAATGCTTGCCATTTTATTTCACAGGTGTAATTTTGGAATTTTTTTATCGGATAAAAAGCGTGACAATTTAAAAATCTTTAATTTTAATAAAATAAAAATCCCATTTTTTCATAATTATTAATTATTTTACTTCATATGTAGCGCAAAAAATAAAGATTGTCTTTTATATACACATTTTTTATTTCGCTGTGGATATAGTGCCAGAATTTCAATACTGTTTTTTTTATTCGTTTTTGTATTTCACTGTGGATATAGCACTGGAATTTCAATCCTGTCTTTTATATTCATTTTTTTTTTCACTATGGATATCGTGCCAGAAATTAAACTCTGAATTTTATCTTCATTTTGTGTTTTGCTGTGCATGTAGAGTGCCAGACGAAAAATGAAGGTAAGAATTTTAACTATTTTCTGCAGGCATAGAATTTCTAAAATTGTATGTTAAGTATTTAAATTTCCAGTAATAAACAAAATTCTAGAATCCTTTATTTTTTCAAAATTATTCTAGGTTTGTCTACTTTTATGTAGTAATGATTAGTAGCATTCTATCTTAAATTACTGAAATTCATTATTTTATTTATTTTTAACTAGATGTCATTGAATGTAATTATTTTTGCTACTTTATTTCATTTTAATTCTGAAATATTTTTAAATTACTGTTTTCTTACATACCATTAGGGTAAGCAATTTGAAATTGGGGAGAGAGCTCCGCTTTATTTACAAAGTTATTATTGCTTTCAAATTTAGAGTTAAGCCTAGCAATTAAAATTTTTTAACATCATTGTTATTTTTAGATTTTTATTTTAGCAAATTGAAATTGGGTGAATCTCCTGCCGCTTATTCACATTGATTCTAGGCCAGTTGGCAACCTGTCAGGTTTACCAATTAATTTTCAAAACTCGGTGAACATTTATTTCGCCAAGCTGAGACCTTAATACTCAGTTTTAACGTAATTTGAATTCAGGGGTTTAGGAACCCAGATTTATTTACATGGTTATTATTTTCTTATTTAGTGTTAGGTGGGAGGCAACCCAGATTTCTTATGCCAATTGGCCAATCAATTTCCAATAGTTGTCTCCTCCGCTCAGCCATCTCAGTTTCACCAAAATAAATTTCTTTTAATATTATTTTCATCATTTAGAATTATTATTTTTCTCACAAAATATATATGGCCAGATAATCATTCCGAGCACATCAAGGCATACCTGTGCCTTGATAATAATAAAATAGTTTACCTAATCATTGATTCTGCAAACAATGATTAGGTAAACTATTTTAATTAATTAATTTTGGTGTTATATATAATATTTTATGTTATACATTAAACATTGTTTGCAAATATTTTATATACTGGTATTTAGATTTATTTATTATGAAGTAATTAATTTGAAAGTATATTTCTTTTAAGAATGTTTATTTACATTTTAGATTTATTTTTATTGAAAGTATTAAATAGTAGTTTAATCTATCCTCAACTACTATTATTTTTTAAGGTGGTCACCACTGCCTGGTTAATTAAAACTGATGTTTTAATGAAAATACACTTTATTTACACAAGAGATTTAACTTTATTGCCCATATGTCACCTGCAGTAGATAGTGTAATACTTAATTTATATTTGTAATTTTATTCTATAATCTTTGGGAAAGTTTCTACTTATTAGCATTTTAATACTTGTGTAGTAAGTAATTATAATGAAACATTCAAAATTTTGATATTTGAAATAGCATGTGATAGCAAAGTTGAAGTTCCAGAGCAATCAGTTTTAAGTAATCAGGTATAATTCGTTAGTGAGGTAATTTAGGATGGTAAGGAAACTGTACAGTAATTGGTACGAAAATTGGAAATCCAGCCAAACCAGCCAGTTACGTATTCTTTAACCAAAGTTTAAACATGTTTTCTTCAATTATAATTTGTTACACAAAATGTTAATCTGTTATCTCTTCGGGCAGAGTTTGGTGTTAAAAAATTTAATTTCATATTTTGATTGGGAAAATATACTTAATTAAATATACAACTTAAACTTTTTTGAAAAGGTAACTTGTTTTTTCAGTGATATAAATTTCTCTTTCCTAAAAAAAAAACCATAATTCTGATTAAACTGATAATGAAAAAGGTAAAGAATTACTTGATAGCAATTTGGAGATAAAATGATAGCAATTTGGAGCCAATTAAAAAACTCAGTAAGAAAATTTTGAAGTATGTCATCATTTTGAATTTCCACCAATGAATATGTCATGCAGACATGTTTATCAGAACCTATATTTAAAAAGGTTTCTAAGATAATGGGTCACTTAAGGATTACTGTAAATTTATAGTAAAACATATAAAAGCATTATATTGAAAACAAAAAGGCAATAATTTCTACTGATAAGTCTTTAACAATTTCTACTGATAATCTTCTAATACAACAATTTGGGTGAAAGTTGATGAAACTACAATTAAACATCAAACAAGAACAGATTCCCACTCAGCTCCAATTCTGAATTAGATGTATAATTAGAAGAGCCTTATTTTCAAGGAAATGATGTCCCCTAATGAGGTGAGAATTAAGAAAAACTACTTATCCTAAGCTGTATTAATTTTAAAAAGACAGTGCATCATTGCCACATTAGTACTGTGTGAATGAATTTTTCAAAAGCCAGTACATGGTATTTACAAATATACAAAACACATTTAGATAACTAAAGTTCATGTAAGTTTTATCAAAATGTCAAATTTAACCCTTGCACTACTCAAATTGCTTTTCACAAAACAATTTGAATTCTTCATAAGAATATTTAATAAATTATATTTCTATGTATCCCCATGCTACAAAAAACGCAACATTAACGTTTGGATTTTTTAAAAATAAACCAGCAAATAAGTTAAACTATTTAAACTTTTAATTTTACATGTTGCATTAATTAATGCATTTTGTTTATTAATAATTTGAAAATAAAGGCAACGCACTCTTTTATTAGACACTAGCTGAAAATTAACTATCATTGAATATTATCAATATCAAAAATTTCGTACAAATGAATTCACCATGAAATCAGTTTTTACGGTCTTAGAAATAAAAATTTACATAAAATATAAAATTTACGCTAATTGTGCAAGGTTTTATAAATCTAACTATTTTGAAAATCATATAAACTTAAAATACAATTTCACACTCAAAAAATATCCCACAAGGATCAAATTCGCAAAATTTTGAATTGCATCTTATAAATTACAACTTAAAAAACAGAGTCATCTATATATAGAATCAAGAAATTTATATGAAAAATTACATAAAAGAAATTAAATCTAATACTCACTTTATAAATATAATTAATTCAATTTTTGATTATCTCCAAAAGTTTTGAAGCACTCTAGTACACAAGCAAAATAATTAGAGCATTCTAGTAAATAATATTAAAATAAAAAAAAAATGGCGAATGTTGATATTCCTAGTGTTGCCAAAACTGTTAAGAAAGAAACATCTTTTTTTAATAACTCACAAATGCTTATGATGTCACTCTTTATATTTATTTATTATAAAATATTTAGAGAAACTCTTAAATCTATATTTTACCTTTGGTATTTAATATGATAATAAGTAAGGTATATAAAGTCTCAATTCTAAAATTATATAATGTATATAAGATATCTACAATCTAGAAATTTCATTTGAGCTGAATTTTTCCAATAAACACATGGAAAACAAATAAGTTTATTCATTTATTAAGATGTATAAGAAAATGGCTTTTTTTTAAAATTGTATATAAGAGAATTATTTTTATGTATGATGTATTCACATATTTTTAGTATTTATTTATTACATTACATTACACATATTCAGACTTGTATGCTTGATTCTTGAGATCCGCTTGTAAGTCTTCGTCGATAATAGGACAAATAGCACAATGACAGATGTACAACCACAGAAGAATAACGAAGAAAAACACCCAGGGCCACGGTGGGAATCGAACCCACACTCCTACGCTCTCAAGCGATTATCGGTGATGCTTTAGACCACTCAGCCACGGAGCGCCCATATTTTTAGTAAAATCAATTCAAGTATAAATTGTGCTAAATGTGAAGTAATCGATATATAAGTTTTGTATTAATATCGATAAATAGATATTTTTAATGTTCTGATTATCGGCCGTATTCACCATCAACCTTGACTGCTAGGTACGTGCGAAATCCCGGGTCAAAGCTGAAACAGTATTCATCATCAACTTCAGGATGAGTAACCGAGACAAAAATCTGGGTCTACGTTCAAGAACCGTACCTTCCTATTCAACAAGGTTAAACCAGACTGCGCATGTGCAATTTATATATGCGATTAGTGATCAACAAGGACCAATATTGGTCTGTGGTGATCAACTAGCGTCTCGGGACCGGGACTTCGCCTCCAAATGGGAATTCTAGCGCATGCGCAGTTGAAGAGAGTAGTTTCAATAATTTGGCGGTATAAAATGTGACTATTGTTCAGACTTAATTTTAGCAACCCTATTCCCTATACACTTATAAGTATCCTTCATGTGCAAGGAATTACCATTAAGCGACAAACTAACCAAATCTAATCTACTGCCTAAAGGAAACACCTATGAAAGAGTTTCACACCTCCTTGGATTTATATATCAGTGAACTATACAAAAGATTTTATTTCATCGTCCAAAACTTTTTGAACAAAGCTAAATAAATATTTTTATTTTTTCCAAATTGTAATTTTTTTTAAAGTTATATACACATTTTCTACTGGAATCTGTATAGCTCTTAATAATATAAAAAAGAAATATTACTGCAGAGAAAGGATAACATCACTGATTTAAATATGTGTTTCTCTTATTTTTGTAAATAGATTATTTAAAAAAATTAAAAATTAACTTCATAATTCCAAATGTTATCACAATTAATATTTGCAGACATTAAAATAGATTTTTTTCATGTATGTATGAGACAGTATATACATATGTATGTGTATATACTGTCTCATACATACATGTGTGTGTGTTTATTATTACTAAAATTACTGTCAAGCACCACTTTTATAGGAATACTACTCATTTGGCACCAACAAAACTTTCAATATCACTATTATTTATTAAAAGTACAAAAAAATTTTTTTTAATCTGTTTCGGGGATTTAAAGATGATGATGGATTACTTGATTTGAATACTGCCAAATAACAAAATATCAAGGGAGAAGAATCCTTCACAATGACATACACTGAAATGGAAAATGAAGAAGCTGTCTTTTAATGCTATGTAATTATTAAATTTTAAACACAGAGGACCTTACTTAACCAAAATATGAACCAAGACAAAAGTTTCTTTGAAGCACTCCTTTGCTTCACAACAACAATCTTTTTATTTGATTAAGCAAATTGTTAGATTTGATTAATATTACAAAATAAACTTTCTGTTTGATTTGAGTGCCCTGGACGACTGCATCATATGCCCTTGCCTTACTCAGGCTCTACTTATATAGTATTGTATAAAAAAAGAAGAAACCGTTGTCAATGCCACCATTCAGCTAAAACATTATACGTATTGGCATTCCAAAAAAAGTTAAATTATTTACTTTATTTATTGAATGAATTACTAATGAATTAACTATTACTGTCTTAAAGTGCATGAGAGAAACCACAAGCATAAAAGCAAACCTTCATGAGGGATGATTTATACAATCATAAGGTTGTGATGCTGTATCAAATGACTAATTAAAAATGAACACAGCATTGCTTACAAAGATTTAGATTCTTACTTTAATGAATTTATGGGATATTAAATAAATGAAAAAAAATCAGAGTATTTAGTTAATACTAAAGAGAACATTTTCTTTATGTCACCCACATAATCAGTGAATAACATATTGCAATATATTTTTAAAGTTCCATGACAATTAACTTTTTATATAAAATTATTGCTGTTTCAATCTAATTAAATCTGCAATCAAACCCATTATTTTTTACTGCATATAAATTATTTTAATTTTTGGCAAATTATTTATTTTTGGCATTAAAGTATTTCAAAATAATTCATATAAATCACATCCCATTACTATTTCAAAATATTTCCACACACACATACATAAAAGAAATAAAAATTCACATCTTGAAAAAAAATTGAAAGCATATTTTATTAATTAATTAACAGCTCATAAAATTCTACATGATGTGAATTTATTTACTTATGTATTCTGTTACACTGATTAATATTTCAGCTATAAATAAACACATCCACAGTCGCTTTTCCTAAAACATTAGCGCATTCGCAGATTCATGACCAATCCAAGTAACTGCGCATGTGTTTGATGATTCGTTTGTATATGAATCGCTCAACGCTAACTTTGTCTCTAGACGCTTGTTTTCTTATTCCCCGGTCTAATTTGAAACAAGGTTCGCGTCAATCGATTGTTTATTTATATTTGCAAATTTTAATACTTTTTCGAAATATGAAGGAAAAGCGGATTTACTTAAACCTTAGCATTATATTTAAAATAGAAATATATAACTTTATTTGTATTTTATATGGTGCTGAAGACATTTATTTTTTCGCAGATAAGGTGAATGGCATAATAGGCAAGTAACAAATAAGTATGAATTGCATTATCATGTTTCCTTCTGATTTCTGTATTGCCATAACAAAATTAATTTGACTAAATTGTTTTCGACACTTTATCATGGTTTAATTATAAATTAGAATCTTAAGTTTTTTTTTTTTTTTTCCAAAGCCAAAATTAAAATGTTTGTCAATTCAAAATAAAAATTGTTTAAAGAATTTTTTTCACACATGATTTGTTTTAATAAACTTTGTATGAAATATAAATTTTAATAAAAAAAAACTGCAGAATAAAAATATTTTGTTATTTAGTATGTGCATTGTCTAATTATTAAATTAAAAATTCTAAATAAGATAAATCACAAATTGTAAATATTAAACATCTGTTCAATTTAAAAATATGACTCATTTATTTAAAAAACAAAAAGATTTATGTTTTTTAAAAATGGGAAAATTTATAAGTCTCATTTATATGATAAAAAAAAAGACACTCAGTATAACATTTCCTTCTTATATTTGTGTTTTATAAGAAAGATATTATAAATATAAATGGGAATATAAAATATGTTAAAAAACTGAGGGTGAAATTAAATAAATTTTTTTCACTAAATATATCTAACAAAATATTATTTGTCACTTTACCATGCTTATATGACAAATGCCTGGTTTCATTAGTTCAAGTTGTTCTTTTTTAATTTAATTAAAATTTGTGTCATGTTTGATTAAACATTATTTACTTTTTGCATACATCAGAGGGTTATTTTAACAAGCTTCAATTGAAAAACTAAATTCTACTTGTATAATTTATGAATGTTTGATCTCCCTAAACATTTAAAGTGTTTTCTTAAAAATATTATAAATTCCCAGTTAAATAGAACAATTGTTGCTAATAATGAAATATTTTTATAGTTAATTTTTTAATAAAATTCATTAGGGTGAAGCAGTCACCCACGTGATTTTCAACATCAGTGTCTTGAGTGTCCTTTCTGATGAGTTAAAAAATTTTGGGATCATTAACAGTAGTAAAATAATGTTGGTTACATATCAAAACAATTCCTCCATAAAAAAACTTTTGTATAAACAAGATTAGCATACATATTCACATTACTGCATAATAATGATAGTTATTTGTATTTTTCATTACTTAATAGCTCAATATACCAGTTGGTTTTTTAACAACGGCAGTTCTTATAATTTAAATAAAATTTACATAAACAATGTAAATAGGCAAATATTGAAATAATGCTTATAATTATTTCTGTAATATAGAGGGTCAGTTGTTTTATGATTGAGATTTATTTTTAAATTATTATATACTTTCCCTTAAAATCAAATAAAGCTAGTTCATTATAATTATTTTTATAATGAAATATATTAAATTACATTATATAAGCTATGATGGCAATTTTTTATAATTTATTTTTACTTTTCTTTGTTCCCAGAGGGAAATGTTTCTCATAAAATTCTTCCCACTTATTGTTTTCCCCAGATGTTTACTATATGGTAACTGTGGAAATTCATTAAGTGGGGGGGAGATGAACATTAGTATAATAGATTGCCATGTGAACAGGAAAATAGGCTGAAGGGTGAGTTTCAGATGAACTGAGATGATTGATTGAGGGAAGAAAAGTGAGGTCATTACAGCACTAAGGAGTAAGAATAGATTTAGGTCTAACTTTATTACTTAGATTAATAAAATTGAAAATAGATTAGTTTTGGAAGAGTAAGATTCTCTTAGAATTTATTTATAATATATTCAATGAATATTTCAATTAAATTCTCAAAAAATCTTAATGTCTATGAAACAAATTAGGTTGTTTAAAATTTTATTTATAAACAATATTTTTTTAGTAACTAACAATTTTATTTGTTAACAACTAGAGCTGACACTTACATTGGCTTGTATAAATAGCAAATAATTACTTATAAAATAATTATATTTAATTTTGAATTCCTACTAATTGGTAGACAATTTGGCTTTGTGTAATTTGCATAGTTTCTTTAACATGAGTTGCTCATGTTTTTCATTTATCCAAGTGAGGGTCAGTGAAATTAACTTGATTAAAAGCTCAATAAAAAATGTCATAAAATTTATGATGCATAAAAACATCCTTTTTTTAATTTCAAATCTCCTTAAGATTTTTTATTGCTACATTCATAAAATAAGTTTCTGAATTTGCACAGCAGATTTATCATATTTTACAAAATCATTTTAATTAAAATAAACAGTTCACAAATATAGAATAAATTTGAGAGATTTAAGGATTGAAGCACCACACAAATAGAATCATAGGTATTATACCTGATTTGAATATACAATATTAACATTCTTTAAGTTTGGGTTTTTATGTGATGCTAAGTAAAATGACCATATATTTCTCATCTTCTTCCTCTTCTTAGAATTGGGTTTGTATGTCATTGGGCACCTCTGCTTTTATCAGCATTTTGTACCATTAACTCCAAACCCAATGTTTCTTAGTTCCAGTAGCTCGGGTCACCCACTTTATTAATAAAGTCCGATAACCCTTTAATGGAGTCTAGGTGTAACTCTCTAGTATGGATGATGCCTAAAGAAGTTAATCTAGGGAGAGCAAGAGCCTTGCATTCATAAATGATATGCTCTGCCGTTTCCTCTTGCGTGTGACATTTCCAGCAGATAGGGCCTTGCTGAAACAGTCCCATCTGGTCAGAAAGTCAGTCATGCTAGGGATAGCTTCCTGGCTTTCACAAGAAGAAGATGGTTTGGAGGTCATTTCTACCTCAAGTGAAAAATTCATTACTGCCCCTTTACAAGATTGCCTCTGAGTTCCCTTGTCTTTTTCAGCAAGGTCTACTTCAGAGGTTTCACCTGCAAATGCAGAAAGGTTTGTTATTTCTTGTGTCTTTTCAGCCACAAGATAACAATTAATAAGCTCAGGTAATATAAGTCCAACCAGCATTGCCTGAGATACTGGGCAAGGCAAATTACTCTAGAAGTTTGCCAGGCAACTAGAGTCTCCGTTAAGACACCAACACCACGGTGCTAATTAGCCCTAAGCACGGATCGTATAACACCAGGGTATACGGGAGCTGGTTCGCGGCCTCTGATTCTATATTCAAGGCTATCCTGTCATTCCTACAGGACATTCGGCGATCCACCACCTGCCGACGCGCCTGGTGGCTGCTCAAGCCCCAGGAAGGTACGCGTATCCCCTGGATCCAGGATATATTTCTCATACTAATCTTTATTTTCAATCATCTGAAGTCAAGCTTTAAGCCTTGACATATACTTTTTAATGGAGAGAGAGCGGCTCCCTCATTGGAATATTCAAAAGTCAACTGCAAAAATAGATCTGTGGTTATTGTGTACATTAACTCATTGAAGAACATGTGGACCACAGCGTCATCCCATGTTTTGAAAATCAAAAAGCCAGGGTAAACTATCTGTAATCAATCTTTACAGTAACCTTCCGTGTGGCACTCGCCTTGGAATGGGCATTCTTATTTCTTACCTGTCTTTTCTTTCTTCATATACAGTAAACGTTTCTCAGAATTCATATAACATTGGGATGACTCGGTGCCCAAGCCCAAAGCCACAAATATTGCTTCAAAACTTTTTTCATAAGCAGCTCAATTTTGAGTTTCAGAATATTTTCATATTCTTGTTAGCCGTTTTACTTCTAATGAATAGTGTACAAATATAAAATTAACTGAAAATGAAAGAGATGAGTTTTCAAAGAAAACTATTTCTGCAGAAGATACCCAGTGAGGATGTACTTGATGAAAACATATACTGTTCTCGTGATGGTGAAAATGAATTTGTAAAGAGATGAAAATAAAGAATCAATATAAGGAGAAAATATTTTTTTAAAGAAACAATGACTCATATAATATTAATTACAGTTCTTATCTTCCTTTAAATAAATCAAAATAGCACGCTAAATATATTTCAAAACATAAAATTCTTTCCTAAGAAGAAACTTCGTATAAAATATTTTTCAGCTACCTTGCTTATAATTGACTCAAAGGAGATTTATGTTTGATTATGCATAGTCTGTTTAACATATCAATTTACATATTTATAAACAATAATAAATTATCTATGAATAAATAATTAATTATTCTAATAATGCATAGAATTTATATTCACATTCACAATGAATTTATAAACCAATTCTTTGTTATATTTACGAAAATATAAGTATAATATGTCGCTTTATCTTCAGAGAGGAAATGATCATGCAAACGCAATACAATATAAAACAATGGATGTGTGTTCATCCATTGTTTTTATAATACAGAGAAATTATATTTACTATGAATTAACTAATACTTTGTTATATTTATAAAAATATAACAATACTAAATTAATACATTTTTCTAAAGGAAAACGGAATACGTAGTTGTGAAATCCACCCTGTTTAACAGTGAGATAAACTTCCTAGCCAGACAAATTTATCTCTTTCTGTACATCGCCAAGTCACTAAATAATAGCCAAAATCTTCTGGGAGCCAAGGCTCCGGGCTCGATCTCGAGACGCTAGCATTCTTTCCAGAGGTTACGGTCATATCCGTCGCCACTTCTCTCTAGCTTGTAATTGGTGATATAGCAGAGGTAAGCCAATCAACAATTTCAAAAGTGATCTCAAAATTAAGCAAAGCTATTGCTTTTTTGCGACCACATTATATTAAAATTTTACTCATAGCATTGTATTCTCTTCATTGTCTTCTATTGTTAAGATGTTTGTTAAAAGAAATGTTTAATTTGCAAAAGCATTCATGATCATTTTTGGATAAATCTATATATGTAAGTCTAATAAACTATTTAAGTCAGATAAAAGAGTTAATTGAGGGAAAGAGCATAGTTTTTAATATCTAGTTAAATGATATAGAATTAAATGAAAGTGTACGGGTGTTTAATTTTATTTTCAACTATTACAACCATTTTTAACTATCCTATCAATCATTTCCGTGAAAAAAAATTGTCCCCAAATTTTGTAGCTTAGTGACTATACACATTTATTTAAACTTCATTTTATAGTTTCATTTTTAATGACTGCAAACTTTAAATTTATGATTAAAACTTGGAAATTTTAATATAGAAAAATTTTCAATTATTTATTTATTGAAACTATACAAATCAACACCTCTTTTCTCCCTCAAATGTTGAAAAAATGATTATAACTGGTATTTGACAGCACATTTTCATCAATTATAATTATGTATTGGGATAATATATTAGTATAGTTAATTCATATTTAATTCTCTCAGAAGTTATTGAAATTAAATAAACTTTTTTTAGCAATTTTTTAAAGATTTAACTATTACATTTCCTTGCAGATCAATGAAAAATTCTTTCACATTATCCAGTTTCCCAGTGTGATTGGAAGTTATGATTGTACAGGTATACCAATCCTCTCACCTGCGGAATTGATGCAGAGAGGTTTCGTTACAGAAAAAGTATATTTTCAAATTGTGTGCAATCATTGCATCATCAAACTTATTAAGCTATACATGTTGTGTTAAAGTAGCTTGTAAGTACCAATAACAATACTGTTTTACATAATGGTATGATTCCTGTAGTGATGCAATTACCTATGTACAGCAGGTACCATCCCTTGGGAGACATTAGCTATTCACAAATGATTATATACATATGTAAGTAAAATTTAATTTCGAAAAAGTGAGGAGTTTCTAGATAAAAAAAATGATTCCGCAACATAGTTATTTAATCAATTAAATACTAACTGAACCTATTTTATTGTTTAGTGGTAATATCATAAAATGATATGATGGATATCAGTAGAATTTTAAAAATGACATCACTCAACCTTTCCCTTTTATTATTAAATAAATTTATAAAATTAAGCATTAATAAAGAAGAAGAAATTGTCTTTATATAACATATAAAATATTCAGTCAATACTTGTCAATTTGTAATTTCTTAAATTTTTGAACAATCAGTATTTTTTGGTTAAGTATTTTCTGATTAAGACTGCTTTTCAATACAAAATTATTTTCAAAATAGAAATTATTAGATTCCTCTTTGATAAATTTGTAGTTAAAATATCACATATACATAAAAATAAACATGTGACAGAATTGAACTTTAGAATACCTCACTATATTTCTGATGCAAATAAACATTTATAAAAATAGCAAATTTCTGAAGCACTCTAATTTGGAATAAAGATTAACCAACAAATTTTATTAATAAATATTTGGCAAAATTTAATTGCATTTTGAACATGTGAAACTAAATTAATCGATAGATTTCTAGATTAAGTCTCGAGCAATGTATTCACAAGTTTACAACAGAAAAATATTTGCGTGCATTTACATTCATAGATTATGATTTTTCAAACTTAGCTTCAATTTTAAACTTCAGATTACATTTAAGATTTCAAACTTAATCTATGAATTTATTATACATCGGAATAAATTTTACGGAACAGGAAAATATTTTAAGAGAAAATTATATGCACAATATAAATACATACATATAATTCAAATAGAGTAATACTTGATAACATTTTATAATTCATTTTTTCTGTACTTTTTTGACAGGAACCTTCAGCATTTAATCTCATGATTAATTCATTCCATATTATTTTTCTGTATGAATTAGTGAATTTTTCGGTTAATTGTTCTTAGTCATCTGAAGATTTTCTTCTGAAAAACTGATTAAAATTCCAATTCAATTTTTAGATGCAAAGTTGCATTGTGCCATTTTAAAATAAGGTATCTGCTAGCAAGATGGGAATAAAAAATTACCTTTTTTCTAGTTTTCCGGAGAAAAATTCATGAAAATACCGGTTTTACACCTTTCCAAACGATATAAAAAGGCTCTAAAATTACTATTAAAATCTCCTATTTCAAAGGAAACCAAATGTTCCTATCTCACAGAGGACCCACAGTCGCCTTTTGAGGATGTGCATCGCTTCAGCAGAGAAAGAATCAAATTATGATTGAGGGTATAGAGACAACCAGTATTAAATAAACTCTAATAAAGTTAGGTTTTGGAATCTGAAACGTCGTAATGGAACGTCATTCAAGCTGCAAATATATTGGGAAGGACCCTACTGAGTGCAAAATTTAACTAATGTATTGTTGAGGATTCAAAAATCTACTTCTAAACTGAAAGTCGAGCCTACAAATATTAACATGATGCCCTGCACTTAGGCAATCTAATAAAAGTTCTTTAATTTTTGATACATTTTATTTTATATTTTGATGGACATGCAGATGAGAAATTAAAATACTGTATCAGATGTCACTATTTGTATTAAAATCAAAACATACAAATATATAAATTTTACGAGTTTTCATAGTAAATGATTTTATTTAGGCTTGAAAGCTGATATTAACTTTTCCAAAAAATTTTAATGGCTTATGTGAAGTAGAAAAGGACAATAAATTTTATTAAACAGCAAGCATCAAAATATCTATGATTAAAAAGGAAATTTACCAAATTTTAGCTTATCTTCAGTCACTGATTAAACAATTTTAGAATCGATTTGTGTAGGGTTTAATTAGCTTTATGTCAGAAGTGAAAATAAAGGGAACTGTGTGCATAGTATAAAAAAGAGTAGGGCCGATCCTATGATGTCCCATGAACCCATTGTGCAACCCCTCTAAAGAGCTTTTTCCTCGTTTTCACAAACATTTAACATTGATTTTAAAAACACACCTGCCAGTATAAGATTAAAAAAATAAAATAATATAAACATAAAATTTGAAGTACAAAACTATGTTTTGGTACCATAGTATGCAGCCAGAATTGCCAGCTCAACCACAAATTTTGCTATCAAATGCAAGGTGTGTAAAAATAACATAATGTGTTGGACAATAAACTTACACATTGCACATCAATGTGCTATTATTAAGGAATCATCAATGAATCAAGACTAAATATTTAAAATTCAGCATGTCTGTCAACACGTAATGGATAGTTTAAAGCCGTTGTAAGGAGTTTTAATATCCACTGCATAAACAACCTTCTGGGAGGGCTTTTAATAGATAATGGGTGGTATTCTCATGTTGCAAGAGTGAAAACCAGGAAAACACCCACCTCAACAGATATGCACATTGCAGAGAAGCAACATCCATTTTCTGTGGTTCAACAAAGGCTGGGATTGAACCCAGGTTTACTTGCTAGGAAGAGATCTATGCTACCACTTATTATTAACTTTATGAGAAATTGTAAAAGTTTTGCTTCATTGATAGGACAATATGTGGCTTGAAACCGCCCATTGTTTTTACCACCCGCAGCTGTTGCCCACCTGATAGTTTTGTAGAAGAGCAATACTCAAGATTTTTATTCAATTTTGTTCCATTTCTGAGTGAACAATTTACTATGAGTTACTTTTTTTAAAATATATCTATATCAACTTTTCATTATTAAAAATCCTGTTATAAATACATTTAAAATAGTTAAATTAAATTATTCCAAAAACCTTTTTCCAAGCACTACATAAACTAATGTTTGGGATTAGTTTAAAATCCCATAAAAATAAGGAATAATTTCATCTGCAGAAAATATAAAAATTGAATTATTGGCAATAATTTTCTGCAGAAGTTTTTAAATGGCATGAGTACTTGATCTTTATTCATCCTCAATGAATAAATAGAGAAAAAAATTTTTTTAATGAAAAATCTCATAGATTTTTTTTCTTATATAAGGATAAGTTAAAATTATCAATTCTACAAATAATAATAAAAAGAAATTTTGCTTCATAATCTGTAATATTTTAATGCAATGTTAATCTTAAACTGGCCATTATTTATTAAAAGAAAAAATTAGAACATCATGCAATCTAAATAAACATTTAATGGTAATTTTTTTTATTGAAGTTCCTTAAATACTGTATGAAAATTTAAATAACTATATAGCGATATTTAAAATGAAATAATTAGGTAACACAAATTTTCCTTAATTGAAACTTTTGTGTAAAGATTTGAAAAAAGTTACTTCAACTCAATTAAATGACAGAAGCATTATATTAATCTAAGTTTGAAGATGAAATTTTTCCCAGGCAAAATTGTTTTGCCTCAGTTATATTTAATAAATTAAATAAAACATGATAAATTTCTTGTTGGGAAATTTTTTATAAGAAAACAAAACCTTCAAAGAAACAAATTTTTCACAAAAAAAGAATCTACTAATGACTAGTTTAATACTCTTGATTACAACAATTTTACATTTTTTCAATACATAGGTATACTTTACACAAAAATGTAAAATAAAAATCAATACACTTTTACTTACATAATTTAAAATTATATTTTTGATAAAACTTGTACATCTCTGAAACATAGCCATATTATATACAGACAGATATTAAATTTGGAGGCAACAAATACTTAATAAAAAAATTACATTTAAAAAATTTTAGATGTGCTTTACAAATATAGAAAATTTTAATGATTACTTAAAAAATTAAGGTATTCATAACTTTATATTTGAGATGAGCATAAAATACAGAAATATAGATTAAATATAAATAATTTGCATTCAAAACTTCATAAAATACAAAAAGTTTAAAAAAATGTATGCTTAATTTTAAATTCTATTTCATATAAAAAAATGCTGAATATCTAATATCAAAGAGCCATAATTTCAGCAATTAAAATTAAAGGTTTTAAATTACATTTTTTTATGAAAATTGAAGCTTTTCTTGATTGAAAAAGTAAAACATTTAAAAAGTATACAAAAAAGTGGAATGTTTTATTATTCAAAGAATTATTTTTCATATAAATTCCATTTAAATAAGCAAATTTAAAATTTAGATTTACATATATCATTCATAGTGGATTAAAGAAATGCAATCTGGTTCAACTAAAAAATTTCTGAAAACTAAACTAATTTACTAAACAAGTGTAAATAATTTATCCTGCTAAATTGTTTTATTATAGGAATAAAAATGGATGTAAAATTCAATTTTAAAATTAAAAAGTAATTTATGATAAAAATGTCAAACTGTTAAATATATATATAAACAAAACTTCTTTAATGTTAATCAATAAACTTTTATAGCATCAGACATGTATAAATTTTTCAAATATATCTAAAGTATATGAATTAAGCATTAAATGGCAAACCACAAACTATTATATACACAAATTCATATTTATCATATTTTATTTTTCATACACTATTTTTCATTAGTTAACCACAATGCAAGAATATATTAACATAAAACTAAATTCAAAATATGACATTTTTTTGTTTTTATTAAAAATTAGAAAGTCTCCATACACCCAGTTGTATAAATCTTTATATCAAAATTCTAAAAACCAAATATAAATTCTAAATATATCTTCTAAAGTAAATATAAATATTTATATTTCAAATTTAATTGTAACCTTGTAACTTATATAAAGATATATTTAATTTCAAGTTCTGAGGGATAAACAATTCCAAATAATATTTTAACTTTCTTAAAAAAAATAACAATAAACTATATAATCATTAACAATATATTGTCATTTTATATTCAAACAATTTTATAATTCCATGAAAATAATTGAATATTCTTTTCTGTTTCTGCACTTAAATGTTTATTTACAACAGCAAATGGATATACTAGATTTTCCTATTCACAACAAAAAGATAATGATAGCTCAATATTAAACAAGACCTGTAAAATTGGAAACAAAATATAAAAATTGTGAAACAATTCCACATAAAAATAATTTTTATCATTTCATGACAAAAATTTAAATTTGTCATTATAAAAAAATGACATTTAAATCTAACACATATTTTCATGAAAATATGTGTTAGATTTAAATGTCATTTTGATACAGTAAAATATACAGTAAATTTGATACAATGGATAATATACAGTAAATTTGATACAATGGATAATGTAATTTGAAAATTTAATGTAATAATTATAATAATACATTAAAAAAATTTAACAAATTTCATGTAATATTTAATTTAATACCTTAAGATTTTAAAGTAATTTTTAACAACCAATATTTCTAATTTTCCAAAAAACATTTATAATCAATGTCAGTTTTAGGAAATGACTGAGCATGTTATTTCCTACAGGTGTTAATTAAAGTGACATCTAAATTGCAAATTTAAATGTTACATGAAAAACTAAAGTTGCTAGTTTATTATAAGAAAAAATTTACAATAATAAATTGCAAAAACATTTTTGACTGGTAAAATTTTATTGATTTTAACTAGCTTTTCACACACTTAAAAATATAATATAAAGATGAAATAAATTTTTGTTTGTGCAACTGCTGAATAATCAAATAATGTATTTTTATTTCATGTATGTACACTTTATCTTCTATTTGGAAACAAATTGGGTAGCATTCCAGGTTACCTATTTGCAAGAATAATTCTTGAAAAGCAATATGCTGCCAACATTAAACAAATTGAACAGTCTTGTCGTCAAATATATTTCATTAGGTTCATTACAATTTTGAAATAAAAACAGTATATACTAGACTTAAAATACCAAATTTGATTCCAGCAACTGCTAAATTAGCTGTCAGAAATTAGTTTGTTTTCATAAAGACAAAATGGGAGCTTGGGAGTTTTCCAGGTTTCCTCCTAGTGAATATGTTTCACTTTTCATGAAAGTCTGATAAAAAGGCAACATATTAGATAAATGATAGCAATAAAGAGAAGTAATTAAGACAAATAATAAAAAACTCGTATCCAAATGAAAAATTCCACATATACGACAAAATATATACATATTTATTTATTGTGTGATTGGCGATAATAGAAAATTTTGGGAATCCATAAAATTTTAAACAATTAAGTTAGGAAAAATAAATGATTAATAATAATTATTATCTAGGCTCAGTTTTACTGTACGGTCACCCTTGGCGCGTTTTTTTTTAAGCCAAATTTGGCGAACAGAGCCTTATTTTTGTCTCATGTGATTCTCGCGAGAAGCTCGTCATACAGATGAAGACCAATAGGAATTAAGGTGAAAGTTCAATTTTAACAACTCTAGTGTTTACATCATCACGATGAAATTTAAAACATTTTGTTCCATTTCAGCAATTTACTAGAAATTTTTGCGAGTTAACTTCGTAAGATTTTTTAGTGTGTTTAACAATTTGCTTGACAGTTTTGATGATTAAATTCCAGGTTGTATTGCTCTTTTTCATTAATTTAAAAAATAAAATTGAATTTAAAGTTACTGTTTAAAATCGTGTCGATATATTCTTTCTTTAGTTTATGTATATGGCATTCTTATAATTTATATTATTACCATAAAATACTATATAATTTGTATATACATTTTTAAAATTATTGTTTCTGTATTTAATTTCTTAAAGATGTTCTATTTATCAGTTTAATTTGTACTTAATAATTTATATTTATTCTTTTCCGAATGTTGCTTTATTTTCATTGTTATCCGTGTTCGGATTCTTCTGGAATTTTTGTTAGAATTCGTATACTGATTTTCTTAAAACTGATATTTACTTTTTTGAAATTCCCATATTTTCCTTATTCACATTCGCTTCTGAAGTAATTTATTTTTTCAGCTCCCTCGTTCTTTTCGAAATATTTTTGTGAATCAAAATATTTTATCGAAATCAAAATATTTATTTGAAATATTTTTGTGTTTTGTTTTAATCAAAAAATTTTATGGATAATTTAACATATCAACTTTATTATTTTACCATTGATGTTTGAAATCTATAAATTTGCGTTTTTTGTTAATTTTGTAAAATTACTTGAGTATATTGATAGATACCAATTATGTATGAAATAGTTGTCACTATTTCAGCCACTTTTCCCGATCGGAAATTCGCCATAAGTATGACGTCATACCACCTTGGCGACTTTTTGAAAATTTCGCCAAGGGTGACCGTACAGTAAATTTTAACCATTATCTATTAGCTCATTCTCATTATTAAGTAATAATTCATTTTAAAATATATAAAGAAATAATTTAAATGTTCACATTTAATTAAAAAAAATTACTATACATATATTTTCATAAAAATACAAAGCAGGTTAATTCAAAGTTTCATCTATAAACTATTAGTTTAAAAACAATAAATGAGAAATATATTTGTGGCTATGTACTTTAAAATAAAGTTATTTGACTTCTGAATGTGGATTTAGCATATAACAGAAGATATTACTTATTTCATAAATTTTAACTAGAAACTATTTAAAGCACTATTTTACTAACATATTATAGATAATAAGTACAATCAATTCATTTACAAAAATATTTTTCTAAATCATTTTTGAAACAATAATTGTGTGTTTTATAAAAAAAATAAGAAATTTAAGTTTTACATAAACATACTGGAAGATATTTAGCATTAGCTTAAAATTTAATTCTACTAAAAATAAAATATATAAAGAGTGATATCAAAAAATTAAAAATAATAAAAACACACACAACTTGATAGTAGTCTTTAAATTACTTCGACAGCATATTTATTTCCTGAGGAAATGGTCAATT
This sequence comes from Latrodectus hesperus, assembly GCA_037975125.1. Classification (NCBI taxonomy): domain Eukaryota; kingdom Metazoa; phylum Arthropoda; class Arachnida; order Araneae; family Theridiidae; genus Latrodectus; species Latrodectus hesperus. Next base: position 134,061,309 of record CM075850.1, on the reverse strand, counting down.
GTATAATACACAAGTAAAAATCTCGGCAGAAAGGTAAATTTAATTATCATTTTTAGATATTGTAAAGTACAAGTTTTAAGCATACCACACTTTTTATTTTACAAAATATCTAAATTTAGTACTTTCTTTTATTTGCTAGCATTATCATAATAGGCAAACAATTATCATTTTAAATGAACTTCAATTGACATGAACAATATCTTTTTTTTTTTAAATATGGTCTTATTATCGATAGCATGTTATTAAATCACATTATTTATTCTTATTAATGGGAAAGAACCATATTTTGCTAATTATATACATATAAAATTGCAGGAAGATAAAAATGTACTAAAATTTGCTTTATCCATACAAGTTTTCCGATACTTTCTATTTCCATATAAATATGGCAACATCAGGAAGATTTGTTATAGAATGCTTATATTTTTTAATACAAATACATACATTTGTACTGGCCAGCTATATTGTTGTTTTAATTACCGGAAATTAGTGAGTTCAATTCTCAACCAAACTGAAGATCTGTTATGTTCACTAAAGGTGGCTAGATCACATTAAATAGGTCGTGGTCACAAAGTTTTCCAAGTGAAATGATATATCTCTGAGGGTATCAGGTCTAACATTGAGATTCTTCTGCTTGGTCCTTTCATCAGGCTGCTTCTATCTAACAACCAATGCAATTCAAAACTAGGTACAAGGAAGCACGCTGGTGCAATGACAACTGTTTGGATTTTTTTTTTTTTTTAAATAGTAGAAGGCATTGGGTGACTAACCCCTCATCACAACAAGGCCAGAAACTACTATTTGAAATGTAACTTAATTTTGTCAAAATCTTTTAATGCTAATAGTTTAATTAAAGAAGGTAATGCTTGTAAAGGAAACCTTATTTACTGAATTAGCACAAATATGTAATGGCATAATATTCCTTTTTTCAATATAAACACTGTAAAAAAATTGACAATTTTTAAGTTACTAAGAATTAAGGAAGATGTCCTTTCATTTCCCAGGAAAAAAGATGCATTATTAACTAATTGAACATATTAAATAAATATCAAATTGTTGATGGAATTACAATAGGAAAAGTTATAAACAAACAAAAAAAGCATTTGGAGTATGATTTATCATAATCTAGTTAAATCTTGAAAACTTCATTGTAGTAAATATCTTTTAAAAAAATAATTTGATACTATTTTTAAAATATCTGCTGAGCTATGACAGTCACAAACAACATATAAGTAATTTTAATTTTGTTACAATCTAATCTTAGCATCATTTTGATAGAAGGAACAATGAAAATCAAATAGCAAAGTTTACTTACATATATTAGCATAGCTGTATCTAATTTCTCACTAAGCTAAATTAGTGGCATGGGAGTTGTGGCTGAATATTATAACAATAGAAAGGTATAACAATTCTTATCAAGTGTTTTATTTAAAAAAAGAACTAATATCATGATTAAAAATAAAATTAGTTTTTATTTAAATTTCCATGGAAAATACTTTTTTCTCCTGGAATTTGTAATTTGAATGAAAAAGTAGGAAATGATTTACTTAAAGTAACATCAGGAAACGAAAATAGGCACCATGGAAAAAATTCTTCAACATCAAGTCCTCAAATAGAGCTAATTTCTCCAAAATAAAAACTTTACATCTTCTTAAAATATAGATATTGGAACTTTACTTCAGAAACAGCTTTCCTCAGAATGAATTCGTATTTCATGTTTTAAAGGCTTCACAGCAGAGTAGAGATCACGAAACTTAGCTCTTCTGACATTTTGGTATGACGGAACAACTTAAAAAAACATTCTTACTCTATGTTTATTACTTTAATACAAATCTCAGAATTTTTGGAGCTATTTCATTGATTTCATTCACAGATACCCGTCACCACAAAATAAGGATGGAGTAATTAAAGTGTTACTTTTATTTTATAGTTTATAAATATTTAAATTTCCTATTTTAATACTATAAAACTTAAGTAGAAATTTTTTTAGCGAATAATGCTGAATGATTTGAAATCATACAAAATCTAATAATCAAAAGAGCTAATTTGATAGCTAATTCAAGTGAGGATTTAAAAAATAAATGATTGCATGAAATGCATGATTAGAATTTAACAGGAAAAAATTCTTTACCTTTTATTTAAGTAGTAGAGCTTGCTCGACGATTTAGATAATATTGCCAGACAGATATGCAAAGACTTAAAACATATAAACATGCAGCAATTAAACAATTATAAGATGCTTGTGTATATACTCGATCTATTTCGTTTTTCAAACTTGGTATGTTTGAACTCTTTAGAATTTCTTCGATTGGTAAATCTTCTGCAAAGGCAACACTGTTAACACTCAAAAATATACCAAGCAAAACCAGCATAATAATTCCCCACACACTTAAAATGGAACAACATATTGATAATTTTGGACCACAAAATCTAAGAGATACCATTTTTAATTTCAAGAGATTGGAATTACGAATTCTCCAAAAATTACCAAATTCAGTCAAAGTTTAGAGAATCTCGTGATAAATAACAGTTACCAGTTAAAGAACCATTATAATAGACAAAGAGAAAACACAGCTTTCATTGGTAATATTTTATAGGCTAATCTAATAGTATTCACATGACGTCACATTTTAGTAATTCTATTAATGTGACGGGGAATTCTTTTGTGGACAAACAAGTTTAGAGATTGGTGGTCACAGTTCAGTGTGTGTGTGTGAAATAGAGAATTAACACCCTTATTCACCATTAACCTGGACTGCGAGGTTAACCGTAAAATTAATAAAAATCAGGTGGACATCTGAGCCTAAGAATTAGTAAGTGGTATTCACCGATATTGAACAATTGATGTTCGATAGTTGGGTTCTGTTAAATGTTTTTCATTTTTACTTCTGTCTTTATAGTTGTGATTTCATTGAGAAAAAGTTAAAGGCTCTTACCGGTACGTATATACTTCTTCGAACTTTATTAGCTTTGAGAAGAACTTAAGCAATTTATTTTCATTTATTTAAGTTTGTAGGAATTTGGGAATTTCAGTAAGATTAATTTTATAATTAGTTTACTAGTTTCAAGCTCAAGTAGTTCTATTAGTTTGTTTCCTCAAGTACGTACAAGATGTTATATTCAAAATGACAGACTTACAAGACGAGATACCAATTATTGAATATCGCATACCAAAACATGCATCGAACTATATATTAGACTATGATGATAATGCACCTCTAGCTATACAGTTAGCTTCAGAAGCTGGAATTTCAAATTTCACAGTGTTTCTGTGTCCTACGGCAGGATTTGCTTCTGTTTCTAAGAGGCCTTCACAGTTAAAATCTGAACTATTAAACGCTATTTTCAACAAGAATGGGATTGAAGAAGTCAGACATACCAGAAACGGAAAACTGATAATCACTACAAATGATTATAAAACTGCAACAGAAATTTGTAAAATCGAAATTGTATTAAATAACCCTGTGACTCCCCAAATACAAATTGAACAATACACTACGAAATCTATTATCCCGTTCATATCAGTGGATGAAAGTCTAGAGAATCTAGCATTAGAAATTGAAAACAACGGCCTTATTGTATCTCAAATACGAAGTTTCAATAAAAAGGGATCTTCAGAACTTTCAGAAACTATCTTGGTAAGAGTCTACGGACATAAAATCCCGTCTCAAATTAAAGTGTTTTTATCTATTGTAAATATAAAAAATTTTGTGGATAAAGTTCGTCAATGTGGAATTTGTTTTAAATTTACACATGCAACAAAAAAAATTTAAAGTACAATCAGCTTTATGCAGACTCTGTGGCTCACATCACAATAATGATCCTTGTTCAACTAAAGTTCCATATTGTGTAAACTGCAAAAGACCTCCCGCTTCAAATGATCCTTCATGTCCATCTCGCGAAGAAGAAATTCGGTTTTTAAAATTTAAGGCGATATACCATCTATCTATAAAAGATATGAAGCAAGAAGACAATTTAAAAGCTCTAAAACCAATTTTGCTACAATTGTAAAGTCTAATCAACCATCAGAAATCACTCATGCAAAAATAAATGATATAGTCACCTCAATATTTACGAAATTTGAAGAGTCAGTAGACAAAAAAATTTTAGCAATTCAAACGCAACAAGAAGCCATTCCTAATATAATTTTCGAAAAATTTGAAGAAACTGTAAGCAAAATTTTTGAAACTAGAAGTCTCTCGTCAGCCCTTGCTAGAAGGAAAACTCGGAAAAGTAGTCGAATCCAAAAACAATCATCAAATCCTAGTAATAGTAACATTCATTTCAATCCAATTTTACCTGTGAACAGTGTATTTAATTTTGTTAACTCTTCTGAAGAACAGTCAGAAATAATTGAAAATGCAAAATTCAGAAAGGGAAGCAATAAAATTTCCTAACAGATGGAACGCAACTTCTATCCTGGGTGCATCAGTCTTTAGAAGTCAAATTGTAATCATAATAATTGTAACTTTTTATCATGTTCTCATTAATTTCGTGGAATGCTCGAAGTGTTCTCAATAAGCGCCCATACATGAAACTTCATTATTTTAACTCTGCAGATGTTATTGCAATACAAGAAACTTGGTTAAAAAAGTTGACAAGATATCTTTATTTAACAAAATAATCTTTCGTCAAGATAAAGAAGATAGCCAAGGTGGTGGCCTTCTCCTAGCAGTAAATATAAACATTCCAACAAGGCGAATTTCTCCTATCCGTCTCTCAGATGATGGCAGAGAACTCTTAGCAGTCAATATCACAATGGCAACGACTACAATAACTATTATTAGTGTTTACATTCCTCCTGGCAAATTTTCTTCAGAGTGGCTTCATAGCATAATTCAAGGAATTCAGCCTCCTTATATCATCATAGGAGATTTCAATATTAGACATACATTCTTAGGAAGCTGTTCACTTTATCAAGGGCAAATGAACTTCTTGAATGGATTCAGAATAGAATTGCTGCCTCCTGAACTCTGAAATTCCAACACACTACGGTCCACATCGTAAACCTTCACTCATTGATTTCACCTTTGTATCACTAGACATTTATCACCTAAGTCGTATTGAAGTTCACCCAGATTGTTTTGGAAGTGATCATTTACCATCTAAAACTAGCATAGCTATTGAAGATATGATCACCATATACCGAACAGATCACGTATCCTGTGGTCAGAATTCTTTGCTTCCATCAATACAGATAATGAAATTTCTAATCTTCACTCTATTGAACAATTCAACCATCTCTGCATAAATAAACTTCACAAGTTTCGAAAATGACAGAAAATGCCATGTAAACCTTATCCCCCATGGTGTTCTTCTAGATGTGGTTATTTCCTAGGCCAAAAAAGATGTCTTTGGCGTAAAGCTAAACGCACATGTGATAAAAACGTTTCGATGACATATAAAAGAACTGCAGCAGAACTACATCGACTACTCATATATCTCTCTCGAAAATATTATGATGAAATAATAATTTAAGCTGGAACATCAAAAAATATTTTCAACTTATTAAAAAATCTCCAAAATAGAGTGACAGTATTTCCAACTTCACACATGATCCTATTACATAATTCTCCAGTGACAGATCCTACCCATCAAGTTAATATGTTAACAGACTTCTATACTCGTTCACCAATTTTAGAGGTTATTCCACTGGATTTAAGTACAAGTGAGGATTTCTCTTACAATAAACCCTTTACTGCATCTGAACAGCAAAAAGCTTTGGCAAGATGCAAAAACTCGTTTATCGGTCCAGATAAGATATCTGCAAAAATATTAAAAGACATTACTACTATCAACCTAGACTACCTCCTCTCCCTGATGAATAAATCGTGGCTAACAGGTATTGTATCAGAAATATAGAAATCCTCCATTGTTATTCCAATTCTAAAACCGGGAAAGATGGCTAATTTTGTGGCATCGTACCGTCCTATATCTCTGACTAGTGTCATGTGTAAATTAATGAAAAAAATGATTTTGAAGAGATTTATTAACCATATATCAACCCGATCCTTCTTTCATCCCAATCAACACGGATTTCTGCCACATCGAGGTTGTAACAGTATTTTATCCATCATTCATCATCACATAATTTCTGCCAGATCCTCTAGAAAATTTGTTGTTTTAGTTGCAGTGGATATTTCCCAGGCCTATGATTCAATTTGGCCAGAAGGCCTAGTTTATAAATTACTTCAAGCGAACATCAAAGGAAACGCTGCTTTGTGGATTCAACAGTTCATTACAACTCGCTATTTTTAAGTAAAGTGGAGAAATAAGTATCTTCATCAGCCACCTCATATAGGGGAGTTCCGCAGGGGAGCGTTTTATCACCTTTCCTGTTCTCAGTGTTTATGTAAGACCTCTACGATATCCTTCCCCCTGACATAAAATGCATCATGTACGCTGATGATATATTTCTACTATATGAATCTGTTAACTTGGGAAAACTTCAGCAAAAACTAACATCTGCACTTGGAATATTACAAAATTGGTTTCAAGAATGGAAGTTATCGATAGACACACAAAACTGTTCTATGATTAACTTTTCTTCAAAACGACAATAACTTAATTTCAACTTGTTCATCAACAATCGTCCTATTTCCTGGAGTAAAAATATTCGAATTTTGGGATTACATTTTTCACACAATTTATCTTTCCGTCATCCTTTTCAAGAAAAGTGAAGAGCTATATCAAAAAAGTTTAAAGCTTTAAAAGGTATCGCAGGTAATAGATGGGGTGCTCGTACCGCTCATCTTCTTCAAATCGTGAAATCCTTTATTGTCTCCAGCCTGGATTATGGTTGTCATATATTTACTTTAGCATGCACAACAGTCCGCAAAATCCTTGAAACTGTACATCACACTGCCTTAAGAACTGCCTCAGGTCTTCCTAAGTGGACCCCGATACCGATAGTTCTACAAGTAGCAGGAGAAACCTCTCTTCACTCTAGACATTAAATGCTCTCCTTAAACTTTTACATTCGGGATGTAAGCAAGTCATCATTATCTCCTTGTGCTTCAGTTCGGAAAAAGCTTACGCACAATCGAGTTAATCGTAACCCTCCTCTGGCCATTAAAGCCAAATTGTGGCTCGACCAACAAGGAATAAATACCTAGTGCCTATTAAAAGTACCAACAGACTGGCCAGAAATGTCAAAAAAAAAATCTCCATTTGTTCCTCTAGTCTCCCTTTTCAGACTAAATCATTGCCAAAAGATATAATTTGTAAGCTATTACACCAAGTTTGTGAGTCATCATGGCAGACAGATACGATGATTTTTACAGATGCTTCCAAGCAGGGATCAAATGTGGGTATTGCAATAGTCAATTTTACAATTTGATAGCTAGTTTATCAATAACATTATCTGTTAGAAAAACTAGTTTATCAATAACAGATAAAATTAGTTCCATAAACTCCATCTTCTCGGCAGAGGCGATGGCACTGCTTATTGCAGTCACTAAAATTTGCACTGAATCCAAAAAATATGTCATTTTTACAGATTAACTTTCTTGCATTTCTACTCTTTCAGATTGTTCCAGGACATCTCCAACTATTATTCAACTGATTCGATTTCAAATGATTCAATCTATTCAAAAGTGCTTGTCAATATAGTTAGTCTGGGTTCCAGGACATTCAGGGATTGCAGGTAATGAAATTGCAGACTCACTGACGATAACAGCAACAGTGAGTCAATATGCTATTCGATCTATTTCTCCTGAAGATCTGAAACAACACATTAAGAAACATTACTTTAAAGAAAGTCTTAATCAATGGAAAAATAGCAAATATGCTGAAGCATTCACTCATCTCACATCTATTCGCAAAAATCATAGACTGTTAACGAAATCGCGACTAGAAGACGTATGGCTGACTAGAGCAAGAACAAGATCTTTTCCTACCAATTCGATTCTATTTAGGTGTAATCTCTGGCATACAGACCGCTGTCAGTGCAGTGAACCTGAAACCATGGATCATATTCTCCTAGATTGTCCTTTATACGAACATCTGAAGAATCAACTACGAAAAAAAATTAGGAATAGGAGCATTATCATTCTCTTGGATATTTGAACTATCTACAAATCCGGAAAATAAAATTCTTGCATGCTGTGAATTTCTACGCCTGTCTAACAGATTCTAATCTTAATGAAAATAGAAAATTACAACTCAAAATCCTTGAACTATTTTCTAACACGAATTTCTAAATCTGAATTTTTCTTCTCATATCAATACGTTTCTGTTAGTGATCACCGACTTCAACTGACTTTACTTAAATAGGGTTAGTCGATTGACTACAAAAATCCTCTCCAAATACCTTCTTCAATGAGAACTACAAGCATCTTAGCATAAAGCTCCAAAAGTGTCCGCCATAACCTACCTACTTCACCGATATTTGATCGAAAAAGTTACTGAACCCATGGTAATTCAACCTATGAGTCAAATCTGATCGTTCATTGGTCAAATTAGTCCCGTAATTAAATACTTACATAAATGTCATGCAGAATAGTACCAGATTACTTTCGTAATTGGTAAACATGTTTTGACCAAATCATCTGTATTCCGAAATTTTCTCTTTTTAAATAATTATTTCACATATTAAAGTCTTGTATACATGATTACCGAATTAGAAATTTTATTGCTCACATTTTACCATATTATTTATTTTAAATGTCTTAACACTAACATAATTCTAGATAGATATATTTTAGAGTGCTCAAACTTTGATATATTTTACCAACAAGAATTATTTTTTCCAATACAATACAAACTTTATACATATTTCTGTTAAGCTAATTGCTATGCATAATTTTCTATATTTTTATACCCATTAAATTTTTTTACAGAAAATAATTTTGCATACCAAACACTTTGCGTTATTCTTGCTTAAATAAACATTAAAATACAGTATTCTTTAAAATTACATATAGGAATTATTTCAATTAATTTCATAGTTGCAACTTAAGAATAGTCTGTAATGCCATAAATCAAATTCAAAAAACACTATTTTTTCCAAAAATCATAAAGAAATCAAAATTTGCATATATTATAAACACATAAAATTCAATTAAAACTATATATATATATATATATATATATATATATATATATATATATATATATATATATATATATATATATATATATATATATATATATATATATATATATATATATATATATATATATATATATATATATATATATATATATATATATATTGGTCTTTCAAAATAGTGCAGAAAGTCTAACACATTTTTTAAAAGTCAAAACCTGTTATTTAAATTTATCTTTGCTCCATTTTTTATGAATAACAAAACCAAATACCTTACTTCACAGAATCACTTTAAAAATGCATAACAGCAACTGAAGAAAAATAAGTCATTTTGTTAAATGTGAAGTTATCTCTGATATATCTAATAAAACTCTTAAAATATTCACTATTGTATTATGTATTTACCTCTGCTAATATTAACAAATATAGAAAAAGAATAGTTTCATTATTTGCTTAGTACGATATAAAAGTAGCAAGAGTGATTTCAATATACACAAAATAAAAAATATATATATAAGTAGTAGTTAAATTCACAATTCAAAATTAAATCTCAGGAGATAAAAACATGGAAAAATTTAATTCTTTAAAAGATTAGAAATATTTCAGTGTAGTTAAAACTATATAAAATAAATTATAGACATGAGGAATACAATAGCATATTAATTAGTTTATGTTAAATATGTGTGGGGCTTTTAATGCGCGTGGCTGTTCAGACTGTTTCGATTAAAATCTTCATTATGAAAGAATAATATTTATTTTACAAATATATAAGAAGAGATATAAAATATTAAGAGATATAAAACGTTGTATTTTTACATTTAAGTATGAGGTACACTAATTTACACGTTAGTATCCAGCAAAATCATAATATATTCAAAACAGTGATATTTTAAAACACAAGCATGCATTGGTTTATTTTCCATTCTTTCTTCGACAATTTGCTGTTGCCACAGGACTCTCCCACCAGTGAACTAGTAAACGTAAAATGAGTTTAAAAAGGTTGGAAATAATTTTAAGATCTAATAGGTACTTGAACTCTTCTTCCACTTCTTGTAAAAATTGTTTAACTGGTGAAAACGAAACTTTTTTAGTTTCACAGGTATTGTTAGTTTTATGGTTCTTAGAAGTAGCGGTAGCGGGTAAAATCTTTGTAGTTAGGTTTAAAATTGGATCTTCAGCTAACAAGTTGCAAGGCTTGATCGATGGAAATTTTTATTTCTTTTTCCTTAATTTACATGTTAGAATGCAGCAAAATCATAATGTATTCTAAACAAAGATATTTTAAAACACATTGTTTGAAACACAAGAAAGAAAAATATAAACGAGTAGGGATGGGAAGAAACACCTGTAACAAGTATTTTGTAATCAGTATTTGAATGTAACAACCTGTAATCAGTACTTTTTCTTCCAAATACTCAGTACTTCCAGTAACAAAGCCAGCGCGTGTTCGAGTATCCTCAGACAGTTGCAGGTACAATGTACTTGACCAGTTTCTAAGACAGAGCGAGTACGTGTCTGTTACAAAGTAACAAGCAAGTACGTGAGTACGTGGTTGTTACAAAGTAACAAGCAAGTACGTGAGTACGTGGTTGTTACAAAGTAACAAGTGAGTACGTGGTTGTTAAAAAGTAGTAAATGTACTTGATTGAATGTAACAAGTACAGAAGAGCCAATGACAGAGCGAGTACAAGTAACAATGTCATCGATATATCGATACAGACGGACGAATTAGGAGATTGTGTCAGGATTTGGGAAATCTCTTCCCATGATAGGAAGGGTGGGTAGGAGAAGAGAAATGAGATGCTGGTTTAACTGGAAAATAGAAGATTGATTTTTGGGAATTAGAAAATCTCTTTGGGCTGAAGCAACACCCCCTAGAGATGCATGTTTTTTAGGAGAGGGTATTGGCTGGAGAGGGTACATAATGAATTTCTATTGCTAAATGAAGAAAAAAAGCAAGTTCGTTTGTTTCGTTTTTGTTAATAAAATAAATGAGTTGGGAAAATCAATAATCGTAGCACATTTATTTAATGGTTATACTTCTGGTTTTAAATATGTCACTTTTTAATATAAGAAAAAAGCCTGATATTCTTGTTATATATTATTCCATATTTATAAATATGGAAAAATAAGTCAATATATTGACTTATTTTTCTTATTATTTTTTTAACTTTTAATTAATTTTAATTAAATTTTTTAAATCTGATTATTGTTTCCAAAATTACTCTATTGGCTTGAACAAAAAGTAAATGGAATTTTTTTTACTATATTTTAGTTTTAAAGATAATTTTTAAAAAAAATATTTTTAAAAGTAATTAAATATTTTTTACTTTAAAAATTTTTTTCTCTTCAAAAATATTTTTACCATTAAAAATTAAGTAGTTATATAATCACATAAATTGCTGTTCTTAAAATGAGAAAACAAAATTAGGGGAAATTGTTCACGTAAATAAAAATGCATATTTTTAATTCGTATTTAAAATTTAAAATGGTATGATTAGGGGATGGTTTTCGGAAACAGGAAAAGATATTTGAAAATAATTAATAACACTGAATTCTGAGAATTTTCTAGAAATTTTTGTACATCAAATATAGAATTTTACTCTTGAATGTAAGTACCTGTTAAAAAATAAAAAACATTCGCTCATTATTCATAATGAGCTGCATTTAAGCAAATTAATTAAGATGTGTTATATTAATTAGTTTTATAGAAAAATTAAATTTCGTTTAGAGTTTTAATCAGAAAATACGTATTTCTAGCTTATCTTAAAATAATATAACTGGGAATCAAGCATCTAAATTAAAATGTACGCCAGCACATTAAATTGAGAAAAATTATCTTTATTTTTATAAAACCAAGTTTTCAGTTCAGATTTATGTTGGTAAATTTAGTTTAAATTGTAAAAGAAAAAAAAAAAAAAAACTTTTTGCATAAATTTCTGCACAAAATATAATATAATTCTATTTAAATAAATGAACCGAAATTTATCACAACATAATTTAAAAAATCATTGAAACATATAAAGGTAGTTTATTCATTTTAATTATGAACTTCGAAATGAAAAAAATTTTTTTTAATTAAGTCAACTTTTACTTTTTATCTTTATTTATACCATCATGTTTATTTTTTAAATTACAGTTTGATGTAAATAAAATATATGTATTTTAGTTCCTGTATTTTGTATTAAACATTACATTTTACTTAACATTTGACATTAAAACAACATAACATTTAGATTATTGGTAAAACAGTTTTACATTTTTTGATATTTAATGAATTTCTGTGTAACTATAAAAGTTACTTTATTAATGATGATGATATTCACTTAAAAAGTATTAATACAGTTTTAATTGCAAAGCTACTTTATTTATCCATAAATTAAGATTCAGGTAACTGAAGCAAGATATGTGAGTTAATGCAATTTTTATTTAAGAAAATCTAGTTTATCTATTTCATAAAAATACAAACAAATAAACGTCATTTATAAAATAAATAACTATCTATTAGGTATCAAACAATTTTGCTATAATTGTTTCATCAATGTTGAATAATAGAAAAATATAAGAAATTTAATTTGATTTTTGTTAAAAGTAATTGTATATTTCTAAGCAAATTAAAAAAATCTCCTTGTAATTGATTAATCCTCCCACTTTGCGATTCTTTACAAATTATTTGCTAGTTAATTATAAAAATTCATTTATATAATTGGAAAATCTTACTAAATTAAAACAAAAAATTAAGTTGATGATTTAATTGAAAAATAGAAATTATACTATCACGACTAATTTAATATTTTGATTAAACTTTGAAAGTTACAATCGAATAATTTGAAAATTTACTTAGAACAGATGAAAATTCTAAAAAAAAATGTAAATAACAAAAGATTAGGATTTTTTATACTGAAAGGAATATATTTATTAAAATATATATAAGTTCAAAATTTTTCACTGAAAAACTGTTTGTTGAGGGAATAACTTATATTCAATTGCTTCATACTAAAAATTAAAGCTTTTCAGGAAAAACAAAAATTGCTATTATTGAAATGTTGCATTTATAAAAAGAAAATTTTTTATAGATTATTACATCAGCTCTTATTTTAACCTTAACTGGATGCTTATTTACAAATGATAATAATTTAAATTAACATTAATTATATTAATTAATTTTATGAAATTATACAATATGTTGTACATTTAATTATTAATTTTTAATTAATTATTAATTTATTACTAATTTAGTTTTTATTTATTCATAAAACGTGAAAAAAATTGTCATTATATTTTAATCCGATAGATGGCAGCACAAAAAATGTAACAAGTACGCAAAGTAATCGGTAAAATACTTGTTACTTTTAAAGTAACTGTACTCAGTACGTACTAAGTACAAGAAAAGTAACAAAGTCCCATCCCTATAAGCAAGTTCGACAAGTTGCTGTTGCCACATGTGTATATTGTATCTACAAAAATGAAATACATTACAAATTCCTAAATTCAATGAGTTCGCAAAGAAAACCTGGAATTATTGAAAGATTAGTTTTCTTAGAAAATGTATTACTCTAATTACGAAAGCATTTTTAAAATATCTTTGTAAACTTTTACGATATTATATGCTCAAAAGTAAAAATCTTCGCAACCCCTTCAAATAAAGAAAACTACATTCAAATAATCAAATAGAAAATACAAACTTTTAAGTATGGACAATTCTAAAAATATTGTAAGACGCATAAACAGTTTATAATTAAATCACTAGTTCTTTTTTTTTAAAAAAAATAGCCACTTAATAAAAAAAAGACAATTTGTATATAATATGCATAGACAAAATTTTTTAAATCACTTCACATGAAACCAAAATAAGAACAATTTATTTTAACCTGTAAAGGGAAACTGTAAACTTCAGTATTACTTAAGCAAAGTTTCATTACCATCTCAACATAATAAAATTATATATATATATATATATATATATATACATATATATATATATATATATATATATATATATATATATATATATATATATATATATATATATATATATATATATATATATATATATATATATATATATATATATATATATATATATATATATATATATATATATATATATATATATATATATATATATATATGTGTGTGTGTGTGTGTGTGTGTGTGTGTGTGTGTGTCATCGGTTTATAAACAAAACACAATTATAAAAAACGGACACACTTTAATTCTACATAAATTGGACAAACAATAACAATTTAAAAGAACAAAGCTATTTTACTGTAGTGTCTACTCGCACTAGTAACAATATGATATCAAACAATAATCGAAACAATTATTGGCGGAGCACCTACTCGCGCGTCCGCAGTACATCAGTAAGTCTCTCTTTTTCGTTAAAACACTTACTCTCTGTTGTCTGAAACCATACGCGATGCTCGCATTCAACTAGTGACATCTATGAGCAGTTCTGGATCCTACAGCTCGGCATTTTGAATCACGTTTTCAACCTCGGAAACATAGATCAGATTCAATTTACATCCTCTGGAAATAAAACAAAATAAAAAAAAATGCTGCGTGCTGGAAAAATGCTGGAAATAATAATGGATAAAGTAATTAAAAACAAATGAACATTTGGTATAGCCAATTATTTCTTTAAATTATTAGCCAGGCTACGATATTAATGTATTTTTGAAGCTTAATATCCTAAAATTTCATTTTTGAGCACAGCACACCCTGATTGTGCATTACAATGCACACAATTTTAAATTAATTTTAAATGATAATGGGTTTTTTTAACATTTTAATTATTTTTTTCATTAAATATCAGGGTCAAAAAAGGCTTATAAATAAATATTTGAGGTTGATCTATTAATGAAATATTCGTTTGTTAGATACTTATCAATAGTCAGTCAGAACTTGCATACAAAAAATATTAAAATAACCTTTTGCTCTATGAATTTGTGTTAAAAATTAATGTAGTGAACTTACAATTATAAGTTAGAGTCATCAAAATAGTGGCTAAACTGAGTATTACGGACAGACCTCAGTTTTACCCGGTTTAGATATAGTGCCGGAATTTCAATACTGTCTTTTATATTCGTTTTGTATTTCGCTGTGAATATAGCGTAGGAATTTCAATCCTTACTTGAACTTGGCGAAAAAAAATCCAAAAAATCGCCAAACTTCGGCCGTATTACTCAGTTTTACCAAAATAGTTGAAAGAATTCTTTCATTTTTGCAATTTTGTCAATTTTCAATATCCAAATTTGATGCTTTTGGGCGGACCTGTTGCCACTTGCTACTATTCAAATATAAAAAAATGTTTAATGATTTAAAAAAAAATAAGCAAATTATGTAAAAGAGTAATGTTTAATATACATAACTGTAAATAAAATATAAAATTCAGCCCAAAAAAACACAAAATTGAAAAAATGAAAAAAATATATATATAATGGAAAAAAACAGATAACAGAAAATTGGAGAATTAAATTATATTTTAAAAACTAAATTTTGTAAAGTTAAAATTATTCGTAATTAAAAGCATAGACTGGGTATTTTATTATTATTATAATAAGTGTTCTTAATGCTATCAGAAGCTAAATATTATCAATGGCCTTTGGCTAGATGAATAATTATTCTTAAGTTTAAATATGAAGGAACAATCAATCAATTTTAAAAATATTAATTTATTATAGTTTTTGGCTTTACTTTTAGTCAAGTCAAAAATAGAAAAATATCAGTGTAAAATGATAAATATTTTATAAATCAACACAAAATTTTAATTTAAACAATAAAAAAAATTTATTTTATTAAAACATACTTGAGTTAACTTTATTTTCATCTGCAATGGAATTTTGAAATTTGATATTTATTTTTTTTATCTAATTTCTATATTGTATTAACCGTTCTACCTGTATAGCGAAATAGTTTTGACTCTAAAGGCAAAACCTTACAGGCTTGTTTCGCTTATTCATGTCCAGTAATGTCATGTCTGACTTCAGCAATAAAATTATACCATGACAATAAATATTTTTTGCATATTTATTGCAAATCTAGGTATTGTTTATGTACATAAAGTGTACAGAAAATGTATTTTTTCTCTAATGGGCTAAAGACAGTCAACATTAAGCAATTATGAAACGTAAACAAATGGCACAGACACATGGGGTGCAGAAAATAAAAGAATCAAGAAATATTTTCTTAACAAATAGTAAGCAAGTTTTGTAACAATACACATATATAATAAGACTATTTAAGAATTTTAATTCATTTTTTATGTTAAGGACTTTTATAAAATAGTAAACAAAATGTTATAACTTTTTGCAACATGCACATTTGTTGTAGGATTTAAAAAAGATTTTTTTAAAAGATCTAAATAACTATGCAAAAATAAAAAACATGCATTCTCATGAACATAGAATATTAATATTACAAAAAGAATGAAAAATAAAAAGCGAAATTCCCCAACTAGAAGAAAATGACCAGAAGAGCCTGCCCACACAACACAAGTACGTCCATTGGACGTCCACTGGATGTTATTTGGATGATCCACCGTGATCCAGTAGACATCCACTGGACGTCCATAAATGATCCAGTGCACCATCCACTGACCGTCCAGAAGACATCCAGTAGACGTCTAATGGATGTCCACAGATAACCACTGGTGGACGTGTTTTGGATATGACGTCACATAGCATTGGTAGTGACGTCATTAATCTGACACGGCAGAATGCGCATGATCCTCCAATCATATACTATTATTTTTTATAAATGGTCGTTTCTTATGTTGTGAAATATTTTGATGTCACTTTTAAATTTTTATATTCAACTGAATTGCGTAAATATTAAATAAATAATTTTTAATTTGCTTACTTTTACTTTATAAAATATTAAAATTAACTTAATTTCAGAATAATAAATTTTACTAAGTATTCATATAATTCATTTCTTACAACACAGGAAATTTTTCAGATTAATTTTAAATTTCGACTTACCTTAAAAAAGTTGCAATTCCAACATAAAATGCTTTAAGTATTACATGCAAATCACAAATACTAATTATTTGCTTTTAATTAAAGGTATTTGAGCATGAAAATATTGATTTACAATAAAAAAAATTTATATTATAGAAAACATCAAATGCAATAAATTTGGTTCAATTACACAGCTATAGAATAAATATATATTTAATGTAAAATATTAATTTTAATTCTTAGTATCACTTTATTTAAAACAATTTGCTTTAGAAATTTAACATCGATTCAATTGAGCGTTATCAAACCAGAAAGGTAAAAAATGAACTTAAAGCAAGAAACTGCACATGTATATTGAATAAATTTGGATTTTTCTTTGAGTATTAAGTTTCAAAACAGAGTTTTAAGAGATTAAAGGTAACCTTATATTTACCAAATCTATTCAGTCACTTTTAATTTATTATTTAAAAAAATATTACGTTCTAATTACACATTATGATTAAAAAAAGTTTGGCAGATGGTATATCCCATTTGAATTTTTAAAAATAAATGATATATTTCTGTTTTGTGATGTTTAACATCACAAAAAATGCTCAACAGAATATTTTGATATAATATGAAGAGAAAATGCGAAAACGCAGTAAGGACTTTTGCGAAACAAGCAAAATAAAAAAATAGACCATTTACAGTGAGAAATTAATGTTTGAAAAACTTTTACAGTAATAAGTAAATGCAGCATTATACTAATAGAACATGTATTTTAAAATGAATTCAAAACATCATATAAATAAAACATTTTATTATTCTACAATTTTTTTCAATTCATTCAAATATCTAGTTTTTGCATGCCGTAACCAATTTTCCACACAGGATATAAGTATTGCATCAGTAACATTGCACAAAGCTGCATTTTTTCTTACAGCATCTAGAAGAAAAAAAACATTTAGAGATTTGAAAATAATTATTATGACATTGTAAAAGTTGTGCTGATAAGCGAATGTATTCTTTATTAATAGAGTTCAAAATCACATAATGAAAAAATAAAAATTCAGGAGTTTAAAGTGTTGTATCATTTTGTGTAGAACATGTATTTCAATTAAACTTAATTATAATGAACTTATTTAATATTCATATTTTTTCAGTTCTATATTTAAGTATTTTGTTAAAAAAATTCACAATTATTTTTTTATAATTTTGAAGAATTTATTTTTATTTTTAAAAGTTCTTTTACAATTTCTAATTTGTACAAATTAAAATTACTAGAGCTATTTTCTTCTTGTATGAAATTATTATTTTTTTTTCAATAAATTGTGGACACAAAGTAAATGAAAATCACTATGTTACTTTTAAAAGGTGGCTCAATCACAGGAGTTACTACTACCGGTACCAAATGCCCCAAACATGTAGATTATCGTACCAGAATGGATTTGTTAGCAATCTATGACTATTCCAAAATCTGTTTTTTTTCCATATCATAAATACAATACAATAAGGGATTAATTGAAAATTTCTTGTGGGTCCACTTGTTGATTGTAGTCTTCAAATACCGAATCCTGATTTAATTAAACTAAGCACTTTCTCATGAATTTATATCAGTTCCTGAATCCATTAATTTGTGCATTTGTCTACTAATATAAATTAGTAAAGCAGAAAATTTAGTTTACACTAAAACAAACATGAAATCTTACCAAAAGCTAGTTGACTAATTTTTAGGCTATCAAATGATTTAATCGCTAGTAACTTACCTAAAATGTAAAGAAGCAGAATTTTAAAAAATAGAAAAATTTTCCAATACTTGCATAAACATGAATTATAATATGAAATGAACGTGTACTGTATAATTACTATAATTGAAAATTAGTATAGTAAATTACTTCACTTCAAATGATTACATAAAAATTAATTTACATCAGATAAATATTTGTTGCAAATTAAATCCAATTTTAAACAATTTTTACAAATAATATTTTTAGAATATTTTTCCTTGCTTAATTTTACAAGTTACGATAACATTCATAGAGCTAGGAGTAGTGGCATATCCTATCAAATGCATTAGGTCTAATTGAAGCCATCTTGGTTGGAGCATGAAATGCTAGTAGGGATGAACGCCTTGAGTGATTCATAAACTACGCATGCTCAGTAATAGTACAATTTGCACATGCACCAATATTTTGATAAGTATAGCAAAGAATAACTTCAAATCAATTAAAATACATATTTTTTCATAAAGAAAACAATTTGTCCAGAATATATTTTTTGTGTGAAATAAAATGTAATATTTTATAAGCTGAGAAGAAAGTTATAAAAATTATTTAATTACATAAATTTCTTTCAAGATTAGAAATTTTATTTTTGTCATACATGTCACTCACCTATATAATTTAGTGCATTTAATGAAAAAATGACTATTAGTAGAGGAAGGTTTTAAATGTAATAAATCACTAAATGTAATTCTTTTACACACCTTTTCACAAAATGGTAATAATTTAAATTAAATTTCTTTTATAGAGTGAAATTAAAAATAAACACAATATGCTTCAATATTATTTTATTGAATACAAAACATTTCTAGATTATTTATAAAAGGAGGGTAACATATTATTGACCTTTAAAAAGAATTGCTTTTGTATATAATTATAGAGTTCACATTATTTAAAGTATTTTTAAAATAATGCTTAACACTGACAACAAAATAATACTTAATTACAGCTTTAATTAGTTAGATGTCATGATTATCCAGAGGATCATGATGAAATTTATGAAGTTTCAATTGAGGAAAAAATAATTTTTTTAATATTTAAAGCAGATAAAACATCCAATTCACATTGAATGTTTATTTTTCTGACATTTTTCACAAGCTAGGAAATAAGTTATAAAAATAATTTAATAACATAAAAATAATTTAAGTTTTAATAATTTTTGTTATTTTTCAAGGTTAGAAATTTTATTGTTGTCATATACATGTCACTCATCTATATAATTTAGTACCTTTAAAAAAATGTGAATGTTAGTAGAGGAAGGTTTTGAATATAATAAACCTCCAAATGTTATTTTATTGCACACTCTTTTCACTAAATGTTAATAATTTTTAATTAAATTTCTTTTATGGAGTGAAATTAAAAATAATCATAGTATGTTTAAATATTATTTTATTAAATACAAAAAAATCTCTTGATTATTTATACAAGGAAGCTAATATATTACTGACCTTTAAAAATAATTGCTTTTGTATATAATTGTCCTATAGAGTTCAAATTGTTTAAAGTGTTTTCACAATGATGCTTAATACAGATAACAAAATAATGCTTAATTACAGCTTTAATTAGTTGGAAGACATGATTATCCAGAGGATCATTATCAAATTGATGTAGTTTCAATTGAGAAAATATATTTTCAATATTTAACACAGATAAAGCATCCAATTCACATTGAATGTTTATTTTTCTGACATTTTTAAATTTTGAAAATGAATGTAACATTACATTTCTTCTAAATACAGATTCACACACTTTACAAATCTTGTAAACATCATCTCATGGGTATATCAATTTACCCTGTGATTTGAAGGAAATCAAGTACAAATTATAGGGAGTAACTGCTTGTAATGCATTTAAACATATTTCACATTTAATAAGTTGGCTTAATTTTTTACTACTACAAATCCAGCAATATAATAAATTATACCACAAGAAAATTCATTAAGCAAATCTGGTTTAAAAAATATATCTTGCTCTTCTATCATCAAATCAGGACTTCTATTTAAGATTGTTAATGACTAATGTACAATATTATTTTGAGAGGTTGACATATTAATAACATTAATAGATGAATTGTGATTAGGTACATTTAAAATACCGATTTCAGTTAAAGGAATACAATTACCAGAAGATGCAGGTTTCAATTCTGAATTCACAAGCAATTTTTTTATAAGCTGCTTTGAATTAGCGAGCTGTTGGATTGTTGTTGCTGCCACCATGAAATCTTATTGATGAAAAGAAAAGTTCTAAATGATCTTGGTTGACCTTGTAAAATGGAAAGTAAAATAATGGAGGATTTTCAGGACAAATTAATGATTCTGCTAAATGTAATACACTCTGAATGCATAATTTAAATCCTAAAAATCCAATTTTCCTGTTGGAATTTAAAATTTTTGGACCTCCAACACTTACCCTCAAATTGGAAATATAATCATCTGCTTGCATTAGAAATAATTTAATGTTTTGCATATCAGATTGACTTAGAGCTTTCTTAAAACCATGTAGTTTATCTAGAATTTAAAATATCAAACAAAGTGTTAAAAATTCTTAAAATATAATAAAAATTATTGAATGTTATGCATTGTTTAAAACAAAAAGTTTCAAAAAAAAATTTTTTTTAAATATCAACAAATTATGAAAATTCTGATTTTACAAAAAAATTCTTTAGAATTAAATGTAAAGATATATTCTACCTTTTAAAATGATTAAAAGATATTTTTTATTTCTCATTAGTAAAAGTTATGAATTTTGAAAATATTTTTATAACAATCTTACCTTCTGCAAATAGGATAAGCATCATCTCTTAATCCGACACAAGAAAGAGATATCCGATCTATCATTTCTTCGGGGAAATGTGCTAAACACAGTTTACTATGTTTGGAGGGAAGCCAATTTTGCCGAAGTACAACTTTGATCCAAATTTCTCTCTGCTGCTCATCTTTCGGAAAACTATTAAAAGAAATAAAGAATACTAAAAAATGACATCTTTCATTTAAAGTTACAGAATATAGTAAGAATGGAACTAAGTTCCTTGTGTATTACTATTTCAGCTAAATACTCAATGACAGAAAGACAAAATTGATTTAACTTGATACATGCCCAGGTTAAGCTTTGTATCCTATATACCAAAACCATATTCATATAAGCATGCAAATGATGAATTGCCATTTTGTATGAAATATTTCTAATGCTTAATTCCAGAATAAAGAAATATTATTAAATTTAACCAACACATTTATTACTAAATATTTTAATGAATATTTATATATATTGATATTAAAAATATATAGGTTATAATAAACTAAAAACTGTTTTTATCACCAAGAATGATTAAATTTGTTTGCTAAAGAAAGTATAATTATAAATTTATTATATTTTCTTGTTTTGTCTATATATCTTTTCTTGATAAAGACTTGTTATGAAAATTATTACTATTAATATTCTCAAATTTTCTTTTATTATAGTTAAAGCATTTAAAATAATTGTAAAATTTTAAGTATAACTATAATTTTTTTAAGTACAACATACAATACTAAATAAAACTCTTATTTCTTTTGCAAAATCCTGGTACATTAATTTATTCAATTACAATGTATCCATTGATGTATTATTCAATGAGCTTTTGAAGACAACTTTTCAACACGTTAAAAATTATTTAATATATTTCATAACAGTGAGGTAGAATCAAAATATGAACAATTTACTAAGCTTTTCATACAATATATACATCAATCAAAATCTCACATTTAACTATTTTTCATTAGTTCTAAATTATAAAACAGCAAATTAGGTGACACATCATTATTTTTGATGGCAAGAGAGAAATGGATATTTTATATACTAAACATAAAAAATCTGATTTGACAAATAGATATTTAAACATTTGATTTATCACAGAAAATTAAAGAACAATTTGACACAACTGTTAAACATTACTTAATGTTCTAAACTTCTTTAACAATGTATACAGATGGACATAAAGGCTTTTACTTTTATCTAAATTTATCAAAACTAATACTAGAATATTAAATTTGATCAACACATTTATTACTAAATACTTTAATGATAAACATAATTATGGTTTTTGAACAAAAATGTTACTTTAATATGAACTAACTTTAACATATAATGAAATTACATACATGGAATAACTATAACATATAGAACGTAAAAACAAAACATTTTGCTTATTCTTCACTTGGATTAAAATCACTTATGGAAGACACATTATACAATATAAAAGATGCTTATATATACAAGTATATGCTTAATTGTCATAAAAAACAAATTATTCTTAACTTTTTCTAAAAAAGAAACATTCTATAAAAACTATAACAATTAAAATATATAATTTAAGCTATTTTTATAACCCTTTGCAAACTCAGGTTTGAGGAAGAGTAGATGAACATGCAAAAGTACTGTATATTAGTTCATGATAAAAAAAATATTCCGCATTGTAAATGAATTTTAAAATTTTTTAATATTTTTAAGGTAACCAAGAAAAATTAACTGGATTATAAAAGGATTAGTAGAATTACTGTCCTTAATCAAAACACATTATATTCGTTAACATTAACTGATATAAGAAGCTTAATAATAATTAGAAAGAAATTTATACATAAATTATATATCTTTTTATTTCCATGTACTAAAATATCGATGTTCCATACATAAGCCTTAGAAAGCATGCATAGAGTTAATCATTGCTTTATGGTTCCATACATAGAACATGAATTTCAATATTGTTTTAAACTAGAAATTACTTTAAAAATAATATTATTTAACAACTATTAAACTATCTTTAACGTAATGTAATTTTTTGCAATTATAAATACATTAAATAATAAAACGATAGCTAAGCAAACTGCGAATAAGCAATACTTAAGCAGAGCACAAAATTTTTCTTACCTGTGAAATGTTATTCCTTCCAATTTCTTGGTCTTTCTATTAGTGCATCCGAATGCTACACAAAATCCCATTTCTTCTTTTAAATTCAGATTAAGAAAATAATATAGCTTAAATATCAAAAATTAAGAAATAAATTTGTCACAGTTATGGTAAAGGAATACAAAATAAGCGCTTTTCTTGTCTAACCAAGATGGCCGCTTGGTTACAGTTGATACTTCATCGAAGTCCAGATTACATCCACAAAGAATGTCCAGTAGACGTCTATTTTTAATCCACACATATCCATGATTAATGTCCATAAATTGACGTCTAATAGACGTCTATTAGACATCCATAGTGGTCGACCAGCAAACATCCACTGAATAGCCTTTCATGGACGTCCAGTAGATGTCTATTTATCATCCATAACGTCCACTGGATATGGTGGACCTCTCATGGACGTCCATTAGACGTTCTTGGTTGTGTGGGTGGTGATCAGGTACACTTCTTCTACTTGGCTCTTCCCTGGCCTCTTGAAGCTGCCAAAGAAACGGGGGGAGGACCTTGAAGGAGGGGGAGGCATCTCCACTGGACCCACAGTGCAATCTTTAATAAGAAAGCCAGAACAGTCTCTTGTGACGTCATCAGGCGGAGGCTGAAATCATCGGCGTTCGTTCACGAATAAAATATTCCGAATGAACTGATTTGATGTTGTTTAAAAGTCCCTAGCAATCAATTTTATACTTTTAAATTGATTCCGAATTATTTCCATGAAGAATATTAAAAAATTTATAGCAGCTATATAAAAAAATTTATTCAAGTATAACTTGTAAATATAACTTTCAATTGTGAATAACAAGCTTTCAACTCATATTAAGATCAAGTCTATGAAATTTTATTCAATATTTGAATTTATATTTTCGTTGGTGTAATTTTAAAGGAAATATATACCCGCATTGATTATTAATATACTAAATCAACATAAAATTATTTATATGCAATTTATATATATATATATATATATATATATATATATATATATATATATATATATATATATATGTGTGTGTGTGTGTGTGTGTGTGTGTGTGTGTGTGTGTGTGTGTGTGTGTGTGTGTGTGTGTGTGTGTGTGTGTGAGTTTAATTAATAATTCCTGTGCCTTTTTTTAAAACCTGGGTGCTATGTTTTATACTAAAATATTTATTAGCAAAATATATTCCATGTTTATGATAGATGTTCAGCATTTATTATTGGGTGATAACTATTTTGTATAATGGAAGTGTAAAAGACAAATAACAAAGTAGAAAATAATTTATTATAATCATACTTTTTATATATTTCTTTTAATAATAATGCACAAATTTAATTTGAAAATCAAACTTAAGTATTATTTTGCATATACAAAAGTACATTATTAATATGTATTAGAACAAAATTAAACTATATACATAATTATTACATTTCTGTTCAATTTATTTTGATGCGAAACAAATTATAAAAGGAATTATAAAATAACACTTATTTGTTCAGAAAACAGCACCTTTGAAATGAAAGAAGCTAATCATATAAGTTTAATATTTATAAGAAAAAATCCAACATAAGTTCAACATTATAGAAAATGAAGTATATATATATCTTATTCAATTAAACTATATTTTTTTGTTGATGAAAGTTTTTTATAGCTTTTAATCATTAATTATGAAATTTGATCCATTATCAGTTAGCTTAAGAAAAAAGTCTGTAGAAAGTTAATACAACCGGCGAGGCGGGTGTAATATCTTCGAAAAAACAATCAAAAGTACGTAATGAGCAGGAAGCAACTCTAAACTAATATTTCTTTTAACCTAACCTAACATAAAATTTGTTCAGCAATTATTTATTACGTTCTGAAAAGTTTGAGATTTTTCACAGATTTATATAGTTTCTGAAAGTAGATTATTTTTGAAAGTATTTTTAATTTTATTGAATAACTCTTAAAACTTATCACCTATTTGATTTTCTATTCTTTTTTAAAATGACTGACTACAAAGAAGACCAAAGAAATGAAATTGAAGCCTTGGAATCAATTTATCCGAATGAATTAAAAAGTATTTTCTTTACCATTTTTGATGTACAAATTAAATGTTGTACAGTTATTGTTTTTTAATTTTTTTCTTTTCTATGAATAATTCATATGTTAAAGATAATTTTTTGATATTACTTCCTTTTATATATACATTTTTATTATTAATTTTAGTTATAGCTGATGAGCCCGAATTTTTATTCACTATTGATATTCACACAGAAGCCTTGAAAGATAATCCTGATGAATACAGTATGTATTATTTAATTATGTATTATCCAAAAATGTGGTATTTTTATGTCCAGTTCTCCCAAAAATGAAACTAAAATTGTAATTTAGGTATGGTTAAAAAAGCAGTTTTAGTGATTTTTTGAAGCGCCATGAATATAACTTTTCTCTTTTTAAAAATTTTCTGATATCTGTTTTTTTACAATTTTAACAGTTTAATTTTTATTGTTTGCAATATTTATCCCCACAGTCTTAAAAAACATTAGTCCTTTTAGATTAAGAAAAACAATGAGATCCCAAAAAATCATATTTGTGGAAAATTGTTTTAAAACTTGGTTAATCTTTTTCATAATTTGGCTGATTTAGTCCAAAATTATTTGGTGATTAGCATTCATGTTATCAAACAAAAATGACTGCTAAGTGATATATTTTTCTTGACTTTTGTAGGAAAATATAAAAGAAAATTTTCATTGAAAAGCAGATTTTGAAATACCACTCAAAATTTCTAATAGGAATTCATTATTTTAATCTCATAATCTAACATGTTGAATGGATGTGAAAAATATATCTCAATTTTAAAAATATAAAATGATTAATTAAAAAATAAGATTATAATTTAAACTTGCTCATATTCTTTTTTCCATGAAAATGATTAAAAATTTCTCAAGTTGAACATGGTAAACTTTTGTGTGTTACATAATACATAGTGTGCTTTTCATAATTTTGTTCTAAATCTGAGTTTTACATTGAATTATCATTTTAATGAAATAAGATTTTGATAATTACCAAAAAGAAAATACTAAAAAAATGTCTGCAAACAAAATGCCTCAACAATCTGTTTTCCAGAAAAAATGCTTGGCTAAAAACCACAATAAAAAAATCATAATAATTGAAAATAGTCTCCAAATTTGGTGATTAGCTTGATTATGGAAGATTTATCAAAAACTTAAACATTTTTATTGCTTAAAACTTTATCTGAAAAAATTTCTAATAAGTTCATGGATGAATGTCATTAACTTGTTTCTTCTTATATTTATATTTCTGTATCTTGTTTTAATCTTTGCTGTAAACATTTTTAAAAGTTAGTTTATTTGAACTTGTTATGCTAGTTCAAATTTAAAATTATTCAAAAAATCATATGTTGACAATTTCTATCATTAAATTATGATTTATAAATTTGTTGGATATTATTAAGAATTTTTTGAAATAAATAAAAATTTGTATAGCATCTCTGAACTGTTTTTATCTTAAATATATTTTATATGATTTTTCTTAGGAACAACAGTCATACAACTTTTTTATAGTGATTTCATTTTTGGTTAAAAAAAGTTATGCATTGCTTATAATAAAATGTGTGGTAAATATTTTTCTAAAATTTTTTTTAAATAGTTTAATAAGTTAATACTGATTAATGATAAAATGAAGTGAATGCATAAAATGTAAGGAGTTTTAAACAAAAGAAAATTTAGAAAAATCAAATTCAAATGGACTTGAAAACAAAAAAGTGTAAATATAATTAAAATTATAAGTAATAAATATTTTTTGCTAAAAATGTTTGAACTCCTAGATAAGTAAACTATTGTTGATATTTGTTTTCACAAACTTGTAGCGTAGTAAATATCTTATGTGGCTATGTTCTACTAGCTGATATGCATGCCAAATACACCAATGTGTAAATTACCACGCCAGAATGAAGTCATTCAGTGATTCTATGACATACTCCAATGTGAATGATTCTTTTGGGGTTATAGCAACCCTTGAAGCTTATATTTTGTTATATTTTTTCTAAATTTATGTCTGATATCTAGTGTGTTTATTGTCTTTTATTTAGAATTTAATTAGATGTTATTTTAAAATTATAATTTTGTAAAGTTGTTTAATTTGTAATTTATATTTTTGATTTGGAACTGTATATTTTTAATTGAGTGTAAAAACTAAGTATTTTTACTCTATGTGTTATTCTAGTTAATTTGCTATTTTATATACTAAATTATGCTATTTATTAAGTATAGTATAGAATTATTTAAGGTATATATATGGTTTTCTTGTTGAATTGTATTGCTCAGTTTATAATAGAATCTTGTTGTATAATTCAAGTTATTTATTAGAAACCAGAGTATTTTTAAAGTTATTTAGATTTACTTCACATTTGTTAATACATGCATGGTTATTGTTATACATGGTATGTTTTAAAATGTTTGTATTCTTTGGATAAATTAAATAATTATGTTGTGTAGATATACATTTATTCATCAAGTACAAATAGTTGTATTGATTTTTAGAGTTAATTTGTATTTGTTTTGTAAAATGCAGTTTTTGTAAAATATGTAAAATTTAAGTTCTCAGTCTTTTGTTTAGTTGAATATGGGTAGTAAGTAAATATAATAATGTATCTAAAATAAAAAATAATGCAAAATGTTTCAAATTTTAATATTTGTAATCGAAATTCATACGAGATTCAAAGTTTAAAATATAGCATTATCAGGTTTTTTTAAAACCAAATATTGTATGAAGTAATATACCGTATTTTCCTGCATATAAGCAGCATATTATGTGTTAAAAAAAGTTCTGAATTTCGTTGTACATATTATACGCCCCCGTGGATAATCTGATAAAAAATCTTTTTCCCCAGAAAAGCTTACAATAAAGTTTTGAAAGAAATGTCGCTTTTATTTCATAAAATAAATAACAAATTGCGCTATGACTCGCGGTGGACTTATTTTAACTATAATCAGCATTGTCCAATTACGTTTAAGAATGAATTCAGTTCCTCTAAACGATTAAGTTGCAATTCGCTAATGTCATTTTGCATTCTGTCTAGATCTGAATTGTTTCGTTCTGAAAACCTTCAAATTCATATATAGTCATAGAAAAGTAAAAATTATTAAATAACAGAGCAAATTTTAAGCTGAAAGCTATAGGGAAGGCAAATGAAAAAAATGTTGACAAACGCGTAATGTAAGGTGAAAAACAAAGCATATGCGGTACAAAAGAAAAAATGTATTCCTCAAGCAGTTAGAAAATAATCTATTTTTTTCATTTAAATACAAATGAAACAAATAGTTTATTTTTAAATATGAATAAACACGTTTTAAAAGTTATTAAAATCCAAAAATCGATAAATTTTACTAGGATCTTTTCGTATATTCATCAATGTCGCGCTTTCATCTTAGTTAATCTCATTTGAAAATACAGTAATTTAATTTGATGAGGTAAATGTGAGTGCTTCATGGGAAAATTTGAAATTGTACGAAACTTGTAGCAGCTTGTTGGATTTTGTTGTTCTTAAAATCAATAGTTGGGAAAAATGAATATTAGATTTTAAAATTAATTTTACCAATCTGCTCTGTCTTCATAAATAGAGTACTAGTATGGAAAGCTATTCAGTATGCATACAGATGTCTGCCGTAATATCAATTAATAATAAAATTGCTAGTAAATGTATAAATAATAGGTCTTTTAAATTACAATGAAATAAATATAAATTATAAAAAAATTAATACAAGAAATATAAAAATAAGAATTATTTTAAAATCAAATTATTATGGCAGCAGAGACAGATCTCATAAATTTATTTAAACAGGATTCGCACAACTCCTGGAAACTCCTTAAATTCCAAAAAATTTTTTAAGGGCCCTTGAAACTCCTGGAATTGTAACTTGACTCCTTGAAAATCATGAATTACTCCTGGAATTTTTTCTAACTTTGATGTACCTATTTTTTCTAGAAATCTTTTAATTTTTTGAATTTTTTTCTGTTTTAATATATTAAAATTTTTAATAAAATTGTTGGAAAACTTAATTCAGCATTAGTTTTTTACATTGCCACTAGATGGAGACATGATTGATATTCAATTTTTTAATTTTTAACTGTTACCTTGTATTAATGGTTTCAAGATCTAGTTCAACTACAATAATTTCAGGATAATTCAGTTTAGTAATATTTAGATTTATGTGAAGTGAAGTAATCACAAAATAAAATCAATATGTTTGGCAATTAAGACGGCTGATTTTAATTGATTCTTTTTCTATTTGCTGCTATTTTCCTTACATTGTATAAAATTCTTTGAATATTAATATTTAAATATAAAATTTTTGAGTTAAAACATACTTTCCATTTCTCCCTTGATGATAATTGCGTATAATTTATTTGAATCTGGATAAGTTTGTTTATTAATGAAATAAAGATTGAAAAAAAAATTATTTAATATGCTAGGTGGAAAGTGTCTTTTCAATGATCAGTAGACTTTGGAAAAGCCATACAATGATTGGCTTTTGCATGGTTCAGAAAAAACACATGCCCATTGTCTGTTTTGCAAGAAAAACTTCTGTATTTCAAATATGGGCGAATCGGCAAATAAATCCCATATGAAAAGGTAAAAGCATATATTTATTAGAACAAGCTATAACAACTGAAAAATCTATTTACTTAGAGATATATTTTCTTTTGCTGATTTTGTTAAAGAATGTGAACCCAAAGCATACTCAGAAATTTTCGATTTGTTTCTTCAAAAGAAGTTTTAAAGGCTGAAATTCTATGGACCCTTAAAGTTTAAAACAACAAATTTAGCTTTAGTTCTTGTAGCAATATAAATTGCCTCTTTCAAGCAATGTTTCCAGACAGTGCTATTGCAAAGCAATTCAGTTATGCTAAAAAAAGTGAGCTTATTTAACAGTTTTTGGAATTACCCCTTATATTTCCAACTTATTGAAAGAAAAAGTTAAGAATGTTTCTAATTAAGTGCTTCTCTTGGATGAAAGTTTAAAAAGTCATCTGCAGACAAAACAATTGGACTCTCGTAAGATTTTGGGATAATGATATACTTAAAACACTGTATTACTCATCTGACTTTTTAGTTCATTCAAATGGAGATATTTTGTCTGAAAAAGTGAATGAGAAGTGCTTAGAGTTAGGAACAAGTGGATTACTCTAGTTGTCAATGGATGGCCCAAATGTAAATTGGTATTTTCTGACTAAAATGGTTGATTTTTTAAAAAGTGAACATCGTTAAAATATTGTAAATGTCGCAAGCTGCAGCCTACACATTCTACGCAACACTTACAGCCATGGATGTTCCTCATTTCCAGAAGTTGAGGTAATTGCAAGTGCAGTTTACAGACTATTTAAGGACTCATCTGCTCATAGGGAGAACTTTGGCGTAAAATTGTTGACCCAGGCGTAAAATTTCCTGTAAAGTTTTACAAACATTGATGGTTAGAAAATATAAGTGTATTCAACAGATTGCTTGAAATGTTACTGTACCTTAAAACATACATGTAGTTTTTTCAAACAAAAACTTTTCTATTCCTGGTACCAAAACTTTTGATATTCTGCAGAAGTGCACAAAAGACGGACTTTTTCTGCTAAATGCAATTTTTTTTATATTTATTGCTCTGGAAGTCGAACCTTTTCTGACACTTTATCAAATTGATAAGCCAATGTTGCCATTTATTGCTGGAGATTTTCATGCATTGTTGAAAAGTTTGATGCAAAGTTTTTAAAAGAATCTTTGCTATTTCAATCTATTAAATATGTCTAAACCCTCTAAAATTTCTCATATTATACAATCTATACTCCAGTATTATATGGAATGTTGATTTTTTAAATAAAAAATTTTCTGTTATAGTTGTAAATTCATTGAAGGCTTTTGACATAATCATTAATAATTTTAACTCAAATAAAAAATAGTCTCATTAATGTTTGCAATTATTTTTATTATTAACAGAAATGCTTGAAAAATATTGCTTGTATATAATTATATGCATATTTATTTAAGAAAAGTTTTTAAAATAAAATAAAAAAGTTATTTATTGTGAATGTGTTGATACCCCTGAAAATTTTTGATTTGATTCCTGGAAAACTCCTTAAAATTCCTGGAATTTGACTCTTGAAAATCTGTATGAACCCTGTTGGAATTCCTTATTTTTCGCAATGTTCATTAGATTCTTTAAAACTCTTAGTAAAATGAGATACATCCATTGAAAAATGAACCTGTCAGATGATTTTTTAGTCATTTATTGTTTTTCTCCAACAATCATTACCATTTTCTTTTCAATGTCATAAGTGTTAACAAATGTCACCAAAATCACCGGAGTTGTTCACTAGAATATTTCCTTTACAAGATCACATGACTTTCAAATTCTTCCAATATACACTCACTTCTAAACGTTAAGCATGAATATGTAATATGCAGAAAAATCAACAAATACTGCTTTGATTCACACACAATTTAGCAGGAAAGTAGCATATTTATTTATGCATAAAATAAAATAAATAATTATACACAGAAATGAAAACAATATTAAATTTTTGCAAGTTATATCAGATAATGATATACTGAAGATTTAAACAGAATTATGTACAAAGTGAAAATAAACAGCATAAAATGAAAAAAAGGACATTAATAGGGCATGCGATCCCCTCTCATCTGTATACAAAGTTTACACTTTGTGACCATACTTTCAATTAGGTGGTCAACCACCGCAGAATTAAGCACGAGCTATTCTTCTTGTAGAGCAGTTTCGAGATCAATAAGAGTGGCTGGAGGGGGAAAACGTGAAAATACAGCACATCTGAGAGCATCCCAAAGATTTTCAATGGGATTATGGTTGGGCCAATATGCTGACCACATCATATGCGCAATCCCTTTACTCTCCAGGTAGTCATCGATGATATCAGCTCTATGTTGACGTGCATTATCACCCATTAAAACAAAAGTTGGGCCAACTGCTGCAGCATACCATCTCATAATGGGTTCTAGGACTTCATCTCGATACCGGACAGCTATTGCAAAACCCTGTTTAAAGATGTGCAGGTCAGTGCGATATCCTTATGAAATCCCTGCCCACACCATAATGCTTCCGCCGCGGAAGGTGTGACGTTCAGTGATATTTTGAGGCTGATTGTATGTTCCTTGTTCATGCCATATCCTTATACTCTTGTCATCTGGCTCCTGAGCAAATCTTGACTCATCAGTAAACATGACATTGCCCCAGTCACAGTCCAATTGATATATTCCCGGCACCACTTTAATTGTGACCTTCTTGATTGGACAGATAGACAAACACAAACTCTAGGTACTTGGGCTTACAGTCCACTCATATGTAATCTTCGGTGTACAGTAGCTGCAGAAATTATCTTACCAATGGACGCTGTAACCATAGACGCCACACATGTGGAGATCGCTCTGCGATTCCGCTTGGCTAAAATCGCAATATATCGATCTTCTGCGGGATTTGTAACCCTTGGGCGACCGGCTACGGGCCTTCGGACTATTGTCTGTGTGGTTTGGAATTGTTTCCATAAACGTGAAATTATAGAATGATGAACGCCGAAGAAAAGAGCAACATTTGAAATCGACCGTCCTGCTTCAATTCACCCAACAGCACGTCAACGCTCAGAATCTTCCATTCGTCTTCTGGAAGTCATAGAAACACGTATGTCTTGAAAACAAATTGTCCGAAAGTTTTAAACACCTTCTATCGGCATTTACAATCAATTTCTGTTACCCTTCATAAAGCTGGTATCTTATAAGGCTGCTCTTTTTGTATATTTCTTTACATGAAAGCGCGATTGACTGTTACCTAACATATTTGCATACTTCCATCTACCTCTGCAGCGATTTGCATCCTCTTAAATTCTGATTGTCTTCCGGAAATTAGCATTTACTCTCCGTGATTAACTTTTGGAACTGAGGGTAGATAGTTTGGAATCAATTTGTATAGATTGGCATTCAGTATGATTATAGTCTGATTCTACCAGTTACAAAGATTTAAGCTGCATATGTGTGTAAAAAATGTAAGGGGGGAATAGCCATTTTATTTATTTTTAAAAATTTTCTATCTGATTTTAATTAATTTTGAATCTATTCTGATAGTTATCAATTTAGGTTTATAAATATCACAAAAATATTTAAAAATAAAACTTTAAATAAATATCTATCTAAAAGTGGAGTTGCATCCATACTAATTCAATTCCTGAACTCTTGTTGTAGATATATTGAATGTTAAAAATTGTTGAATAAAAGTTACTCTCTATCAAATTTAATATTTATAGAAAGAATTAAAATTGATATATTTTTATTGGTTCATTAATTCTATTTCAATTAGAATTAACAGATTTAGGAATTTCACTTAAAAGTGAAATTTGTATAATGATGGAAATTCCTGGGTTTTACAACAATATATAATTTTAAAGTAAAATATTGTTTTGTATTTAGTATTATACTTTTAGAAATGAAAGTGCTGTGTGCTTTTTACAAAATTATAATCTGCAATGAATTTTAATTTTAGAAATAGAGTTGATAATTTTTAAGTAATCTCAGATTTTACTATGGCAATGAATTGATGATTAATTTAGAAACAGTATAAATATTTAATCTCTGATCAGTATTTAATTATAAAATGTGATGTCTTATATTATGTACTTAAATGTAAAATGTAAAAATTTGCAGTTATATCCAATACAAATTAAAAAATATTTTTTATAATTAAAACCTTTGAAAAAAATGTTTAATTTTTTAAAAATATTTTTAAAAGCAAGTTTTTTTTAATAATGTTTAAATCAGCTACTACTCACTTTTAATTTAAAAATTAAATTGAAAAAAATATTTAATAGTTTTTTTGCATATCTGTCCATATATATATATATATATATATATATATATATATATATATATATATATATATATATATATATGGACAGATATGCAAAAATGCATATGTGTGTGTGTGTGCATTGAAATTTGTTCTCCTATAACATTTAGAAAGCACTTAAGGTTATTTTAAACTAATACAAGAAATATTTTCGAAGTATCTACTTTCCTTTAATTGTACCTCAATCCATGTTATTTTTGTTAATTACATTTTTTGAATTATTTACATAATGCTTAAGTATACATGCATGACAATTATTGGCTGAAATCGATATCTATATTTTTTGTTTGGCATGAAAAATATATTTAGATTTGCTAAGTTTTTTTTTCCTGTTTTACATTTATTTGGCCTCATATTAATTATTTATATAATGCAATAGAATTGTTACATTCCTTGACAAAATTTTATTGTTATAAATGTATGTTTGATTCATTGGTATGAGAAAAAATTCTTATTCTATGAAATTTTCCAAAGTTTAAATGTTAGTAACTTTAGATGTTATAAGAGATTTTAAATGTTGGATTTAAAATAGTTTAAAGTTATAAAATTATAATGTATAAGGAAAAATTGCTTGCTTTTGTTTTATCTATTTTGAAACTTATGAAGGAATTTTTTTTTAATAGTACGTCAGGGAGGGGATTGCATTTGCCATCTTCCCTCTTGCAGATCAGTACAAAATAGCTTTCATATGATAGTTGTTAAGTCTAAGAGAGTTGATGTTTAAAGATGGGCATACAGTCAAATGTCTAAAATGTATAGCCTTTCTTATGAAACATAGAGGGCAGTCAGAAGAGCTAAAAATACCTATACGGTGAAATGTATATATCTTGTTTATTGAGTTAATATAATTTTACTATCCATGTTAAAGTATGTTTGTAAACTTGATAATCATTCATTCAAAAGTTCATGAATTTAACTCCCGCCTTGAATATAGGTACTTGAACTGTCTATTTACAATGAATGCACTTCCTTCCAAATAGTTTGATTAGTGATAATTGCTATAATTGCCTCTATAATATTATTATAATGCTTAACACTTATTTGAAGTGGAAAGTACTATCCATTTCAAATAATAATTTATCATGTTGACATTTGGAGAAAATTTAGTAAGTAACTCAAAATAGTCTATAATTTATAAATAATTAGTGGGTAAAATGGATTTTTAGATAATCTGGTGGCTTGTTTATCTAAAAATGTTTTTCATGTTATATTAACCCATTAACAGGCTATTCCAAATTAACTTAGGCAAAAAATTCTGTGCATTTACTGGCTATCCTGAGCCTCTTGATATGGGCAACTGGCTTCACTGCCAGTAAGTTCAACCCTCCAGAATTGATGGATTGGTGTGAAATTGTGGCTTGGGAATTCACTTACTAATTGGTCAGGGTTGATTTAACTAAAGCAAGCATAAATTGAAAGTGTTAAGAGATTTTACTTACAGAATGTTCTGTTTAAAAGAAACAACAACTTTTTAATTACATTTTATTTTCTATATTTATTTGCATTTACATTTTCACAGTTCAAGACTATCTAATTATTGCAATTAATTAGCAATATATATAATACTTATTTCCACTTTTTAATCAAGTTAATTTTTAATTTAATAATATTTTTTAGTTTCTATGTGATTTTCAAATTTTACTTAATTTATTCAAAAATAGGAAATTTTAAAAAGCTAAAAATTTTCTTTAAAATTATAATGGATAAAATAAGAATAAATTGAATTTTTTTTTTTAACTTTATAAACAAATTTAGTATTTCAAACAATTCTTCAATGATTTTCATAATTAGTTCTTTCTTATATGTACATTTTATTAAAATTATGTATGCAAATATTTAATTTTTGTGAACTTTCAGATTTTAAACAATTTCACATTAAACCTAATTTAAATTTATAAATTGAATAGCTTGATAGTAAAATTATCATTTCAATGTTTATATATTTTTATAATGAGCAGCAAAAGTTTGAAAATCTTAGTTTTAAAAAATATGTTTTAATGTAAATAAAATAATAAAGCTTACCTCATTTTTTGTTGAATGCTAAGAAATAACTTTGTACAGTTAATTAAATTTTATCAAACTTGATTTTAAAATGATTGGTAAAACTTTAAATAAAATTTTAACATTCAACTGTAATTAATTTATTTAAATTTTTCTTCATAATAAAATTATTTTCACTGAAAAATATTTATGGTAATATTTTATAAGGTATATATTTATCAGAAAAAAAAAACAATTCTTAGGTATTAGCATAATGCATTCATTTACTGAAAACACTTACAAATATTTTAAAACGATTTCACCATAAACTAATGATCAAATTTAAATATTTAAAAAATGTTTGAATTTAGTGATCACAAATATTATTCTGTATAAGGAAAACAGTAGAGAATGTGTTAAATTATTTAATTTCTTAACTGTAAGGTTCAAAATTATTTTAATAAATGTTTATGTAAAATTTAGTATATTTTAAACTAATATTCTGTAAATATAGTTTAAAATCATTGAAAAAAAAGTAGTTTCTTACACATTCTGGAAAATAGGAAATTTTCTTTATCATGCAAAGCAAATATTTTCATTTACTAATTTAATTTTTACATTTTAAACATTATGTTTTGATTCTCAAATACTTCAATATCTCACAGCATTACTAAAGGTTATACTTTTACATTCTTGAAACAGAATATTACAAACAATCACTATGGTATGCTTTTTTTAATCCTTGCATGTGTTTTAGAAATAAAATTTCAATAACTTTATTCTGATAATAAGCTGAATAATTCAAGCTTGAATTAGATGTTTCTAATATAAGAAATAAATTTTATCATTTCTGTGAAATAATAAATTAACATACTTGTTTGTAATCTGTTAACATTAATTCAAAATTAATGCTGTTAAAACTAGACAAATTTATTCATTTCTGGTTAATAAATTTATGCTTACAAAAATGAATTTTATGAATATTTACTTCTTTAATCAAAACTATTTAAAAACATTTGAATAATCTAATAAAAAACAGAAAAATATTTATATTTTATAATTATCAAAAGAAGAAGGAAGTTAAATCATTCTTTTACTAAATTACTTTTTTAACTGTCTTTCTCGAACTTTACCACTTCTGATTTTTTGCATTTCAAAGTAGTTATAATTCAGTGATGTGAAAAATATTTAATGTAGACCTAATTTTTAAATATGTCAAAAAATATGACATTATATGTTCTATATCAAATATTTAATTATTAGAATACTATTGTAAACTACAGTGTTAAGATTTCCCTGTTTTTATTTTGCTTTTATTCTCTTTCTAAAAAACAAATTTTCATTCCTGGTAAACATTCATTTTAATATTTGGGTAACAATTCTAGAAATACTGAAAGATGTGTAATAACAACATGGATTCCCATATGGGACGTTATTTTGCTGTTGTCGTGTGCCTGCCAGGTTGGCAATATGGGTTAAGCTGCTCCACTTTTCCAACTGAACCATATTTTGGTCCGATTTCCTCAGTACACACATGCCATAGGTACTCATTTATAGGTAGGCAAACATTCACTCCATATTCATACAAGGAAAGGACAAAGACAGGATAGATAGAGAGAGAAAGTACAACCATGCCCGAACAGGGATTCGAACCCAGAACCTCCCTATCCGCAGTCAGACACGCTGACCACTGGACAAGTTGGGCAGCATTGAACGTTATTTTTTACATAATTAGAAACAGAAATCATTTGATTAGAATAATTTAAAATTAAAAATTTACTTTCAAAATTTTTCTTCAAAATATCAACTGACTTCTTTTTTGTAACCTGTAGGTTGTACCTTTCATTGTTTATATGGCTCCTTCTAACAAATATAAGAGTTACACCATCCCTGTTGTGGAATTCCAAAATATATATTACTAAATATGGTTAAGGAATGTCAAACTAACTGATGACGTCATTTCACACCATTATTCTTAATAAATGAGTGATCAGTATTCTATACCCTACTGGGGGGTTTAAGTTTTCTTGAGGCTTTTTTGGGTGAGCTCTCCTATATAGCAGACACACTACAGATGTTATGTTTGGTCCTCATACTAAAAAATATTCATGTACTAATAAAAGTTATTCTTTGAATATTTGCATATTCAATAATCTTTAAATTCACTAAAACAAGGAGTTAACCATGTAATACATTATATATATAAATATAATACATTATATATATATTATATATATATATATAACTATTTTAAAATTAAAATATGATATTCTTTGTGATAATAGCTGCATATATAATTTTTTATTTATTTATTAAAAAATTTTAAATATAAAAACTGTTTAGAAATAAAATTTCTAATAATATTTTCAAAACAATTAAAAAAATTTATATTTAGTGTAATAAAAAATTATCATAGGGACATGTGGAAATTTTCTAGCAGAACAGTTACAAAGTAAATTATTAGCACATTTTGGTTTCTTCAAGTGACAGCGATTGATGGATTTCCCTGCTGTAAGTCATTAAAATGGGATTATTGTAGGAGATGGTCCAGGGTAAAGGAGGAAATACATCCCATCAACAATCAAAGGCATTTGTCTTCTTGACAAAAGCTAAAAGGAGTAAAACTTTGTATTGCAGTGAAAGCTAAAACTATGTTGCCACCATGAAGCAAAAATGAAGCACTTTCTTCATGGAACCTTAGACAGTTAAGGGGTCAAATAAGATTAATAATTAAGTATTTCAGTTTATTAATTGCATTTGACGATAATGCAGGAGATACTGATTTAGAAGATAAAAAAATTTAGAAGTCTTCTAAGTCTTTCATTTTAATATGATTTCTTTTAAACTATTAGTACAAATCCCTAAATAACGCTCTAAATCTTTGCAAGGTATTTTTTAAAATACATTTTTAAAGCTAAAATATTTTCTCAGTCCCTTCATATTGGTTGAAATTATGTGTAGCAAATTATAAATAATCACTGGAGTTTAATCATTGTCTTAATAATTTAGTTATTGACGATCATATATAGTTATGAATATATTAAGTATTGAACAATTCTGTGTTTTTATTTTTTGTAATAATATTTTTATTAATTATAATTCAATTTCTATCTATAAAATTTAAATAACAACAAAAAGAATACCACTTCTCAGTGAATCATTCAGTATGCTAAAATTGGTTATTTATTCTGTGTTGGTGTTGAAAATGGAGCAAGTGTTTCCATATCAACAGCCAAATTAGTTGCTAGTATTATTGTGCTTGAGAAGGCAATATTGGTTTGAAATCCTTTTTATTGTAAGTCTTTAAAGTTTGGTAAAAATGAGTATTGAACTCAAAATTAACCATTCTGAAATATTAATTGGTAAAGTTTATAATCAGTACGTAATCATATTTTAAAAATTTAAATTATAAAAAAACCTTATATGTTATATCTTTATTCTAGTTTAAATATACCTATAATATCATAAAAAAATCAGTATTTTCAGTCTGTAAATATTTTCAAATGATATATCTTGGTAAATTTTTTGTTTATAGTGGCTGTCACTCTTAAATTTGAGTATGTTCCAAACTACCCAGATGAAGCTCCTTTGATGGAAGTTGAAGAATCTGAAAATATGTCACAAAATGATGTTGAAGATTTACTTTCTTTTTTACAAAATAGGGTGAGGTTTTCAATAAAAAGTAATTGAAAAATTTATGAATTTAACAATCATTGTATTTAAGATTTTTCTGAGATTCCCAGAAAAGAAAATTTGTAATTTTTATAAGTATTTTGGAAGAAAACTAATATATGATTTGCAATCAAACAACTTTTGTTTTCTTTAGTGTAATGAATGAATTATCTTTATTTTTGAAAAAATAAATTATTAAAATCCTTAAATTATATTCTTACAAAATTTTTTCGCTAAAATTATTCATAATAATTTAAGTGTTTTGGAAATTACAAATAAAAATGGATTGTCATAAATATAATTCAATCTTTCATTTCTTGCTTTATTTTAATAAACCTTTTAATTTATATTTATTTTCTTACAAGCATATAGAAAAAGTAAACTTCTATAGTAATTTTAAAAATTTTATATTGAAATTGTCATTTTAAAAAGTAAAATAAATTTTCAATTATAAAAATATTTTTAATTTTTTTAAGTTACATTTAATTATAAATTATTTTTATGCATAATAATTAAAAAATCTCAAAATTCTGAAGAGAATAATTCTTACTGTTCTTTATAGATTACCAAAATTTATTAAATAAGTTTAATTTCCCTATAAAAACTTAGTAGTTTTTAAAATTTGTTCTAAAATAAATAGTTTTGAAATTTTGTTGATTTTAATTAATTAAAATAATTAATTGAAAATGATTTTTGTGCAAACATTTGCAAATTTTAAAATTTTTATCTTCAATTAAATTTTATTTTTAAATATTAAATATTAAGTATAATTTACCCTATGTATTAGTACTGGATCTTAATTGATGGCATATGTCATTTTGTGATCAATGATATGAAAACCAATCACCATATTTTAGACAATAAATAGCCTGCAATGATAAATAGTGCTAAATTTTTTGAAATTAATAGTTGCTACAATGAGATTCTGATTAAAATAGAAACCTTTGCCTTTCCTACTTCCTATTACCTGGGTTGATTTGTCAATCTTAAAACATCTAGATCAACATAGGAACTCCTGTCATCTTATTATTTAGTGATATTTCTCAGTGCTTGTGAAGGAAAGTATCCAAAATAATATTGTTTATCAATTAAAAGTGCCTGTTAATCAATCTTGCAAAATTTGTGAGTTAACTAATTTATAAAAAATTGTTTGGCATAATATATTGAAAAATAAATGTATTAACGCCATAAAAACAACTAAAAAGTCTTCTTTAGTTTCCTCATAAACCATTTGTGGCTTAGAGCAGGGTTGGAGTAAGAGAAGAGCTAGTTGAAGTTCCCCTCGAAAACTTACACAGAATTGCCTATTGATAGCATAGGCAGACCTTCAGGGGAAATAAGCTGCCTGCTGACTCTAAAGAAATAATTTTACTTTTTAGTATTCAGTTTTTCTTAATCATAGTAAAATATTTTGTAGACACTTCATGAGAATTGAGTAATTTTACAATTATTCTCTAAATGATCAAAAATGATTATCAATGCTTAAGTTAAATTATTATTAAAAATGTATTCATTGCTTTTATCCAGTTTGTAGATTTTATTTCAATAATGGACTTCTATTTGTCCTGATTTTATGAGATTTGATCAATATTCTGTTTTTTGTTGGGCCTTATGAGAAGATTTCAAAATGAACTTTTCAAGAATTTTTCTTCCTTAATGAAATATTTTGTTATGAAATTATAAAAATTCCATTCATTTTGTTAATTGTTTTTGTTAATGATTTACAGGAGTTTTGTTCACCAGCAAATATTAAAATAATCCAGGCACCTGGGCATTATTTATTGATATTTTCCCAGCAAATCGTCGTTAATTTTATAAGCAATATAGCTTATCACATAGACTATAGTTTCTTGTTCAAATAAAAAATATCACCATTTGCATAAAAAAAATGAATTACTATTCTCAAGATGATGATAAAGGGTTATTAATACTTATAAATTCAATTCATCATTATTTTTGGAATTAATTGAATGAATAGTTTCTTCATTTTACTTTTTATTTCATTCTAATTTCATTTATTAAAATAGATATAACTGCTGTATTTTATAGTGAACTTACTGAGGATAATTACTTCTGAAGGAGGTAGTTCTTTCTAAAAGGATAATTTCAAGAAAAATTTGAGGAAAAAACTGATTTTTTCCTAACTACATATAGTTAAGAAATTTTATCTTTTATTAAGTTAAAAAGATGAAATTTCTGATTAAGTATTAAATTTCTTGGTGTGCTTCAAAGTATTTTAGCACTTTTCAAACGATTTTTAAAGGCTTGTTGTCAGGAGAATTATGAAAAATAAAAAAATTTTGTATCATTAAATCAATAAAAAATGGCTGAAATTAAGACTTCAAAGGAAATTACCTGAACTTAAGAAAATCAACTTAACATTTTATTCATCAAACTGTTGAATGTTTTTTGATTTCTTAATTTCTGTATTTTGTTTAATCTTTTTTATTTGATTTCAATCATTTAATAGTTTAACAATTAAAATGAAATTTCTTTTTTGTTCATTTGTAAAGAACTCGTAATATTTTCTGCACATAATATTCTATTTTTTACAATATCTTTTTAAATTTTTATCGAATTTTAGACATTGAATATCATTATGTTTACATACATTTGATTTCTTCAAAAGCTTATAATCTTCTTTTCATTTG
The DNA here is from genome assembly GCA_037975125.1 of Latrodectus hesperus. Classification (NCBI taxonomy): domain Eukaryota; kingdom Metazoa; phylum Arthropoda; class Arachnida; order Araneae; family Theridiidae; genus Latrodectus; species Latrodectus hesperus. The sequence continues at coordinate 134,018,407 of CM075850.1, read as the reverse complement.
GTACACTATGATGAGAGACTGCTAAACTGTTGAATTATGCATTGTCACACTTGTCTTGCATCCTGTATCATAGTTTAGGGTTATCAGATTTTTCTCTTGTATCCATCTAGTATGCATTGATGAAACACTGAACAGCCACCACTATATCTTTGATGGGTTTTAGCCTGTGATCCTCTTATACATTCAGTGCTTGTCATCAGCCATATTTTAAAAGGATAATGTGTAACCACATGTGGCAAGCAATGTCCAAGAATTGTTTACCCATCAGATTCAGTTGCTTGTTTGGCTTGCTTATTTCCATTACTTATCACCGATTGTGTGATTTATTTTTGCACAAAAAATGGCACCACCCACTGCTATACCAAAACAACTTTGCTGATATTTGGAAATCCCATGGACTGCCAAGGATACATCCAAAGCCTATTTGATTCCATACTGAGATACATGGCAATGGGTATTGCTAACAATGGCTGCTACACTAACTACTGATTTTGCCATCATCCACACATCACAAGAGGCTGTAATTTCCAACATTTGATTTTTGAAAACTCGTTATCTGTCAAATAAATTTTCCTCTAATGTCTAATCTTCCTTGATGGTGATTTTGGACAGATGTGTAGAAAACAACCATGCAAGAGCAAATCTATGAATTCTAAAAATATTTATTGTTATGTTCTACATTTAAGGAATTAATACATTTTTTCTTATTTGAATAAAATCATTTACTACCTTTAATATAATTAGTTTTGAATCCAAAATATTTTTCTAAACTTTTACGTATTTATCATAATTATCATATGAAAATATTGTTAAAAAATATTATCTGAACATGATAGCTATATTTGGCCAAAAGAAATAAAGAAATATTTATTTAATATTTGAATATTGGCACATCCTTGGAAAATTTATCATTTATTGGAAAACTTGTGTGGAGCTTGCAGCTAATGGTTGATGCTTTGCCTTTCAATTCAATGATTCATGGATTTAGTTCCCTTTTATGCTTGGATGTTTGTAGTAGTTTGTAACGTGTATCCTTGTCTAACTAGCCCTTGTACAGAAAAATGATTTCTGAGTGACATAAAACTGAACCATATCGGAAAAGCTTCTGTAGTTTGTTTCTTGAATAATTTTATGAACCCTCTTAAAGGCTTTTGTTCCTTTAAAATTATCACATATTAGAAAATGGTAATGTCTAATAAAACATTTTTAATTGATACAAAAACCTTTGTAAATTATATTATTTCAAACATTAATGCAGCTAACAATTTAATTTAAAATTAATTATATATATGCCTGTGTGTGTTTGTGTGAGATATTTGATAGGATTATATTTCATAGCTCATAAAGAATAACATTTTAATAATCATTTTTATATTAATGTGTGACTCTCTTTTGTACCTTAATACCTATTTTGTGTGTTTATATGCAAATTATTTCATTTGTATGTATGCAAGTTGTTTCATTCATTTCATCATAAGTATTATATATGTGTGTAAGCTATGCATGCAGTATAGTAAATATCTTTATCATTACTTATTTGTTCATTATAAACAATTTCTTGTTTCATAATTTGACTGTACTAATACTGCATTTTCTCTACTTTTTTCTGTTTAAGTACATGAAGTGTTTCTGATCCTATTTTGCATAACTTTTGCGTTATTTCTTTTTCTAAAATAATGGAATCTTGATATTTATGTACATAATTTGTGTTCATTATACAGGTACCTATATGCGTTTATTTATGTAAGTGTAACTGGTATTCTCATTTGTTTGCAATTAGTTAAATTTTGACAGTTTTAAATTTTTAAGATTCTTTCAATTTTTGCCTCATACATTCTAATTAATTAAGTTCCTTATTTATTTCATATTGATAACAAAAGTAACTCTAATATATAATTAGAATTATTTGAATATTACAATGAACACAGGGTTCGTACAACTCCTGGAATTTGAAAATTCCTTTTAAAGGCCCTTGAAACTCCTGGAATCTTGACTTGACTCCTTGAAAATTGTAAACTACTCCTGGAATTTTTACTTACCTTGATACATATATTTTTTGATAGAAAATATGCTTTTTTTCAGTTTTTTGTTTTAATATTTTAAAATTTTCAATGAAATTGTCTGAAAACCTAACTGAGTATTAGCTCTTAATGATGCTACTTGATGGTGGCATGATCAGTATTAGATTGTTATATTCATAACTATTGACTAAAATAAAGATCCATTTCAGCCACAATAATTTCATAATAATCCAATGTAGTCAGTATTTAGATTTATTTGTGTAAAGTATAATGAAATAATCACCAACAAGATTATCATGTTATGGAATCAGATGGGTAATTTTAATTTATTCTTTTTCTATTTGTTTCTGTATTCTCTTTATATTGTATAAATTCTCTGAATATTAATGTTTAGATATAAATTTTTTTAACTAAAATATACTTTTTATATTTTCCTTTTGGAAAATTGCTTATAATTTCAGTGAATCTGAATTAATTTGTTTATTAATAAAATAAAGCTTGAAATAAATTAATTAATATTTTTAATGGAAAGTATTTTTTCAATGATCAGTGGTCTCAGGAAAAGCCATATAATTTCCTATATTTATAGGTAACCAAGAAATGTGAAAATCTGTTAAATGATTAAAGAAATACAAAAGCCTTGAATATGGATGTGAAACTGTATAGTTTTAAAAGAGTTTGAAACTAAATCAAAGAAAAGTTTAGAATTGCTTTTATTAAATAAATAATTGCAAAAAAAGTGATTCCGGAAACTTTATCTAATAGTTGTATTTGTTTTGAGTAAATATGTCTGAAAAGAGGTTGTTATACTCATCTTGAAATAGTTATTAAATTAATGGATAGAAATCTATTTAAAATGTTTAAAACCTCTAAAATTTCCCATTATTTTATACAATGTATTGTCCAGTAATATAAAGAATATTGATTATTTAATTAAAAAATTTTCTGTTATAACTCTAAATTCATTGAAGTAATCATTAAATAGAATTCTAATTTAAGTTAAAACATATTCTCATTAACTTTTGCAATTATTTATTTTTATTATTTACAAATATAATTAAAAAATGTTGCATATGCATATTTGTTAAAAAACAATTTTTAAAATAAGTTATTTTAGTATGAATGTTGATACCCTCTGGACATTTTTAAGTTATCTCATGGAATTTGATTCTTAGAAATCTTTATGAACCCTGTGAAGAAATAAGCAGTAAAAATTTATATTTTTATACTTAAAATATAATGATTTATTCTTATCAATTTAAAATATATTAAAATTTATATTTATTTTCTTTAAACATAGGTAGATGATAATTTGGGGATGGTTATGGTTTTTACTTTAGTATCTGAGGCATCTGAATGGTTGAATACTAGGCTAGTGAATTCTATTACGGAGAAAAAAGAAGCAGAAGAATTAAGAATTAAAATGCTTGAAGAAGAAGAAAGAGTGCGTATTATAAAATTACTCAAATAAGGCAATAAATAATGTAATTTTTTTTTTTTGAAAATAGAAAATATTTTGTAGTCTGCTTGTTAAATCTAGATAATGTAAATACTTAAATGATTGGATATGGAAAGCACTGAAAACTTATTATTTTTTGGATATTTATTATTTGCACACATACAGTACATGAAACACAATTATTCATAAAAACACTGATGTATGCTGGTTATGATTTAAGTGTAAATTTCAGAATACTATAAGTAAAGATTACAAGTAAGAATGATATAAAATTCCTTTTTGAAATTTTATATGAAGGGGGAAAAATGGGGAAAATATATTTTTCATTTATTAATGTCAGAAAATAAATGATGTTCAGTTATCATTCACTAAATATTTTCAAGCAGTAAAAGAGAGCCTTCAATTTCTGATTACCATTGGAGTGATGAATGTTTTTTCACAAAAAATATCCATAACTTCTCAGTGTTCGGTTTAATTAGTCATTATGTGCAAAAAATGACCGTTGAGCGACAAACAAACCAAACTTCTTAGTGTTACTGTAAAATCTCACGTCATTTATACTATTAATTCTTATCTTAAAACATTTTGAAATCATTACTTTGATTATGATTATAACATGCATAAAATGTAATTTTATATTGGAGTAAAGATGTTTGAGAGACAATGTGATGAAAAGCAATGGTATAATAAAAGAATAATTTTTTAAAAATGTGTAAAATATTATTCATTAACTTGTGAATCTATTGGATTGTTTCTGTTTAACAATTAAATACTTAAAATCAAAATATTTTCAAATTTTCATTGTTATTTTGCAAATGATCTATTGATGTAAAACAGATTATAAAAGATTGATTAAAATATTTATTTATAAAAAAAATTGAGAAATGTAGTTAAAATTATTATTTTAATAAAGCTTACATGCCTTAAAAGTTTGCTTTTTGCAAGTATTATAAAGAGAATATATTCTCTAAAATATATGAGAGAGGGAGATTGCTGACTTTAAAAAATATGTTGACCTGAATGGAATAAATAGAGTAATTGTTTTACCATTAATATGAATAATTTTAAAGCAACTTTATGCAAATTTAACATAAATAGGCTTAAAACTAAAGAATTTATTTATTATAATTTTTTGTTATGTGTTTTACGTACAATGTTAAAATTCTAAGGTACATTTATTTTAAAATATTTGATAAGATCATGGGAATATAAGACAAGCAAGCTTATTTTGAAATGTACACAAAATGCATTTTTTGTAAATGTCATCTAATACTAATTAAAATCAGACTCATTATTTGCATGGTTCGGAGAATAATTAGTCTGTTCCACAATATTTCTTAGTATTGTAAATTAGAATTTTTTTTACAAAATTAATGTATCAGGATAACAAACACAATGCCTACTTGCTTAAAATTTGTTTGCAAATTACAAAGAAATAAATAGGTAGCTAATTTTCAGCATAAAATGTAATTACAGACGCAGAGATTTAAACATTACATTTGTTGATATCTTGCATTGATGATGAAATCATATTTCTTTAAAATCGTTTTAGTGGGTAGCTCAATAGTATTTAAATAGCATTACAGATTTCATAAAATATGAAGCATTCTTATGCAATTGGATCTCAGATTGGAATTAGATCTAAATTGAGAATATTTAGTTTTCATAGCTTGGAAAAAGCAAAAATTGATTCTCATTTCTATAATTTACAGCATCCAAGAATCACTCTGAAAATTGACAAGTATACTCATGTTTCTAAATTTAAATTATGAAATTTTGGGAGTTCTTATTGAAGTCTTTTTCAGCACTATAGCAAATTTTCCTTTGTCATTCCTTTTTTGGCATCAATGAGAAAAACATTTATAGCCTGTTATTTCATTAAAAATTACCAAAAAGTAATTTAAATGTAAGTGAATCAGGTGAACATTTTATGATTTTGATGTGTTTTTGTTTAAGAAACTAAATTGTGTCAATCTTGCTGAATGAAATGATGCATTGTAACAAGAGTACCTTAATATTCACTTGAAGTTTTTCGGAAAAAACATTTAATCGTGTTTCATTTAATTGCAACTGTTTTCTTTCCTTCTACTTGGTTAGTTTTCAGTAGTCTTGTACTTCTGCAGAAAATTACATACATTTCTTTCTTTATTGAACAATGCCTTTGATTCAAAGTGTGTGGGATCATATTCAAAGATTATATTTTTTTTCTTGAAGCATTGAAAAAAAAGAAAGATATGCTTTATGAGTTTCATCATCTATTAGGATTTTAGAAATAATGTATTATATAGCATCTATCTTTAATAAGAGCTTTACTGATTCTAACAGATACACTTTTATTGTTTAGTTAAATTATGATGTGTCCAATGACAAACTATTTTTCCATTTGCAAGTTTTCAAAAATAATTTTATATATTGAAATGATTCATTGATAATTTCTTCTGCATCAATTTGGTAAATACACCAATTATCATAGATTCACATTTTCCATATGGCATATGAACTGTCTTTAAAGTTGACATTAGCCTTTATGTGTGTTTTTCATTTTCAAGGGAATTGCTACTAGTATGAAATTCTATAAACCATATTATTTTCAAATGCTTATTATACATGTTAAAAACATTTTTCTAGATTTAACCCTACTTTGAAATCATACAAAATTATAGCATGATAATGTTTTTGAATTTTCTTTTTAAGATTTTCAAACCCAAATGACTTGCAATTGGCCAGTAAAAGTTATTTGCTTTGATAAAATAGTTAAAGTTTTCAAATTTAACAGTTAATTTTTTCTACCTCTTTTCATTTTTCAATAATTTAACAGTAAACCTTATATAACCTTTTTATGAAAATTTAACAATAAAGTCATTTTGTTATTGATTTGATAGATCAAAATTTGGTGATTAAAAAGTTATGTTCTTTTTTCCATTTATAGTTGATTTTTGAAGTTATTCCTTGTTTTATTCATAAGTTTCCAATTAAAATAATTGTATGTAAGATAGGAAATTTATCTTACAATTTTTTGTAACAATGATTATGAGAGAATAATAATAAAAAAAAAGATTAATTTTTCTTCTGAACAAACTTTATTCAAATTCTTTTAGTCACAATGACTGCAAGCACTATAGTTTGAATCTCTTACATTGGCTAAAAACTTATATAGTTTCTGTGATACAAAAACTAAACACAGCGAATTTCTGAGCTACTGACTCAATTGCCTGACAGAGTCCTTGCTTCACTCTCAATTGTCTCATTCCATGGCTTAGGCCTGATATTTATATCTCTTTGGTGTAAGCATAGGAAGTTTTCCAGAATATTCTTATAATAAGTCTGATGACTCAGCTCTTGTTGGTCCTATAATCTCGAAAGTTAGAAGATATTAATTCATGTTTAGTTGTCAAACTGTTTGAGATCATATTCATAACTTATTTCTCAACTTTGAAAACTACCATTTTCACATGGTAAACCTTTAGACAATTTTACAAATTTAATGATAATAACATAGTAAAACACATAATTAAACATAAATGTATGACATTCATGCACATATTTATTTGCATTTTTTCTTAACAATATTTTTAGAATTTGAAGAGTTAAATTTGCAAAGAAAAGCTTATTTATAAAAGCATAAATGTCATCAAAATATTTTTTGTTTTTTTTTCATATTTTTATTTATATTCATCAATTTTTTTTGTGAGAATGCATTGTACATAAAACAAATATAAAATATTTATTATTGACTTTTTTATTCTTATGCTTTATTTTTAGCAAAGATTTGAAGGTGTTAGAGTAACTGTTGAATCTTTCTTAAACTGGAAGATAAAATTTGACAATGAACTGGCAGAAAAGAAAAAGTTACAAAAAGAAGAGGTCTTATCCAAGAAATTGACTGGTATTATTATATGAGAAATTGCTATAATTCAAAATAATTATTTAGTTCTGAAACTGCCATGTTATGCTTCACTCCTTTTATTGATTAATTTTGTGAGTTTTTCATCATCTATACATGCAAAAAAATGAAAATAATTTATTTGAAGTTAACAGTGCTTTTATTTCAGTTATTTTTTTTTTAATTATTGATCTTTCTTATCTTTTACATTGTACATTGTAGGAAGAGAATTATTTGAAAAAGATCAAACTTTGGTGGATTCTGATCTGCAATTCTTACAAGATGGTAGGAATTTTATTAATTTTTTTAAAGAATTGTTTGATTTTGTTAAGTTACTTTTTACTGAACATAAAAATAACTATTATTTACTTTTTTGCTATTTGATTTTAATACTGGAAATTTGACCAAATTTTAAAAATTTATTTATTTACTTTAAGCATCTATTCTTAATTTGATTTTAATCAAAAATTTAAAAAAGTTTTTTTTTAGTCAGATATTATCAATTTATATTTTGAGCTTTTTTTTCTATCCTTCACCATTTAAGAAGAGTTACCATTAATGACTTAGAAATTGAAATCAATATTCAAAGTATGTCATCAATGATTCTGGCAATAAAAAAGTATATATCTTTATAAGTTGTATATCAACACAAGTACATTTTAGTTTTTTAATATTTTAAGTAAGAAGCTTAATTCACTTACTAATTTATCAAGAAAATTGGCTACAAATAGTTCAAGATAATTTTTGAAAGATATTGTAATCAGAGTTTGCACAACTCCCAAAAATTCCTTAAATTAAAAAAAATAAAATAAAATAAAAAAAATTTAAGGGCCCTTTTTAAAATCCTGGAATTTTGATTTTAACTCCTTGAAAATCGTGAATTACTCCTGGAATTTTTTCTAACCTTGATGCATTTATTTTTTTCTAGAAAATATTATAATTTGAATTTTTTTGTTTTAATATTTTAAAGTTTAAAATAAATTTGATGGAAAAACTTAATTCAGTATTAGTTCTTTATATTACCACTGGATGGCGGCATGATTGGTATTAAATTTTTTTATTCTTAACTGTTGACTTGTATTAATGTTAGCTACAATAATAACTAGTTCAGCTACAATAATTTCATGATATTTCGGTTAGTAGTATTTCGATTTATGTGAAGTGAAGTAATCACCAACTGTAAGAGAGGAGAGGCTGTTGGGCCTATTTGAACGCAGGATTTTAAGAAGTATCTTTGGATTTACGAAGGAAAACAATATCTGGCACAGAAGATACAATGCAGAAATCTACCGAATGTACAAGGAGCCAGATGTACATCACATTAAAGTAAGCCGTCTAAATTGGGTTGGACATGTTATTAGAATGAAAGACAATAAAACACTTAGGGAAATTTTTTTTGCAAAACCCATCAGCGTAAGAAGAAGAGGAAGACCAAAGCTGAGATGGGTGGATGCAGTCGAGGAAGACTGTAGAGTCCTTGGAACAAAAAATTGGAGGAGTTTGGCTGCCAGTAGAGGTGGCTGGAAGAAACTTATTCAGAAGGCCTTGGCCCATCCTGGGCAGGCGCCATGAATGATGATGATGAAGTAATTACCAAACAAAATGAATATGTTGCACAACTAAGACGGTAGATTTTAATTGATTCTTTTTCTATTTGCTGTTGTTTTCCTGATATTGTATAAAATTCTTTGAATATTAATACTTAAAAATAAAATTTTTGAGTTAACACATACTTTCCATGTCTCCCTTGATGAAAATTGCATATAATTTAATTGAATCAGGATAAATTTGTTTAGTAATTAAATAAAGACTGAAATAAATTATTTAATATGCCTGATGAAAAGTCTCTTTCAATGACCACTGGACTCTGGATAAACCATACAAAGAATGGCTTTTCCATGGTTCAGAAAAAACACATGCCCATTGTCTGTTTTGCAAGAAAGACTTCTGTATTTCAAATATGGGCAAATCATCAATTAAATCCCATATGAAAGGGAAAAAGCATATTTTATTAGCACAGGCTATATCTGCTAAAAAATCTACTCATTTAAAAGATTTTTTCACTTCTGCTGATCCTGTTAAAGAATGTGAACTCAAAGCATGCTCTGAAATTTTAGATTCATTTGTTTCTTCAAAAGAAGTTTTAAAAGCTGAAATTCTATGAGCTCTTAAAGTTTTAAACAGTGGATTCAACTACAGTTCTTGTAACAATATAAATTGCCTCTTTCAAGCAATTCAGTTATGCTGAGAAAAAGGGAGCTTATTTAACAGTTTTTGGAATTACCCCTTATATTTCCAACTTATTTTAAAAAAAAAAAGTTAATGTTTCTAATTATGTGCTTTTCTATGATGAAAGCTTAAATAATCATCTGCAGGCAAAATAATTTGACTGCCATGTAAGATTTTGGGATAATGATACAGTTAAAACACGGTATTACTCATCTGATTTTTTAGGTCATTCAACTGGAGATATTTAGTTTGAAAAAGTGAATGAGAATTGCTTAGAATTAGGAACAGGTGGATTACTCCAGTTGTCAATGGATGGCCCAAATGTAAACTGGTCTCTATTTACTAAAATGACTAATCTTTTTAAAAAGTGAACTTCATTCAAATGTTGTAAATGTCAGAAGCTGTAGCCTACACATTCTACGCAACATTTACAGCAATGGATGTTCATCATTTCCAGAAGTTGAGGTAACTGCAAGTGCAGTTTGCTGACTATTTAAGGACTCACCCAGTTTTTTGGCCCAGGTGTAAAATTTTCTTTAAAATTTTGCAAACGTCGATGGTTAGAATATATAAATGTATTCATCAGATTGCTTGAAATATTACCGTATATTAAAAGATATTTGTCATTTGTTCAAAACAAAAATTTTTCTATTCCTAGTGCCAAAACTTTTGATATTGTGCAGAAGAGTGCAAAAAAATATTTGTTCTGCTAAATGCAGTTTTTTAATATTTATTGCTCGGGAAGTAAAACTTTTTCTGACGCTTTATCAAACTGATAAACATATGTTGCCATTATGTTACCAACCTGGAGATTTTCATGCATTGTTGAAGAGTTTGATGCAAAAGTTTTTAAAAGAATCTTAGCTTTCTAAATCTGTTGGAAATGGCTAAAATCTCTAAAATTACTCATTATTTTATACAATGTATAATCCAGCATTATATAGAATATTGATTATTTAAATAAAAAATTTTCTGTTATAGTTGTAAATTCATTGAAGGCTTTTGATATAATCATATATAATTTTAACTCAAATAAAAAATAGTCTCATTAATGTTTGCAATTATTTATTTTTATTATTTGCAGAAATGATTAAAAAGTATTGCTTGAACATAATTATATGCATATTTGGTTAAAAACAATTTTTAAAATAAAATAACAAAGTAATTATCGTGAGTGTCAATACCTCCTGGAAATTTTTGATTTGACTCCTAGAAAACTCCTGTTATATGATTCTTGGAAATCTGTACGAACCCTGTTGGAAGAGAATTTCATAATTTTATTTATTCCAGTAGTACTATTGTGAACTGATTTTTATTTTAATATTAATATTCACTTTATTTATTAAAAAATATCTGTTTTGTTGCATTATTTTTAACTGTATAGCTGCCAACTTTTCTGATTTTATCGGGAAACTCCTGATTTTTTATCATCTCTCCCAATTTCCCGATAGTGTACGAATATTTACTGATTTTTGGCAATTTTAGTGAAAAACTTAAAAACTACCGACATTTTGCCAGAATAAAGTATATTGAGTTTAACTATTCCAAATTCTAATGCAGAATGTGAACACCTGTTCAGCGGTATAAACAAATAAATAAGTAATGATTTCAGATTTTCAATTTCTGCTGAAAATTTAGAAAGTTTAATTATAGCTAAATATTTTCAAAATGAGAAATAAATGTTTTGTACAGCAGTTCAGCAATTCATTTCTGAAATATGCAGTCAGCAACATATCAAAAAAGTAAATTGCCATGAGTTATTCGAATTTGAAATGCATTATGTTTTTCATGGACAAAGTATTTTATAATTTCTATATTCTTAGAAGTATTTGTCATTGAATTAAATTTATTTAGTAATGCATTTTATATTTTATTTAATATTAGAAGTTTAATATTTACAAATTGCATTAGTAAAAGTTGCCCTATGAAATAAATTTTGGGACATAAATGTTGAGGTTTTATTTTTTTACATGTAGTATATTCTTTTATTTTTCATAGTTCCTTTATGAGATTGATGAATATTTTTTTAAAATATTAAGATTAATAGAAAATATGTTTAACATAAATCATTCTGAGAATGTATAATCTAAAGAGTGAAATTGTCTTTTGTAAAATTGGTACTACTGTTTTAAACATGCTGTTTCAAGCAAAAGTGTCATTAATAGTGCCTCCCGATTTTTTTCCTTAAAATCAGTAGAATCTACTGATTTTTTTCCCCCAAGGTTGGCAGGTATATAACTATTGAATTGCTTATAATAAGAAATTTTTTACTATATTTTCTATATTTAATTACTCGTTTTTCTCATTTGATGTAAATAGATTTTTAGAGAAATAAAAGAACTTAACAATCTTTAATCTTAAGCAAAGATTGTTGATAAAATTTCAGAACTATTTTTGAAATATTTGATAAAAATCCAGTGCGATATTGAAATTTTTCGAAAATGTGAAGTATTACTTGTAAATAAAATTTATTATTTAATTCTGAAAGATACTAAATTTTAAATTAAAAATGGTATGTGTTAAAATGAACACTTTTAGGGAATGTAAGGCAGTTTAACATTTATATTTTATGAAATTTTATTTTTAAAAAAAATCTTATTTCTAGTAATTTATTTTTGTTAAAAGCACTTGCAATTACTTTTGAAGGAGCTACTTTTCATTTAACGTGTGAATTATTTTAAATGTATTCCTTTCTCCACTATATGTGTAAACATTTTTGCTGCAAGAAACATTAATAAAAATATTCTAATTTGCCTTTTACAGGAGAAGAAGAAGTAAAAGTTGATGAATCACTATTTCAAGAGCTAGATGATCTAGATTTAGAGGAGTTATCTAGTTGAGAAACTAAAATATTTTATAATTATTGGTATAATAAATATAATGTAATCCATTATCATGAAGTAATTTTATTTAACTACTGTTTTTTTTTAATAAAATTCAAATGTCATTTTATTGTTAACACTTAAAAAGCAAATGTATAATTGGCATGAAATTAAAAATTTAGAATCAATTAAGTATAATTAAATATTATTTACTTAAAAAATTTCTGAACATTAATCTTTGTGTTGAATATTATTTTCAATAAGAACATGTACATAAATTCGTTTTCAATAATAACTAATTAAAATTTTATTTTGTACCAATCTATTTAATTACTTTAGTTATTAAATGTAAAATGTTCTGTACCACTGTATTGTTTTATTAAATTAAAATTTACTGTAATAGAATATTAATAGAATTTTACCATAAAATAATCAAAATTGTGTAAAGCTAAAAAAAATTTAAATCTTTTTGACTCATTGATATTATAACAATTGTAGTACTAGATAAGTGTTGGGAAAGTTTTTTTTAATTTCGATATTTATTTGAATTAACTTACTGATAAATATATTTATTCTTTTTTTTAATTATTGTCTAACTCATGAAAAATCTCATTCGTTAACTCAAAATTCATAAACTTGCTCTAACACTTTGGCTTAATTTTTGAATTAATTGAACGTAATTTTGAATGTTTTTTAGAAAAGCCTTAAAATTAGCCTTACAAGTTCTCTAATCTTAGAAATCAAGTATAATTAAATTCATAGTTGCAGGATATGTTGATCAATATATTTGAGTATGATAGTAAGGATAGTTAAATTCTTGTATTTTTTATATTTTGTTTAGTTGATAAAAATAAAAATATTAGAAATGTTTATCTTCTCAGTTATGGCAACCATCTTATTGGTTACATTTAATGATGAGTTGTAAGTATTTACTACATAAATTAATAAAATTTCGTTTATATTTGCCTTGTTAAAATGCATAAATATTTCGAAATTTATTTACTATTTTATACAAAATAATTTGTTGCACTTATATCAAATTATTACAAGATATCAAATCTAGTATCTTTATCAAATCTAGTAATCTATTTCTTTTATTAGTCTTAATTTTTTAAGTTTAACCAAATTTAGTAACTGTTTTTAAAAACTAACAAATGCAACTTTCAACCATCCATTTACTAATTTTAAGGAAGTCTTGTCAATAAATGTAGTATCTTTGAAATTCAATATATATGTACTAAGCCTTGTTCAATATTCAATATATGTACTAAGCATAAATATATATAAAACATCAACACACACAAAAAGAAATAACGTGTGTTGCTATATCTATTAAACACTGGTTTATAAAAGCATGTGTATTTGCCATACAATTCAATATGATATTCAGAAGGTGAGTGCTGCTGTTAATTATATTTAGACTCTTTTTTTTTAATTTCTAAATTTTTTTATTAGAAAAAATATTAATATAATTTTTTTAAATGTTTTATATATGGTTTTCTAGTGATTATATATAATTTTAACTTTTTTTATTGTTTGATCTTTTAATATTTTCAAAATTAGCACTTTACAAACATTTACAAAATTAATTCAATTTTACCATATTGCTTTTAGGTATGCATGTTTTCACATATAAATATTTATGATCTCTATATGCATTTATAATAATGAAAATTTTATTTAATGATGTACCTTTTTTCATGTAATGTATTTGTCAATGTTTACATATAATTTGGCTAATAGTAATGCTGAACTTTATAAAATGTGGTCACATAAGTTAAGAAGTATTTAAAAGAGTTTTGTGTGGTTTTCTTTTAATATATTAGGATTATTCTTTATTAATTGCATTACCTATAAATTTATAATATTTATAGGCAATTAAATTATGTAAATGAGTGCATTTTACTCTATAAATAGTGCTAAATTTGCTCCTGCAGGTGACAAATGGAATCAGTTTTTTATTTTTATTTGTTTTATTAGAATTCAAAATACTTTATTCCATTTTTTACAGCATTAAATGTTTCTGCAATTTTTCTAATATTTTTTTCTTTTGTGGGTTTTTAATTCACCACCAGTTTATTATTTGTTTCAATATTCATCCTGAAAGTAAATATTTTTTATCATCTTTGATACCTAAAATAACTCATACTGTAATGAGAAATTTTTTCATCTTAAACTCATAGCATCTAGTATTTATTTTTATGTAATGAAATATTAAATTATAGTTATTTATAAACTTCATTTTGTTAAGTGGTGCAGCTTCTTGTATTTTGGAAGTTATGCCAGAAAACCCTACCAACCATTTTGTTAAATTTTAATTTAGTGATGTGGTGGTGTTAATAAGAGAAAATAAAGCAATGATAACAAAAGGATTTAAAAAGGGCCAGAACGACTGGAGTGGCGGCACATGCTTCTTTGGTTGTCTGACAAATAATGTGAGTGAGCAGCTGCAGTCTTTAATTTTTGCTTTTCAATACTGAAAGTGCCTATGTAGAAATATTTATTAGGGTAACAAAATTATCTAGAATTTATTTCTACACTATATAAGGGATAGCATTGGACATTAATTTTTGCCATGATTTCATTATAAACAGTAGATTCTGGTTGATTTAAGCTTTGTAAGCAGAAAATAATTGTCTCAGAAATAAGTCTTTGGGGGGGAGGACAAAACATTTCTTTATACCTTAGAAACAATTTTCACTTCTTACTGAAATTTTAAAAAATGTAACTTATGTCTTCTCAACTGTAATGATGTTAAATATAGTAAATCGATTAACGAAGTGTATATAGTTATAGGTTATTTATGCAATCAGTTCCAAGGATTTTGTTGCAGCTACATCCTTTTCTCTTAGTTTTGGAGAATTATTGCTTTTTATTTTAATCATTTACTCAATCACCAAATTTAGGAAATTTATATGAATTTTGATGAAGCTAAGTAATTGCAATAATATCAATCATAACAAGGTATAAATTTCCTTATTCATATGCAACAAGTTAAGGATACAGTTGGAATGCTACAAAGATATGCTCAGAATAATCTTGATACTTATGGCATCTTAAACTTTTTCATCAAATGTTCACTCACTGAAATGTAATTTTTTGCCTTTTAATTGACATTTTTGGAAAAAAATTAACTATTGACTGTTCATCAAGACTTTCTAGAAAACTGACTTCAAGTATTCAAAATTCTTCAAGCAATTATATTTTTCATTTTTTTAAATTGTACTATCAGAAAAATTTATATAAATAACAGAATATTGTATTTTTATGCGACTTTACTTATTAGTATTTTATATATCACTCAAAACTATATCAAACAGTATGTGTCTACTCATTTAAAAACAGTATAGTACGTTTCTACTCATTTAAAAATAGATCAGTACATGTCTACTCATTTAAAAACTGTATAATACGTGTTCTATATAAAAAGCTATGGGCCTGCGTGTGTGAAGGAAATTGCCTCCCTATACATTGGAATTTAAGCTGGGAAATGTTGGCTTGATTTTATAACAGAGCAATGTGTTAGCTGTTATTTTAATTGTTTTTACATTGAATTGGCGAATTTTCATAAATTTGAAACATTAAAACAAGTTAAAAAATGCATACTCTCTCTCTCTTTTTGCTTTGTGATGTTGTTACGAACCTGTCGTCTCACGAATCGTTCAATAACACAAAATGCCTTCATTTCGGACGACACATTTATTTCACATTAACGTACACAAACATTAATTATTAACACAAACGTAAATTTCGACGTTTCTTTCCACATTGTTCAAAAACAGGTATATTTTCCAGCGGGAACTCCGCTCCGGCACGACTCCGTCTTATATGGCTCTTCCATCGGCAGACAACGAAATCGTTTCTGTGAAGTGCTCGATTTTCACAGGCTTCTTCAGTGCTTGGTTGGTAGTGAAATTTTTGCTATATTTATGTCTTATCTTTTGCTATATTTATGTCCTATTACTACTATCCTTGAACAAAATATTACTGTCTGTATAAATTCTCAGGCAATTAAAACCATTTCTGATAACATTTCTTACCCATCAGAACTCTAATTTAAATGCAAACAAACTATTGATAGACTGCTCAGCAACGGAAGAGAGGTCCCTTCTCGTGCCATACACATGGCACCCATTTAGCAATGTTGGTCAAACGACTTCTCAGGAACAAAATTCGGCAAAGAATGTATTCTCTTCAGGATTGGCTTATGGTAAATCTTGGGCCTGCGTATTCGACAGCCACAAAGGGGCTAAGCGTTTTTCTTCCCCATGATGGACGAAAAGAGGTGCTTCAAAATTACCACCGGGCATGATTATCTGATATCCCACCTGTTCAAAATTGGCCTGGCCAACTCTTCTCTCTGCCATCTCTGTAATACTGAGCAAATGAAAAAAAAACATCTTTTTAATTGCCTCTCCCTTCTTAAGATGACTATCTTCTGCAAGTTCTACTTCCAAATTATTCTGGATTGCAAGACGCGGGCGTATTAAAAAAATATCTAACCCATTCTTTAGTTTGCATAATCTTTAATTTCCTAATTTTTACCTTTTTAGGTTGAAACATTACATTTCTTGACTTTAATCAAGTTTTTTTCTGTGTATATCTTGATTGGTGTTTATGTAGTAAACAAATTTTCTGAGAAAATATGGTTAATAACGGTCTACTTTTACTATTGCTTTGAGTTTTCATTTTTTTTGTCAATCTTAAATTAAAAGAATAATGCAAATAATATTTAAAAATATATTCTACACTTTTTGTTGCTCATGAAAACATAAATTTGTATATGAAATTTCTTAATTCTTGAAGGAATTTAAGAATAATAAAAATAGCGTAACATTAAATAATAAACTTAAAAAATTATTTACAGAATTCTTTTAAATATTTTGGAATAATAGTATCTTATATTGCAGAACAAAGGAAATATCAGAGGTATCGCGTTTTGTTTTGAAATTTACGCAAGTATATTACTCTAGGTATGCGACATGACAGAAGTTCAAGAAATTTTTCTCTATGATTGCTGGAAAGTAATATTTTGAAGAAACGCTCGAAATATTTTTCTAAAATAGATGGGTGTTTTCGACACTTTTGAAATATATCTCCTTTCTGCTATTCCGTTGTAACATGATTTTCTCATTGTACAGTTACTGTAAGTCCATACTGGACAACCTAACAGGTGGAAACTATTTCAGCATCCCTTGCGCACTAAATTTTCAAAAGATTCCTTTTCAAATTAAAAGTTATTTTTTTGAGGCATGAAATGTTGCTTTATCTTTCGAAAAATGTTACACTTGTTGAATGTAAGAGTGCTGTGGCCTCATTATAGCGCTATTCTCACTACCGGAAGGTAGCTTGTTAAATCTGGAATCCAGAGTTAAAAGAAGATGCATCGTATTCACATGAAAGTGGGGGCGGGAGTGCACGTTCACGATCGCAATGTTCTCCAAGTGAAATGATACGTCTGGGGTTAGCAGGTTATCGTTAGATCTCCGACTTGGTTCTAAATGACGAAGGCTTCCACCCTGTGGGTTGGGCCCATCTCAGGGCTAGGTACAGGGACGCATGTTGGTGCAACAGCTTGTTAAATGGTAAGCAACTTCAGTGAAGTTCTTATATTAAGTGACTGTAGCATACATGTTGGCTGTTAATGCAACAATCTGTTTAGTTATTTTAATAAAAAGAAAAATGAATCTGCACCTAATTGTTGGATCCAGTTTTAACAGGTAAACCGGATATAGCAAAATTTGTGAAAAACATTCTATAAGGCAGAATGTCGCTAAATACTTCATGAGGAAGTTTGAGACCCCTATAAGATCATAAGGCCATTTATTTAGGTGCAAAGCGAAAGAAGGATCGTGGTTTTGAGATTTTGGTGCATCAATATGACTGGATTAAAAGAAAAGATTATTTTATATATGAGCATTTTACAATTACAAAAGAAATAAGAATAATACTTAGTAAAAGTATCTCAACTTGTGTATAAAAGACTCTGAACGTAGGAATATTGAACAATAATAGAAAATTACTTTGACAATCTAAAAGAACGTAAGGTATATTTTTAAAATTGATTGCCATCTGATTTCTGTTGATAGAACTTTTGATTTCTAGGCTAATAAGAATGAAAGATAAGGGTTGCAAGAAACTTAAGAAACACATGAAGTCCTTTATTCTCTTGAATTGTGATTTAGAATGCCATCAAGATCAGTATATGTTGCATTACAAGTATAAAAAGTGCTTAAGAGTTTTTGATTAAGAGACTGAAGTTCAAATAAATGTTATAGGTAGAGGTTCTTATGAAATAAAAATAATTGCAAAAGTGATAATGTGCCAGAAAACATCATCGTAGGAGTTTGTGCTCAATCATTTTCACCAATTAATATTTTCGGCCAAAAATAATCGTTAAAATCAAGCGCCTTTATTCAAGTTGACGAATGTAGCCTAACAGCAGGAAAACCAGTGACGATCCAAGTATTTAGTATTCTCTGTGTTATATATATATATATATATATATATATATATATATATATATATATATATATATATATATATATATATATATATATATATATATATATATATATATATATAAATAAATATTATTTTTATAATATTGTATGATAATTTTCTGAAACATTTCGCTAATGTCCGTATCTATAGTCTTCAGACCAGAAAAATTGACATTCGAATAAGAGATTCCTTGCTGCTGAATGCTAAGCGCAACTTGGAAAAAAAAGTTAGAACTGTGGTATACGTGAAAAACTTGCCACTTAATCCTTGAGTGGAATTTATGAATACATTCCGTGTGGAGATTTGATTTTTGCGCTGTTTCACCAATATACTTTGTTGCACCTTGCCCAGAGTTGAGTTCTAACAGTTAGGCGGAAGCAGCCGGGTCTTCGTCATTCAGAAGCACGGACTTGGCAGAAAATTCGCAAAACGAATATATATATATATGTATATATCTATATATATAAAAATTTCGTGTCACGATGTATGTTCCCGATAAACTCCGAAACTACTGAACGGATTTTGATAAAATTTTGTAACCATTTATAATATAGTCCAACTTAAAAGATAGAATAGTTTTTATCTCTTAATTATTATTTTCAATATTTATTATACGACATTAATGTTTATTTATTGGTTAGTTCTGTAAGTTCCTAATAGATGGCGGTTTAGCATCTAAGTTGCACAGGTATTCGGCAGATGGCGACGTGTTTATTTTTCTAGATTATACATCTTCGAGAAAATTAACGTGCGCGTGCAATCGCGTGGTTAAATATAGAATTTACATATATTTTTATTATTATATTTTCATGATGTACATATATTTTCATGATGTATAATCAGACTATAACAATTTTTTGTGAATCACTTTCATAATTATACTTTGTATTGTGTTATTATTGTGCGTGTTCAGTTTGAATATTTTTAATATTATAAATAGTAAAATAAAATTTTATTTATTGCTGTTTTTCTCTACTAATTTTCATACCACCTCCAAAACATGTAAGTATTTCTTGACAGCCTTTTATTTTTTTTATTTTTATTTTATAATTTGATAATTATTAATTTATTCAGTAGAACATTTTGATCTAATTTATTTATTCAAATGATAAATTCTTTTAATTTTTTTATTTCAGTATAATACCGCGGAAAAATTTTTTAGTTTTAATAATTAAAAATTGAAAAAATAATAGTTCGATGTCAATGTTATCTACCTCATTTATAACAATTTATTTTTAGATGTTTTTAATTTATATAGTATATTTTATAAGTAAGTTACTGATTACTAACTATAATTTAATATAAGATGAATAAAATGTAAATTCAGAAAATATATGTTGATTTGTGCTTAATTTCAAAATTTCGATACTTTACCTATTACTTTTAAATTTCAGCGAAACGTTTTATTTTTAATCTCATATGAATGAACCTATTTTAAATTTTTTTAGAAAATATTAATTTGATTGTACCCAAGAATTAGTAAAAAATTGATTCAATGTATCATAAAAACTCAGCCACTGCAACGCGTGGCTTGGTCAGCTTGTATATATATATATATATATATATATATATATATATATATATATATATATATATATATATATATATGTACATATATATGTATGTACATATATATGTATATGTATATATATATACATATATATATATATATACGAAATCAGATTGCATGTATAAAAAGCAAGTGGTAGTAAAACTTGATTAACATATTAAATATGAAAATAACTGCATATTTAAAAAAACATATTATATTGACATAGTTATAGCATAATATATTCCTGATTTTTAAGCTTTACCCATACAGTCCTTAGCTCTTAGCTATAGTGTAAGAATCTCAGCATACTATGAATGATAGTACTAATTTGCAATGGTCTGTCATCTCTTGAACTGATCCCACGACACGCTTTTGGTTGGTAACAAAGGCAAATATTTAAGTCACAAGAATTTCTGGTTGTCAAATTTGCTATGAAATATGCTTAACGTTATACAATAGAGGCTCGTTTTTTACGAATATATAGGAACTGATAAAATAATTCTTAAAATCGAAAGTTTGTAAAATAAAAAAAATAATTTAGATCTTTAAGCCATTTTTTCACTACACTGTTCTCTATAAATAAAGTAGTATTAGAAAAAAATAATTCAGTATATATGTTTATAAAAACATGCAAAATGAAATTCATAATTTAATTCTTACTTTCATTTTATCGAGGAAAACATTAATACCTTACTTTTTCTTTTTCAAAACTGCATTTTTAAAAATGTTTCTTTCGATGTTGCAAAGCATTTCACTGGTTTTCTCAGAAAATAGTTTAACCCTATTAGCCATTTCTTCTTATTTAGCCAATCTTCTGCAACACAAAGTCGTTTCCTTGTTAGATATTTGAAACTTCATTTTCTTTTATCATGCTCTCAATCATCTAATAATTCTTTCGAACAAATTATATCTGAATTCAGAAAATTTATTTCCACTCAAATCGTCAGATATATTTTTTGTCTTCAGTTACAGTGGTTTATTTACTAACGTACATCACATACACACACACTGTTTACCGCTAATAAACTCATTATTTTAACCTTCTGATTTCTCTTCATGTGTTAGGTAAATACCATTAAAAAAAAGTTTTTTTGTTACTTCGCATTGTTATACCGGTTCTAATAATATTTTATTATGTTGTGTGTGTGAGAAATGAATATACCTTTCACTTAATTCACTTTAACCCAAGCTTTAGTACCGAGCTGCCCAATTCTCATTGCTCACATGTCATGCGGTCTGATAAGTGAATTATAAAACTACGTTGTATTTTGTAATGTTGTTGATTGCTTAAATTTCTCTGTGATGTATTGGTACATCATTTGTTTTATATTTTTCAAGAAAATATGTTTTCTAGGAATGATGTGTAATTTATTTCATAAGCTTTATGAAATATATTCCCTCAAATTTGATTCGAGAGCGACGTGTCCTGGTTGGTTATGGCATCGTTCTTATCATCGGATAGTAGTGAGTTCGAATCCTACCTTAGTCGAAGATCCTTCGTGTTCGCTAAAAGCGACGGCCACGTTAAAACTGGGAGTAGTCGCAATGTCCTCCCTGTGAAATGATACCTCTGATGGTGGCAGTCCAAGTGTTGGTGGTTTTCTGCTAGATCCTTGGTTCAAAATCAACGAGGACTTCATCCGGATGGTTCCATCTAACTAGATGAGCCTATCTCAGGGCTAGGTACAAGAAAGCATGCTGGTGGAATAGCAGCTAAATTTGATTCTATTTTTTTAGCACATGTATTAGCTTGATCCTTGAAGTATCTACTTAATGCTGTATCGAGAGAGGTATTTAACATTTGTTTTTCCCTTATTCCCCAGTCATTTGAGCGAGCGCTGGGAGAGGGCGCTGCTGCCGCCTGCAGTTGGCGGCAGTTTCGTCCCTGCCTGCTGGAGGGAAGAGAGCGCTCGGCTCTTGCATGTGTGGCTGCGCAGCTGCGGCACTCCTCTTCGCGCTCCTCTCCTGCTCAGGTAGGCACATTTCGCTATTTACAAACACTCTCCTACTCGCAGATCACGTGGCCGTCTCTTAAGAGTCAGTAGGAGAGGGCTCTTTCTATTTAAAAAAGGAAGTCATCTTTATCATTCAAAGAGATTTCTCCCCTCTGATATTTATTTATAACGACAGATAATTTTAATGATTACTTAAGTTATAAGATGGATTGGGTATTAAAATATTCATTTGACTGAGGAGAATTAATAAAAAAGATTCGACGAAAAATTCCGTTTCATTTCTTAAGTGAAATCTGAATTTTTTTTAATATTGATATGTATTGTATAAAATGTCATTTACATGTTCTTAATTTCTTTGTCGTTCATGTATCACTCACGAAATAATTTCTTGTGTTAAATAATTTTTACACATGATTCAAGCATTAAAATAGGCAATTATTTTATTGATATGCGTTTCTAAAACAAAGAACGAGGCCGTTTTGTGTTTCCAGAATCATGTGTGAATAGGACACGTATATTGCTTTCCTTCATCTTTCGCTTGGAAGTGTGTCACTTTGGAAGATATTTTCGGTTTTTCAAATGAAAACACCCCATCACAGACATTTATAAATGGATGTTTTGGATTGGTATTCTGAGGAATTGGTCCTAATACCAAACAAAGGTTAAGAAATGGTAACTCATAGAATAGCTGAACACAAAATCTATCAGTACAATTCACTTTTTTATCCCAAATTTTTCGATTCCTTCATGAATAATAATCAATCCTTTTATTAAAAATTTCAATGAAGATCTTTTCATTGGTAACTAAAGACTTTTTACTTGAAAATTTATTCTTTTAGTAAAAAACGAAATTTATCAATGTTGTTTCATGAAATCCATATTTAAAAAAAAAATTGATTTTAACTCGAATAAATGCGTTTAGGCGAATTCTTAATTGAAAACACTGCCATGCGGATATTGCGATGAAATCTCAAATGTTTCACTGTGTTTTCAACAATCTTTAAATGATTCGTTCAGTAAATATCTGAGTCTATTTTTACATTTTTCTTCTTTTTATTAAAAAAATTTCTTACATTTTTAAAATTGCACACTTAGTTTGCTTATTAAGTAATTTTTAGATATTATTTTTGTTAGAAATTTTTTTAATGCAGTTATTGAGAATGTCGTTTTTTATTTATAATTATTTATTTTTTTAAACGAAAAGTTCTATGGATTCGAACGATCCGAAAGAATTTTAGAAAGCATACAAACATAAAATGTATATGTATGTATAATATATATACATAACACACACACAAATATATATACATTCTTTTTGATGTATTTATTGAAATATTATTTTACTTTTTATGCTTAACATATCTGTAATTCTTTCTGTATAATATTTACCATTATATCAGAGCAATACACGTGACATCTTTTTTCCCCGATAATGCATTAAAAACTTATATTTATACAATTTTTATTTAATTTTTTTACTCGATTAAAGCTACAAAAACATAATTTTGTCATAATATCGTGTAAAAAATTTTATAGTACTGTTTGGTAAACTAAAAAATTAAAATTTTAATTTTCCACCTTCACATTAAAATTGATTTAATGTTTTCATTAATTTCTTTCTTTAATATTATACCATATTATTTCTTCATATTTTAATGATTTTTAAGGTGTTGTCAATACTTTAAAATATTGAAAATATGCAATTTGTTTTACTAAGATTTTGTTCCAATTTTATCAATTGGTAAATCACATTTTTTAATATTTATTTTATATTAATTTTGCTTATATAATTTTTAAATTTAAATCTGTCTCTCTCACTCACACTCATCGATAGTAATAATATACGTAAGTATAAAACATATATTCGCTTAGGTGCGTTTAACGGAAAAACTATTCCACTAGCATAAATTTGTGGAAGCGGTCTCCCCTGAAGAAGCCTCAACCTCAAAGGGATCGTAATTCATAGACGCATGAGGCTCTTCATCAACAAGTTTTGTGCTCGTTAAGTCGAAACATTGTTGCATCAAGAAAATTTCATTATTCGACGCTTTTTTTACTTTCGCATTCAGAAATATCAAAGTTAAAATCTTTTTATTGAACATCGTTTAGTATGAATTAATTTCCTTGGAACTACAGGATGTATATAGTGAAGAAAGAAACATCACATATATGTGCTTTGGAGTCTAACTATGAAACCAAAATGTCGATAAAACTCTGAATCCTGATTCATTAATTGCTCAACTTTAGCTATATTTGGCTTAAACGGTGGTCCTGTACATTAATGACTTTCTTATTTGCAATGATTCCAATGACCACAGAATGTTTTTACTGTAGCAGAAAAATTCACTAACTTTCCGAAAGATTTATGAATGGTTGTGGTCATTCCTTTTTGCAATTGAAATACACCGCGTGTTTTGTTTATCATAGAAATAAATGATATATTCTAAAATAGTTTTTGTACTGAAAATATCACTATAGCCATTTTTATTGCTATGGACTTTTGGCGTCGGTGATAGGCAGTTGGTTATAATAAAGTGGCTCGACTATGAGTTTTGTAATATTCTGAAATAGCGTATTTCAGATTTTATTTAATGCAATAGAATAAGTGTTTTAACATAGAAACCCAAATGCATTACTTTGGGAGCATAACATTGGTTTTGAAGAGCAAATGAGAGAGAAAATACATAATTATGCTAGTGGTTACAGAAATTCTATAAATATCTTAAAATATCCAAAAAACCGCTTCGGTGATGTGACATAGGATCCGTTTTATTATATAACGTGTTCTGACTTTCAATAAATAAATGAACCGTTAAATCATCCAAGCTATAAATACAGTTAATTTTTATTTTTCAAATGCTAAATCATTTGTATACATAACCGTATATATAGCTGTACGATTCTATTTCACAAATTGTATGTATGATATTATGAAAAGTCTCTTTTTTAAGATAACTAAATATTTTTATGAACAATAGATAAAACGAAGATGCCAGCTAGGAGTCTATTTTTAAAAACGGGTGAGAGTGTACTGAGTGGACGGTTACACTATATCGAAATACTTGTCTTAAGCACTGTGTGTGTATCTTGTGTTTTAAGAATAGAGTACTTGTACTTGATTGCTTAAAATGTACACATAATAAGACTTACTGATTCGCCTTTTTCTGTTTGATATTAAAAAGTCTGAAAAATCCTTAAATTGAAATCAAACTATAGCAGATACTGATCTTGTCTTGAAGGTTTAAGAAAGGGATTTATGCATATGAAGAAATGTTTTCGAAGTGGGCAGAATAATTTAATTAAATAGTAACAGGAAGTAAGGATTCTTTATTATGCGTTGTGAGGTTAGAGCGGCTACTTATATCACTACTCCTTTTTCCTGGCTTTTGGGGGCATAATTATTCGAATGAACTGGTTAGCATAGTTTTCAAACTCAGATTCAATCGAAAATGTTCATGATCATTAATATCTTTATATTATTTTATTATTTTAATAATTCAATATCTTTATATTATTTTATATCCATGTTGAATAATACACAAATAAAAAAGGAAAGCTGGCGCATCAATTATGCACTGTGAAAACCTACAAATTTTTTAAATACTGATTGTTTTTATAAGGATGTTTATATTCATGATATGAAAGGTCTTGTAATGGTGAGTTGTGATTGATTTCATATTTAGATTTCTTTTTTTGAGGGCATTTTCTAGCAAATTAACAAATCTACTCTACAGCAGAAGCTAGAATACTTACTATAACTGTTGGAAATAATTTCCATCAACTCTCCGAGAAATTTGTGATTTCAATAGGGATCACCAATGGTAGAATTTTATGTGCGTATTCTATTTATTTCACCTTCATACCTTGAATGGGTCAAATGCGTTTTTTTTTTTAATCAAAACATGTATTTTTTGACTACTACCAAAAATAGTGTTTTACATTAAAATGTATTATATAATTTGTTATCTCTAAACGATGACCAATTATGCATTTTCTTTTACACAAAATGTGAGAATTACTGTAATTGTCATTTTTTAATTCATATTTTAGAAATGAAATGTAAGGAATTTCAAAATACTTGAGAGTTAGATATTAAAATATTCATAACTATAAGCAATTCAATGATCTTAAATTTTTTCGAAGAAGCAGTTAAATATGTCTCAGTCCAAAATTTTGTCACAAATATTACTTTAAAGAACAAAATATTTCTGTATAGAAGCTTGTGTCTTAATTTTTGTTTTTATTTTTCTTCATTAAAATATTTAGAAGGTACATTCAAAAATTGCTATAATTTAATAAAGTTTAAGAATCTTATCTTTACAGTTCATCAAACTGCGATATTTCTGATAAAATGAAAGGAAATTTCTTCGAAAAATTTCCCCCCTAAAGCAGAATCGTGCATTGTGACTAAAACTTTCCGATTAGTGCAATAATTGGGGATTTTATAACTAATGAATCAATAATCTGTAAGAGGCGAATCTTGAGTGGCCAATAAGTTGCTAAAATAATCTTCTCAAACATTATGAAATTTCAAAATTTAATAATATGTAGACTGCATGTTTAGCCTTTAAATATCGTTCACTAAATACATTCTTGTTAAATTTGTGTTTCAATAATACCGACTGACCATTAAATGTGAGCGCCTAGAATACAACATGGGCGAGTACTTCCGTTGAGACACGTGGATGTACTGTTTACCACAAATGAAAGAACTTTCCAGAACACAATACATTTTATATATTATGGCTACAACTGACCAGCCATCCACTTCGGACTATTGTCATGTCTATCATTTCAAGCTACTTACTTTCCCAATGGGAGCAACTTAATTCGTCAATTAATATTATACACATACATCCATAAATTCTGGATAATCTAGAAGCTCATGGAAATCAAAAGCGATAGGAAAAAATGATACTTGTAGGAATAACACATGGTAAAGAATTATAAACAAATTAGAAGACGACACTTTATGAAACCGAGCGTATACCACAATCATCAGGAAATAAGAACTTGTAGCAAAAAAGAAAACGTATTCACTATCTATGGCACTGAAAGCCATACAACATGGATGGGGCTTAATTCCATGACCTCATAGGTATGACACAGAAGACTCATTTTGAGGATGTTTAACGTGATAGAATTATCGGCTGCCTGAAATACGGGCGTATACAGATGACAGTAGCTGAGGAACTCAGAATCACTGGAATGACAGGATCGCGTTCGTCAACCACTTTCTGTGCTGGACCTTCGGAGAGTATTCTTTGCTGAGTGTAGTTCTCTGCTCCAAGTGCAGCTTGATAATGCGATCCTCAGCATGCATCAGCGATGTATGAACTGTATTTCCCTCATGGTAGCTATACGATGTATTAACCATCATAATGTTCGGTTGTTATTCGAGCGACACGTAGTGTAAGTGTTCCAGTAAGCTATAATCGTGGTTTATATGCTTGGTATCATCTCTTTTGAACTTACTCATTTGTTTAATGCATGGACTTTATGAATAAACCACGTTTGTCTTGTTGCTGCACCTTTAGATGCTGGTTCCCGCATTATCCTTTATTTATGGACATCTGTGTAAAAACAATTGCATTGTCTATCAAATTTCATTTAAATTACTCTTTAAATACTTTAAAAAAATCAAATTTAATATATAACTGAATGTCAAACAATCAATGTTTTAATGGTTGCAACACAAATGAATTTCAAAAGACCGTTCACTTTACCTTTATAAAGCTGTTGACTTAAAAACCTAATTCTGCACTCTCAATAACGGTCGGAATGTGAATAAATTCTATCTTCAATTAAGATTCTAAGCAAGCTGTAAGTGAATGGTCAGCGCGCTCTTGCCTTAATTCCTTTTAATCTTAAGAAAGGTCATTTGAAAATTTTAAATTCCTCTTGAAACCATGATGATTTGCTGAATGAGTGATCATTTAATTGCTTCATATATGGAAATTGCAAAAGCAAATTTTCAACAAAGTTTGATGAATAATTTTTGTACCAACAAAACACTAATATTACTTTTTCGTTTTATAGATGGTTAAAACTTTGATGTGCTTTTCATATACATCGTCTCACCGTTTATGAATAAAGATATAATTTACCTCTGGTTTACAGTTTAGATTGTACCGAAGAAAAACGTGTGCCTACATGTCGCATAGTTTGGATTTGAAAAGGCAAACACTAAATGAACGATATGAATAGAAGCGGAACATGCTTCAGACATGATGTACAACGCACCGAAAGAAACAAAATGCATAGAAGTTTAGAAAAACATTTCTGATTATTTTCCCGTCCTTCTCCACTGCTAGTCTCTTCTAAGAGAAAATTATTTCAAATACTTTAGTTTTTTTTTAGAAATTGAAACATAACTTTAAATTAAAATAATAGCTTTTATAGGTGGTTAGAAATTTAATTTCTGATATGTTCCCAGGTTCTTATAATGATGTTTGGAAAAAAACTATTGTAATCGATGATACTCGTACAATTATACGTCTACCTACCAATATGATCGATCACATTATTTCTTCAAATTAAAGCAATTTTTCTTTGACTTTTTAGCTTTTTCCACAAACAATCAAAGACAACTATGATATTGCAATCGTTTATTGTTTTTTTTATTTCCCTTTTTTTGAAAGCAGATATTCTTTCGAATATTTAAGTGACTTTCTTATAAAGAATCGCTGAAGTTCGTAATTAAATGCCACTAGCAGACAGTACACAATTTATCCTATTAGCACACATATTAGGATATTTCATTTTCTATTCCCATTTGTTCGCAACCAACTGTTCTTTGAAATATTCAAGTGATTTTCTTACAACGAAGCGCTAAAGTTCGTAATTAATACTACCAGTGGACAGTACACAATTCATGCTACCAGCACACATATTAGAATATTCCATTTTCTATTCCCTTTTATTTACAACCAGTTCTTTCGAATATTCAAGTGATTTTCTTACAATAAAGCTCTGTGAAGTTCGTAATTAAATACTACCAGCAGACAATATACAAATCATGCTATCAGCTCACATATTAGAATATTCCATTTTCTATTCCTTTCTGTTCGCAACCAGTTGCTCTTTAGAATATTCAAATGACTTTCTTAGAATAAAGCGCTAATGTTCGTAATTAAATGCTATCAGCTGACAGAAAAATTTAAAAAAAAAAAATCTGAAAAATTTACTTTAGTGATTCGAAGAACATTGTCAATTTAAAAATTAAATGAATGAAAATATATAAGAAATTGATACATTGAAAAACATTATAATTACATAAAAAATGAAGAAATAATTTGCAACTGATAATTACGTTTGAAAAACAACATTATTTATGAAATCTCTAGACACTTTCGCCAATACTGCCTGCTAAGAATTCCTATGCCTTAATTTGTTCAGAGGAATGATGAGTCCGACAGTAAAGAGAGAATGACTCCAAGAGATCATATAAGATTAATCAATGAAAATAAAATCCTCTTTTTCTATTTTGTCTTAGATTTAAGTGAGTTTAAATGAATATTATGTCAGGATGCCCATCTCTTTCTAATTTAAAATTAAAGCTACCTTCCACTTCGAAGTTTTATTTACAGCGTTTGTAATAAATTTAAATCGCAATGAAGTGTAATTTGAACTTATTGTAAATTTGCCTCGATGCAATTAATTGAAACGCAGTAGCATTCCAACAAAGACATTCTTTTCGCGTCAATTACAGAGGCTCGTAATTCCTCTTCTAAAATCATCATAACCACTACGAGTAAACAAAAATAATTATGGCATTGGGTCCCATTCTTTCTAAATTCTTTTATTTCTTAAAAAAAGAGGAAAATTTTCTTTTAATTTTTGAAAAGTATAATTCTTGGCCATTGCAGCACCCGTGTTTATACTTTTCCCATAATGCCACCGATAAGAAATGTATTAGAACTTGGATGAATTTAGTTTCTATTTCACTGTTGAATGGAGCTTCGTTAACTGAAGGAACTTCTCAAACATTCAGCACATCATTCGATTTGTTTTTAGATGATACATGGCACACGATCGCATGGTGTTATGAAAAACAGCATTTTGAATGCAGTTCAGGAAATTGTAAATGTCGTTAAAAGTAGAATGTATCGTTATCCAAATAGTGAATAATAAGAAAATTGCATAAAAATTATCATAGTTATTATTTTTAAAAAGCAATTTTCTCCCCAAACTTCGGCTTCTAATGGATAACGTGTGACGAGTTTTCCATTAAAAATCGAGACTCGCAAGAATAAGAACCTCTGCTCTAAATGAATGAAAAAGGATGTTTAAGATATGCTTCAAGTTTTCATTACCCGCAAATCTGTTGTATAAATGTATTACAAAAAATACTAACATTTTAAATAAAATACAAACAACACTTTGGTAATAAAGTGATAACACTAATATTCATAACAAGACTGCATTTTATGTAAGTATTCGCATTATTTATGTAAAATAATTTTGGTATGAAAAATAGAGAACTACTTTCCATTAGAGTTGTTGTCTTGTGCCAGAAAGGCTGGCAATATGGGGTGCGCTGCTCCACTTTTTCAACTGAACCCTATTTTGGTGTGGAGTCCGACTTCCTCAGTACACACATGCCATAGATACCCGTTTATAGGGTAGGCAACCATTCATACAAGGAAAGGACAAAGACAGGATAGATAGAGAGAGAAAAAGTACATCCATGCCCGAACCGAGATTCAAACCCAGGATCTCCCTATCCGCAGTCAGGCACTCTGGTCATTAGACAGGGTAGGCGGCTTCCATTAGAGTAAAATCACTCATACATGTGTACATCTATTCAAATCTAGAATATTTCTTGCTAAGCAATTTAACTTCTGTTTCTTATGAATTCGTATTCAGCCAATATTAAGTCCTTACATTAAAACAATCTCACAATAAATATTAAATCTTTATTCATTTCTAATCATTTAAGTTTGTCGTATTTTATTTTAGTGCAATGTTTTTAACACAATGAACAATATTATAGAGTGTGTTAAAAAGCATAAAATTTTTTCAAGAAAAAAAAAGTTTATCTAATTTTTTCATTCTTCTCTCTCATTTGAAATTCTTATGACAAGAAAAAACATCTAAATTTTAAAGAAAACTTTGAAACTTTTTATGTCATATGAATCAATTTATTTCTTACAAATATTAAAAATATTTGATTCACCGAAACCTAGTGTGAGACATTTTTCAGAATGACATCACATTGGCACAGCACGGCGATGGGTGCGCTGTCTTCGAGAAGTACTTTCAAAAGACGCCAATACTTAGTGCAATTTTGAGTTAAATGTTATTAAAGAAAACGAATTAAATACCTTTTATTGGTAACCGTATAAAAATTTTCAATTTCCATTTTTTCTAAAAATGTGCATAATTTTTGATACAAAACTATCTTCATGGGGCTCAATACCGAAATGTAAGCACTCACTTATTTAAGAATTGCGTGCGTCAATCCACGCAACAGAGAAAGATACACTGGATCTGCACTCATTCACGAGAGCAAATCCGAATGCTTTATTGCCACTCCGTGACTAATTTAGGCAATTAATTATTTTATGGTGGCTTCAAACCCTCCCCGGTGGACTCCTGTCCTGAATTATTAGGAAAACTTTAAAATAAATGTATTTTGCATTTAGAGCTCTGCACAGAGAAATGCACCATACTCTACCAATTTATTATAAAATATCAATGATTCTTGGAGTAAACCGATGAGATCAGGATTAAAACTTATGGATCAGATTTGAATGCGGAATTCAGATTCATAAATATACAGGAAAACTGAATGAAATCAGTCGAGAGACATTTCACGTGAGGCATTGAAATCAATGTTACGAAGTGCAATTGCATTTTCTTTCTCAAATATTTTAATACTATAAGCAAAAGTTGAATGGCAATTTCTTTTGTATAAAGCATAAAAAGAGGGTCATCGGATAAAAACATATTTGGGAATCAGTGCAAACCCTCATGCATTTCTAGGAAGCGATTCGAAGAGAGTTTCCTAGAAATGCAAGAAGAAATCCTAGAAGAGAGTTTCCGCTTCTCAGACAGAGAGTTCCTGAAATAGCAACATATCTGTGACTTGGAGGTGGCCTCGATTTTCTTTTTCTCATTTTTTCTGCTTTTCCCCTGAAAAAGCCGCGAACCTTAATAGCTGAAATAAGGTTTAAAGAGCACTTTATCCTTTGATTCTGAGATTGAGAATTCAGTTTTAGAAGCGCAAATCTTCGCGAACGGAATTTACCTGGGGACGCTTTCACGAAAAATTTTATTCGTTTTGAAATAAGGCTGCCAATTTTTGACAACAGCTTTGTACTGTTTTATTCCATGTTATCTGAAAGGGAGATTGTTTTAATAATAATAATGCTATGATTTTGTTGCTCTGCTATCGCATTTTGCACTCGAACGGGACACGTGATTTAAAATGAGTTGCAAACCACAAAATTGACCTCAGAAGTTGTTGAAAGGAAGACTCCAAGTATAACCGTTAGGTTACCAACTTGGCATTCAATGCTTATCACTTATTCAGGTCGTTTGAAGCGGGTGAAACACGAGTCTTCGATGTTCCTACCGGTCATTTTACCATTTTTTTTATAACGTACGTTGTTTTTAGAATGTATAAAATGTCCTAATAGATATTTCTTACACCAATGATTAAGCATTCGTTTCGGGGTGTGAGGACCCATTGATGATGAAATGGGTTCTCCAATCACTGGAAGCTGTTGCTTGGCTCTTCCAGTTATTAGGCAATGCTTTCTGGGAGACTTCTCATGGGCAGCATATCCATCATATATCCCCATATCTTTTCTATTGTTCTTTAAAAGTGACTGGCATCGAGCCCATGACCTCGCTTTTGCGGAGTATAGACCTATCATCGAGTTCAAATATTATTTAATATACATGTTACCTTATTTTAACGAATTGGAATTCATTTTTTCCTGAACTGTCTCAATTTATGTAAAATGTTAAAATCGAAAGGCAACGTTTTCATTGTTTTTTTCCTTTAAAATGCGTGAATGTGATTCTTACTATATATCAGGAGTGGCCAACCTGAGGCTCGCGAGCCACACGTGGCTCTTGATAAATGTATCCGAGTTCCCTTTTCATTTTTGTGTTATTAGATTATAAAAAAGTATTATCTTTCCATAAGTGTTTCCAAATGTCTTTTAAATTACTGACCACAAATATGAAAGACTCAGTGCAAGGTTGTAACAAATTTCATTTCCGTCCAAGTTAAGAGTGATATAACTCATCGAAAACTGCAGGAATGAACACAAACAGTGGCGTTATCGTCCGTAATCGACCGACTCCCGACCGATTTTGAATTTGTAAACTTTTATTGCAACGGGCAATTGACATAGCGCTCTGGAGAAAGCAATTTGTACCACTTTTGCTAAGAATATAATTTGTAATGTGGGATTTTTGGTAAGTTAACTATAATTTGTTTCTTAGTATGTAAAGCATGTTGTTATTGTTTTAATAACACAAAAATTATGAAGCTAGTGATTTACGTCGACATAAAGCAATTATCGTCAGTTTTCTAATCAGTATCCACTAAATTACAAATTAAAATCAGATAAACCTACTTCGTTAAAATAAAATTCAAATAAACAAGTCAATTTTGATGACCCTTAGCAATCACGCTAATAATGTGGCTGAAGACAGTTTGTTATTGCTAGGAATATTGCCAGTGCTAAACGCCGGTATGGAGAGGGAGATTTTACTATGGAAAATGTATTTAAAGGTTTTGATCCAAATAATGCAGTATTGCACAATGTTGTTTTACAAATTCCCATCTCGAGATACACAACCGAATGACACATAACTGCAATTAATAAATCACTTGAATATAATTTAAAAAAATGATTTGAAGAACTGTATTGAATTCAGCTTAGCCCTTGACAAATCGACAGTTATCACAGATTTTCCGTATTTGGCAGTTTTTATACGTTTTCTTTCACCTGACTTCGTTGTTAAAGAACAATTATTAGGTTTAGTAGCACATTAAGAGTCAAAG
Organism: Latrodectus hesperus; assembly: GCA_037975125.1. Lineage (NCBI taxonomy): Eukaryota > Metazoa > Arthropoda > Arachnida > Araneae > Theridiidae > Latrodectus > Latrodectus hesperus. The sequence continues at coordinate 133,983,957 of CM075850.1, read as the reverse complement.
TGCAGTGTTTATATTAAAAATGCATTAGATTCTATAATGAAAACTTTTGATGTACCTCTTGATAAACTTGTAAGCATCTCAACTGATGGAACCATGACTACGTTGAGTAAAATAAATAGGTCTTATTGAGCTTTTAAAAGATGATTCTCAAAGTCCACAATTCATGCCGATTCACTGCATAATTCACCGAGAATATCTTGAGAACTCAGAATGCAATGATCACTGGGAGGGGGGGAAGTATAGAGGAATTTCCGCTGACCAGATCTGTTCTATAATGCAAATTTTGTTTTTTGAAAGAGATGTAAATTTCCAGGATGATAATGCAACTATCCATGCAGTAAGACTTGTCCAATCAAGGTTTGATGAACATGAAGATGACAATTAAACATCTGAATTGGCCTGCACAGTTACTAGATCTCAGTATAATTGAATCCTTATGGTCTATTTTAGACCGTATAAAATCGATATTCTTCACTGGCATCTCTCCCAAGACTTCAGTATACTATACATTAACTAACACATGATCTTTTATTATTTAAACGAATAATTGTCAACACATACATTAACATTATAAAGCATGATAACATAATATAAAACTTTAATTTTTTCTGATTTTATAAATTTTAATTATAATGGAATCTTTTTCAAACGACCGAATCAAATCTAATGGATTACATGAATGGTACAATATTCCTCTAAGCACTATTCAGAACTTACATGAAACGATTAATTGGCGAATTTAAGTTATATTGAATGCAAATTCACGCGCAATTCTACATCATACTAATTAAAGATTCTTTATAAATTAAAAGGTGTTTCTATTATTTTGATTAATTGTATTTGGGTGTATTATGATTGTTGATCAACTATTTCACCTGTAGTCTTGGGATTCCTACCCAGTATATTGAATTCTAAGTTGATATTTATTTTACATTGTTTCTAAAACTACAGGTTTTAAGTTACGTCAAACTGATCAGATTCTAGTCCCTGCTTTCAAGGTGGGATTGCTACTTATGTATGTGTTATTGGATGCTTTCTTAGAATTTCATTCCGATATTTCGAAATCTGTTAACCAAGTGTTTATTGAAAATCAAACAAATGTCATTCACTATTAAAATAACTTTCTTTGGTTGAAAACTGGAAAGTACTTGCTATGATGTGATTTATAAACATGAATGTGTGAAGATAATTGTATATACAATTAAATTAGTTATAGAATACCTTTTCTAGGGATATTTTATACATTTTTTTCTTAACAGAAATCTCGTAGACTAAAATTATCTACGGTGCTCAATCTGTTGAGTGTTTTTCCATCGAAGGAGGAAGTGTCTACCTGCTGCTATCTTAACAGCTCTCCGGAGCTCCCATCTATCAAAGTTTACTTTTTGTCAGCGGGATTGAGGGCGCCTCCTGAACTGGGAATCATTGATTTTTGGAGCTGATTCTGTTGAGGTCGGAGTGGAAAAGCATTTTTGCTGAAATGCGAGATTTTCCTAAAATTTATTTAGCTAGTGTTATACAAGTTTTCAAAAGCCTTTCTATGAAAGCATATTGAGAGTATCTTCTATTCTACGCACACTGAATTTGGCAGGGCGCTCCGTGGCTGAGTGGTCAAAATATCACTCCGCTAATCGCTTGAGAGCGTAGGAGTGTGGGTTCGATTCCCACCGTGGCCCTGGGTATTTTCTTCGTTATTCTTCTGTGGTTGTACATCTGTCATTGTGCTATTTGTCCTATTATCGACGAAGACTTACAAGCGGATCTCAAGAATCAAGCATACAAGTCTGAAAATATATGTATGTAATAAATAAATAATGAATTTGGCACGCAGTACAGAAGCACATGCTTCTGTACTGCGTGCCACTGTGCGTACCTGATTCCATGGGTTGCTCCACTTAATAATGGGATATTAAGGAAGGCAGCTGACTTGCAAGTTGTACCTATTAATATTTAGTTATATTGAAGGATATTATATTTTTGTTTATTTTTCTTTTAATGCACATACTCTACAAAGATGCTTAAAATTTTTTTTATTTATGTTAAAGAATTATAAGTCAGTCACACAAAAATATTTTTTAATGAATCATAATTGATGCATAATAAAGTATAAAACCTTCACTCTTGAGCTCATTTTTCTAAATCTATATATTTTTCAGTGAAAATCAAATTGTTTCGAACTCTGTTTGGCACGCAGAATTACGTTCACAACCACAAAATTCTTACTCTGCCATTGCTCAAGACTGCTGACTGACTACGGCTTTATTAAAATGACACAGCAAGTTGTTGACGTGTGTGGCAAACTTTATGCAATGTAATGGGTAGATTACTCAATAAAAATGTTCAAACTTGTTCCAAATGCCACCAGTCTTGGATATCAAACAAGTGAAGCAACATTACGGCATGCGGAGTTTTAAGCGTGCTTGAATCCACTTACGTGGTAACAATTTAGATAATGTAAAAAATCTGGACAGTGTGTGTTTAAATTTTTAATTTATTTTTAATCATGAATGCGTGTAAATGGAAGCAAGATGAAAGTGTATGTAAATTAAATTATGATGCTATAAAACTTGTTATGTGCAACTGTAAAATTTATAAGGAAAAGGAATGAGCACACCGAGTTACGGCTTATTCACTTCCAAATATCTTTTATAACAAACAGTTCAGAATATCGAATGTAAACAAATCCAAACTGAAATGCATCGTGCACACTTGTTTGAAAGTTTACATATTCGCTCTCTCAACCGCATTTACTGCATCTTTGTTACAAAAATTGGTAAATTATCAAGTTTTGAAATTAAATAAAATTCGGAATTACACACACAAGCAACAAACATTTTGAATGTCTTTTTATTAATAACGAAATGAAAATATTCTCACATATTTTTGTGCTAAACAATTCACTAGTACGAATATTTCCTTCGAAGAGAACGTTTTTTAATTATTATCGAAGCAGCTTTTAAGTCACACAAAACCACTTAATGACAGGAATGCTGCTGAATGAATAAGTGTTATAAATGTAAAAGTTTTTAATATTTGTTTATCACCACCCACAAGTAACAATAAAGCAGAGCTTATCAATCATAAACTAAGCTTGAAATGCAATCATCTACAAAATATACAGATTATAAATGGCTATACAATGGAATAGTATATGCGTTAGTTTTCTCTTAAAGCGAATTTTTTTTTTAATTATTCGTTTCTGCATATATGTGGATTCCGTTTCTGTTTGGTTATATATATGGGCATAATTTTGAATATGATAACATTGCATCACAATGACAAAATTGCCTGCTACATTTGTGCACCTTTTTTGACATGAAGTTTGCTTTTTCGAAATACATTTTGAGCTAAGAATCTAAATTGGTGATTTTTGGTTTATTCACTTTTTCCTCCAAAACAAGGAGTTTCAATGAAATCTGGTGGAGAAGTTTTATGTAGTCAATGGGCAAATATTCTAAATATTTGTTGACTGAATTTAAAAAATATCCAAGTTGAAGCGTCTTGAAAACGAAAAGAATTCTCTTTTAAGAGACAAAGAGTAGAGATCTATAACGAGGAATACAAAGAAATTCAATGTAAGTTACGTCAGATAAATTTTAATAAGAGGAATAATTGAGCAATTTGCAATCCACATTATTTTTAAAGTCTTAACACCACTTCGTAAAGTTTTCCCATCAGTTCAGAAACGCAATTTCCGCCTGTACTTCCTTCCGCTATGTTCTCACATGCAGGGAAGTCAATTTTTAAGCAGGCATCTCTTTCACGCTATTCGCACAAATGTTCTTGCTATTAATGTTAGCATTTGTCTTCAAAAGTCCTATTTTTGTCACCATTTTCAACATTTACAAGCTGCTTAATAATACACAAAATTAATTCAGTAGCTTCATGCCGCTTCCCGTAAGCTCAGCAGAGTGAAGCATCATTTGCCGCGGGCAGTGGTTGGGAGGGTGATCACGGTATTCTCCTTCCCTGGGTTGCTGGAACTCCGTGGGTTGAGGACGTGTCCACGTTAATCTGTGACGTCCAAAGCCCTTCCGCTGGTGTGGCGTGGATGGGGAGAGGAGGGTGCCAGCTCAGGTGTGGCCTCGTCACCTGACCGTGGTTCAAAATGACGCGAGGCACCTTAAAAAGAGCAAAGTCGTTCTTTCACCTTCGTGGTGCTCTGATCCAAACGCAAGACGCTCTCTATTGACTTAATTCGCAGCCAAAGGCATAGCGAGCTTGGCTTGCCAAGTGTCATAGGCAACAACAACAATAATAATAATAAATAGAAAATTTTGAACAAAAGTTTCAAAAATGTATAATATCATAGATTGAAAAAAGTGCATTCTACTTTTGGATAGAAGTATACCACACATTTGGCTCTCCCCAATACATGTCCACGTGCTGAGGATCTGTGCACCTACATTTCAAACTTCACCATAGACTTCCCCTGGTGACTCTCCTGTTGGCCGAGAGGGGCTTTAACTGAGTCTTTTATACAATCCTGGGGAGTTGGAAGAAACTTCTAAAAATGGAAACACAACTCTTTCCATGTATTATTTTGTGGTGGAAGGTCAAAACCTGTGGGCATTGAAACGAATCTGATGTTCTTTCCCAATACTTTGAGAAGATTTTTTAAAAAATCCTTATCTTATAAAAAGACAAACCTAATAACTTTTTTAAAAATACGAATAAGGTGTTAAATATTTAAAGATATATTTTTCCTATTTTAAAATTTTCTATATCACTTAACTTTGTCATTTTAGGCCTATGAACTACTGTATAGTAATATACGTGTGCACATTTCAGTTATCTGGTTTCAAGGGTATTTTATTTTCTTAAACTGAAAGCCATATTTTCAAGAACTTGCCGGCAACATTAGCTTAGTGAAATTATACTTACGTATAATTTCACTAAGCTAACATTTCGCATGAAATTTTATTGTGGCACGTTACCAATTTAAAAAAGAATTTTTATGACTTTGTGGCACGGACATCAAAAAAGGTTCGTCATTCCTGGCATATACTGTTTGTTTGCATTTTCTGTTTTCTAAATAAAAAAATTCAAGATAATTAATAATGTAATAAAGAAATTAAAAAGTACATTTAATGAATAAATTAATAAAAGTACACGTAAACTTAACATTTTTACTATCGAAGTTTAAATATATTTTTTTCCTGCATATTTTGAGACATCCATGAATTCATTATTCTCTTCACTGATCTTTAATCCCACTTCATTTGCTTTATTAGTTGCATTAAGTTATATTTCGTTCTTCCAGTTATTGCAGTAAATGCTCAAATTTGTGTTGACTTCGTGAATACAGTTTTCCTTTGATTGACTGTTAAACATTTAGATTTAAAACAATATTAAAATTCACAGCAGACAATGAATAATTGTGCTTAACACCTTTGTTGAATTCAAATGTTTCCAATTTTTCCACTTATATGTATGCGCACTTACACTATTTTTCCTCAAATATCACGGGATTATGTTTGCATTTTTCTAATATATTAATTATAATAAATAAAAAAAGTACTTAATAAAATAATGAACCTACATTAAGAATCATGATGGAAGCATTTTATAATTTCAACTGCGAAAGTTTTAATCTACAAATCTTCAAAGAAATTATTCAAATAAAGTTTACGTAACGAGTTGAAAAAGAATACTATTACCTGTCTTTAATTACAGCAACAAAACAAAAACATTATAAAAGGCAGTTAATTAACATACCTAAAAAAGTTTAAGCAAAGAGCGGCACAATAGCAAAAGAAAAACTATTTCACTTTTGACCAAGTTAATTAACTCCACGCTTTAAAATTAATGGACATCAGCAAATAATATGGTAAACATTTATAAAATCCAATTTCGTAAATTAACAACAAGTTAGTGTTGAGAAATTTTTTTATCCTCTTCAGCCGTTTGTTTTAATTGAGTTATGTTGAGAGTTATCAGCTTTTTTTAGAACCGGTTAATGGAAGGCGCTAAATGATGGACTATGACCGACGAAGGAGCTTTTTGTTATTCCTTCTCAGCACAGCCACCTTTTCAATTATTTATCAGATGCTCAGTGGGAGAGGAGGAGCCATTTTCTTGCTGCACCTGTCTCTGCAGAACGATACCCTAATAGTGACATTTTTCCGAGTTTTATCGCTTACTCAAATTCCTTTTTTGTGATGCTTCTATTATGCTTACATTTTTCTGCTTAATGTATGTTACATTTTTCTGCTTAATTTACTCCACCAACAAATTGTGTTTAAGAATAATTCATGTAAATGAGATTTTATTTGCGCCGAAAAACTGCAGATACATTTATCAGCGTTTAAAAACCATTTCAAGAAATTTAGTAAAAATGGAACTACATTTTACCTGAAAGTCATAGATAATAAAATATTTTTAAGAAAAACTTATGAATGGAACAAATATGCTTAAAATTAAATCCTCATTTAATATTTCACTTAAAATTAAAATATGCAACAATAATTTGAGTACGTATCAATATAAAAATGAAAACTCTATGAAAAGAAGTATTTCAAATATTTGTAAAGAAATGCACTTTTGTAAATTATAAGCGCTGGTTTTTAAAATGATGGAGATTGGCTTTTTCAAAATACAGGAAAAGTTTCAGAATTGGTTCGAATTCCTAAAAAGGTTTAATGCCTAGCATTTTAGGTTTGGCTGAGGTGTTATGCCTGATATTTGACTCTTCGTCATTAAGTGAATGACTAGGGAAAGATTGTTAAGGAAATGTCTGCTATATTAATCGCTTAAAATAGAGTGAAAAACAGTTTTAATAAAGTTGAAAGGGTTAAGAATATAGAATTCATTTAAATTGCTTTTCAATAACTAAAGGGAGATTTGAATTGAAGAGATTCATTAATTAATGAAATTAATTATAAAAAGTTCGCTATTCTAATCATTTAGTATACATATTTTTAAATAATCAAATTCGTCACTCAAGATCTTAGTCTGATGACCAACAAATACTACAAGTTTGAGGATTTAAATGGAAACGTAGAAAATAGAATAACTTCAGGAATGGATATTTTGAAAGATAAACTAATCAGAAGCCCCAAATATAGAAATTTTACATGAAAAAGGTGAAAATTACATGAGTTGCGCTATTTAAGAAGTGTTTAAGATAACTGCGGTAACGTAAGTATGCTACGTTGTAACTGCTACAGCTGTAAAAAACTTTGGTTTTGACAAAAAAAATCCAGTGTAATAAGTTATTATATAATCGAAAAATATATTATAACTCATAATTAAATATTGCAAATTCTAATTACTTCTGCAAAGCTTGCAAACTTTTATGAAGCTCAAATTGTTAGACTTCTCTCATTTTAATGTTATCCATTTGAAAATTTTAATCCTTTTTTTTATCAAATTTTAATTACATTAAATGTATGTTGGCAACAGAAAGTTTTTTGTAACTAAAAATCCTCTCCGAGGATAATTTTTCAAGTTAAGTAGAAATTCGTTTAATGGGAAATGTGCGTGTGTGAATATGGAGAACCATGTTCACTGATTGTTAGGCAATTAAAAGCTTTTTAAAAATTCTGTTCAAAATAGCAAAAATATATCTGATAAGAATTGCTAAAAAGAGAACGAAATATAAAACCTACAAATACGAACAGAAATAATGAGGAAATTATAAATTAAATTTGAATATAAATAATAATTCTTTTAAAAATTAATAAAGAAAAACTAATAAATAAGAATATTGACATTCAATATCAAAATATGAAGATCAAATTATAACAGCACGTATAGAAAAAATTCAATTAATAATATATTATCATGTTAACATAGAAAAATACACAATTTTTATAAAATCAAAGTTTGTTTAAATTTTGTGATCTTACAAATCAAGTTCATCTGATGAACTTATAATAATTACAAAGGTGAAAAATTTCAAAATCTCAGGCAAATACAATATCTTTAATAAAAAGATTCAAAAATCTAATAAGTAATATTTTGGTTAACTTTTTAATGAACATATTTTATATTAACTAATAATTAATATACAACTTAAAAGTCAAAATGGGATATTACACTGCTGGACAATTGCTAAGGATGGATAACACTATCATCCATAACAACTAAAAAATGAAAGGAAGCAAAATGTGGAAAATTAGAATAAGTGCTGGATATAGTAGGAAGAAGTATGCGTATGCAAATTTTTTTCCACGTCTGTTCATCACGTGATAACGTGATGAACAGACGTGGCGTTCATAAGAGCTTTAAAGGTTCTGACGCGTGTGGACAGTTGTTGTTTCAAGTCAAGGTTTTATAGGAAAGATTTAATACACGAACTTGAAATTTTTGGCATGTCTTCCCTACATCACTTAGATGATTTTATGCGTGGTCGAATTATTGGAAAGATCGAAGAAGGGCGAAAAATAACAGATGTTGCCAGGGAGTTTCGACATCGCTCACAGCGACGGCTGTGGAAGTCATTTAAAAATATTGGAATGTATAGTAGGCGGCACGGAGGAGGTCGTGTTAGAAGTACGACACCTGCAGAAGACAGATATATCGTCCTATCAGCAAAAAGGAACAGGTGCACCACAGCTCATCAGCAGGTGGCAAATCAGTTTCTTGCTGCCTCAGGAAAGCAGATCTCCCGATAAACTGTTTCCAGACTTTTGAGGGGAGGAGGACTATACACCCGCTGACCTGTTATGTGTGTCCCATTGACCAGACAGCACCGTACTGCCCGTTTGCAATGGTGTCGTGATCATCGCAATGAGACTGAACAGGACTAGGCATGCTTATTATTCTCAGATGAGAGTAGATTCAGTCTGTCATCGGATTGTAGACGCCAACTGATCTGGCGCGAGAGTGGTACTGCTTATCGTCCAGGAAATATCCAGGAAAGGGACAGATATCCGACATGCAGTGTCATGGTGTGGGCCGGCATCATGATCAATGGCCGCACGCCCCAACATGTGGTTGCAAATGGGACTATGACGGGTAAACGATACATTAATGAAGTTCTACTTCCTCATGTTCGTCTTTTCCGTGGTGCTGTCGGTGATAAATTTGTTTTTATGGACAACAACGCAATATGTCATCGAACACTCGCTGTTCAGGATTGTCTAGACAGCGATGGTATTCAACGCCTGGTATGGCCATCACGTTTTCCAGATCTAAACCCCATTGAAAATGTGTGGGATGCTTTGGGGAGGCAAGTTGCTGGTCGAAACTATCGTCCGACAAACAAGAACACCCTCATCCGGGCACTCCCAGAGGAATGGAATAAATTACCTCAAAAGCTGCTGGATAATGTTGTGCAAAGTATGATACGACGTGTGGAATGCTGCATCACACTCCACGGTGGACATATCCCGTACTGATACCTTTCTTTAAGGTGCCTGCTGACTTTTAGATGCATTGATCCATTTTTCCGTATGCAGCATCAAATGAACTTTTTTTTCTTTCAGATGTTTCACAGCTTTTGTACTTTCCACAGGACAATAAATATTCTTTATTCTAATGTCTGAACAGTGTGGCAACTATATTTTATCCTACTAGGCCTCATGTCTCGCTTAATGTTATGCTACATTGCAATTTGTGATTCGTTCTTGGCAATTGTGGAGCAGTGTTTAAAAGCATAATTTGACAAAAAATATGTGATTTCCATGTTACAGACAAAGCCCCAGTTACGCAAATCATGGGAAGTGCATTGCATTTTAAAACAGATAAAAGGTGTAATGTACGGAAGCGACAATGACCGAGAATATTTTTCTTGCAATTTGTTTTCCAATCTCAGAAGATCGAATTGAGAACAACAGGTTGGTCTATTCGTACTTACACACGTCTATTACATTTCTGATAATGTTGATAGCTAGAAGGGAATGTTATGCCTTCCAAGTTGAGTGACGTCAGGGTAACAGACTGACGTCATCCTGCATCCATCGACAATTTTATGCAAATTTAGGATGCTTTTGATGCTTCATTACCGAGGCGATCCATTACTGTACGATCGGCATCGCCAAGTCTGGGGGCCTTTAAAAAAATTCAGTAAACAGTTTTTTTTCAACTACAGTGTCTAGATCATAGGTTCCCAAAGTGGTCCAGATGGGTCCCCAGGAGTCCATAGGAGACCACATGAGGTCCACCTAGATGTGAAAAGAAAACAGGGGTTCACAAGTTGTAAGTAGGGGTCCATGAAAAATTTTCTGTCAAATAAAGAACAAATAATAAAGAACAAAAATTTTGTTCTTTATTATTTGTTCAATATAAAGAACATAAATTTCATAATAAAGAACAAAAATTTTGGCTTGAATTTACCTTTCAACGTAGGCAGGTAGCATTATTCACTAGATAGGTACTCAGAAATATTCAAGATTCAGTGCAAACACAGAATTGAACAATATATAATAGTAAAAGTGTACACCACATGTGGAGACTTGCAAAGTGCCGCCCGTGCGCCGTCTCATTAAAAGCATGACTACTTTTATTGTTGATTTACATTTCAAAGTTCATTGTTGATTGCTTGTTATAATAAATGTTTATAATTTTGAATAACTACAATTATTTTAATAAATAGGACACAAGAAAATGTGCTTTTTTTTCTTAACATCCCCAATTTAGGGGGATATTTTTTAAGGGTTTTGGAAGTACAGTAGAAATGTAGCAGCAGGGGGTCTACCGAAAACAGTAAAACTTTGAAAGTGGTCCACGAGAAAAGAAATTTGGGAACCCATGGTCTAGATCAACCCGCGGTCCATTTGAAGACATTTCGAGGCTCAACTGCAGATTTTAACTGTCTATATTATGTAAGACATTTGGACTACAGATGGTTGAATAAAAAAATCTTGTTTTGACCTACCCCCATCTCCCCAATTTTCTAGAAACAAACTTTTCCCTTCGTTTGACTTCAAGCAATAAATAAAAACTAAACATTTGGACATCAAGCAGAATTTTTTTTGTCGAACAGTGTGATAACTACACTGCTGTCTTTCCTTGCTTAATTGACTTTCTGCATTTGAAGTAAAGATTTTAACAACTTAAATCTAAATCAATTTCATGCAAACATTCTATAATATAAGGATAAAATTTGAAGATGCTACGTAGATAGTTTTTATACTACGTAACGTCAGATGGCTGCACAAATACACTGTAGATAAGAACCTTCTAGGAGATATTCTTCCGCCAGGAACTGCAATCTAGTCTATTTTTAACTTTTTTGTAATTGTAATCTGTAATTTTGATCCAAACGTAAGGTAAACTTACTTTTTTTGGACACACCAATAACTGTCATACGTATTTCTATTAGATATTTATTCATCATGGCTGATAAAGATTGAAAGGAAGAAAAGAAAACTTGAAGATGAAAATAGACAGATCCAGGGTGAATGAGAAAATTTGTAGTTTTTTATTTCTGTGAAAGACAATGCTGTTTGTCATAATTCAATTTTAACATTAAAATTATGCATCCTAAAATTCCACTATGAACAAAAACATAGAGAAACTGATAAACTTACTGTTGGTAAAAGGAAAGAAGCAAATTGCACAATCAAGTGGTATATCAGTGCACTGATATTGAGTATCTGACGTTATTGTTAAAAATATGAAGCCTTTTACAGACAATAACTACATAAAGACTTTTTATGTTCCGCAGTTGAAAAAATCTGTCCAGAAAAATTTAATCTCTTTACTCAAATTAATCTGCTACCTCAATTTGTAGAAAAATGGATAGAAAATGTAAGTCGATAGTCAAATGAATATTACTGAAGAGCTACTTGAACTTGAGTTTAAAAGGTACGACCACCGAAAGAAATATTAAGGATACTATCATAAATTACGCACAAAGTCGTCAGATAGATTTTGTTTTTCACTCAGAAAAAATATTTAATGCTATTGCCTGATGTTCAACAGGGCTTAAAATGTATTGTAACTTCTTACTATCATTTTGTAAACACAATTTGATTGCCTTTATAAATGCCACAATGGTGGTGCCCTCTGGGACCTTGTAGAGATGTGGAGCACATTAGGTTTTGGGGAGACGGCACCCGTAAACCTTAAGGCACAGTTCGGGAGTCTCCTTACACAGTTAACAGTTAAGTATGTATGCACCTTTAAGTACTGTACCTTCACCAAACACTATGAATAGATTTCTACAATCTTTTTATTTAATTTTCAATTCTTGAGATGATCGGGAATATATTGAGGTTCTCCAAAGCCTAGTGGTTGAACCACGATGCCTGAGTTCTATCTTAGCCATTGTTGAACCATGATGACATCTGCAATGCTCATTCTCTTGCTCTGTCATGCGTGAGAAGTCCTTCCAGAATACTTTAACCAGTTTTTATAATAGTTTCCAATAATTAGGCTGTTCACTTTGCTGTGCAACAATATAACTTAATGTAATTTTTTTAAAGAAATTGTATATATGTTTATATATTTTACAACGTTGATTCAAATATTATTAAGTTATTTATTGGATAAAAATATTAGCGCATATATAAATTAGTTACATAAGTATAAATATTTATGAGTAGTATTTCTATTATATAATGAATTTAAATGTAATGATATCCTATTTTAAAGTTAATGAATTTTGATATTATCCATTAAATTATTTTTAAAGGTTTATTATTCTAGGTTTTAACATTTAAACTAATGGTGACTATATTTAATTATAGTGACTCTCATAATTTAGAAAATTAGCCACTAATGAATTCGCATCTTATTGCTATCTATTAAAGAAATTGCATCTAAACAGAAAAATAATTAAAAATATATTTAACATGAAAAATCAGAATCATGTACAGTAATTTCTCGTTTTTCGCGGTTAATAGGAACCGGGACCTTCCGCGAAAGCTGAATTATCACGAAGTAGGATTTGCGCCTTTGGAATATTCGTGTATGCGGGTACACGAATGTTTTAAATATAGAAGTATTACTTTACACATTTATATAAGACAAAAATTACAACAGTATACGTATTTACTTAAACGTGTCAGTGCTAATTAATTAGGTTAATTATAAAACCTTATGCAGTAATAAATACTAATCAACATTGCTTTTTGAGGGAGGCCCAGAGTCTTGTGATGGTGACGGAAGAGAGGCAATAACTTGACTCGTAGAAGCTTTAGGCTCACTCGAAAACTCTTCTGCTGGAGGCGCTGATGCTAGAGCCGGAGGCTTTACCATGGAAAGAAACATGGTGATGGGTAGCTGTTGTCTTTGTTTTTTACTTTTCCTTCAAAATTCCTCTGGACAGGGACATAACCCCGTCAACGCGATTGATGAACTCGACAGCTCGAACCATATTGTCCTCAATCTATTGTGCAAATTGTTGCATCGCACTTGCCATGTTGCACAGTTGTTGCAGATTTTCCAGGGTAAGACCATGCTTTTCATTTTCTTCTTCGCCTTCCTCTTTGTTTTCTTCCTCACTTGCAGACTTTATCATCTCAAGGAGGTTTTCATCGTTCAGTGGGATAGAGTAACTATCGATAAGGGCGCTGATGTCTTCTTTTGTCATGTCGCGACAAATCCTCCATTCTTCATGATGTGAGCCAGCCTCACCGTACTTTCACAGGTCGATTCGCACCGGAAACAAATCACTCACCTTTATGAGAGCCCGTGGTATGTAGTCTGAGTCAACCCCTCTCTTTGTTTGAGATGCAGGGATCCTTCAACATGAACAACGCTCCTTTCCGCAATGTGGCTGTATTTTCATTTTTATTTTTTGATGAATATTTTGGAAAATCTCTGAAGCCGCTAAACAGGAAGCGCGAAGTGGCGAGGGAAAACTGTATCTCTTTTCAACTCCTTTGTACATATTTCCTAATTAATAAATAAATATTCAACAGAAAAATGGAAATCTATTTTTCAAATTTTAATGATAAGACAAATAAAGTAGATTTTCTCTCATATTATGACGTTGACAAAATGAGAGAAGCATCCTTCCCTGTTAATTTGCGAGTGATAATTTCTATGCATTTCAATCGTTTTATTTTTTGTTCCATGGAATGTTGAAAGATATTTCATAGAAATTTTTTTTCCGTTTCTTTAATTCTGTGAATGGTAAAATACAGCACACAATGCTGTGTCCGGCATCTATCCTTAAATTAACAGAAGAAATGACTTCTATTGTATGCAGTGACTCTTTCATGTTCTTTAAGTCTTTCCAAACTATGGGTTACCCGATGAACATCGGTTCACCAAGCGGCTATCACTCGATACTAAAAAAAATGATTACACTTTTGACACTCATTACACAAAGAAGGCTGAACTGGAAAAATCTGTACATTTCGTTTTGGTGGCTGTCTTAAAATTGCATAGACTGAGACAAGTTTCCGGTGAGATTAGATTAGATTATGGTTATAAATCACTTGGAACTGCCCAAGAAAACGAACCTCTCAGTTATTAGCCAATTTATGTATTTAGATATTTACTGGGTATCTCTGTGTGTGTGTTTTTTATGCACCCATTATTTTTACTAACATTGCTTGACCATTCAACACATTTCTTTTCACCCAGACGCATTCATTCGCTTTTTCGAAAGTTTACCAGGCATTTTAAAGGCAACACGTGAAGATTTCTTTCCGAGAGAGAAACTGAAATGCCATAGCGAAGAGAGGAAAAGCAGTCACAGGGGTGACAATGAAAGATCGAGTCGGGTCGATTCTTATTCCTGCGAGTAGCGAATAGTCAATCGTGAAGACAGGTAGGACCATAGCTTCTGCTGATACTCTTCTTTTCAGCTTCCTATAAATGTGAACCGAAGAGTCTCCGAAAATGCCAATTACAGCGCCGGTTAGCTATTAAAGAACACCAATCTTTCCTTAGAGCGAAAATGAAAGGCATTACATGGGGTCTATCTCACTAAAACTGATTCTTTCTTGGGTTGGAGAATTTATAAATGTCCGTTCAGATGATTGTTGGATTGGTAACCATGGCGACCAAGTAAAATTTTCTTTTTCTGGCGACAGCATGAAGGAGACATGACCAACTAAGCATTTTGTTTGTGAATTTTATTTTCAGAATCTATTTCTCAGTTATTTATTTTATTGTGTGATAAAATATACCACGTTTCTTTGGAAACTATTTTACTCATTATCAAAAGGTTTTCATTAAACAAACGAGAAAGAAGTTTTAAGTATTCAAGTGGGCTTAGAGGCTTTATAAAGTTTATCGCCAAACATAATTTCTGATATCTCAATTGCGGCTGTCAAAATAAGCTCTTCACCAATGGTGTGAGGCTTTTTACATCTAGCTATTTTATATGAAACTTTGTAAGAGGCAATTAAAGCTTTTTCATTCACAAAGTTTTTTTAAACAATGATTTTTGCTTTTCATATGATTTTAATTTTAATTCGAAGAATTCTCTGGGTTTGTTGACGTATTCACTATGAAACGTTTCCAAATGTCGTTTAAGTTTATTAGGTTTCCTGCTGTCTGCCGCCAACATTTTTGAGCAAATGATACACAGGGGCCTTACTTCTTCATTTACTTCAGTACTAGTAAACCCAAAATTTAAGTATTTTGTAGAATATTTTCTTGAATTTTTTTTCGGAACCACGCTTGTCTGTGTACTTGTTGATGCTTGTCTATCGTCTAATGCTCACTTACGCACGCTTAAAAATTTATACATGATTCTGCATAAGTCTGCTGCCGTGAATATTTAATACGGTGAATTGCAATTACACGAAAATATACATAACATACAGATTCAGAATCGATTCAATAGCGATAGAAGGATCGACTCGAATGAGATAGTCTGGAATTGAAATTGGCGTCATAGAGCTTTCTCCTTCTCCTTATGAGAAAACATTTGTTCACATATGCGCATGCTCCTAACTTAACTTTTAAGCTGACTAGACAAATTCCAGACAAATGAAACTTCTCGGGAAACCATGAGAATGCCCGACATGGCGGGACGCAAGAGCAATAAAAAGGCATAGGATTCTTGTTTTTTTAATGCTGAGGATCAGTGTTGCAAAATGTCAATAAATTTCCGTATTTTTGGTAATTTGGAAAGTTTAATATTAAGGTTGTAGTATAGATTTAGAGTCAAAATACTCAAAATACATTATTATTGTATACATTTTATTGTATGCGGGGGGGGCGATAAAAATTATGATTGAAAATTGTGCCGTGAATACTAAAAGGTTGAGAAACACTGGCTTAACCACTTTCTGAAAACAAAACCTCTTTTACGCATCAAACTATCAATATGCTATGAATTAAAACTTTTGAGCTGCTTTAGAAGAAGCACCAGTTAAAACATCGCCCATGTAAAAATCATGTCTTACAACATTTGAAGCCTCTGGGAAACTATTTTTCTCATCTAAAGAAAGTTGTAAGAGCGAGCGAATAGCCAAGAAGGGTGCAGAAGGCGTTTAATAAGTAACAGAGTCTGTATTCTTGAATTGGATCTGCGCGTTCATTTCTCCAAAGTATACGCTGAAAATCAGTATCTTCTTGATGCACACGTATTTGCCTGTACATTTTCTCCATATCTGCAAAAATAGCAATCGGGTGCATTCTAAATCGAATAATATCAAACAGATCTGGTTTAAATGTAGGACCAACAAATAATAAATCATTTAGTGAGCATTTGTTGGATGTTTTAGCAGATGCATCAAAAACACGTAGCTTAGTAGTGCTACTTGTAGGCCTTAATACTGGATGATGTGGTAGGTAGTACACTACTGAAGGAGTAGTGTACTACCTACCACATCTCAGAATTAGTGACTAGTTCCATGTGTCCCAAATCCAGATATTCATTGAGAAATTCTTTGTATAATTTGTAAACATCTAGTCTGTTAACTAACCTATTTTCTAAAAACAAAAATCTTTTTAGAGCTAATTCTTTTGAATTGCCTAATTTTTTAGGATGTTTCTAAAAGGGTAATCTAATTATATATATCCGTGCTGTCTCTACAATGAGTAGTTTTAAAATGATCTTCACATTTTAGTTCTGACTTTAAAAGTTGTGTTTCCAGGAATTGTTTCCAAAGACCAGAATCTTTTAATTATCTCCTCGGTATTTAATTCAATATTGTTTAGTGATATGTAAAGACATACATCAGACTTAAATAATGCTGTTCCAGAAATTATCCAACCTAATTTTGATCGAATAGCTCTTTATTTCTTTTAATTGGTTCACCCAAAACCATTGACATGGAAACATTGACTCCTAAAAGTAAATCTATAGTCGATGACTTGAAGAATTTTGGATCTGCTAATACTAAATCATTAAACTATTCAACAATACTTGGTGGTAATGATTTATGTGGTAAATTGCCACAAACCTTATCCATAACAAAAACTGAAGTTTCGAAAGACTGTTCTAGTGAAAAATGAGGAGAGAAAGTTATTTCTAATTCTCCATTAGTCTGCGCGAAGCGGTTGAACCTAAATATGAAATTTGAAGATTAGCACTCTCTACTTAAACCAAGCTTTTCAACACAATCTTCTGTGATGAAATTAGCCTGTGAACCAGAATCTAATAAAGCTCGAGAATGCACAAAATTTCTACTAGAATTGCGAACTCGAATTAATGCAGTACACAACAGAACTTCTTAACTTTTATATCCATGACTCACAAAATTAGAGTTTATCTAATTGGAAAAATTAGGAATAATTTGCTCTACTATATTTTGAGGATTAAACACTGTAGCATATATAGATAAATCACTATTTTCACTATTAGTTATTGAATGTGCAGCAGTATTATTGGATTTTGAAAAATGTAATAATGAATTATGTTTACGAGAGAGGTATGACACGTTTTGTATTTAATTGCACTCCTACAGGACTTAACATTGTGTATAGTAGATAAACAATTAAAACACAATTTATTTGATTTTATAAATTCAAATCTTTTGAAACCTAGGCAATTTTAAAAATTGTTCACACTTCCACAAATAACGATTTTTGTTACAATAAGAACATTCAATATTTGTTTCCGAGAGTAAAGAAGTGACTTTAAAAATCAGATTCTTAAATTCTTTAATTTTACTGCTTTGAAATGTTCTGGTGGGTTCTATTGTTAGAAATGATTCAACGAACCATAAAATTCATTGAAAGGAAAATTACAGTGCAAATGATCCTATACAAATTTTCCCTCGATGTCATTATTTTTTCAGAGTCAAGTTCTTTTTAAATAAGCATGAATGCTATCGTTAGAGAAAGACACACAACAGGATACTCTCAGCATAACATGATTTTCTATATTCAATGAGGTGAAATAAGCGCGATCACGATTGCCACATTCCTTTAACATCTTTAATTTAGCGATTCATTAAAGTTCTTGTGGGCGCAGATATAGCTTAAGGAAGTAAAAATAGTTGATCAAATAATGAATAAAATATCTTAAGAAAGTAACAATATGATGAATTTTGCTCATTTTTACGGAAACTCGATCGTTATTTTTTTTAAGTTTATGTAAAAAGCTGGTTCTTGTTTTGATGTTAAGACAATAGAAACATAATCATTATGTGTTTAGTAAGTTTTGGAAGCAGACATCCATGAATTAAATTTACAGTCAATGAAAAAACATAAGTTTGATTTTTATAAAACATTAAATTCTTTTAAAAGGCAAAATATTGCGATACATTTTTTTAAAATTTCAGATTATCAGTTGAAATTTACATTTTTTAACAAGGAAAGTAAATTTTGTATGAGCAAAAATATTTGTGATATTTTATCCACATCTTGCCTGCAGCTAATTCCTCTCTGCCTATGATATCGATGTAAAAATGATTGTTGTAGTGCTTGAGCAAAAACCAATCAGCTTGAATTATAAAAACACTGATGAAAGTGTTTATGGATTAATTTCGTTGTGACTCTTAATCATAAAATATTTTGTTATTGACTCACAAATCAAAACATGTTTCTATTTAGAAGAAAAGTAATCAATTCAAGTATGTTGACTGATTTCAAATTGAAAAGAATTCGGATGTGAGTGAAGGATTGAATAAAAGAAAAGTTATGTGGCATCTGTTTACCTTCTGAGATTATTTCAATTTTGAAATCATCTTGGAATAACTATGCTTTGAAAATTAAGAAACCTATTGAATATAGTTTAGGACCCCCCCCAAACAACTCCTAACTTTTTTTTTTACCAAAGTCAATAGTTATTCATCTTTCAAATCAACTGTCTCTAAGCAAAAATATTTCCTTAATGCTTCTCTGCAATTGCAAGGTAGGAAACAAAAATATCCAAGATAAATACGGATTTTTCATGCCTGCTGGAAAAGCTTACAATATTACGAAAACCATTCAATTTTTATTTCTGATTCATGCAAGACACACATTTTTTGTAAAATTATTGGCTTTTAAGGTTTTAATATGAAGTGTTTTAAAGAGTATCTAAATTCGTTTGAACCTGGGATTCCTTTTCCTTCAGTTCATACAAAATGAATTTGTTTCTCGAGATACTTTTTCAGACATTCTGAGAATTTCTTTCTTTTGGAAAAAAAATTTGCCCACCTCTTGTCTAACATGGGAAGGGCGTGCCCTCGCAGACGATGTCCACACTTTTCTCTAATGCCACCGAAACAAAAAAAAAAGCGATCAAATATGCATGTCAGAAACAGAACGTGGTCAGAATTGCTACATCGCGTGCACGCGCTCCCCGTCCACCTATTCACTGGAGGAATGCAGTCCAAAATACAATAAGGAATTACTAGGAAATACTTTCGATAATTTGGGGCAAGACTATCACAAATAAGGGAATTTAAAATCGCTTGTGGCAAGTAATTTTCTTTTTTGGCTCCAGTAAAATATTTCTGTTTCAATAATTAAAAATTAGTAGCCTAAAAAATAAAATAAAAACAAATGTTAAAGTGAAATGGAAATTCAGTTACATAATAATAATTAGGAAATGAAAAATGTTATTTGGATATATATATATATATATATATATATATATATATATATATATATATATATATATATATATATATATATATATATATATGTTTGGAGAGTGTCACCTACAGGACTATAATGTCCCTTTTTTTCTGCAGTCTTTATACGATTACATTTTATTATTCCGAAATGATTATTGGTAATCTTCGCATACTTAAAATTGAAGCTTATGCACATTTGAAAAAAATGAAGCACAAGGGAAATCATTTTTATACATGTAAGTAGTATATATACACGGATTTCTGCTGCTTTAATAAGTTTATTTATTTGGTTATTTTTGCTACAGTCTACTATTTAATTATTTATTTTTTGCATAAAAGGGCTAAATAGAGTCAGTCAATTTACAACTTAAAGTTGGTTCCAAACCGCAACATACACCCAAGTGCGCTGTTTGAATCTAGCCAGAAACAGTTAACCCAAAAGATTAAACCACTGACCACATTTATCGTTGTGAAACAAATTATTTTTAAAATATTTTTTTTTAAAAATGTGAAGCTTCACTGGAAAGGAATTAAGCAATTTTAGACTAAACAGCATTTTTTAATGTTTGAGTTGCATATAAAATGATATTAAATGGAATATTGTTTATTTGAATTGCTCCAGTTACTTGTTGCTATCGAGCAAGGTCATTCATCGCAGTGAATCCTCTTGTGAGTATGAAGTTCAGTAAAATAATGAAGGCAATCCTTGAACTGGCAACTGGCATTCTTCGCATCAGCAGAAAAACATTATTTTCAATTAAAGTTTCAAGTCTTTTTGATATAAATTGTATTGGATTGAACAGTTAACAAAAGGCTAAAATAAGCATTTTAAATGCTTGCAGCAGTTATATTTTATTTATTATAATTTTGATTGGGTTTTTCTCTAAAATTTTTATTTTTGGAAAAATAGCATCTTTTTTTGAGAATAAATATCTTTCGAGAAAATTGTTAAAAAATATGTCTTTTCCAGAAAGAATTATTTCCATCAACACTGCTTATACACAAATAAAGATAAATAAATCATCAGTGTTTGAAAAATTTACTTTAAATTTGTAGAATTTGAATCTTTGATGTTTCATAATGGTTTTGGATGTTGCAGGAGCTTTTAAGGCGGAGACCGATGCTTACCAGCTGTTGTTATGCTTGCATGCTTCCCCGTACCAAGCCCTGATTCGGGCCAGTTAGAGGGAAGCAACCGGGGGAGGGAGTCTTCGCAATTTAGAAGCAGAGGCTAAGCAGACTCCCAAATACTTGTCCTGCCATCCTCAGATTTCACTTGGAGAGCAACATCGCTACCACGACATATTCAGCATTCCCCAGCCTTCTTTAGTGAACACAACGGATGATCGGTTAAGTCAGGATTCGAACTCACTACTCTCCGGTAACGAGAATGACCCCATACAAACCAAGACACTGCAGGCCCCTTTCCTTGTGGAAAGATCCAGGGGGATAATTTAAAATGCTCATGTTTATAATTTTGAATTGGTATAGAGATACACTCTATTAAAAGCGAAACTCAAATACAACAGCAGTTAATTAAAGAAGTATATAAATGAAATTCTTGAAATGTCAGAATAAGACACAAAGGTTGTGCCGTTGAGACTGTAGCTGTTCATTCAGATGGAAGTTGTTTCTAGCGCTCTCAGTGGCCCCTCTTTTATGTGAACTTCTACATTATGATTTCGTGACAGCAACGGCTCTCCACAAACTGAGGGGAGGAAGAATTTAATTAAAATGTGTTGGAAATAACTTAATAAACTTTTAAATGAAAATGTTTGGGTCTTTTACATAACATAATGCAAAGGCTCCTTTTGATTAGATTACTTTTCAAGTATACTTATTCTCTTCATTCAAGCCATTATAATTACGCCTGCATCACGTAACACATTGTCAAAAATATAGTGGTGGCTGTATGAAATTTTCACAAAATAACAGCCGTCGGAAGAGGCGTATTTCAAATTATGTGACTTCGTTTTAAGCTGAAAGGACATTTAAAAATTCTTCCATTCGTTGAATTTCGGAAAGATTTTTCATAGGTAGCAAGCCAAATGCACAGCAAAAAAAAAAAAAATTAGAGTACGTTGAAGCAGCTTCTTCAACGGCCATGCCAGCAGAAAGCAGAACTGGCAATACCTACTTCCCCATCGTTAAACACAGCATGGGATAAAAGTTTACCAGCCTGCTGTTTAACAGACGGGTTAATCCAAGGATTGAGACCTTTCAGTTCACAGAGTGAGTCTATTAACTCAGGGTGAGGCATTATAAAGCCGATAGGACTTCGTGGAGGAGAACCATCGTTAAACCCATCCATCCATCGTTCCATCGTCCACTCTGTTAAACACAGCATGAGATAAAAGTTTACCATCCTACTGTTTAACAGACGGGTTAATCCAAGGATTGAGACCTTTCAGTTCACAGAGTGTGTCTATTAACTCAGGGTGAGGCATTATAAAGCCAATAGGACTTCGTGGAGGAGATAGCCTAACCACCGAAATTCCGCGTAAAACATTTGAGCGTTCAATGTGTATTTCGCTTTTTGGGAAAACATTTTACAAATAGCGGATATTGTTTATGTATTCCAAAACAGAAAAGCTCAAAAATTTCCGAAGCACTAACCCAAATCAACATGCATGCAAAAAACACAGTCTCTCGTTGTTCAATAACAGCTCCAATTGAACTTGGTAATTTATAATGGCGAGCAAACATAGTCCCGCTAAATAATGATGTTATATTGCTTTGGTATTAAAACTTAAACCTATATCGCATGGAAAAATGGAGCTAACCACAATGCTCTAAAGACAAACCCGTAAAGCAAAAATCTTTTTCCCTAATTGTTATATGTTTTATGTTGATTAAAGTGTTAAGCATAATATCATTTGGCACTCCCAAAAGAAAAAAACGCTTAAATATAGTCACATTTTTAAAAATAAAATAGTATAGTTTATTGTGTGCATCAAACTTGTAGTTGAGTTATTAACGCTATCGTTTCCGATTTAATCATTTATGAGTACGATTCCCACATCAGCTGCGTGGCTCGCGATTTAAGAAATATGATCCGACAGAATTAGCTTTTGTGCATAAAAGATAGCAAATAAAGCAACTGGCATGGCATTAAAAAATACTGGGTGACTCATTTGAACTTAAAATGTAAGAATAACAGAGTGTTAATATATATATATATATATATATATATATATATATATATATATATATATATATATATATATATATATATATATATATTTAAATGCATCTTAATATGAAATATGAATACAGAGTGGTAATTTGGGGGAATTGACAAGAGTTTTCGCTATGCAGTGAGTGTGTCCTTACATAAATCATCATCGCTTTCACTATGGTTCAAAATTACGAAGTTGCCTTATGTAAAAGCAGGAAACAAATGAACACAACATGTCTAAATATATTTGAACGATACCTCCCTCATAAAAGGTATAGGCATATGCTGTTCGTATATTTAATAATTATTTAAATGTAAGTGTTTGTGTAATTTGTTCGATTTCTTCTAATCGGATTTTGAACGGCAACACTGCCAGTCGGCTTTTGTTTGGTAAACGACGCATTTTTATGACTCATATCGCATAAAATTTATTTTAATTTTTACAATCCCTTTTGTCTTCACAGAAGTTTACGATTCTACGAATTATTATTAGTAGTTTCGCAATATGCAACATAAAAATTATATATACCTATAAATTTAGATGTAATCAATCATTAGTCAACAGTAGTTTTTCATTTGTCAGAAAAATATTTTTACTGATAATCAGTGATTTCGAATTTTATGTTACTTTTGTTGAATCGGTTCTAAGCAATAGGACTCCGATTGCTTATGTTTGAATAATGACAGACTAGCTGAACTAATTTAATGTGCTGTGGGTTAATTTTCATTTCACCAAAACTATTTCTGTTTTAAAAATGAGCTTTATTTTTAGAAAAGGAAGCTATCCTTTTTGTTGTGAGGTATTCAGTATTCTAAAATAATCCCATTTTTCGCAAATGGTCAAGTAAATTTTAATATTCTACAATATATTATGTTCGCATAAATAGACTGAGAAGAATAAGTTTCAAAGTGGCGGAAAAAACCCTGAACTGAAAATAAAATTCTTTTTGCCGCACGTGACAAAACCTTGTCTGCGTGGAATTCTATTCAATTCCCGTTTTCTTGCTAACAAATTTTGCAGTTTCCAGATTCCAAATAAATGTTCGAAATACATCGCCCATAAAAGTAACGGGAGAATTTTCTTTACACGTTTTATCCATAAATTGACTCCTTGATATCACATGAAAGAGTTTTGTTACTCAATAAAAATTTCTATGGAAAAGTTGACGAAATTTTTCTTACGTTTATACGAAACTTTGTGGGCTACAATACGGATTCATTTTATAAATCGAAACCCTCAAATTAGTTGCGAGTAAACATTGAGTCTGACGCCGACTGAGTCCCGGCAGTTCGAGGGTTCGTGAATTTCACTTGACGCACGGTTGCATACAATGGTTCGGAATCCACAACAATACACCCAGCTCCTATGTGAAAAAGTGATCATAAAGTGCATGCTGCATCTTTCATAATGATCAGAAAATAAATTCTTTCATATTTTCTGTGCGGTAGCTTAATTGCTTTTGGAAAATTATTTTTAACTGAATTTACATCCGTGTGTAATTCATCATGGAGGCAGTAATAATTTCGGATTGGCACTAATTATAAAGTAAGCTTACTTCGATATTTAACTTCTTAATCACCACTCCTTGAGCTTTCGACACCAATTAGTAGTAGCTGCAACCGCGTATTGAATGAGAGTGGAAAAAAGCCCAGAAGGCAGGAAACAGAAATGTAGTACCTGTTGCTTCGGACTTTATTCTCTCATCTTATTACTGAGCAACAGTGGGCAGAATTCTTGTTTTTGAGGTATTCAAATTTTACAAATGTTGAAATAACCCAATAAAACAATGTTTGTTGCAGAGCATTTTGTTCTGTCGCTAGAATTAGAAGTAAAGAATATATTTTACAAATGCCGACCGATGGCTGAGTGGTTAGCGCTCCTGACTACTGAGCTGTGGGTCCTGGGTTTGAATCCCGGTTTGGGCAAGGATGTTACTTTCTTTCTCTGTTCTCTCTTTGTTTCTCCATCCTTTCTTCCGCGATGAAGTACGAATGTGGCCCGCCCTATAAACGGGTTTGTAGTGGTATGGCGCGGGTAATGCTACTCGCCTCCGTGACTTGGTTCGCAGGTGCCCGCTGGGTAACGACAAATGAGTAGCAGTTTCTGGCCTTGTTGTGGCATAGGGTTCAACCCTCAAGTGCCCGCCGGGGAAAAAAACTTTTACAAACTGAGTTTCATATTTATATATAATGCTATAAAATTCTGACATATTTACCATGATGGTGTGCTTAATGTGATCGTGATCCATAATCAGATTAAGCACAGCATTTTATTACTTTTGCAGACGTATAGTTTGTAAAAAGGAAAAATTCCCAAACTTTTCTATGATTAAAAAAATCATATTGCAACTTAAAATGTTGGATTAGGATTGAATTAAAATATTTGTTGGTAATATTGATGAAAATAAGAGGTTAAAATTTTACATAAAAAGGATTTTTTGATTCTGGAAAATTCACAAATGCAAAAGTGTTTCAAAACTTCAAACACATTTTTAATAATGTTGTATCATCAAGTGAAAATTTCAAGCACTTGTTGAAGATTTCAAACAAATAATACATACTGTCCAAACACGTGGAATATCCAATTTAGTGTCAAGAGTAGAAAGTTTAATTAAGGCTAAATTTATGTTTTAAATTATCCACGGGGGATTTAAATTTGGGTCATTCTTGGACATCTGTGTTCAAAGTGGTAGATGTGTTTTTGATCTAAAGTGCTATTTTTTTATTTACATTACTTCGAATGGTAATTATTGTGCAGTTAACAGTTAAACAATATTATGAAAAATATTTCGAAATTTATGTCGTTACTTTTCCTTTATAACTATATATTTCATTACGATTAGAAGAAACAAAATCACCTTCAGGATTCACTTATTCTTCATTCAAAATTCTAATAACATTTTCGTGAGCTTTAACCGTTAATTACCTGTTTTTTTACTAATATCAATAAACACAAACTTAAAATATCAGTAAAATTCGCCTGTTTCTGAGTACACACACAATTAATGCATGACGTGGTTGAGACACATTGAGGCACATGAGTCGAGAGTAGGAATATCAGTCGTTATGAAAGCAGGTCCACAGCGCACATTCATCAATCGTAACTCATACAGCAACGAAGAGAAATGGACTTGTCAAAGGAGCTCATTTGTATTGCTAGTATAATGACTTCAAAGTGGGCTTATCAACGGCTGCATCATATATATGGGGATAGTGCTGTGAATGAGAGCACGGCAAGGCATTGATTTCACAAATTCAAATCGTCCCCCTGTGTGATGCAGCTGCTGTTTAGTGAACTACTCGTCACTATGAGCAGCTACCAATGGGCCGAACGGTCACCGTGGAACTGTACTCGCTGCAATTGGAACGTTTGCAACATAAAGAGCAACATAAGGCACTGGTTAATCGCAAGGAGGCACTCTTCATGGTTGATAAAAAGAGACCGGATTTCGCACGGGTGGCTAGGAATACTATAAGCGACTTGGTTGCGAGATCCTTCCTCTTTACTCACCTGACCTTACACCATTACCACCTCCTGCATTCCTTGGACTTTTCCCATCTTTGTGGAAGATTCTTCACCTATAAAGCAGACTTAAGCACGCGCGGACATTTTGCTTATAAAACTTCCGACTTTTACCGCTTCAGGATTGCACAACACAACTTCGAGGACGATGCTGCATGCCGATGGTGATTACTTCGAGGACTTTCAGTAAATCATGCTTTTCTGGGTCGTTAAGAACAGCAAGAACTTTCTTGTTTACCTTGTATATATATATATTAGAAAATGCTGCTGGTCGAAGTGACTTTAGCAGAGAACAGATTGAAGATAGTGATGATTCAAATACTTTGAACAAGATTTTTTAAAACTTACTGGCATATTGGTATTCGTGAGGGTAAGTCATCATTGTAAGAACCTATATTAAGTGGAAGAATGAGATGAGAACCAGACACCGCGATGTTAGAAGTTCATACATCATTAATGATACTGGAAAATGAACAGATTCTTTGGATAAAATAAGATCCGAGACAGTTCGATTGCCGTCCGGATACAACTTAATTCAAGAATAGTTTTTATTCGCATGAGTCAGCAATATCTGTTGCTGTCTATCGCCGTTCTTATTTTGCAAAGAAAGACATATCAGTAGTTATGCGAGGGCATCCAACACCGTGGTGTCTTCTATTTATTTCACAGCCATTCGTGTACTCCCCATAAAAACACACAACAGCTTGCGAAGAGCTCTGACAAACCTTACATTCTCTCAGAACATATTTCATTTTTTCGGACCATCGCAATCTGTACACTGTCAAAACCATTAAAATCACACAAGCGTTTTTTACGTGACACACACACGTAATCACAGAAATGATGATTTTATTATTGTTCCAGATTAAAATTATTTATCTTTCCGACTGAATCACGGGACTTCCTCAATGATATTCCGATAGACCTAAATGTCAAATTGTGAGGGATCCTAATACATTTTCTGCATCAATAGTATATATATATATATATATATATATATATATATATATATATATATATATATATATATATATATATATATATATATATAATAGTATGTATATATTAGAGAGTGTCGCCGGTAATCTTGTAAATACAGGTTGAATTTGGGATTGACGCTGGTTATAAAAGAGAGAATTTCAAATTGTCACAATAATTTCTGTAGCAGACTTCATGAAATATTCTTGTCTCAAAGAGTATAAGGGTTTTGGTTACACGGGTGTAATTTGGAAAGAACGAAAATTTTATGAATCCCGAAATTTTAATGAGGAGGTTATCAGTCCAAAGTGACATTTTAAGCCTCTTGCGATATACATTTCCGCTCGATTATTTGACTCCGAGAGTTGCAATTTCAAGAAGTCTTAAACTGCAATCATCTCCAGTTACCAGTATCCGTCCTAATCCTTCACATTTCTTTACAACCTGTTTGCGTGATCGGGGGAAATTAACGCATGTCAATCACTTACCGTTGTTATGGAAACCGAATTTTTAACCGCTGACTTTCCTTAAACGCAAGTCATAATTCTTCGGTAAAAGATGAGGTCAGGCGACAACCGAGTCAAGGTTATCGAGGAGTGTTCTTATTAGCGATGAAAGAATCAAATATATAAATTTACGATATCTTAGAAAAATTAACTATTCAGAACCTTCAGAATGAAAAAAATTTGCTTCATTCTAATCTGCAAAATTCTAATCAAAAAATAAAACCAAAAATTTAATAAATATGGATATGCAAATTATTAAATTTTATTTTATACATTTAATAGCTCTAATAAAATCTATCCGTGTTATATGACATTTTTTCTGGATGAAAATTGATCATAAATTTTGAAGAAAAGGAAATTATATCAAAACCAACGTATTTTCTAGAATTCAATTTTTTTGACAAAAAAATTTAGTATTTTAGGTTTTCTGATATTATTGAACACTATTCCGATTAGGGAAGCTTCTGATCTGGAGATTAATGCCAGCACAAATATCGATTTCGTTCCTAGATTAATGTTCAAAGTAGCAACGCCTCATTACCAATTATTTTTCAGTCAAGGCCACACATGTAGTGCGGTTTTTTGAAATACGGAGACTAAAGCAGCTTCTAAGCAGTCTTCCCACTTTCAACCACGCTCATAGAAAGACAGTCTTTCGAAAGGCGACGTATGCGGCCTCGCAAGCATAACCAAGAAGAAAGAAGACAGAACTACAACAACCCAATAATTGACCGCCAGTATAAGTGGTTGTATTTCCTCTATGAAGATCTTAATGAATTTTATGGTCGCGCGTTTCTTTTCCTTTCTTTTTTACACACCCCACTTTATTATAATCTATCGCTAGAGTTTTCAACGCCAAATCTGAATTTGGATTCCGTATTAAATAATCGGAATAAAATACTGAGCTGATTCGAAAGTATTTTATTTTTTGTACTTATTCAGTGAATTCTTCACCAACACTCTACGGCTTTCCGGACTTTTCAAATAACGAAGAAAATTTATTCAGAAGCAAATAGTCCATCGTCATCTCGCTTAAATGTCTTTATGAGTTGTTGTAATAATGGTGTTTTCGAATATTTTCCTTTGATTATTCGAATAAACGTTAAATCCTTATCTTTTTTAGTCCCCATGAATTTTTATTAAATTTTCTTTAAGGTTAGAACGCGTTTCATTGAATCATTTGACATAGTATAGCAGACACAAAGTATTTTTTGATGATAAAATAAAGCCATACTTCGAATATTCAACACGAGTGGCTGGCATTTTTTCTTCGTTTCCCTCATGCTGTAATCTGTTGAAAAAGGCAAAAACATAAATAAGAAAATTTGCATAACACATATTTTATTTGCAAAAAATCATTAAGTATCATGGAATGCTGCAGTAAAGTCCTTTTGAATTAATTATTTGACGTTATGATAAAACTTCACGAAATTTACGGAAATTAACTTCTTTCAAAACGCATTTCTTAAAGAAAAACTCACGAGATCTTTTTCTAAGTCTACTTTAAGGAATTACACTATTGGAAAATGAGGTAGATAATTGTGTTTCAAAAGAGGTCAGTTTTATTCAAATATACTTATGTAACAAAAGTACACGACTATGTAGCATACAGAAAAGACAAACTTAGTTTTGTCTAAGAGTAAAAAAAAATTTGCTTGTACACTTCGCATCAGCATAACATGGAACTAAACTGTTGATTAAATTTAAAATACTTTTATACAGTTTAAGTTTTAATTGAAGATAATTTAGTGCGTGTAGTTCTTATCACCCACTTATATTTATAATTTTCGGGGCACGTTTTGCTGCTATTTACTCTTATTGACTTAAATAATAAAAAGGTCACAACTTTATTTTATATTAAATTTTGCGCGTATCCCTTGCTGTTGTTCCCCAAATCATCTTGTATTTTCTACGAATTCCCTGAGCTATACCGGGGACAGTTGGGCCACTGTTTTAAATGATTTTCCAAATAAATGCTCGTGAGAATTTTCAATGGTTAAAAACGCGATTTCTTGTGCTAATGCATCTGTATGTTGAGTTGGTATATTTACACTTAATTAGAAAACTGCAATCGATAGTTCAGCCCATGGGGTCAGTTACCGAACTCTATACTTATAGACCTTTCTTTTTTTATGCATTTTATTAGGCAGAATTATTCTTCAGGAACACATGAAAGGTCCTATCACATTAAACAGCTGGATAAAGACGTAAGAAAATGCGTGAAATAGAATGAAACAGTTGTTGTTCCTTTTCATTTGGATAATTTACATAAATGCATGTATGGACAGCGGACAGCCTAATGGCATTGCATTGCTTACCACGTAAATTGCCTTCCGAAAGAACTTTCTGTAGACAATGGACCGTATTCTCGAGGGACAGGGAAGAATCCCAAGCAACCACATCGTTAGACGTGAATGCCAAAGGGCAGCACCCATCTCTCACTGTTTAACAGCAGCTGGAATCGAACCCGGGACCTTTCGCTTTGAATAGCGGCGCCCTATCACTTGGCTAGATGAGCCCACATACATGCATACTCAAAACAAATTAGAAAAATTATATAAGATTCTTTTCATGCAATACGGAATTTCATAATAATACAGAAAAATGTTGGACACCTTATCCGCCATATTGATCTCCCCTTCAGTGCCACAGCTTCTGATCTTTCTTATGCACACGATCATAATATTCCCGCACTGCTCAGAAAGTTATTTCAGCTCGATGAAGATTTCTTTTATTCTGAAATGTGTATTTTTTTATATTTTACATTTAAAAGTTGCTTTTAAAAGGTATTACCTGGTTCCTTAGAAGCGAACAATCATTCCTAACTCTAAATTGAGAGAACGACAATTTCACACAATGTCGAGTCTTTAAATATTGAATACAATGAATCTGAGGCAACGTGTAGGAGTTTCATGGCGACTGTTCAACGAACGAATGCTCTCCCACCACCTGTGTCGATGTGATTCTTGAAATTGTTTAAAGCAGTTTCTAAACGCAGAGAATAAGTTTCTGAAACATTTTGGCTGCGAAGTGACAGCTTTCTTTGATCTAAAATATTCCATTAGCTAGCAAGGGAGACGCACACTCGAGAAAAGGCCGCTGTTTTATCGTTCATAAGGCTATAATATAGTATCTCTATTTGCTTAATATATATGGTTGTTTTGCATTTATTACAATAGTAAAAATAAACCTAGCTGAAATTTTCCTTTCTGTATCAAATCAAAAATTATCTCTGCGAATATTTAACACTATGTCAAATATCGCCGCCATATGAAAATTTCTAAAAGTGCATCAAAATATACTATAGTAAATGAAATGTGTGCGATCGATTATTCAATTACGAATAACACTTTTCACCGCCAGTAGTTCGCTCCGCGTTTCCTTGAAAATGACTTTGTTCATCGTGGGTTTTATGCACCTTCATTCATTTCACGAACGAGTGACTCTGAAGACGGTTGGTGCAATTATACCGATACTTGGGCCATTCATGAAAAATAAACTAAGTTCAAATTTCTTTTGTAGACAGCGTTCGCTTAATAAACTCAGTTCATTTCTTTGAATTTCAAATCATTAAAAGATACTTTATCAAGTGTATTAATTGCATCGGGATCTTACTGAAATAGATTCCGAACAAGTACGGACATTGAGCTCATGAACTCCTAAACTGAAAACTAAAACTCTGGCTGACCATCCTGTTACCTGACACGCTAATAAAAATTTCAAAAATTGTGTGGTCGAAAGATCATCAACGATTTCCATTCAAAAAACTCCTCATAATTATCAAAAGTATTTTACTAAAGGATTTTTTTCTTTCTTTAACTGAAAATTTACACCTTTCTATAGTGTGATTAAAATAATATATAACTAAATGAAAATAGTATACATATTTATCCTGAATTATAATTATTAATTTAGGTATAAACTCATTTTTTTCTTATGCAATCATTGATGATTGTACTAATACACAACCCTTTCTATTTTAAATAAGCAAAATGATGGCATAATGTGGAATATTAACTTTTATTTGATACTTATAAAGGAAAATGTATTCTTCCAGTAATCTGAGATTGATGTGTGTTTAATAAGGAATTGTCTTTAATTCTGGTTTGACAATCAACTTGAGAAAAATAATTAAACTTGAAAAGCTTATTTAAGCTAACTTATTGATTTCTTTATGTCCGTAGAGTTGCTCGAATGAACTCATTCGAAATTTTTATCCTTCATTTTATCTACAGAAAATGTCTTCTTGATCGCGCGATCTCTTTTTACAAGCAAGAACAAATTGGAGATTTGCATAAAATTTAATACTCTCAGAGAATTTCTGGCAGAAAATTGTAGGGCTCTCTCTCTAATTTATAACACAATCTTATTTCAGCTTAATGATCAGCTCTTAAAATTCAGCTACGGTCAAGTGTCGAGGTTGAAAACTGAGCTAGCACTTTCCCCTCTGTGCAGTCCTACATCAGTGGAGGAATATCATCTCAGTCTTTAAAGTGAATCGTTGGCAGGATTAGGTAACACATTTGGTTATCAGAACGAGACTCTTCTCGAACGAGAGGATTCTTTTTTTGTTTGTTTATTTGGTATCAAATGACGATACTTAGTTTTGCGCTTAAGAATGCTTTATAGATAAAAGTGACCCGCTTGTGACACATTCTGTATGATGAACGCGCCTTAAGGGGAGGAGATAGTTTCTACGAAACATTTGTAAATCTGTCTCTTAAAAAATAAAGCTTTATTTTTCACAAAAAAAGAAATGCTTCAATTTTTCAAGAACTTTTTTTGTCTATTTATTTCTTATTTAATAATATATGAAGAATTCTTTCTCTCGTAAGTTCAATTCGTTAAGCATTATTTTAGATTGCAAGTGCCGCCCAACTTGTCTAGTGGTCAGCGTACGTGACTGCGGATAAGGAGGTCCTGGGTTCGAATCCCGGTTCGGGCATGGATGTACTTTCTCTTTCTATTTATTCAGTCTGTCCTTTCATTGTATGAATGAGGTGTGAATGGTTGCCTACCCTATAAACGGGTACCTATGGCATGTGTGTAGAGCAAAGTCGTACTTTCACATTCATGGTGCTCTGATTAAAGCGAAAGACGCTCCCAATTGACTTAAATTCGCATAGCCAAGGCAGAGCGAGCTTGGCGTGTCCAAGTGTCATTAGTAACAACAACAACAACAGATGGCAAGTAGAATCAGTGCTTCATATTTTGAAAAGAAAAAATAAATGTATTCACCAGGTTATGGTCATCGCTAATTATTTAAGAAGGAAAAATGTGTTTAGAAAAGTAAATTTTATTCGAATTAAAAGTTTTCAATGGAATAGAAAAAAAAACTTTATGTGGTATTTAGGAAATAATTAATTTAGAGTTAATTTTGCAAAATTTAGTCTTTTGTAAAAAAAAAAAATATTGATTTTGCAAAAGAAAAATTTACAGAGGAAAATGTCTCGTGAATTAGATTCAACGTTAAAATGTGCTCAGAGGTATGTCATTTACGATGAAAGTCGAAATTATTCACTTTGTGATAATTATCTGGAAGTTTGAAGATACGAGAATTTTCATGAGCTTATTTCGCATTCTTTTTATTGAGATAGAAAACACTACGACTTTTTTTTTTGTTAAAAATAATTTTTTTGAAACAAAGAAATAATTAAGAAAAAGTGTGAATCATTTTACATATTACTTTGGTTTGTTAAACTATGGGAGAGGGCTAAATAGACAAATTGTTTTACATGTTCGCTGTTTCACGCATAACCTTTTAAAATTAAAAAATAATCTAAAAATCAACAGAGAGTAATAATATTCTAATGCCCACCTGTTTCGCGAATCGAGATTTCCAGTGAAAAAGTATTATGTACTCATATATATTTTGGGTGAAAACTACACACCCAAAAACAATTTAGTAATACATAACACATATTAACTATTTTATAAATAATACTTGCTTAGGGTTATTTAAAACGCTATTTTACATCACCATAAGTGGCGTCTCACGCAGCTAAAAACAAACCAAATGAATTTGGAAGTTCTTTCCAGGGACGAAGTTATTCAATACTGAAGTTCTTTTCCTTTGCCTTTTAATGCGCTTCTTGTAGGCAGTATATTAAGGATGCAAGAAACGCTGCGGCATAAGAAAAGAATACTTTCATAAAAATTTAAACAGTAGTCACGATCGCTATTTCTTGGAAACAATTACTGTGTGGGATGATAGAGAAAAAGGGAAGCTCAATGCAAGCAAGATTTTTTTATCTACTCCCAATGTTAACCATAGATGATTATTTCAAATATAACTCCATTGATTGAGGAGTAGATTTCTGGAACAATGTTCGTCAGAGCAGCAACTGTGAGACCTTCTCACAGAACTGGCAACTAGAAACAAGGTGATCCTTGTATGGGTGCCAGGGCACAAAGGTATCGAAGGTAATGAAAGGGTTGATGAACTTGCTAAACAAGGATCGTCTTTTGTTCTCATCGGTGCAGAAGCTTTTTGTGGGATCAATTTGAAGACCGCAAAAACCAATGTTCTTAGATGGGAAAAACGGAAGATGTATGAAGCTTGCCTCAACACTCCTGGTCAAATCCACGCTAAAAGTATGATCTGTGAATCATCAGTGAGGATTGCCTCTGAAATTCTAAGATGCTCTAGGCAGAAGATACGTTTAATCGTAGGCTTCATAACTGGGCACTACTATTTCAGAAAACACATCCATAAAATGGGACTGTTTCACCAAGACCCTATCTGCAGGAAATGTCATACGCAAGAGGCAACGGCCAAGCATATCATTTACGAATCCGAGGTTCTTGCCCTCCCTAGATGAACTTCTTTAGGCATCATCCATACTAGAGAGTTACACCTAGACTCCATTAAAGGGTTATCGGACTTTATTAATAAAGTGGGTGACTCGAGCACCTGGAACTAGGAAACATTGGGTTTAGAGTTAATAGTACAAAATGCTGATAAAATCAGAGGTGCCCAATGACATACAAACCCAACTCTAAGAAGAAGAAGGAGCAACTGTGAGTTCAAATCCATGGTTGAAATAAATTGCAATTGCTGTAATCAATTTAACAATGAGACACGCCTGCTTCAGCCAACATTCTGAGATGCGTTCCATTTCTTTGCGTAATGACTTTGATAATTCAGTTGGGGTCAA
This sequence comes from Latrodectus hesperus, assembly GCA_037975125.1. Lineage (NCBI taxonomy): Eukaryota > Metazoa > Arthropoda > Arachnida > Araneae > Theridiidae > Latrodectus > Latrodectus hesperus. Next base: position 133,948,750 of record CM075850.1, on the reverse strand, counting down.
AAAGTTGAGTTGACATGCAGAATAAAAAGATTATATTTTAGAGGTGGCTTAGCCACCAAAATCTGTAGGTAAATAACAAAACTGTTAATGTCGCTGTACAAATGGTATGATGCTTTCTATCACAATATGTGAAATGGGTTTTAAATAAAAGCGATATTGTTAGTTGCAAGCATACGTTTCAAAAATCACATCACAAAATTCAAGTTTCTTAGAATCAAGAGAAGATCATTATTTTCTTAAAACATGAAAAGTCTCAGCATTTCTTTTCAGTAATACTTAAGATACATTTAGAAAAATAATACTTATATTATTTCTTTCTCCGAAATGTATCTTGTAATAAAAAATTATAAATTTCTTTTTAAAAAATCTGAAAAAATAGATAAGTTGAATTTTTTAATTTTGTCAAAAGTAAGAAATTTACTCTTGGTTATCTGTATGTGTAGCTACAGTGAAACATTCAGATGACCAAGAGTAAATTTGTCAGCTCAGGTTTAGTTAAGGTATTTGGGTGAATCACAATCAATTCCTTTCTCGGTTATGTTTTCTTGTAAAAAATTTCCCCAACTTTAACACGTACACTCTGGTTATGAATGTTTTAAATGTGCTTAGCTGCATACTTGTACATTTAAAATCAATTTCAGCCAATAAAAGTGTCATGAAACATAATATGACTGCACTAAATATTTGAATTTAATAAAATAGGATCTGAGAGTTATGTAAAAATTACATAATTCTCAGATGTTACTATATGTATACATAAGCACCTGAAAAGTACAAAACATTTTTGCAAATGGAATGGCGACCAAAATTGTATGCTCTCACAGGATTTTATGCTTATGCTCTGGATGGCTGGAAAATTTCGTAAATTTGGAAAAATCATGTTTCTATGAAGAGTGATTTAAAACCCAAAATTTTCACAAAAGAAGTTATCATTCCAGGTACGTGGAATAATTTTCAAATAAGAAAATCTTCTTCTTTTTCGTAAACATTATTTCTCATTAAATGAGGAAAAAGAATAAACAAAAGATTGTTATTTGTTTTTAATGTGAAAGCAATCCTATAAGGAAATGTATAATTTATCCAGTAACAAAATTTTGTCTGAGCGAAATTCGCTTAAACGATATTTAAAAATCAATTTATTTGAGGAAATTAGGAAAAAAAAGTTCGTTTTACTGAGGTTTTCTTTGTAGAGGATTTCGCTTTAACGTAGACTTAATATAGCAGTGATATTCTTAAAAATCGAAAACTTTCTTAGTTGTAAAATAGTTTCAGTGGAACACGTGGATACAGCAGAAGTTCTTTCCCACTAAGCGACACCTGCAGAACCAATCGATAAACGAGATGGCAACAGATGGGGTTAACAGATGGCCTCTATCCCAGCATTCCACTGGGAAAATGGGGGTACCAATGGAAGCTCCCGCTAAAATTACGCATGGAAAGCTCGTCTCACCGTTCATTCAATTGTTCTCTAAAAGGTATAATTTTGCAAGATCTGCCGTGCAGTTATTGAATAATTTAAAATATTGATACTTAATTAAAATATTCGGAGATAAAAATGCCATGAGAGCCAATAATCATTTTCTTTTTTTAAACGAAATTTTTTGAGAAGTTTAATTTATACGTAAAATATAATCACAGAACACAAAAAAAGTAAGACACATAAAAAAGCGACTTTATTTGCATGTGCTAAAAAATATTTCTCATATGAAGTACTTTTTTTCGTTTTGAACCAAATAATTTCTTATAAAGTTTTCATTATATTGAAAGATTAATTTTTGAATACACATTATGAAAATTTAAGCATTTGATTTTGAAATTTTACAATTTTTGAATGTATATGTAAATATCTGTGTAAGGTGATCTGTGTTGTTTCCAAATGTATATCTGTAACATATTTATATAAATATATAACAGAAATAATATTTTTTAAATGCATGTTGGCAAATTTTAAATATTTAACTTCATTCTATCACTTAGAATTTCAGAAAAGAAAAAAATCCTCTTAGAGAGAAAGGATTTTAAAGTTGGTGCATCCTTGAGCAGTCATCCTTTTACAATATGTTAGAATGGTTGCGATTATTTTCCCTCAACTGTTTAAAACAGTGAAGAATACGGCATTGCATCGTCAATCATAATGTGTGAAAACCCGTACTTCAATCGTTTTATTCAAAGTTTAGGAAAGTGTCTTCGAGGATTTAAACATCTAAATCCAATAATGGAAAATAAAATAAAAAACAGCATACAACAAAGATACTAAAATTATAATTTTTATTCTCATAATACTTAAGAACATTTAAAAAATATTTTTATTGATAAGTATAGATTTTTTATTGTATTTCTATGAGCCTAATATATTGCACATTTCATAAACAAACAGGGGAGAATTGTTGCAATGTTCTTTTAAATCCATGTAGTTTATAACTGTTTTCCAAGAGATATTAAAATCTTTGTTCATAGATTCACCCCTGAAGAAGAACTCAATTGTAGGAAGAGAGACCTTATTTTTGATCTTTTCCTTTGTCAACTGCACTTTTATGTTCTCTATATGAGAATATTTCTGGAAAAAAACTCATGTATCAATTTTTATTGAGGAAATAATTAGAAATTGGCAGAATCAGGAAGAGAGAAGTGTTCTATAAGAAAAGCAACACACAGCAAACTCAGGGCACGGCATCTGTGTAAAAGAGACGGAGCTTAAATCATTTACTAAGCGTTGAATGCACCGAATGAGTTATTTGCTGCAGCAGGTCTCCGATGCTGATTGAGAAGAAGTTTCAATTGTCTCTTCATTTAGATCTGAGTCTGAGTTTTGATGAGAAAAGATTAAAGTGTTATTTTCTTGATAGATAGCGTATTTGCAAAAAAAAATTTTTTTTTCTAGTTAAAATTATTTTATTATTATTTCTTTATTCTTAAAATACAGTAAATTCATTATAATATGACGGTAATAAAGTTTTATCGTTCAAAAATGTGCATGAAAAATGTGTCTTATAGATTGGTGGGTAATATACGCCAGCAAATAAATGCAGAATATACGTTACAGTGAAAGACCGAAATTGGAGAATGTCGACTTTCACCGGTGACTGTCAACAAACACCAAATGCGTCGGTGAAAGATAGAATATTTCAGTACATTGTTGCACATTCGGATCCTCACCTGTGTATGTTGACAATCACAGATATGCTCTGGTGGAGGTCTCGAAAAGAGAGGAGGCGACATGCTCTTTCCTGACAAATCATTTATGTCAGTCTTATGCAAGGTTTAATGGTGAGAGCAATGTTTACTTAATTTTTTTCCCGATTCCCTAATTTATACAGAATGGATACTGCAGGGAATCGTGATCTTTTTCTTGAAAAGTGAAATGTATTAATGGCGGGTAACGAGAAGACAGTTGCTTTTATTTTTCTCGAGAAACACACACACACACACACACACACACACACACACACACACACATATATATATATATATATATATATATATATATATATATATATATATATATATATATATATATAATTTTATTTCGAAATTTAGGTAAATGAATTTTAAATAAAAGTAAGTTTTCCATGCAAAATTTAAAGGTCATTTGCGTGTTTCTACAGGCAAGAGGCATGTTCAGGGTCCACATGAAATTTTCTGGCCGCTATCGAAGGAATATTTATTGATTGTATTTTAATAATATTTTCTCCTTCAGATATCATTTACAGCAAATTTAGATTCAAATTTAATTTTCTATATTCTAGGATTTCTCTAATGAAAGTTAAGATATGAACTTTTTTTAGTTTTAGTACAAGCTATATACACTATTAATAATCGGTGACATACAAATTTAGAGAACGTTGTCTTATAGCAATAATTTTGCGAAAATTTTCTACACATGCCTATGATCATAGCAAGGAGTTTTTATAAACCATTAAAAATTTTAAAACATACTGTAAGGAAAAAATAGATATTTTTAAGTAAGAAAATATTTTTTAAACTATTCATGTGTGTGTGAACTGATAACATATTAAATTAAGCCTGATAAATGTAATCCAAGACATGAAAACATATATTTTACATCTAAGTGTTTTTTAAATTTAATTGCGTTAGAATAAAATTGCGCAAAATTACTTCAATTGCATTTACTGTAGAAAAATTATGTTCGTGGAAAAATATTTGATAAAAATAATCCACACACACTCACTCATCGATAGTAATAATATACGTAAGTATGAAACATATATTCGCGCAGGTGCGTTTAACGGAAAAGCTATTTCAGTTGAATTCCAGGAAGCATAAATTTGTGGAAGCTCTCCTGAAGAAGCCTCAACCTCAAAAAGATCGTAATTCATAGACGCATGAGCCTCTTCATCAACAAGTTTTGTGCTCGTTAAGTCGAAGCATTGTTGCATCGAGAGCATTTCATTATTTGACGCTTTTTTTTACTTTCGCATTCAGAAATATCACAAGTGGCCAGAAAATTATGAAAATTTCAGAATAGACGCATTTTACCAAGTTATGCAAAGATGTGAAATGAGCAGCTGTCCAGTGCACGTAGGATAAGATATAAGGTGAGCAATCGGCAATGTGGGAAATATTCGCGCTATTATTGCAGTTTGAAAAATTATCGATGAAAGTTTGTCACAAAGGACGCCTGTAATTGCAATGAATACCAGGTCATCGTCGACGGAGTTAATTCCAGGAGACAGAGGTGTTAACGAGGGGTATGGTGATCGGACTGAGAAGGGCAGGTTGGTCCTTACGGAAAATCATAGTTAACAGATATCTGGATGCTTCCACAGTGTACCAGCTTTGGCGAAGATGATTGGAACCAGGAACTGTGAAACGTTTGCGGGGTGATGGTGCAACCAGAGTGACGTCAGCACGGGTGGATGGAAACGTTTGACGGAAGTGGCCCCACTAAGCACGTCTGCTAAAATTCTATAGTATGTGCAAGACACCATGGATGCTCCCTTTTCTAGAACCATTTGTCGCCGATTGGTTGCTAGTGGCCTGCAATCATTGCGTACGTTAAGAAGACTGCCTTTGACCAACACCCCCTAGAATACAAGGCCTGAGCGCGTGAGTTATGAGTCATCAAAAGAAGACCTGTTAAAATCTTTGCCGTCACTGTTACATTGGCTAAAGTTAAACAAAATTTGCATGCATAAAACCATCAAATGTCTAGTTTCTTTTTCATAAATTAAGTAAAATATCACATTAAATTTAACAAACCAAAAGTTATTTTTATCTTTACAAACTATGTTAAGATCTGTTTAAGTTAATTACTTTAAGAATTAGTTCATTACTTAAAGGTAGAAGACTTTTATTTGATATCTATTTTTTTTAGAAAAATAGTAAAACTTATTTAGAAAGCAAGACTTTTAAAGTTGTTTATTCTTTTATTTGTCATTTAAATAGTTATATGAAATTTAATATCACAATTATATCAAATAGCGATACCTAAATTTTGAAATAAAAAGTACATTACACTAAAATTAGACCACAAATTTAAGTTTACAATATTTATAAATTAAAAATATATATTCATTGTTATATTGATTATCCATCGTAATACAATTGCACTCAATCGAAAAACATTCATAAGGAATATAATTTAGTTTTATAAATGGAAATGCAATATATATATATATATATATATATATATATATATATATATATATATATATATATATATATATGTTTACTAAATTTTTTCTTTTTTCATTAATGTGTAGGATTTTTAAAATCAAAACGCATTATAATAACTGTAAACAATTACAGAAAAATATAAGAATTAACAATATTTTATTATATTACATTAAATTCAACAAATTTAAATTACTTTTATTTGCAGAAATTTTTTTTAGTTTTGTTGAAGTAGTATTTAATTAACTTAACGAATTATATCTTTAAGTAGAGATAGAAGAATTTTACTGGCCTTGAAAGAATTTATGAAAAAATAGTAAGACATAAAAAGTGAGATCGTTTTATCCTATTAATTATTTATTACGAAAATATTTCTATGAAATTTAACATTAGAATTTTAATGTCATAATGAAATCAAATTGCATATTCTCGATTTTAAAATAGTAAGTAAATAAAACACATCTTTAAGTAAAAAGTGTTTATTTATAAAATTTGAGAAAAATATGCAGGCAGATTTATATACTGATAATTCATTATTGTACAACTGTGGAGGCAATTCAAGAATATACATGAGGAGCAAAGCTTTATAAATAGAAATGAAAAACACTATATATACCTATATATATATATAAATCAGAACTATGAGGAAAAGTTTGCAAAGATTTATTAGAAAAAAATGAAACAGTATTTTTTATATAGAGTTTGAGTAAAATCTTTAAGGCCAGTAGACATTTTTGAGAAAATGGAAACATTTAAACTGAGGAATTAAAATACCGTTTCATTAATAATTATTAAGCTTGAATAAAAATAAAAAAGTAGAAAAATGAATGGCAAATATTTTATTATTAGAAAATATTACAGAACACACAGATAAATATTTGAGCCTGAGTAAGAACTTTAAGTCCAATATAGAAAATAACTTATAAGAAAAAAATTACAAACTCTTGGAAGGTTGTGTCGGAACCATTTCTTCCAATTACTTCAAATATTTTTGTTTTAATGGATAACACGAGTTTTTGAGAAAGGGTGGGGTCGGTTTTATACCATTCATCTTCGATAGTAGATTTCAGCTCTGTTATTGATGTAAAATGTCTCCCATTTGCATAAACTCTTCTTACTAAGTCACCCAAAGGTTCTCAATAGGGTTGAGGTCAGGTGATCTCGCTGGCCATTTCACAGTTTCAACATTGTTGTCTTGGAACCAATTTTTTGTGCTGTTACTCGAATGAATCGATGCATTGTCTTGCGGATATTTCCAACTTTTTCCAGCAAGACATTCAGTATTTGGCAAAAGATGATTTGTTAGAACGTTTGGTATCCTTGTGAATTTATTCTACCTAAAACGAATGCAATTGAGCCAACACCATTGTAAGAAAAACAGCTCCAAGTCATAACAGACCCTCCACGTAACTGGTGCTTGGAGAATATTCCTTTTTCATTTCTTATATCATCTTTTCATTTCTTATATCATGTGCCAGTAGAAATTTCAGCCATCTGGTTAATCCAAATTCCATTTTTTTTTTCGTCAGAAAAAATAATTTCTATCCATTGGTTGTCCCAGGTCATGACTTTCTGCTCAAAGTTCAAACGCTCTATTTTGTGTCTCTGCAGTAACTGAGGCTTAGACAATTTTGTTGTATAAGTGTACCTTCCAAACCTACAAATTGTGTTATAAATCGTTTTTTGAAAAACTTTTAAACCTGTCGTCGGAATCAGTTTCCTGGTTGAGTCTTTCCAGTAGATGCAAGTTTGCAAACTCTTCTTTCATCACGAGAGGACAAAGCACTATAGGTCTTACCCCAGTATTCATTTTACTATAATTGTCTTTCGATTTTAAAAAAATTGTTGACTACAGTTTTTGATTTTCCTATCTTTACGCAATAGCACGACTACTCATTCCTGTTGAAGACAAAGCTTCGATCTGTTCTTTTTCATGATCAGTTAACTTCTTACCCTTCGCCATCTTCACAGAGATCACCAATACTTCGAAGAAACGTATGACAAAGATGAAAATTGCAGCGTTGTCACAAGCTAATAGTTGCAATGGTAATTACACAATTATATTTATTTTTAAGAAATGACTGGTGGCCTTAAAGTTTTTACTCGGGCAGAAACACTAATTTTGTAAATAATCACATGTTTCTCATAATTATGTATTTATAAATTATATTTATAGCATTTATTTCTTATCAGTGAACTTTAATAAATAATATTATTTGAATCCCTTATATTTCATTTTACATTTCCACAAAAATTTTTACTGGCCTTAAGTTTTTACTCCCTTAAGTATGTGTATAATATTAAAAAGCTGCTCATATATTTATTGCATTTATTCTTTAACTCATTAATCTTGTGCATGATTTGCTTAAAAGTATACTTTATGTAATGATAACAACAAACAGTAATGTAAACTATTATAAGAATCAGTAATAAAAATTTAATTAGACATATATTCAATGAAATGTTATTTTTCTAATGTTTTTAATTTACGTTTTTTTTTTTTTTTTTTTTTGCTATATCATTTTACATTACAATAATTTTTAAGAAGTATGTTAGAAGTCACCCAAACTATTCTTCTTACTATATCTTCAGGTGTATGGCCAGAGAAACAAGTATCTACATCATTGTAAATTTCAAAATTACTCATCAAAGACATAATTAATTGACTCATAAATTTTCTTTGGTTAGACTCCTTAAGAAATTTACCTCCGTAATCAGGCGACAATAATTTTTGGGCTATTATGAAAGACAAACTTACTACTCTAATGACATCTGACTAAGGGAAGCGTAAGCATCCTCTGTTTAAATGTGAAGTTAGTTTGTAAATATCTACGACAGCTAACTCTTTTACTATAACTAACTGTGTATTCAGTGTTGTCATCACACACATACATATGTCTCTCTTTCAATATCATCCTCCTTAAAGTGCAATTCGCCAACCTAAAACAGAATTCGATATTTCGATTTAATATTTTCTTTTTATTTTCTATTTTTTAATTATATCAGTAATAAATATGTCTAAATTTTGTTTTAAGTAAATATTAATTTCTTAATCTCATCATTTCTATAACACAATTTTTCAAGAGCAGGCTAATAAAAGTATTGTATACAAAAAGTAAATTAAATAACTAATCTTTAATTAATCTTAAGAGAATTTATAAAGCAAGTAGCATACTTGAAAATGATTTCATTTCCAAACTAAGCTAAATAGTTCTTTTACTCATTTTATATTTTTCTCTTTATTTAAAATTAAGATGTTAAAAATTAAAACCTATACATATAAAAACAGAAAGAAATGTATTTACTTTTATAAATTTATTTATCACTATATATATTTTTATTTTCTAGAAAAATCAAAATGGTATAGTGATTTATAAATTGAAAATTTTAAATCCATCACATAAACCAATTAATATTTAATTTATATCTTTTTAAATTCTTTTATTGTATAAATGAAGAATACTTCTGTTTACAGACTAAATAGAATTGTTAGCATTGTTTCCCACTTTCAATTTGTAAATTTGAAGCAATTAATTGTACCATAGGAAGGAACGAATATTGTAAATATACAAGTATATTATTTCTTATGCAAAAAATAAATTTCCTCCTAACAAATTTTTAATGTTAGATTTGTTTAAGTATTTAATTGTAGAATTACAGCACAGAACTATAAATAAAATTAAAGTGCGCAATTTCGACATTAGATTTTTCATTAAAAATATCTGTTATGGTAATAATAGTTGTTTTCACAATAAATTGATATTAATGTGTATTAATATTCACATATATTTATACTTTTGACGGATATACTATGTGATTATACATTTATATATTATTAAATTGATTTTTTACATTTCTCCTCACATGTTTATACAAACATTTATTTTCCTTAACAAAATAATTTTATAAAATCAGCAATATATCGTTGTTTCTCTTAAATTTTAAAATATTCATGAAACCCTTGATTTTAACATTCAATTATTTCTTATATAATACTAGTAAACTCATGCATACTAAATAAAATTTTTATTAAATGCATGAAACTTACCCTTGATGATTTCGTTGGTTGAAAATCCTTCCTTAGAATAGATAGAATCCATTTTTTAAAAAGTTCTTTATCCACTGGAAACTTAAACTATATTACTACTGTCGTAATTATTTCTTTAAACTAATATTACTACTGTCGTAATTTCCTTTATAATAAGGAATGCAGCACCTAGATGGCATGATTCAGCAGTTTTTTTGGGAAAATGCACTATATAGGGGAAAAAATCTAAAGACATAAATTTAAAAATAAGCTAATAAAGGAAATATTTAAAAATCTGTAAAACGCCCCCACGTTGAAACTGTAAAAAACTATACCAGTTTAGAGAAACAGGTCTTCTCTTCATGGCGTCTCAAGGATATTTTTCGGGGATATCAGCCTGCAGCGAAAATGTTTGATAGCCTTTTTTAAATTTCACCTTCAGTTCCTCGTTGGTGCTGAGCTCAAGCAGCTCCTCTTGTAATACCACATTCGCCGCTTCCGTTTCATCAAATGGGGTTAAGAAACATGGTGGTATTTCCATCGTCAGAATATCTTCAACTGTATTTTTGAAGTCATCATGCAGGGTATTTAAATGTTGATAAGTCTGAATATCCTCATCAAGATATTCTATGTGTGACAAGTGCAGAAACTGGGAGAATTCGCGCTCACTAATATTTTCCTTCATTCATTTCAATTTACCATTTCAGTTATCTATTATTCTATTTAATTCTGTGTTTGAACTGAGTCTCGAATATTTTTGCGCATCCACTTAGTGAATGATACTACCTGCCTACATTGAAAAGTAAATCCAAGCCAAAATTTTTGTTCTTTATTACGAAAACCAGAAAATTTTTCGTAGACCCCCACTTACAACATGTGAGCCCCTGTTTTCTTTTCAAGTCTACGTGGATTCCCATTTGGTCTCCTGTATACTCCTGGGGGTCCACCTGGACCCCTTTAGGAACCTATGGTGCAGAGACTAAAATCTTGTACAATCCCCATGTCGCGGCTTACGCAAGATGTTAATTATGGTTTAAAATGATGAAAAACATTATAATCAAAGTTTCGAAATGAAATACGTTTTAAATTATCCAGTGAGCAACTTCGTGCTATGTTTTCCATTCTAAACCATCATTTCAAGACAAATAAAATAAAGATTTTATGCATACAATTTGTTTCTAAACTGTCAACTAAGTATTTTTAAATATTGAAACTCTGTAATATTAAGAGTGGTAAGTAACAGAAAAAGTGTTCCTCAGAAACACAAATTTTAAAGGAATTTCTGTTGGACTGCTATTTACTAAGCCTATGGTTGTCAAATGCTTACATTTAGATTTCACCCAAGGTAAACTTTTTTGACAAAGTTCAATACAATAGCTTATAAACAAATAATTTTTAATATTGTAATTTGCAAACTAATTATATATTAATGATCCATAAATCCTAATCTACATATACTTATTATATTTATTTTGAACTTTGTTGCGAGAATTCTTATGAATTTATTGGTTGTTAACAAGTTTTAACAAATAAATATATATTTTCTGCAGCCATGAACAATTTTTCAGTTGCCGAGTCACCTACCGAGTTCCCTAACTGCACAGCAGATGAACCCGTCATCAAAGTAAGTGTACCCACGTGCTATTTCTCTCAGAAAGAGTAAGAAAATCGCGTGCTTCTAAAAAGAAATTCAAACATAGATAAGTGTATGTAACTCCTCATTATTTTATTAATTTCTTCTCACACTATCAAGAATGATCAACTGAGAGCTCGAAGCGTGAATTATGCATAGAAGCAATAGCTTACTTACTCAGCATCATAAGCAGCGTCTGCGTAGGACACCTTTTGATGCCACTCGAAAAAAAAAATAGTAAGATAGCGTATGGATGGAGTTTTCAATGTAAACAAAAACTAACCTCAGTTGACCGGAAGCCATGTAAAATACTTCCGGTTTTCTCTCTTCTCATTGAAAATCAATGCAATCGCAAAAAAATTTAATTAAATATTTTAGGTATTTATTTCTGTTTTCGAAATTTTTTTTATTTTATCCGTTAAAATCATAATTTTTAATAAGAATGCACTCGTAAGTGGTGATCCCGTAAATTCTTAAATTTTTTTTCAATATTTACTTAAATAATCCTGATGGATTACCATATTTTGCGGGGAATCGCTCTTATTGGCGATATTAGGATCAATTGTTGATGAATGATATATTGTAACACACATTCTAACTCTTGTTATTATTTATCTCAATTGTTAATCATTTTCTTCTTTAACTAATTTTTAATTTTATGCATTTATTCCAAAATTTCAGGAAATATATTTTGCACGTGATTGAACCATAGTCATTTCAAATGTTAAGCAAGTTATTATTTATCCTTTCATTTACAGTATTATAAATTTTATTAAAATTTTCTTGATCATGCTAGAATATATGAATTGGTATCAATAATGAGTAGAAAATAATTGTTATGATGTGTTTATTTACTTGTTATTTATTAATACTTTAAACAAATCTTGGTTTTTATTCCAATTAAAATTTAAGTCTTATTTTTAAGAGTTGATTTAATATATAGCTAATTAAACTAAGTTTAAGAGTTGATTTTAAATCGGGTTCCATTGGAAATTTGAACATTTTCACTTGCGAAAGTAAATTTGTTCTAGCTCACATATTGCAACCAAATGCTGCGCAACAACTACTACCTTTATTTATTTTCTGAATTTCAGATTCTGTATTCTGCATTTCAAAAAATTTTATAGGATAATTACTTTTAAATGAATACTTCTGAAAAGCAATGGAAACTACAAAAAACAAGCACAATGGTATAAGACAATAATGGAATAGTAAGCAGGAAGTTTCGTGCCGGAAGTTTTCTAGATCTACACGGTAGTAGCGCCCTCTATTCTACGCTTTACAGAAACTTCCATTCATAAAATGGACTCGTAATAAGAAAATAATAATTTAGACAGTAAAAAGCTGCGAGCTTACATTGAAATAATCAAAAATATAGATTATTTTGAAGATTCAGATTAGGCTTTAAATTTAAGGCAAAACATCTATTAAAATATCAATTAAATTAGATTCAGAAATAATTTTATGTCATTAAAAAAATGGGACATACATATCAAAGTTAGACAAAATAAATAAATAAAAATAATAATTAAAAAAACTCTAAGCATGTGTTTTTTAAATAATGAAAATATAATATATATGCATTTATTCACAGTAAAATTACAACAATATTATTATATAGTTATTATATTACTATAATTAAATATAAGCATGATTTTTCTTGTGCTATCAATCATTCCATCATCTGAATCTCTTTCCATATTAATGAATGCTTGTCCCGTCCTAGGTGGACAAGAATGAATTTCATTTGCGAAACACAGCCAGCAATTGATACTGTAAGGCTGTGCAAAGTTTCCTTCTTATTTATTTTACATTTGAAAAAACTGCAAACCATTCACAAACTTATGTTAACATTTTCTTAGAAGGAATCATTTTGTTATTAATGCTTAGTAATTTAAAGCCAAAATATGACTATAATCGATAGCAAATATTATTTAGAACTGAAATCATGATAACTTGACCTGAAACACAAAACATTTAATCTAATCATTTACCAGCTTGTATAAGTTCTTGTTACACAGCTAGCCACCCAATGGCAACACCAAGAAAGACAAAAGATATCACAACAAAATTTATTTTGTAGATAACATGTTGACCAAGAAGTAAATGATTAAATTTATGGAATTCTTTTAAATGTGGTTCCTGCCAAAATCAGTTGCAAGAATAGCCACCATTATTGGAGATCACCGCTGCCACACTGCCTCAGCATTGATTCAAAGAGACTTTAAATGTGTTCTTGGGGTACAGCAGACCAAGCAGATTCCATACGTTGCCATAGTTGATCTGGTGTGGCAGCTGGGAATGTAATCTGGGTCAATCATTGAGCAACCGTGGATTATATGTTTTTTATCGGCAATAGATCTGGCAAGGGAAGCAATTCAATATGGATTTTGATGAAAAACCCTTGGACAATGCGTGAGACGTGTGGTCACGTATTATCCTGTTGAAATATAGATGTGGGCAAGCCCTGAAGGTAAGAATGGACAACTTGCTACAACATCTTTAAGATGTAGCGCAGGCTGTTTAAAGTAGGCAATGCGTACTAGAGGAGAGCGAGAGTGATATCCAATACCACTACATACCATAATACCCGGTACAGGACGAGTCTGGTGGAGCATAACGCAGCTGTTCAGTATCCTCTATCCACGGTGTATCCAGATTCGAATGAGACACTTTTGGTGTTGCAGACAGAAGCGTGATTCTTTAGTAAGACAATTTAATTTCATTCTGCCTTCCACATCCTTCTTTCATCACACCATTGGCGGCGGAAACGTCTGTGGTTCTGCGTCAAGGGTAGACGAATTGCAGACAGACCACTCTGCTGAAAATGTCATCGAATGGCACTCGCAGACAATGGATGATGCGTTAAAGACTGAATGTGCTGTGCTATGGTTCGTGATATCACTGAGATATCCGTCACTACCATGCGCATATTTTGCCTGTCATCACGTGAAGTGGTGCACTGAGGTGGATGCGATCGAACACGTTTGGTCCGTCATACCATCTGCATCCAACAATCACATATCCGTATTACCATTGTTTGGTTTCGTCCAACACGACAGCCGATTTCCCAGAAACATAGTTCACAATCTCGTTAGGTTGTTGAACTCGGATACTTAATCAAAAAATGATCGCTGTTTTCTAAAGGCATTATTGATCATTTTTTGAAAAAAAAACCACAAAAAAATACAGTTGGAGACCTTGAAATCGTCGAAATCTCTAAACCTTAAATAGCGTTTTGAAGTGGTGCCACATGCTGCGTGATGTGCAACTGTGTGGAATTCTATTCATTTGCATATCTCTCCTCGATAATGCATGTTGTAAATTCCATGTTAGTTGCATGCTTCCTTCAGGGTTTTACATTTACGGTGGTCAGCAGTGTATTTCAAGTAATGAGCAATTATCTGTTTTGCAAATTTTTGTTTCTGTGTTTATTTCTAAAAAGACAATTATAAAACGGAATTTGATGTTCCGAAAAATCTTCTTTGAAATGATCAATTTTTTCCAAACCTTTAATTATCTAGCCTTTTTAAATCTTCCCGTTCTTTAATACATGGTAATGTTCTTTGAGACCAATATTTTCTTACAGAAATATCACAATTATCTTTCAAACATATTTCGTTTTAGGAATGGAAACAGTACGTAGGCAGAACTGTGATTCCAACTCTTCGATATCATCTTCCAAAAATTTGATATTTTTCCTTATAAAACAAATCTGCTTTTATGAAAGTTTTTAAATGTTTATTTTGTGGTAACTATTTAACTCATTCCATTATCGTCCTGTGCAGCTTTGTTTCCGAGTGACCTCGAGTTCTTGGATCATCACGACGACAGAATTCTTTTAACAAGCATGAAGGGAATTTTATTGTTGTTGTAAAGAGTGCAGTTTATAAAAGGAATTCATTTATGTGTAAAATTACTATGAAATATAAGGAACACATTCGTTTTTTTTTTTTACCTAACCAACAAACCTGCGTAGGATCCCAGACTTGATATCTGAACACAACGTCATAATTTTTAATTTCAAATATATTTGATCTTTCGATCAAAATAAAGTTTTTTAAAAAATATTGTTTGCATTTGAAATTATTTGACTCTTTTGCTGGATAAGACCATGCCAGATCCCTTTGCCCCTCTTATTTATATCACACATGATAACATTAATAGTGTAGAAAAAAATTTCAAGGAAAAGTTTTGTTTAAGTATTTACCTTTCATCTTGTCAATATTTTAATAATTTTTACGTTGAATTCTTTCTCTGATCAGCCTATATGAAAATATAATCTAGATAATATTAAACCGAATGAATCTAGTTCAATTTAATTTTGATTTATGTTAAATAATGAGAAATATAAATACAAATAACACTTATTATTTAATATGTATTTCTTAATACTCTCTAAAACTAATTCCCTTCTATATCTTAATGAAAAAAGAAAAGGAAATTGTATTAGCTTGTTAAGTTACTTAAGTTTTTTATTCTCTGTATGTTTTATTTTAAAAGACATTTTTCTATTCCTATTTTCATGATATTTTTAACTCAATCTTTTGCCTTTTTAATATTTTGCCGTTATCACAGAAATAAAACTTTAGTCTATGAAAATCTTATGTATTTATTTTTGAATCCAAAAATCTCATGCTCAATGAATGTCATTCTAAAATGATACAGGTTATATGAGAACATTTAGAAGATGAAATTATTAGATCATGAAGTTTAAAAATTGAAAATATACAGGGTTATTACGAATAAATCAACGGATTTTGATATTCCAAACTTGGAAACGTATATGTTTTCATGACAACTCTAACGAAAGGGTGTTAACTACAGTTCTGCGCTGCGTGTATGCAATGTTACCATGGTTGCTGCATGAACGTCGTGTGTCAAAAAGGCGGCTGGACAGCAGAAGGCGTTTTGTGTACTAGAATATTCAAAGTGTGAATAGTTCATAACATTCTGTTGTGTGACTTCTTCTTTTGAGGACATGTTAAAGTCTACGTGCCACCCTCACTTACTACTTTGGCTGGGAAGCGTATCACGACTGCATTCTTGGCCTTCGATGCGACAAAGCTGAGTGATGTTGTGAGCGAATCAAATTATCGCTTTGACATCTTCTGTGTCTCTCTATCTGTAGTATGAGCTTCAATCAAGGATACTTTCGATTTCTTTTTATGTATGACTCATGGTTGTAACCCAATTATGTTCCGAAATAAAAACTTCGGAAACTCGATGATTCTTTTCTAATAACCCTGTATATTAGGAAATATAATATGTAGCTAGTGTTGTTTTTGTTACAATGATTTCTAAAGTTTTCAAGTATCCAAAATTTAAATTGCAACTTTTAGAATTTCTATGCATGAAAGTATGTGATTCCCATTTAAATTCATTTACTGACGAAACTTATATTTAATGCTTGATTCAATCGTTTTTTTTCTTCGATGCAGGCCAAGTGTCATCCCATGCTAACGTCGAATGGACGGAGCGAATCTAAATGCTGTTCTCTCAATTCCTACAACTCCAGCTACCATAGACCTTTCTGCTATCTCGAGGGTCGTAAGTACAGAGGCTGCTCTCGATGAGTTAAATATATCTATATATAATACTCGCAGTTGCAGTTACCGTGAAAATGAAAATATTTTAGTGGCAATCTATCAAGAGATAAACATTTAAGCAACTATAAAAACCACAAAGAATTTAATTACTTCCATTAATTTCCACTTTATTTATTTAGTTTTGTCGTATATAAAAAATATTGGTACTTTTCCATTATATCCCAGTACGATAATCGCTGTAACGAGAAAGAAAATAATCGTAAGTATAACATTTGCATGCATCATGTATTGTTTAAAAATTTTTCATTTTTTAGAAACTACTAAAAAAATGGAGGAAACCCAGAAAATTCACAAGCAGATACCCTAACGGACGTGTATGCAGAATGCAGTAACGCAACTTTTTCAATTTATTCAACAAGGACTATCTGATCATCAATGGTTATTTGATTTGGCTTCTTTCTCATCTTTAGTGGTTTATCCTTTATCCTTATTTGAAAATGGTCCTACGTGGACATTCTTAAGCACGAGAACTAATTCGAAAGCTGAAGTGGATTCCGACCTTCTGCGGACATGCGCATTAGGCAGAATTCCAACATCACAGAGCACTAGACGGAATTCCACGCACAGCATGCTCATGATGAGCAGATTATTTTGACGCAGTTTCTGGGAAAAAGCACCAAACATGCAACTTAATTCCTTAAAAAAAATTTAAAGGAAAATATTTTTATTTTTATCAAAGATAATAGAAAAAGACTGCTTCCTCTACATAAAGAAAATCCCCATTTTGAATGTCTGCCAAATTTTTCTTCAGATTGGATTGGAATGAATTAAATGGAACGAAATTCATATCAAGATTTTGCTCTCAGGATATCTAAAACAGGAGTTATACAGGGTGTTGAGTTTCAAAATCGAAAATAAGTATTTTTAACAAATACTTTCAAAGTTCTTATTCATGGGGTTTGGATTTGTCCGATGCTGAAGATATTTTGATATAATAATAAAAGTATTTTCAAAACATGATTCAATAAGGAAAACAAATGATTTCAGCGACAAACAACAAAAGCATAACTTTATTACAGCATTTATACTCTTCTACTGCGTTACAAAAAAAACATGAAGTGACAAAGAGCGGCGCATAGCGGCCAGGCACAATGACTTATACTTTCTAACATCCTCTCCCTCCTCCAGACTCGGACTGAGTCTACATCTCGTAACATTCATTATTGAATAGAGCAAATCTCTTGAGTGTTGTCACACATCTACTGGGCAAAGTCTATTTTTTATATTTTTTCAAAATAACATTTTCAGATCTCAATTGACCACCAGAAGGAGTTGCATCAACAAGAATTAGTTCTTCATCATTCCATTTCATATCATTATTAGTATTATCTTCACTTGTGCCTTAATTTCCTCCAGTGGAAAGATACGTTATATCGGGTGCAAATATGTTCTATGTTGGGTTTTCATCTTTACAGTACGAATCTTATTAATTTTTCCTTGGAATTCTCTATTTCTGATAGTGTTAGTTCCACGATTTTTACATTTATTTGGGCCAATCTTACACTTATTTACAAACCTCAACAGTCATGCAAATATTCAAATCATTTTATTATAATCTGATACATTATTTAAAGCCAAGGCTTCAAGGCATGCCAAGCCAAGACTAAGACATCAAGACATGTCTTTTGAGAGATCAATATTCATTACTTTAGTTTATTTTCTTTCCAAATCTACTTTTTCAGTTTGGCAGAGTGTTTCTCCAACAGGCCAGTTTTCAGAACATTCTCGTAGCTACAAAGGGTCTTCCCACCATTTGGAGAAAATCATTTGTTTTGTAGAACAACCCCATGGTAATACATCCGCAATATTCATATTTCCTGAAATATGTTTCCATAACTGGTCTTTTGTCAATTTACGAATCCCTTTAACTCTGTTTTGCACAAAAATAAAAAATAAACCCATTTCCTTGCTCTTTTAACCACCAAAGATAGCCGTAGTAGAATCAGACCAAAAGGTAATTTTTATATTTGAGAAATCATGCGCATTAATAATAGAATTCGCAAGTCCAGTACCTATGCAGCAAACCATTAATTCTAACCGAGGAATGCTTAAAGGTTTTAAGGGTGCGACTCTAGATTTTGCCTGTATCTCGTAATTGTAAAAAGGGACAGCGGAACGTCTAATCACTTTATGTATAACCCATTGTTTTAACCCAATTATGCTCCAAAATAAACGCTTCGGAATAACCTTGTATTTCATTTCAAATTTTTAATTCGACAATTACATAATTAATTTAAACCGTAATAAACATTAAAGTGAGACCCAATTGACTTTAATTTTATTGAACTTACTTTGCTGACGCATGTCATTCCGGGGTTCTGCCCTCTTCTCATACGGAGGCGCCCCCTGCATGCATAAACTGCAAAAGGAAAGGAAATTACTGTTTTTCCTTATTAAAGCGAAGACTTGTTTGCACTCTCAATGCATCTCAGATCAGAAATACATGAATGAGCGGAATCCTGAATTCACTCAAGGAAAGAGAAGCAAGTGTGCAAAAAAGCGCTTTACGAAAAAATAAATAAAATATAGGCGACACATTAAAAAATGGTACTTTTTTCAACCTAAATCCCGATTTTCATCTGAAAGATAAGCACGCATTTCTCAGCGGATCCTGTAGCGTGAAAATCTATCGGAACCCTGATATATAAAATACTTCCAACCTCTTGTTAGATACTTTTTTTCCTGACAGTGACAATTCGCAATTATTACTAAGAAACTTACTGGGAAATATGTCACCTTGAAGAAAGATAATATTGTTTCACTACTCTGTAAATTATGTAGGTTATGATGCGTCAAGTAAGAATTACTTTAGGTAAGTCCCATTTTTCCCAATTTTTTGCATGTTAAATAAAATATATGGCGTTTTTTTATTAGATATTCAAAGAATTTAAAAGCAAAATATACTATGTGATGCGATTCTTCGAATTGGCTTACCTGATTGAAAACCTGGATTTAGTACGAAAAGATACCTTGTAGGCAATAATGTAAAGAATACAACGGTTAAAACACGCATTTGCTGTTTCGTGCTGTGACGTGACAAAACGATCGAAGAAAGAAAAAAAATAGTTATAACAATCTACTTTATTTAGGATGTTCCAACTTCTCATCGTCAGCTGCAATGCTCATTCAGATCCTTGCTTGAAGGTCACGTTGTGTACGTTGAAACATACAGCGTGATACGTTGGAACAGTGATCGTAATACGTCGTTTAAGGTCCTGCAATTTTTGTGGAGAGGTAGCATACACTTGCTGTTTCAAGTCTCCCCACAGGAAAAAGTCCAGTGGTTTCAGATCAGAAGAACGTGGAGGCCACTCTTCGAAACCGCCATACCCTAATATTTGGTTGCCGAATTCCTTGACGGGGTACTGCTTCACTGGAGATGTCTTGTGAGCAGGCGCGCCGTCATGTCCAAACCATATATTCTGAAAATTAAACAACGACAGGTTCTGTACAAAATCGGGTATTACCTTCTGTAGCAATTGTAAATATCGTGCACCCGTTAACGTACCATTGGAAAATATTGGGCCTATCAGCTTGTTATTGTAAATTGCGCACCAAACTTTAACAGCATACCGCATTTGATGTCGAACGTCAACGAAACATTTAGGATTTTCCAGCGCCCAGTAATGAGTGCTTTGCCTTTTGTACATGCCATTCCGTAAAAAGCTTGCCTCATCCGTCCACATTATATCTGCCAAGAATGTTGACTGGACCTGCATCTGATTCACGACGAAGTGCACCATGCATAGCGTCGCTCGGCATTCCCGTCCACTAAAACCTGTTCAGGAGTTGGTCGGTATGCATGAGCACCTGATTCGCTTAGGATTTCCCAAACCTGACTTTTGGAGAGACCACAGTGTTGACTGATCTCTCTTACGCTGCATTTCGGATATGCGAGGGCATATGCTAAGACCTCATCCGGTTGAACTTTCTGTCCTACCTTAGCTGGTCTGCCAGATCGAGGTCGACTAGTAACGCAACCTGTCTCCCTTAAACGTTTTACAACAGTTAGGATGGTTTGATGAGAAGGATGCGGGCCTGCAGGGAAACGTTGGCGGTACAACCTTGTTGCTGATCGTGCCTTGCGTTGACATTCACCGTGCAGTAAAACCATCTCACAATACTCAGCTTTGGAATACTCAGCCATTAACATTAGCATCAACATACTAGAGCCCCAAGATGTGCCTCTTTTACAGCTGACTCAGGTGAACAGACGTGACATTTCTTACGTATTTGCATACTACATACAAATTTTTAGAATTATTTTTAATACTTCATTTCTTCCCATTTCGAAATAAAAGTGAAAAATGTAATCACGAAAACGATTTTTTGTTTTTTCAAATATGCACACGTACGATGTGCCACGTCACAGCACGAAGCAACAAATGCGCGTTTTAACCGTTGTATTCTTCACATTAATGCCTACAAGGTATCTTTTCGTACTAAATCGAGGATGCTCTACAACTTTGTAAATCACTTTTTTTTTTACCTATCTCGTTCCGTTTTTGAGATACGAATGCTAACTAAACAGTTTTCCTCCAGGTGGCACAGTATGTGGTTTAATTCAGTAGCACATGGCTCTTTTACTATACCTAGACACCACTTTTATGAAAATAGCAGCAGCCGTTCAGAAGTTAAGAGGGTGGCAAGGGATTTTAGTGGACATACTGTTAATGACAGTGATAACTAATAAATATATTGCTCTTACGATTTCGGTTTGGCCAAAGGAAAGAACGAAATTTTTACTTCATCTTTAAATATGAAATGACTTGTTCAAAAGTTAAATTGATTGAAAGAAATTTCATATTCAGTGGTATATTAATTTCATTTAATGGGATTTTATATATACTATTAAATAAAACTACTTTAATAGAATAAAGTTCACTAAACGAAATTAATAAATATCATTTATAATGCCCATAGGTTACCAATAATGCCATTGCAATAGTTGGGTTTTTTCCTTAGTTGGCCATAACATTTAAATATTTTCCATACCATTGTAATTACGAATAATACTAACACATACTTATGTGTTCTTTGCTTAACTGCTATAGATCATATTCATTGCTTTGTCACCAGTTTGTAGGTTCAGCACCCATTAATGTCTGTTTGCATTTCCATCCAATGAACCTGATTGAATTACACAAATATTTGTTAAAAGGAATTGCTGTAAGGTAAAAAAGCAATTAATAAATCAAATTTGTGTTATCTTGAGTAGTTTATATATTCTTATAATAAGGATGCTAAAAAAATTGGATTTTTTTAATTGATTTTAACATTTTAAACAATTTTTAAAAAATATAAGAGAATGGATATTGAAAAATTAATTTTCGACATTAATTAGTTCTTGACAGTGAATATGAGACGAAAAAATGATAGCTTTTAAATCCTAAGTTAATTCATTATCTAGAAAAATATGTTACGGTTTGATTCTGCTTTTGAGAAAGTACAGTTCTGTTTCGGTAAAGCGTTTTACGAAGCAATGATTTTTTTCTAATACTCCTTTCTGACGAATTTAACTGGATTGAACTAGAACAGATTGTTTGGTATGTTGCATTCATTAAATGATTAACAAGCTATTTAAATTGCCTGTCATGAGAATTACATTTTCATTGTTGTCTATGACGGGAAAAGCGTAATTAGCTATGCATTGAAACACGCAATGTTGATGGCATCAAACTGATGCCATCTGATATCAATCATCAGATGAAAGAAGAAAATTTGAAATAAAAATAATTTGTTAAGGTGGAATATTTGGCAGACGTGCTTTTTGCCTCCTGGCCACTCTCAGCAACTGCTCGGCTTATAACATAGCTAAGCAATAGCACGTGCTTTCAAAACCCACTTCCAAAACAATCAGTGATGTTTCGGTGAAGCGTGGTCAAATGTGAGATCGCGTCACGTGACATGCAGTTCGCGCGGGTCACAGCGGCCCCGTTCTCCAAAGTCCTTCCATTTTTTTTCTGAATTTTTACCCAATTTTTTGAATATGGATTATGTTATTATGGTTTCAATGATGAGGGACAATGTTAATTATAAAACATTATAAATTGAATAATTTTGCTAACACATGTTTCTTAAATGAACAATAGTTTTTTTATAACTGCAACTCAATATTTAATGAAATTACATACATTAAAGATGTCTAATATTTATTGTTTGCATATGTATAGGACTTTTAATTGTTAATTTTTGTATTTTGCTCTAATAGTAATATCGCAAAAAAATGTTTCATGTTGTGTAAATATTCGAAAAATTAAACGCGCTTGAATAGTTTTCAAAAAATTCGTTATCATTAAAAATATAGACATATTTAATTTGGGAAGCTGTTCACCATGCTACTTATTTTTTGCAAGTCTTGTTTATGTGTTTCAGGATATAACTATATTTTACTTCCCTTTTTGTCAATAACTTTTTTCTTAAGCGAAGTCCTGTTCCAATATAAACCGGATAACTATAATACTGCATGTTTTCATCTCAAGTGATGCATATTTGTTGTCATTATTGAAATGGATTTTATTGATTGAAAGGACAAAAATTATATCAAATTTTCAAAGATGGACTATTATAAAAAGAAGTTATACCTGAAAAAGAAAATGAAATTGTCTCCCAGTAATCTCTATTGAAATTAAAACAGGGTGTTTTATGACCCACCCAAATAGTGTTCTTTTATTCATTTCTTTTTTAATCTTTTTGAGTGCTGAATTTAATTATAAATTTATTCGTAACTGCCAAGATGCGTAGTAAAAAATGAATAAAACGAATGCTTTATACAAGTTTTAGCACGAATATTGTGATATTTTTGTAGTAAAAAGAAACCTCTAACATTTTTCAGATTTATTTTATATTATTAACTCTAACGAGAAATAGTATTTTTTTTGCACTGGATATTAATTTTTTGAGAAAAATTCCGATAGCCTGCTTGTCTCTTATTTTTCACAACGCGTCATTTAACGTCAATATGTAAATTTCTGTATATAATTTTGAATAAACCTCATTTTAAGAAATTAGGTACAATAATTAAGGAATTTTTATTGGAACCCTTCACAAGTGTTAGCTAGTATTTATGGAATTTTCTTAATCGATCTGGAGCTAGCATGAAAATATTATGACAAAATATTATGAAAATATTATGAAAATGAAAGGACATTCATTTATAAAGCTTCCATTTAAATCAATAAATTTTGTTTGATTTCTTTTTAGGTACTTTACAGAAAAAGTTTTAGGTACTTTTTCTGGCTATATTAAATACTGGAAAAGAGAGTTCAGGCAGTCAAAATAAATAATTTTAAGAGTACAATATTGCAATACCGCAGTACATTTGGAAGAGTCGCTTTCAAATATGGAATCGTATATCTATGAAATCTTTATAGCATTTTTCCGTCAATTTTTATTCCAAGATAGAAATGAGAACATCTTGACTGGAATGAAATAAAACTATACACAAAAAGGCTGGTCTCTCTGCCTAATTTATATCAGAGATCTCTCTTAAAGTCATTCATTTGGAAATATTGACTCTGCAGACTTATTATTAATTTAAGCAGTAATGAATGTGTTGATTTAAACTTATTGTTCTGATGGTTTTTCAAAGATTCACAAGACTCCAAAAAATGCTCACTTCAAGAGGGTTCCTTTTGTACTTTTAAAAGCGCCATCTATAGTGGGTGTTCGGTTAACTTATATAATCCTTTACAACAAGGTCTGTCCAGATCAAATTTGATCTCGGGCAAGCAGATTGGAGATCCGCACAGATAAAAAACACACTTTTTAAGAAAAGATTTAGATAGAGTTTAATATAGTTACTATGTAACTCTGTTACATTAAATTGTATTAGTGCTTCATTAATTTATCTTTTACAATCCTTTCAATATCAACATTAACCTTAGTTGTTGCCAGACGCAGTGAGTTATCTGACAGTGAAGATCTATATTTAGATTTCATAAAATTCATTGTGGATTACGCACTTTCACAAAGATAGGTACTGCCCATCATCGAACCCATTTTTAAGCCAAGATTGGTTAAACTGGGGAAACGCTCGCCAATGAGCTGAAAAAATCTATTTGAGACTCTGTCTTGCTCTTGTAAAAGGGTCACATTGTAGGTCACATAATTCCAATTGATACATCAGTGTTTACACTCTCAATTGCCATTGTTAATGGATGAGTGAAAAGTGATATATCACTCTCTAATTCTTTACCGACTCAGCGTCTCAGAATATTTTATGAATCTGCGAAAAGTGTTCCCTCCTCAAAACCAGATGTTGTACTTTTTCATTCATTACTTATTTCTCTTGAACTGGTCAAAAATCGTCGGTCATTTCTTCGCTCTCTATGGGAAAATTTCCCCCCCCCCCGAAAACTGTCACAGCGGAGAATTTGGGAGGGGGATGTCACTTTCCACTTTACTACCCTACTAAGTAGGGTTGCATATATTTAGCAGTTTACTAGAATGAATTGTACATCCAAATAAAAGTTGATAAAAATAAAAAACATACCTCACATTTTCTTAATTATTTTTAGAAAGTAAAAACAATAAATAAATAATTATAGTGTAGTTTAAAATAAAGAAATTTTTCAGTGTTTTCATTTTAACTTAATGAATAATATGAAGTACAAAGGATAACAATTACCTTTAAATCCATTGTATTATGGACGTTTTATGCTGTGTTTGATTACTAAACGTAATTTTTTGCTTATTTAAAGTTGTTAAGGCAGAAACTTATTAGCTAAATTACTTTTTCTCAACTCGAAACTGATCAATCTTAGATAAAATATCACTTGTCATATATTTGGGAAAAAGTGCAAGAAAATTAATTTTATTGGTTAATCTGTTTTATCTAATTTCAGTGCATTTACTAAGTAGTTTAAACTGTTATGGTCAATGTATTCCAACTTAAATAAAAGATTTATTTATACGAGTTTATTACTTTAATTATTTTTCTGTATTTTCCTAGCGTATGTAAACTGATATTTAGATATAATTAAAAATAAAAAGTAAAATAATCTTTATTACGTACTTTCGCAAAAGTGCAAAAGAGAAATGATAAAATTATAATGAGTTACTTTCTTTTATGTGTGTGTGTGGACTTGTGATTCAATTCCCTTAAAATAATATCTAACAACATACTATGACTTCCTTTTTTTATTATAAAAAAGTATTTTTATAAAAATGTTTTCATTCGTAACATAATACTACGAATATAAAACGTTTATAGAGTCTCGAATTCAAAGGGACTTTGTATAGGAGAATATAGTCCCTTAATTAAAAATTTGAATCTTAATAGAGAATTATAAATTTTCTTTGCGTATTTATTCTTTTTTTAATTGATAAGATACTTATTTTACTATTGTTCATAAAAATATTCCAATTATATTTTTATGAAAAATTTTCTTTCTTTCCTTTAAATAAGAAATTATTTACGGTTTAAATCTAAAATCCTTTTTATACTTATTTTCTTTTTAGAATTTTCATTTATTAGATTTTAAATTTGCATTTTAGAAATTTTAAACGTCAAAAATTGACTGGAAAGTGCTTATTTATAGATTTACTTAGGATTTTTATTGATCTAAACTTCCACAAAAGAAAATGTGTTCGGTTATGAAAGTTTTTTTATTGAAAATAAAAAAATTAGCAGTTTTGTACCGTGCAATTGAAGCAGTGAAAATTTTATATCATTTTTTGAACTTATTTAATTTTAGTAATCATTCTCTGTAACATCAAAAGACCGAGAAAAATGTTCATTTCTTGAATAGATACTATTGACGTGATCTTGAATTTGGGGTAAGAGTATTCCCTTGTAAATAACTTGCAGCATAAATATTTGTTTCCTCCCCAATCATTTCAATTAGAGTGTCGGTCATAAATAATTCAAAAAATTTCAACAAATCCTCCTGATCGGGAGCTGGTACTTTCATTCAAGGAGAATTAGTGAAGGAAAAACATTGTGGGGTTGGAGTTCGTTATTCACGGGATACTATTGTCTGACATAATTAACATCATCATTGTCAGATTCTTCTAATTCAGAGAAAAATACGTTAAACGTAGTTAAAAGTGGAACTTCATCTCTTCATAGTATTTAGCCATTTTTTTAAATGTTTCTTAAAATATAAATTTGACAAAAAAGAACAGTTTTAAATATTTTACTTATCAATATCAAAATTTATATGACTCTAATAACCATTTGTTCTATTACTTTACTTCTATTACTTTTCTTACTTTTCTTCTGGTATGATTCTGTATAATGAATAAATGTTATGATGAATTCCTTATTGTTCTTAGTGGGGTTTCTCCTGCTTATAAGGTGAGTTGTTTATCTCCTGCTTTTGAGTTGAGTTGTTTGTTTCTGCTTCTGAGTTAAGTTGTTTTTTCTGCTTCTGAGTTAAGTTGTTTAACACCTGCTTCTGAATTGAGTTGTTTATCTCCTGCTTCTGAGTTGAGTTGTTTTTCCTGCTTCTGAGATGAGTTGTTTATCTCCTGCTTCTGAGTTAAGTTGTTTTTCTCCTGCTTCTGAGTTGAGTTGTTTATCTCCTGCTTCTAAGTTGAGTTGTTTTTACCCTGCTTCTGAGTTGAGTTGTTTTCTCCTGCTTTTCAGGTGAGTTGTTTTTATTTTGCTTTTGAGTTGAGTTGTTTATTTCCTGCTTCTGAGTTGAGTTGTTTTTCTCCTGCTTCTCAGTTGAGTTGTTTTTTCCTGCTTCTGAGTTGAGTTGTTTTTCTCCTGCTTCTAAGTTGAGTTGTTTTTATCCTGCTTCTGAGTTGAGTTGTTTTCCTCCTGCATCTAAGTTGAGTTATTTTCTCCTGCTTCTGAGTTGAGTTGTTTTCCTCCCGTGTTGGAAGAAAAATCAGAGCTTGTTTGAATTTTCTTGAACCTGTCCAACTTCCCCACACACGGTACAACTTGTTCACGTACAACAAATCCATAGGAAAAATCCTATCGTGTGTGGCGGGCTTTAGATTCACGTTTTATAAAATATAACGAACATTAGATCCCTTTTTTAAAAATGTCCATGAAGTAAATATTGCAGGAATTTATTGAAGTCTATAAAGATGAGTCATTGTTTGTGGCAAATAATGAGTGTTGATTACACAAATAAAATAAAAAGAAAGTTAGCTTATGAAAAATTATTGGAAATATACAAAAAGATGGATGAAAAAGCTTCAATTAACGAAGTAAAGGAAAAAATTAATGCCCACTGTAGAACCTATAAAAGAGAAAAATCAATGAATCGAAACAAAGTGGTGTAAGCACGGAGGATGCATATGTGTTCCGACTTTATGGTACTTTAAATATATATCATTTCTAGACGAAACCGCAATTCCACGAATTTGGACTACAAGTTTTGTTGAGAATAGTGATGATAATAAGTTAAATAATTTATTTTGTGAAATTCTTCTCTATCTGAATGAACATATATATATATATAATTACACATTTAACGTAAAATTTAACTACGAAATTATTATAATAAGCTTTATTAGAAAACAATATATTTTTATTTCAGATTGCTTACAAATCTTCAAAATGAACATTTTAAAATTTTAATTTTCTATATTTTTAAATATGAATTAAGTTTAAGCAATAATATAAAGGTATTAGTTGCGATTATTCTGTTGTTTTCTTTGAATATTCTTTATATAATTAAAAATAATAAAATTAGATAATTAAAAATAATAAATTGATTAATAATAACAAAAGAAAATTATTCACCTTTAAGCAAAATTGAAATTAAATGCAATTTCAGTTATGATTTATCATTTGGTAAATGTTAATTTGTTTCCCTTTTATTTAAAAATCATTTAAGAAAATATTATAAAATCTAAGAATACTTGGATAATAAATAACAAATTAATAACTGTGATTTTATATCTACTAATAAATAATAATTAATACTCGATAGATAAACTTTTTGATGTACTAATGGGGCTCTTTAATTAATACCGCTTGTCAGAAAGCGCTAAGTTGCACTTAATGGTTCATGAGAACTTAAAGATGAGCGCATGGATGTATCTTTTCTTATAATGAAAGGTGTTACCTTATCCAACAACGTTGCATACAATTTTTCATTCATCCTCATGTAATTAAAGAAATCTTTATCTTCCGACTGTATTGCTGTAATCAAATTTAGATGTGAAAGAGTTTCACGCTGGAGCAACCAAATTTTTTGCCCATTTTTTTTATTGTTTTTTTTTTCTTTTCACCATCATCACTGTCCAAAGCAATAGCCAATAATAATTCTGTGTCTAATTTACTCATGTTACTCAACTTCCTATCATAACATTTAATGGCAGACGTTACAAGCAGACAAATTAATACAACAATAAAAACGAAAAAGACACATAAATACGTCAAGTTATAAAAGTGACAGAAAAACTCTTTTAAATGATTGAAATTTTTGACGATTTTCGATTTCCATTTACAAGGCACACATTTTGAGCCAAGAGCAATAAATGTTGAAAAAGGGCACCCTTAAAAATAACTTCCCACTCCAGATGTGCCTCCCCTACTGTGGTCAGCAGAATTTGAGGGGACTGTGTACTTCCTAACCCTTCCAACAATTCCTAAGGAAAAATCCTATCGTATGTGGCGGGCTTTAAGTTTCAGTAAATGAGAAATTTCAAATATTACTTTCCCCAAGTATCGCCAAGAAATAATTTGCAACCCTCTGAAACAGACACGCGACAACAATTGCTTACTTCCTGTGTTGGAAGAAAAATCAGAGCTTGTTTGAATTTTCTTGAACCTGTCCAACTTCCCCACACACGGTACAACTTGTTCACGTACAACAAATCCATAGGAAAAATCCTATCGTGTGTTCGATTCATTAAGATCCATCCATCAATAAACCCATTAGGGGGAAAGAAAAAGGAAGTGGATTCTACACACTGTGTGAAAATATACGTCGTGGCCGCTTTTGTGGGGTAAACCTGCGAGGTATATATACGTCGCTGGCCGTTTTAGGCTGGAAAATTGTGACGGATCTCTGCCGACGCTGGCCGCTAATTGACCAGTTTATTGCGACGTATCAGATATGTCGTGGACGCTGAGTCGGTTAAAATTTGCAAATCACTGCTCAAACTCCACAATTACATTGTCAATATACTTCAGGTGATCCTTGAAGGTACATGCTTCAAAATCTTTCATCTCTGTGTAATGTTTCTTTTGCTACTCGGAAAGAAAAAAGAAAAACCATTCTGCTCTTGTGACGTTTTGGACAATTTTAGTTTACTTCTAAAATCATTCACATATCCATACAAGTTGGCAATATTGTATCCTTTGCCTTGACACATCAAATTTAATTCGCACAAGTGTTGTATCATATCAGTTAAAAATGCAAGATCAGTCAGGAATAAAGTATCTTGCATACAATTTTGCAGTTCAGAAGTGTCTGATTTTATTTCATTTTTTAGAAATAAAAATTTCGCTTTTCGTAAAGCAAAAAAATATTCAAGGCACCGCCCAGCACTAAGCCATCTTATTTCGGAGTGTAATAACAAATTCCCATAGGTCGCATCAATTTCACTTAAAAAGTCGCGAAATTTTCTATGAGTCAAACTTTGTTTCCGCCTCTAATGAGACTTGCCGCGAATTCTCTCTATCATTCTTCCCATCATAGCTTTTGCTTCATCAGTTACAATGCAAGAACATTTTTGAAATCCTCCGCAGTCTATGACAGTTTTATTGACAGCTAGATAGGCATCTGCATCTTTAGTTGTTCCAGGTAACGGTATCAACTTTAACATTTCCTCCGTAATAGTAAAATCTTTTGAAATGCAACGAATAAATATTAATAATTCCCTGATATCTGTCTGGTCGGTGCTTTCATTCAAACATATTGAACAATATTCGCAATCCAAAATGCAATCGCATATTTTTTGCGAAACATATTCGCCCAAAGCATCTATCTATTTGTTGTGCCACTGTTTGGTGAGATAATGCTGCAGATTTAAACTTTTCCGCCAAGTTTGGCTGCATGAAGCGTTGAGCCACTGAAACTGTGCATTTTTTCATTAAAATCCCATCACTGAATTGTTTTTTGCTTTAGCTAATTGTAAAGAAACTTCTTAAGACGCAGTTAAGCTTTTTTTTATTATCTGTACTTATACTTTTGAAAACTACTTGTTTGATGCATTAGTTTTTTTTTCTTTTTATACTCGGCTACTAATTTTTCTTGCTTTACCGATATTTTTTTTATACTTTTCTTAAGTAGTACTTTTCTTTACTTAGTTTTTTATATACTTTTCTTAATTTTTATACTTTTTTAAGTAGTACCGTTTCACATTGTATTCCTCATTCTCTGACGAAACTCGCATACAAATCATACACTGAATTTTATTGTTATTGTTGCAGATCAGGTAGTCTCATTCCCATTTTTCATTAAATGCACGATTTCATTACTTATTTATCGCTTCTTCACAGACATAATGAGGCGTGTTATTTTGCACAATAGAGTTCTGCTTACTCTTTTATTAAATCGCAAGTTTAAATTGACAAAAAAATAAAATAAATAAAGGAGTAAGTTCGAATTACACACAACCCCTACGATTACGAAATAATTACTACACAACAGTCCAATGACAACCAATCAATGTTGTTTCACTCTCCGATCGCCCAACGGTTAGCGGAGAACGCAATCTAATAAATCAATCAGTTGCAATTTTAATTTCTTTCTATCTCCAATCCTCTAGACACGAGTCGGAACTCACAAATGCGTACGTACATTTACGATTCCATATTTTAGTTATTCATTTGTAATACCATATACCAAATAAAATCATTTCTACCAACAAAATTTGAAAAAAAAATGGAAAAATTTATTGTTCTGTTATAATATTAAAAACTCAACCGCGGGACGCAAGCGGCCCGTCGGCCGTGCTTTGGACAGTGCTGCTTTACAAGACTATGTTCACTATCCAAATTATTCGTTAACCGATCATCGATTTAACATAGATTTCTTTGTAAAATTTATTAATTCGTACTGGAGAAAATAAAAAGTAAATTAAAAAAGAATATACAATTGTTTATTAAGAAAAATAATACATACGAATAATTTTGCATATTCATCAATCCTTTTCATTTTTTGTTTATGGTGTCTATTCCGATTGATTTCCTCTTATTTTTAAGACTTTCCGGGAGTGATTAATATCTTTGTTGTTCTAAAGATCCCTAACTTTACTGGTTTGGCTTGGTTTGGGGGTGCCATTCTAAAACCACTGCTCTGATATCCCCGCACTTATCGAAAGAAAGAAGAGGGGGTTCTCAAAATGAAATCAGTTTCGGTTTTGGATGAAATCAAATCTGAAACTGATAGTCTACTTCGGCTGCAAATATTTTATTGAAAATTCTTTTATTTCCAGTATGGAACTTTGAAGTTTAATAGGCAAGCAACATAATTCAAGAAAGATTAAAAACGATGTTTGGTCCGTTGGGTTTGACAACCATTCCCATCATGCTCCGAAGTGTGCGTTAGAATTCGTTAACCGAATATCTGTTCGTTGTTCGAACACAAAAATCTTTCGTGAAAGCGTTCGTAATCTGAACTGTTCGTTTACCAATTACGCACTGTATTTAAAACTTTGAAACATTTCTACATTTTAAAACTGCCGGAAATAGAGAAAATATTTGTGAATTATATCTCTCTTTCTATCTAGATTCGCACTTTTTTCACAAAATGTTATAATACTTACTAATTTTTTACCTTTACCTACTACAGCAAATGTGCTCTCGATTTTGTCAATGATGCGAAGTACATTAAAACGCCGATAAAGGAAATCCCGAATTTAATATTTAATAATTTCGTAATTCTTTCTAATAACACTTTCAGTTTAGTGTAATTTTAAAATACGTTCTTCGCAGATTTGAGATCAATTCATATATCTTCTTTTTCTTTCATGATTCTTCGGTTAAAATTTTGGATCATCTTAAAGAACTTCATAAATTAGTTCACTTTTAGGTTGATTCTTCCTGCAAGATTTTAATTCTTGCATCATTTTTGTATTCTTTTATAAGTTCACAGTTTAGAAGCGGGGGACATCAAATCACCAGATAGAACTTCAAATATAGCAGAATGAAAAGAAGAGTATAAATACGCTTACAAATTTTATAAGCAATTGTTAAATATATCAAAATCAAATGTGCAGCTTCGTTATTTGAAGATTAAATATCTTTATTAATTGAAGTTGAAATATAAGCGAACATTTTCAAAATTTGAAATATCTTCGTATAAAAAATATGGGAAACAAACTCAGTTAAATAGGTATATAAATCTATAGTATATCTATTCCTTGTATAAATGTATTTTTAGAAAAATAATTTGAGTGATTGTCAAATTTCAAAATTAAAACCTAGTTATAAAAATCGTGAAGAAGAGTTACTTAGTCATTGCAAGCAAACCTACTTGTTATGTGACTTACATCCTATTAAAATGACCAAATGTAAAATTTTTAAAAAATCACAAAAACTAAAATATAAATTAAGAAAACTGCAATAGAATTAAATTAGTTAAATAAAAAAACATATCTTTTCTGCTCAAATTGAAAATGATCTCCCAAGACCATTATATACATCTCCAATGGCTTCCATCCCATGTAAATATTAGTGGCAATGTGTGAGACCGCAGATCGACTGGCCAAAGAGGGCGGTGAGGAAGATACGCCCACTGGTTCATCACTTACATATTAGGAATTTTAATCTAATGAAAAATTTCGCGACTACATTATATCTCGCAAACTCCACCCACACACCAAGGTTTCTCTGGAATATCTCCTAGAACTCTTCTGGAAATAAAATGTGACCAACACTCTCAGACTGCCTTGGCCAGATTCTCAAGTGGACATTTAAAATGTTTATCGTTTGAGCGTGGTACAAAAAATTATCTCACTTGTAAAAAAATGCTTGACCATCCAACCTCACTAAAACATAGTCTGGATTGCGTCGGACTTTCCTGGGAGGATTTATCCTCAGATTACCTGCTGGTCATCGACTTTCTAACTGTCAACACTATTGTAGTTAATCTGAGAAATTTCAGATCTTTAAAGAGGATAAGTCAACAACAACAAATAAAAAAACAGGAAGTTTCACACCATTTTCCAACGTGCTTTGTTGCAGCAGGTTAAAGAAAGTACAACATCAGAGAGAGGATCAGGTTTAAAAAACATCTTCCCTCGGAATATCCAACGATGTTATCAATAAAAATGCGAAAAAGAGTTTAAAAGAATATATATGAGTAATAAATTACTGAAAAAAGATAAATTTGGAAAATGATATTATTTGGATATATCTATTTCCTGCAACAAATTGGATGTGTTATTATAATGATCTCAAACATGATTTCCCATATATATTTGTATCTTTTCATCATGATTCATGGCGCGCCAACCCAGGATGGGCCAAGGCCTTCTGAACCAGTTTCTTCCAGCCACCTCTATTGGCAGCCAAACTCCTCCAATTTTTTGTTCCAAGGACCCTACAGTCTTCTCCGACTGCATCCACCCATCTCATCTTTGGTCTTCCTCTTCTTCTTACGCTGATGGGTTTTGCAAAAAAATTTCCCTTAGTGTTTTATTGTCCTTCATTCTATTAACATGTCCAACCCAATTGAGACGGCTTACTTTAATGTGATGTACAACGTCTGGCTCCTTGTATATTCGATAGATTTCTGTATTGTATCTTCTGACCCAGACACCGTTTTCCTTCGTACTTCCAAAGATAATTCTTAAAATCCTGCGTTTAAAAAGGCCCAACAGCCTCTCCTCTCTTACAGTCAAAGTCCAAGTTTCCGAGGCATAGGTCAAAACAGGACGGATAAGCATTCTATAGATCTTATTAGTAACTTAGTTTTTCATGATAAAAATTTAGTTTTTAATACATGTCTTAGGCCAAAAAGGGCTTTGTTTTTGTATCTTTTCGGTAAATAAATATGTGCAATATTAAACTAAAAAATAATTTTTTTCATAAAAATAAATGACTTAGAAATATAATAGTCGGTTTTTTCCAGAAGTTGCTGAAGATCATATACCTTAAAAATGACCCATGACACATCTACTACTGAAAAATCCACATTCTACTTTTATCGATGATGTTATTGTAACTCTTCAGAGAGGTCATCCGAATTGAATTTTTTCATCGGAAAAATAATGTTTTTCCAAGTATTTTCCATTTTTATTATCCAATTTTTTTTCAATTTCAGCCTTTCTTCTATATGAAACATACTTTACGATTTCTGAGAAGCAACATTTGATATTAAACTTTAAGTGCATCCCATACTGTTGCAGATGAGACTGCTTTGCTTTGTTGTATGGGTTGACAAGTTTGAACTCCCAGCTTTAGAAATGGTCTATTATCTCGAGAGTTGATAATTTACTCTCTCCATAAATTTCTCTACACTCTCCATAAAAATTTTGTTCACTTAAAATATCATGAATATTTTATACAGCCTCTTATAAGAATCTTACTTATTTCACATTCCAGTTTTCCAGAACCTATGAAGAATAAAATATTCTGAGCGATCAGAAAATTTTCTTTTATGCGATATCGTGGATTTCCTCATAAAAAAAATTAAATACTAACTGTCTTTATATCACCTTTCACATTTTTGTGATGCAAAATTACAATTTATATACGATTTTGAAAGAAAAAATAAAAAAAATTTCACATTCAAAATAATAAGTGGTTTTTTATTTATGTAATTCCGGGATATCAAAAAAAAAAAAAAATAGTTTGCTGTGTGAATCTAACTCAATATTCTTTCATTTAATGATTTATTTGTGAATATATAAGCAAAATAAATTGCTCCAATGTTTTATATATTTTAAGTAATTTATAAAAATATGAGATATTTTGGGTAGTCTTATAATTGGGCATCATACTGTATACCCGTTATTAGATTGAGAAGATGCATGTATCAATCAATTTCAACTTTAAGTCGTTCATTCTTTTATGACTCCAAGATACTAAACTTATTAAACCTATATTTTCTTCTTGCTAATTCTAAATTCATGCATAAAACAAAAAATGAGAATTACAAATCAATGTGATGAAATAATAAATTTAAATAAACAAAAAATGCAGTTTATAGATGAATAAGTTAACAGATTCATCGTTAGTAAATGAATGAATATATATTGTTTAAAGGAGAAAAAAGATGCTATAGAAAGAGTGGTCACAGAAAAGACATCTAAAGATTTCGTAAGTGAAAAGTTGAATGAAATTTTATCAAAATGATTAAAAAAATAACTTGTTGGATTGAAATTTTTTTTATTAATAAATACAGTAATCTCATTTTTGATGACTCATATGGATGGGTAAAATAATGCGTTGTTGTTGCTACTTATGACACTTGGACAAGCCAAGCTCGCTATGCCTTGGCAATGCGCGAATTTAAGTCAATAGATGTCTTTCGTTTTAATCACAGCACCACGAAGGTGAAAGTACGTCTTTGCTCTTTTTTAAATCCTCCAATAGATGGCACCGCCAGAGAAATCTACACACACAATCCCTCAATTTTGACATTGATCTGAAGGGGGAGGAAATTTTATCGAGTCCAATGCACCCATGGTAACTGCTTAGCGACCGATCACAGGACTTTCGATTCCAAAGATTTAACGAGCACATATATCGCTTGTACTCGGTAGGTCTTTGGTGGCATTGGGAATCGAACCCCGTCCTTCCGGATGGAAGGCCAATACCCTAACCACTAGACTACCACGGGCCAAAAATATTTCGTAAAGCAGAAAGGTAAGTTCGTTGGTTGTTGGTGTCTGTCCAGAGGAAGAACTAAAGATGAACATCAGTGTGCACTGGCTATCTCCTTGATGTTGTCGGAGAGTAGACTGTTTTCGATGTCGAGCAGGGGAATTTTCCCGAACTGATCTTTAATGGCAGGACAGTCAAAAATGTGTCTTGATATTAGCAATTAATGCTTGTTCTGTTACTATCTCTCTAGATCTTCATATCTAGATATTGACCGTTTCTAAGGCGAGTGATAGTTTTAATAAGGTCTCTATTTGCGTTTATTGTGTTATAAGTTTTAGATCTTAAAACTTACTTTTTTTATTCAAACATCTCTTTCTTTCAAAACAAACTATAAGGAAAATTATTTAGTGTATACTAAATAAGAAGTACGTGTAATTCATTAAAAACAATTCTACTTTTATTTTATGAAAATGAATTTTCTTTTAAGGAAAAATCAAGTAAAGTAATCACGTAGTATTTTTTTCTTTCAAAATAACATTTTTAAAATAAATTTTTTCGTTTTTTTCTTCATAGCAGAACTTTTATTTTACAATTACTATTCTCAAAAATGCACCTCAGTCACCTGCTTGTTATCAGATACATTGAAATATTAAAAAAGTAAAATTAATTTGTTAATTTCTTTTTGAAAGGAATTTCCACTAAAGATAATGGAATATTTTTTTTTATAAAGATAGTGAAGTCATTCATTTTTTAAATTTCTACGTAAAGATTACAAAATCTAATCTATAAAATCTTTCTCATTCTTGATAAAATAAGAATTTAAAAAAAAAATTAAAGTTATTTGGAATTTCATCTGTGAGAAAATTAAATGTGTGTTATATGAGTTGTTATTGTTACTTATGACACTTGAACAAGCCAAGCTCGCTATGCCTTTGGCTGTGTGAATTAAGCCAATAGGGCGTCTTTCGTTTGGATCAGAGCACCACGAAGGTGAAAGTACGACTTTGCTCTTTTTAAGGTGGCATTTTTTAAAGTGGCTCATTTTGAACCACGGTCAGGTGATGAGGCCACACCTGAGCTGGCACCCTCCTCTTCACACCAGCGGAAGGACTTAGGACGTCACACATTAACGTGGACACGTCCCCAACCCACGGAGTTCCAGCAACCCAGTGAAGGAGAGTACACCGTGGTCACCCTCCCAACCACTGCCCGCGGCAAATGATGCTTCACTTTGCTGAGCTTACGGGAAGCGGCGTGAAGCTACTGAGCCACTGGAACTCGAGTAATTTTCTCCTTGGTTGATATTTAAAGTTTTTCTCATTCAATATGTCCTCGATCATTTCAATGCTCCAGAGTACAGCTGAGTTCACATCCAAAACATCCTAAAATGAAACTTCAAGCAACAGTGGATTTCTCTATCAAAGTTTATGGACTGGTTACTCAACTTCACTTTAATTATCAGGTAAATGTTTTCACCACTTCGTTTTTTGGTAACATTATTTCAGCAATAAATGGACATGTGCATTGCACCTGGAATGTAAAGTTGATAACTTGCTTCCGAATCATGATTTCTATTCGCAATAATGTTCGACGACTTAATGCACTGTTGATTGTATTTTGAGGCAAGGGACTAGTGTTACATTAAGCAAAGTAAATTCCACACTAGTTTCTTAAAAAATCTGAGCTTTCAACATCGGCATTGCAGTTGTTATTCACAATTCGAGAGGTTAATGTTGTCAAGTGAAAATGCTACTCCAGGTTTCTCAACCATAAAATTAAAAATGAAAAACATTGTAAAAAGACTGATTATAAAAAATATAATGGCAAAGGAAAGAAGCTTGAAAACAAAACCTGAAGAACAAGGATTGAAACAAACTGAAGAACAATAATACAAGTAAGACAAAATTTGAAAAAATCACTGACGATAATAAGGTAAAATTTGATAATACAAAGAATAAAAAAAGGCATAGGGACAACGTCTTCATCAGGAGGGAAATAGTCAGGTATCAACACTCTTTTCTGACAAACATGACGAAACAATTTGCTTAGTGCTACTTTGAATTAAAAGAAAAACAAATTAATAAAAATAAATTATAGATTTTAATTTAAATAATTTTGCGAATAAAAATTCAAATCACATTTAATTGAGATTAAGGAAATATCGTTTATATTAAGCTCAACAATGTATGAAGCTTTATACAACAAAGTTATTTGCATATCAAAAATAGAAACCAAGTTAGTATAAAATATGAAAGAATGGTTAATGTTTGGGAGCCCATTTATGGAAAAATATTGTCAGGTATGTGTAAATTCTTTTATTTTTTAAATAATGCTATAACTTCAGATTAAAATAACATTTTCATTGTAAAAAATGAAAATATTTTAGCTACATTAGCCCTGCTTAGACAGGATTTTCACTTTTCAGCACTGCAAAGAGTCAGGAATCGCACCTCAATATAATGAAACACCAGAGAGCATGTCATCGTGCCTTGAAAGAAGGTTCTCGTGATTTAGAAGCATGCAGAACACCCCCAGACTTGGCCTGCCCCCGCAGATGTATCATTTTCCATGGAGGATATTGCGGCCACGAACTTCTTTTTTAATTTTCCAGCCGCTTTTAGAAACTGCTAATTCAGCTGTTGAAGATCTGCTTTGTTCTCTATAGAGCAATTAAGATCTTTGGTTGATTCGGGATGTGAACTCACATCCTTCCGATAATGAGAACGACACACTAACCTACTAGGTCGCGGCTTCAGAATAAAAATATCATTAATATTAAAAATTCTTCTGGTAGTTTCGATTTTTGAATAGGTTATATGTTGTAAAACTTTAAGGCCATATGTCTATAAAATTGAAGATTACAATGACAAATCGAAAGAAGTTAAAAAATGTGTCTTTGTTTTCAACTACACATTTTTTTAAAATATTTTTCGAAGATTATGAAGACTGTTAACTTAATAAAAATGAATGCTTTGAATTGAATAAAAAGTATAAAATGTGAACTACATTCTCTTGCAGTCAGTCATATGATGAGTCAGAAATGTGATCAAGTGAGAAATAGGATGAAAAGCTCTTTCAGGACAAAAACTTAAAGTCCTTACAGTAGCACTTCAAAAAACTCCCTTTCTGCTGCGGACATTTTTCTCCTATGAAAATGTTTTCATTTGCAGAGAGAGGGAGAGAGCTCTGAAATTGTAAGCTACTGATGAAGTCACAAATGTTGAATCTCACATTTTTATATTCCATAGAAAAAACAATAATAAATATTATGATTGTGAATAAATTAATAAAAAACAAGAAAAAAAGAGCTTAAAAAAATTAATTTTTGATGATTCAATATTTTCTTTTCTGTTTTCTCTTATTGAACTTCACTCAATTTTGTCTGTTTGCAATTTTTGTTAGAAAAATGATTCATTTTGAGAAAAGAATAAAATAAATCAAAACTTATGCATATTTCATTGCATTTTGTTTCATTTTTATTCTGAATTTATTTTTTTTACTTAAATTGTAGAATATTTTTTAAAAAAAATATTGTGGGAAGCAAGTGGCCGCGAGTGTGTACTTTTATATAATACTAATATATTAAATTGTAAGATTCCCCCTCACGCCGTATGCCTTTGCAATAGGTCATATTTCGCAGGCACATAATGTTTGGTATCCTCATGATATTTTGCGTCCCAGAGTTCTTTGAAGCATTGGTTGGAAACACTTGGAAAGCTTTTACTTGTCGTCCTTTTAAGCATTTATTGGATATTCTTGAAAAAACTTTTCCTTGAATTTTTTAATCTTTGCATATTTTTAAACATCGTTGAACACTTTTCTAATGATCTGAATACTTATCTAGTTATGGATCGATAGTTATTTCGATTTATGCATCAAACATAATAAAAAGAGAATTTGAGGGGAAAATATTTTTTTAATTGTTTGCGCAAAAGTTACATTTTTTGTTAACATTACCGAACATTTATATTCTTATATAACATTTTGTTTTTAAAATACAAGTGATATAAATAGCATCACCGCTCAATTTGTTTTTGCATACTTTTGTAACATATTTAAAAATCTGCTTTCTTTTGGTCTCTACCCATTCAATGTGTTGATCTCCAAAACGCCCTGGCAACCTTTCAAAGGTTCATCAATGAAGTCCTTTATGGCCTGGACTTTGTGTTGCCTTATTTACATGTTGCCTCTTCTTCAGCTGAAGAACATCATCAGTACCTTAAAATAGTTTCTCAGCGTTATGGTCTACGAATTAACATAAGGATATCAGTTTTAAAAGTACTTGTAATAGATTTTTATGTTATCAAATACCTACTGACCTCAAAAATTGAAGCTATGCAATACCAGAAACTACACACGAGCTTCGTCCCTTCTTAGAAATGGTCGATTCTTATCATAAATTCATAAAGAATACCATTAAAAATTCGATATTTTCTTCATAAACTTTTGAAAGGATCTGCAAAAAATGAATAAATACATGTAAATTCTACAGACAAATGAAACCTAAATAAATTTTGAAAAATACAAATAAGATGTTGCTCAAGTATCGTTGATAGCCTAGCATAATTCGGACGATCCTCTATCACTTTTCACTGATGAATCTCATTGGGCTATTGGATTAACTATTCAACAAAAAGAACCAAATGGATGGAAAGCTCTTGCCTTTTTTCCAAAACATCTTTATGATTTCCAAAATATTAGAGCTTTTACGACCGTGAACTTTTGAGTATATATTTATCCATTAAACATTTCAAATACTTGACGGTTGTTTGCTTTTAAACAAAATAATAACTAAGCCTCTCCAAGACAACTAACATAGCTACGATATATCTCACAATTCTCAACTAACCTATACCACATAACTGGCCAAAACAGTTTGGTTGCAGACTGATTATCTAGAATTGAGAATATTGATTCATTTGCTGTTGATTTTGATCTGATAGCACATGCCCAAATTAATGATGATAAACTGCAACAGTTGAAATTACAATTCAAATCATTGCATTTTAAACAGCACCAACTGCCATCAGAAAAATATTTGTGTTATGATACCTCTACTTCCAGTATCACATCAATCATACTTAAAAACTTTCGAATGAGAATATTTAATATGATTCATGATACGAAATCAGAATATTCACAATTTCAAGCGCTAGAAGAAAGATTTAGTATCGTGTACACTGGTTTAATTGGGCTTTATACACTTTCTAATGGGTACATATATTGTTTGACATATATTGATCGGTTTACTTCTTGAATGGAAATTGTACCGTTATTAGATATCTCTGCAGAAAATACAGCAAGAGTTTTTTGAACACTGAATAACATGATTCAGTGTGTTCCTTCCTGTGTTATTACTCACAAAAGAACTCGTTTTACTTCAAAACTATTTCATAAATTGGCCTCCCTATGTTGTACAAAAGTAAAAATTCGTCTTTTTAACCTTTTCAGAGTAATGGAAAAATTGAGTGTTTATATCGTACTTCTAAAACAGCAATTAGGTATCATAACTTTCTTCGTTAGATAGAAGCATGACCAACAGTTCTAATGGCTGTACGAGCTGCTCTGCATGAGTTCTGTAAATATACAATCGTTGACATGGTTTACGGTAAAACTACTAAATTACAGTATCGAATTTTTTGAAGAATCGAACTTACCAATATGTGATGATAATTTTGTAAGCAATCTTCAAAATCAGGCGTTCCTGCTTAAAGCCGTATCAATCCAAATCCAAATGTCATAATTATAAATTTTCATCCCAAAAGATTTCAACAGATGCTTGCATGTTCTTTTATTAGTTCACAGGGATACAATGGATATCATTATTGTATCAAATGTAAAAACAACATGAGCTGATTTCTCTCCCTACTTTTATGTTCTAAAAAGCAGTGGGAGAAAATAAAATAATGATGTTTTTATACGAAAATTGATTTTTGCTTTTGCTGTTTAAATTTTATTCGTAAAAGAACATAAAAACATTTCCGCCAAAATGTAAAGACACTGACAGTTTCATAAGCTAACAATGTAATGTGAAATATGATTAATGTTCATGATGGTGTTGATCAAGAACACAACAGTTGATATTTGTTTATCAAGAACGTAAACATGAAAATTGATTATTGTTGATGATATGTTTCGTAATACTAGTGTTATTTTATTTATTTATTTTCTTCGACTGAGAAACTATTCTGTAAA
This sequence comes from Latrodectus hesperus, assembly GCA_037975125.1. NCBI lineage: Eukaryota > Metazoa > Arthropoda > Arachnida > Araneae > Theridiidae > Latrodectus > Latrodectus hesperus. Next base: position 133,905,965 of record CM075850.1, on the reverse strand, counting down.
GTTATTAAAACTAAAAATAGCTGCAAACAAGCAATCTCCATAATTCTTTGAGAAACAAATTTTTGCCTCCATCCACCTAAATAATTACAATAGTATAAAAAAATCCTTAAAATATAATTAATCATAATTTACATATTCTGTCTTGTCAAAATATTCTACTAATATTTTACTCACCAGAAAAACCAAAGAAAACTTTTTCATCAAAAATAAGAATTTTCCCAACCGCATTCATAAATTTTTCTATTTTTTAACACTCTTACTAACCTGTTTTATGACATTATTTCATATTATACTCTAGGTTAATCACTTTGTTATATCAAATATTAAAAATTGTATTTTATTTTTTCATACTGTTTTATAATTTTTGCAAATACACCATTTATAAATTTTTTTATGGAAAGGTAAATTAAAATTAATTCATAAAATAAAGCAAAGATGCGATGGATATTTTTGAATAATTTCTCTTGTAAATCAATAGTAGTATATTTGGAATGCATAAGAGAGTACAAACCTTAAAGTGTCGGTAAAATAATATCTCACGTATTCTGAGTTTTGGAAATAAAGAACTATAAATTGAAGGGATTGAATGCAAAGGTACTATAACGGAAAAACTTCAAAAATGAGCATTCCTTACGGCGAAAAGAAAGATAAAAACATTGAGCCAATACTGGTAAATAAGGAATAGTATAGCGGAAAGGAAGGGAAATAAATAGACAGAGAAATTATTTCTAGCCGCCATTATATAAATGATAAATACTTCGAAAATGAAACGAAAAATTAATGCATTTGGATTCTAGAATAGTATTCAATTCAAATGTAAGATATGATTAAATATCACCGTATATTTAATTGTTGGAGAAGTATGTTACAACTAGTGCAACTTGGCGATTTTATTCCAGTGTTGTGTTAATAATGTGATTTTATTTTTATTTTTTCTTCCGTATGTGCCAAGGAAGTTTTATTTCTGTTTTGCAGTTTAGATTGTTTCCTTGTAAATAGGAAATTTTTTCCCATCCACAATAAATAAAAATATAATCTCTTCTGTATGGAATAATAGAAGATCTCTAGAATAAGCTCACCTCTGTTTCTTTGATGAAACTGGCATATACAGGGTGTTGGATATTGAGTAGGACAAAAAGAAAACCTGAATGTGAACGTTGTAATTAATATATTTAGGAAATTCAAATTTACCTCGAAACTACAGTTATTCTAGTTTCTGCAGGTGTTCAATATGTGCCCCTTCGGTGACACAACAAATGTCTACACGGTCATCAAGCTCCTGCCACACTCGTGATAGCAGATTCCCTGTCATGGAGTTCAACACTGCAGTTATCCACTGCTTCAGTTCCTCTAAGTCTCTTTTGGAAGAGAAGGCACCAACATCTTGTCTTTAACAAAACCTCAGAGAAAAAATCACAGGGCGTTAGATCTGGGGATCTCGATTACCAATGAAGCAATGTCAAATCCTGTGGCCCAGAACGGCTAATCCAGCGCTGGGGTAGACATTCGTTCAAGAACTCTCGTACTTTGTTATTCAAATGTGGGGGAGCACCATCTTGCTGAAAAAGGAAAGCAGAAATAGCTTCCTCTAACTGGGGGGACAACCACTCAGAGAGCATATCTTGGTAAACGTCCCCATTAATCCATTTTTCCGCAAAGTGAAAATAGGCCAAAACTACAGCTGTTTGTTAAAGCGCAGAAAACGTTCACCCAGGAAGAATTACGCTGATGTTCTAATGTTACATGGGCATTTTCCAAAATCGCAAATTATGGAGATTAACTTTGCCAGATAAATGGAACGTGGCTTCATCGGTAAACATCAGTCTGTTCTCAAATCCATTCATATCGAGCCTTTCTCGGAATTTTAGGCAGAAGTCCTTACGCAATGGTTTGTCACTAGGTTTCAAAGCCTGGACCATCTGATACCTGTACAGCTTGAATTGGAGACGCTTCCGGAAAACACGCCACACCATTGTGTGAGGGACATTCAGTTCTGCACCAGCACATCGCGTTGATTTTGAGGGACTCCGTTAAAACATTTCACGAATTCTTTCAACCACTTAGAGTACCATTCCTTTTTGTCCTGGGTTTTTTTTTCTTGTGTAAGGAGCCCGTATCCTGGTACTGCTATACCAATCTGTCGATGTTGTGACGATACGGGGGTCTTTACAAAATTTCGCTTGAAAATGTCTTTGCACGATGGTGAATGAAGATGTTTTAGCATATTCGAAAACAGAGAGCGCTTTCTCCTGCATATGGATTCCATTTTGTTTATCAACGCCCCTAGCGGCGAGTTAAACATTCGATGTTTTTCCCTGTCGCCAAATAAAACTTGTTTAATTGTAGTTGCAGAATAAATTTTTTTCGGCCGAATAAATCCATTACGGTAGTCACATTGCGCGATCCTTTTTGTCCCATTCAGTATGAAACACTTTGTATAAAGACAAATAGAATTCTTACTCGCATTTTATTATCTATATAGTGATATAGCATTAATGCTCAGAGGTCGGGGTAGCCTGGTTAGTTATGGTGTCGTCCTTATTATCGGAAGGGAGTGAGATCGAATTTCGTCTTAATCGGAAATCAGTCGTGTCCACTAAAAGCGGACATTAAATAAGTCACGGTCACAATATCCTCCATGTGAAATGATACCTGTAGGGGGTTGATCCCTCTTCTAAGCTATTAAGATTCCCACCGAACTGTTAACTCGTAGAGCTCAAGTCTTGGCTAAGCACAGGGAAATGCTCTGGTGCAATAACATTAATGCAGAAATACGTTTCAATAAATTCTGTCCCCTTATTTACAATATTTTAATAATAATACCCTATACTGCGTCGTAAAAATTCCTTAAAATACGCAGAATCTCCAGAAAACCATGCTGTAAATTCCCTTTACGGCTTGTAAAATTTTGATTGTATTTATCATTTTCAATTCTGATTGTATTATGTTTCAACTCATTCATATGTCCTCTCTTTGAAAAGATGTGATACAAGAGTTCTAAGTTGTTAGGGCATTCAGCAATCACGAACGAATATTTTAACCATTTGTATGGAGTGTCCACTGGTCTCGATTCTCGTGATTATCTGTTTCCGATAGTGTATATATTCAAACTGTTCTACAAAGTAAAGCGTTCTGTGTACTTGTTTTATGGATCAGTTTAAAAAATGCGAAACACGTGCGTATATCATTAATAAATGATTCTGAAATATATGTAATAAATTTCAAAAACGATAATAAAAAAACTAATTTGTATCAATTTGCTAAATGGGTACTCTTCAGAAAAAGAATGAGCAGAAATTGTTAATTGAAGTGTTCCCACCTGGTTATTATGAAAACAATTTCTCTGACAGTATTTTTCGTTTTTCCAGACCCGTCAACCAACACTTTCCTTTCTCCAGACATCGGAAGAGAGCTTTTTCTGTTTTTGTTTCCTGGCTGCAAAGATTTGGAAAATTAAAGTTTAGCAAGATTAACTTTTTCGAGGAGAGAGAATCGTAATTCCATGTCCTTCTGAAACAGGAGTTCTTCTCTCTTATTGTAGCAGAAAATTTTATCGTGATTAAATTTAGCTGCGTAAAAAAAGAAACTAATATTTTGTTTTTTGAAACTTTTACCATTTTCTTAGGAGAATTAATAAATCCTGAGGTGTAGAGTGGACTGACTCAAATATTAAAGTTCCAAAACAAATTTACAGTTTTGATGCTCCGTCGTTAAATTCGCGCTGAGTGACCAAATGAAATTACAATGCTTTCGCCGTTTTTGATGGTAGGATTGCTAAAGAGTTCTCTTCGCATTCTCTTCAGATTTTTCAATTTTTAACCAAAAGAGAATTTGAATTATATTTTAACGCAGGAGTAAATAGATACATTTTCAAGTTGTTTAATACATTATTTTTCTTCGGAAGACAAAAATTAAGATTCATTTTTAAACAGAAAGTTTTTTTACAAGGTAAATGTAACTTTATTTCGTCTACAAAATAATTATTAATTAAATGAAAAAATTATTAATTAAAAACATATCAGTGAATGTTCTTTCTGTAGAAATACACATTTTGATACATTGATTAGTCCATTAATGACAGGGGTACAAAAATCTCTTGTTAGATATTCGCAATCTTTTTCTTGCGTCTCTCCGGCATTAATTAGCACGGAGCATCGATTTGAGAAAGAGAATTTCAGTGATGCTTTTTAGGGCGATTGTTAAAATCTTCATTGAAATGTTTAAATAATCACTCTGAAACAAGCAATCTCTGTGGCCAATTATTAAAATCTAATAAAGATTTTTATCCTATAATAGATCAACGTTAGCTTCTTGCATAGAAATTGATTGAATATTTCATAATTTAATAAATAGTTGAAATAAATCCATGTTGTATTATAGAGAAGAACTATGAATTCTGAGATTTCGGAAAATAGTAAAATTTCATAATGGAAACTAAATTTATAAAATTAAAAATCCATAAATCAACTCGAATAGAAATTTATATGAGACGTTTGTTTTTAACTTAGTGTTGTTTGTAGTTTCATGGGATCACTTTGCTTTTGAATAATAACTTTAAGCATTATGACTCTGTTTTAAAATCAATTTTCACATAGTCTCAGAATACGACAATGTTATAAGCGGACAAATTAAACTAAAATTTATTCTACAAAACTGAACTCGAAAACTATTTCAAGTAAAAATAATTTGTTTATATGAAGAAATTAATAATGCATAAGCTAGGTATGATATGGCCTAAAATTAAGTCTAATGTCTTCGAAGTGGAAAGGCTATGAGTTCAATTTCAGCAAATGCGGAACAATAAAAGTTAAGTGGAGCGCATTAATTGAGGTGTGTGATAGAATGTTTAAAATTAATGATGGAAAATTATTCAGGAAGGCAGACCTGAACTACAGCGTCACATGAGAAACTTTTGAGTTGTCGATTCGCATTCACAAAGTAAAGCAAACATGGCTAAGAGAATTCCAAAAATTTCAAACTAGATTTATAAAACAATCGTTGAAATTACAAGCCAGACTTAAATTGGTACAAATAATTTCTTATTTTTCATTCTATATTATGAAAAAACTAGAGCAATCATTAAAAAAAACTGAAACTTTAAAATATTTTGTGAATGAGATGGCCGTATCCATCTCATGGGCAGCGGAGGTCATTTTCAAAGATCAAATGGGAATGTTCAAGGAATTTAAGTTGAAGAAAAGGAAACATTTTATGAATGAAAGGCCGTATGAGCTACGTAGTTTTAAGAATACTTTTACTTAACTTACCGGTGCTCGAAATTTAACATCCTTTTTTTATATATAAAATTGTGAAAAATTTAAGGTTTCCTAAATTTTACGATTTGTGTGTGAATTAAACCATAACCATTATTTTTCAAAAAGAACAACGATATAGTATTATTGATCGTGAAATAGTTTGAAGATAAATCGTATTTCAGACATTAACATCACTCTCCAATGGAAGAAAGGCACGTTTGCAAAAAACATATTCTTTGTGGGACATCCGTTGAACGACACTCATGTGTTTCTCCTCCTTATGAATGCAAGTCAGCATCCATTTCCAACTGATCGGAATTGAACCTGAAATCTTATACTCCATAAATCACAGGTCTATTACTACCCTGCACAATTTAACTCAGGGATATGTATAAGAAAGCATGTTGATGCAATAACAGCAACTACAAGGCAGGAAACACCCGTTGATTTTTTAGTACCTTTTTGGAATCCTAACGGTTGAAGACATTTTGATATTTATCTTGAATTGCCCCCCAAGAGGACTTTTATGCAGACAGTGTGCCGTATTCACGATTCACAAGGGGGAAAAATCAGTAAAACTCCCAAACATCCACCCTGACAGGTGCACGTGTTTAGGGCAGAAATGCAACATCCATTTGCTGTTGTTCAACTGTGACTGTTATCGAACTCGGGATCTTATGCCTGTCGAATTATTAGCGAACCGTGAGCTCCCTCTATTGATTCTAATATGAAACTAAACATTTCACATCTAAAAATGTTTTTCAGAAAAATTGTTGGAAAGCAATTATTTATTGCTTATTTCTTTCGGCTGTATACCACGTGACGGCGCCGAATAACAGCTAATATGTAAGCCATCAATGTGCATTAGCAAAGGTGGGGTTTCTGGAGTATATTATAGGATAAGACTAATTATTAATAAGTGTGTTATCTCTCATTAGAATTATTTTTAAAAGGAAAATTAAAAGTTATAATGGATCTCTGTGAGTTTATTTAACTTAGATCAAACACATTTTTGAAAATGGCTTTTTGTCGTTAGTACAACGATAAGGCAATGCAATGTGAAGGTGATGCACATACGAATATCGGCTCTATGATATCCAACGAAAGCAGGTTATGTAGAATGTGTGGAATCACTGTATGTCTACTTATGATGAAAAACGAAGTTCTTAGACGAACTTTCCAGCACAAAAATGTGACTAAACACTATTTGGGTATTAGAAAGCATTATAATACCCTTTTATTAGTAAAATAATTGACTTTTAGGCTTTATTTTTATAGTGAGTGAAAAATGCAAGGGAATCAGTTATAAAAAAACATCAAATTATAATGGTTTATAGGAGCTGCAGCATGTTTCTCTTCACAAGTATTAGAAATTAATCAAAGGTTATTTAATAAGTCTGAAAAATCTCTTATAAAGGGCAAGCACAATTCTGAGAAAGGTTGGTGATATGAAGAAACAGATGAGTATTAAAAGATCACTCTGAAAGCAAAAATGAAATCGAAACAACACAATAGTTATTCATGGTGATCTGACGACATGTGTGGATTCATACAGTAAAGATGACATCCTAGATATGCTCACAATTGCCTTAAATATTGCATGTGGTTGCTCATCGGCAGCTCCACTTCAGTGATGGAAGAAGCACAAAACCTGGATATTTCATTGACATAATTAAGTACTCTTTACGGGATTTTCGAAGCCCGGTGACTTAGTGGCAGCGTTTCACGCTCCCATGACACAGGTTCGAGGTTCGGGCTGGGCAAGGTTGACTCAGCCTTTCATTCCTTCAGTGGGTTGATTAACTGAGTACCAAGCATGCTTGGGAACTAAACACTGGGGGTCTTACGTTAGGTTGACCACTTAAGTGGGACATATCCTTCGCACCTCAGGGCCCTCGGTCATGAAAACAGTTATGGGCACTGTAGGCCTTGCCCCACATGGGCTGTCGTGCCATGGAGCTTAGTTTTTACAGGATTTTAGATGCCTTTTGAGTTGGGATTCAAATTGTCCATAGGGAAATGCATCACTATTTGGTGTGACTGTGAATAAGGAGGAATTCTATGATAACTAGGGGCACAAAATGTTTTAGAAAAACTATACTAAAGAAATGTTGCTAACACCATAAAAATAGCAAATTTGTTTGTTCTGTGCTACATGATTGGGATTATTCTTTTGGCTCGCTTTATTAACCATTCCAATGATTTGTAATGAATTGTTGTATCTCAAACGTTATTACTTCTCAAAAGAAAAAAATCTAATCAAAAAAGAAAATGATTTTTTTCTGCTTTGAAAAGGTTTTCACATAAATATTACTGATTCTTTGTAACTCACTATCTTAGTTTAGTAGGAGCATTAATAGACTCCACATATTAATTTTCATGGCTCGGTGGAGTTGCAAAGGGATCTTCCAACCTATAGGATTAGGGCTTACGTCTGTTATTCTTCTATGTCATTTACATCTTTTCAGAAAAAGCTTAAATCCGAAAAATTTTAAATTGCATAATAGAGGCAATTAAGTTCTATAAATCCTTTCTAATAACTTGCATGTCAAGACAGATAATATGCTTAACTTGACTGTTTCTTTTCCGCCAGCAGCTTCCGAAGGTGGGGCTCAGATGTGTCGCCAGTACGAACTGCTATCCTGCGAGAACTTCATCCTCAGCTTAACGTGTCACGTGAACACAAGCGGCAACGACAGGGTCGCGTGGCGGAGAACATCGGACGGACTGATCATGAGAGGACGCTTGCTCCAACTTAGGAATGTCGGGCGAAACGACAGTGCCACCTACGCTTGCGAGGTGACGGACGTCGTGTCTGGAGAGTTGATGAAGCGAGCTCAAGTCATTCTGTCTGTCCAATGTAAGTCCATCGAAACTGCAAGTAAGTCAGTGAGTTATGAAATGATACAAAAATATAATTGTCCGGTGAAGCTTCCGATAGATTGTGCGTCTAAATAGACTCATGGGATTGAGTACATTGTTTTGGTACCGCGTAGAGGGCAGCCTAATGGCATGAAGCTGTTTTTTATTATTTAGTACGTAAATTGTCTTTGATGGGAGGAATCTTCATAGATAGAAAGTTATGTTTACATGTTGCAATGGAAGAAACCTGGGACACTTCCTGACGAGCATCGAGTAGAAGGCAACACCCGAAGGATGGAGGTAATGGCACATCTATCTCTCGTTGCTCAATATTGGCTAAGATTGAACCTTGAAGTTTTTTTTTCTGAAGAGTGCTGCTTACCATTTAGTGAGTGGATCAAATAAAAGCGAATTTTTTCGTTACGAGTTTGGTACTAGACTGCTGTTGAGTGATCAAGAGCGGACTTCAGTGTTCCTGTAGCCTTATATACAGGCACACAGTTAATTTTCTGCAGGTAAAAATCAACTCTCTCTCTCTTTTAATTACACAGTTCTCTTATTTTGTTGGACATGAAATATTAAAAAAAGGATCAAATAAGAAAATGCATGAATACCTCTTTAAATATTTACTTGAAATGAAAATGTATATTTTTCTGAAATCAAATTATGGGTGTAAACATTTTTCAGGAATTGCTTAAAATTAATAACTGTATATGTGAAAGTGCGTGAGTATCTTTTTGAATGTTTTAGTATATTTATTAATTTATTTTTTCCTGCTCTACACAGTTTATTTCAAAGCATTTTAAAGTGTTAATCAAGTGACATTTATCATTAGTTAATACGGGCTGTGTTCTGCAGGATGGCCGCTGTTTTGCTCTGGTATTCGAGCCCTGTGGCTGCACAAAGGCGATTTAAAGAGGCTGATTTTTTTTTCTTTTCAAATCAGGCATCCTGAAATGCATGTAAGACATTTGTTGGCCTCAATAAGGAGAAATGAGTGTCCACTTCCTCATTTGATCTTCATTTGAAATAAAGGAAGTATTTTGTAGCTCTGATTTTACCAATGTGTTAAATCTCACTGCACTCTTTTGTTATTTGAGTTCATATCAGTGACGTAGTGAAGGGGTGGCCTATCATGCCCCTTGAGAGGGGCACCAAAACAATTTTCGTAACTACTATATGGCGCCGCTTTAAAAGGGGCGTCAAATAGTAGCTAAGAAAATTGTTTTCAAAATTTTTTATTTCTTTTTAATTGAAATATCAATTTTATTCGGAGAAATATAGTTTAAATTTAATAATTATTTTCTCCTGTTGAAGAGCTTGACATAAGTGAAAATGTACCTATTGCTATTTTTCCATATTAATAAGTTAGTACAGTTTAGTTCGTATTAAAAAATGTGTTGTTTTAATCGCGTTTTCCATTGTCTTTTCTTACAGTTTTTTATACTTTGCTCATAATTTGTGGTGCTTTATCATTATTTTGTATAGTAAATCTTGTATATGTAATGATGGATATATGTTAAATTTTTTTCTGATAAAAATTCTGATATATAAATTATTTTGGTTAGTTTCTCTTTTATGCATTTGAGGTGTTTTTATTTTCAACTTATTTACCAAATAATATGCGTTGATGTTATATCCCTTGATTTACGAATCAATAATTTAGGGAGATTCCAAAAAGGTAAGCTCATGTTCTAAACTGTAACTGATTTGACTTAGTGTGAATGCAGCAAGATTCACCATGTACTTTAGAATTCTAATTTTTTACAAGGTGTCTAAATCAAGTTGCATACCTATGAAAAGTTGTAACATTGATTAAGCAAATAAATCTTTTCTACTCAAAATACAAAACAGAAGATATCTAATGAATATTGCATCGACTGACAAATACATCATTAGGAACTCGCATAATATTATTTATCTTTTAGGAATTAAAAAAAAATTAGAAATTTTGATGTTCTAAAATATTATTTGACTTGATATTCATTTTTTATAGTTATTATAAAACATTTTATAAGCAATATTTTTTCTTATAAATAAAAAATGTGAAGGTTTAATCTCATTTTGACTAAAATAAAATAAAAAATCACTCTCTAAAAAGGAAATTTTACAAAACTGAAATATTATTAATGAAAACTTGTCAAATTATACTTAAAACACCAGTGAAAAATTTTTTAAAGGTTCTTAAAATTTGCATTTTTTAGTAATCAATGTGAGAAAGTATAAAACCTACAAAAAATTTCATTTCAAATAAAATGAATGGATGTGTGTAAAGTATTTCAATTCTCAATTCTTAATAATTTACTTTCATAATTACAATTATTATTAAAAATATATAAGTTACGCCAAATTCTAATCACAAAAATTTTGAATAGACAGCAATTATATGATAATGGAATTGTAGTGCCAAAAATTTTGTCAAGTAAATAACTATATCTCAGAGTTTACTCTTTTGCGAAGCTCCTAAATTTTATGTTTCTTAAATTAGCAAGGCTGTGTTCAATAAAAGCCGAGAATATAATATTATTATATACACATTCGCGAGATATAACTTAGGGCTTCAGTGAAACTAAATCTAGATGATATAGTGAATCTGTAAAAAACTTTATATTTTAAAGAATAATATTATAAATAATTAATGTTTCATATAAAATTCTAATCATTTTGACTTTAAATTTTTCACTTGCTGATTAAATTAATTTCACTTGAGCCCCGTCCTTATCAAATGAAGAAGGGACCCGACAAAAGGATAAAAAGATGTTAAAAGAATCAAATTACTTGAAGATATTGATTTTTATATCCATTTCATTTACGAAAAATAATTAAATGTATCAGAGAAATAAGGAATATAAAACGTAACTGAAAGATATTAGTGAAACTTAAAACTTCTGGGAGAAATTCTTGTACATCGCCCCAGAGAAAAGAAAAGCTCTGTATTTACCTCAAGCTTTGTTGTCTAATGTCGCGTTATACTCATGAAAAAATTCGCGTTGAGAGAGAAACGTTTTCTCATTAGCGGTCCTCTTTGCCCGAAAATGTTTGTGTTCAGCAACAGACTGACCCCCAACAGAAGATAATTTTTTTCCAGATAGCACTGCAACATCCAATCAAGAGAATTGTGCTCCTGGAATCGAAATGCGATGTATACAACGCTGGAAATAGAAAAGTAATTACCTCCAAATGCTAGGAAAATTCATACAATTTCCTCTTATTTTAACTATTTACCCTGTTAGAATATCATTTCACACTCACAAATTTTCGTCTTTAGTGTTATTTCGTTGAAAACTTCGTTGGAAATGTTGATTTTCGAGTAAATTTTATGTATTTTCTGTCTACAACTTATTCTTTATATTTTGCTTATTTAGCCATTGCGAATATTTATTAACAAACATGTATAGTTTTGAAATTTAAAATTAAATTGCTTATTTAAAATTATTTATTTGAAATCAAAATATTTAAAGTTTAAATAATTTCGAAAATAATTTTTATCTGACTTGTAATTTTGTCGCCTTTATATGAGGGTCACTCTGAAATTTTTGAGATACAACTAGGTTTTTAAAGTTATACTTTCAAAATTTTATGTGTGTTCAAAGTAGTCTCCTCCAGCATCAATGTACTTTTGTAGACGAATTTTCTACAGATTAAATGTCTCAAGCCATTGATTTCTTAGAATAGATGAAAAAAATGCATTTATAGCTACATCAATCTCTTCTTCTGAATGAAAACGACGTCCACGTAAGTTCTTTTTTAGATTAAAGAATAACCAAAAGTTACACATAGCTAGATCAGGTGAATACGGCGGATGTTCGATCACTTTAATTTGTTTTTGTTTAAGAAACTCAACTGTTAATCCGGCTGTATGTGAAGATGCATTGTCATGGTGTAGCATTAGTCCCCTGACATTCAGTTCTTGTAGTATTTCTGAAAGACATAGTTAGTCGCTCAAAGGTTACTTTTTGCACACGAGGGCTAATTAGACCGTGACCTACGGTTTAAAGTGGATTCCGAACCACTACAATGTTCTTATAGGTCTTGCAAACAATATTATATATCATATAATGAACACATATAACTTTATTTATTTAATAAGTTTTAATTTCAATAAATCTTATTACACTTATTTTCTATAAAATAAAATATATATTCATAAAGAAATATTCTCTTTTAAGAATTATTTAGTTACATATACGAGAAAAAGGAGCTTTTCCTTCTCCTCGAAAAAGCACTTGAAAAGTAATAAATCTGTTGCGAGAACAGAATCGCATTCTGAAAGAAAAGAAAACAAAACACGCTCGTAGCTTCTTCGGGACGGTGGTCGGGATGACTAACTTATTTTCGAACAATTTTGCGAATTTCGTTTTTAAAGTAAACGGATTTCGCTATTATTATTCAGAATAAAAGATTAATTATATAACTACTTAATTACATTAAAATACCATTATCCATTTTACACATTGATACAAAACAGGTGCAAAATAATCATAAAATAGAAACAAATAACAAATAGATATGCAAAAGGATCTGCTGCTCGAAATAATTTTTTTATTGCTTGGATGAGAAAAAATTAATTGATACATATATATAATTGTTTCGTTTAACAATATGAATTTAGATTCTATGAGTTTGGGTACACTCATCAATTCCGACGATTTAACAAAATGTAAATCACAACAAAAGAATACTTATCGTTTCGAATTCGGTCGCACGTTTTGGGCGTCAAATTTTTCTGTGTCATAAGTATAGGGAATAATCCAAGCGGATAGCTTATTTCTATATTTATTTAACAACATCTATGCAACACAGAGAAATCACACATACCACACAAAAATGAAAACATTAAAAACAAAATAAAAGCGCTCTGACATTCATATTCGAGCAGCTCCAGGGTTAGATCTTATCTGCTTCTGTATAACTATTTCGCTTATGACCATTAGAGAGCTCTGTTACATCCTATGTTAAATTGAAATTAGCTAACTTCGAAATACGAAGCAGAAATCTGGGTTACATTGTTTTATACAGTATTTTTCTCGATATAAATTCCACTGTCTGCCCATATGCTGCCATCAGTATGGATTAAGTGGAATCTTATTAATAATTTTCCGGGCCAATTGCTTAAGAGAGTCAGGAACACCGTCGTTCTTGTTAAGAGTGGTAAAGAGGCCATCATGAAAGCTAACGTTGAAAAGTTTTGTGCAAAGACATTTTGTGCAATTAATTCCTGTGATTTAACTAGACTGAATGGGTTGTTTTTCTTTAGTCTGGTTGCATGTCAAATGTTTTTATATAAATAACAGTTTTGTTGTTTCGTCTATCCTTGAAAATTTATTGAAATATTTTACTAAACAGCTTCTGAGTGAAACTAGTCTTCTGAGAAAAAAGGTTGCAGATCTCCTTCATAAAGGATAATATTTGAAGGGCGTTTTATTCCAGTGATTACACATGCAAGTGTGAAGTCATTGGCTTCATTTAGAGTATCTCGAGAAGCGTACGTATGGAAAAGCATTCTGATACAACATCAATATATCATGCCGTCAAATATTTAACTGCTGAAAAGTTATTCCTTTTTGTGATTCATCGTCGCTTAAAAGTTGTGAATGCTGAAGTGGTTGTTGATAAGTCTAATACAAACAGATAGGTAATTAAAAATTTGTGTTAAAAGTGTGTGAATGCATATGATTGCTTATTAAACGTATGGTAGATATCCTATCAGAGCACAGATGATAAACTTTTAAAAGTCCGCCTTTGATTTAATTCAAAATGACAGAAGAAGGATTCAAAAATGTATTGCAAACACCGTTAGAATGCTCGAGTGGAACAAGTCAGCTTCATTACTAAATGCTTGGGATACCTAAAATATGTGTACTCTAGGCACAATGCTCTCTCCTAGATAAGTATAAATGGCATTACTTGACATGCTGCGAACAATTTTTGTGGCACAACCATGACAAAGAAGATATTTCATTATTGTGATAAATCATGCGTCGATCAGAACCATTCAATAAGGCTTAATATCAGCATCTGTTAAAGCTTAAAATCTCAAACCATTATGACTCTTTTGACGGATTAATGAGTTTATGTGGAAGCCCGGTGGCTTAGTGGCAGCGTTTCACACTCCCATGACACAGGTTCGATCTTCAGGCTGGGCAAGGTTGACTCAGCCTTTCATCCCTTCAGTGGGTCGATTAACTGAGTACCAATTATGCTTTGGAACTAAAAACTGGGGGTCTTATGTTAGGCTGACCACCTAACTGGGACATATGCTTTGCAGCCCAGGGCCCTCTATCATGAAAACAGTTATGGGCACTATAGGCCTTGGCCCACATGGGCTGTCGTGCTGTGGAGTTTAGTTTTTAATGAGTTTATGTGACCAATTTTCTAAGACATAGAACAAAGGTAAGCTGTTCTCAATCTACTTAAAAATACCTCCGACTCTAGTATATGGGGTTTGAAGTATCCTGGATGCTTATTCCGCCTTATCGATGCGAGAATTGCTTGGAGTTCCCAAATAGACCGTTAGGGATGGCTTAGGGACGACGCAGCGCTCGATTGTCCATATTTCGCAATTTGCACTTGCTGATCGAAAGTGCATGCTCTTTTTATCGTTGTGACTTATCAACAGGTGTTTGCGTGTTGACTTTCGTCGATAGTTAAGAATAACAGCGTTAATATCTGTAGCTATATTACAAGAATTTAGTAATTGGATAAATTCAAAAAGTCGGCCGATTTCTAGGAATAGAGAAGACCCATTTTCTTTTCTGGATGAAGTTCTTACATATTATTTTAGGTTAAACAAGCATTTAGTTGTTGAAATTTATACCAAGTAATCTTCACTAATTCACAGTCGAAGTATAGTAGCGACCGCATTGTTAGTTGATGTTAAAATAGTAGAATAATTTTTTTTCAATATATTAGAGAAAACTAAAAAAAGAATAATATATCTCTAGAACAATGTAATCTTTTTAAAAATATTCTTAATGGAAACTTTTGACTGTAATTATCATTCCTTTGTTAATAGTATGTTTTGCTATGTAAGTCTTCGTTAATACTAATTAATTGTATTTGATCTTAACTAATATAATTTAATATAATAACAGAAACAAAAATAATTATTCTCATTTGACAAAATAAGCAAAATCATGCTTTAACAAAACAAAACAAATTTTCCATCTTTTAATTTTTGGTTAATAATTAGGAAAAATTCTGTATAAATATGCTTAAAACAATTTACGTTTTGACATTTCTGCGTTTAATAATCACACATAATTAAGCTTATTGAAAGTATGTAATGAAAAATGCTTTTGCAAATAATTATACATTAAAAAATTGAGTTTTCTAACTGTTGGCACTCAATTCAAAATATAATATTAATAAGAATTTTATAATTTTATTCTTGCATACACAAAGTATCCTACACTATATTTTACTTTGGAAAATAAATAAAAAGTAAATTCAAAGTTTAAAATACTTAAGCTTTTTAAACTATTGTATGAAACGAACATAATAACTCAAAGTAAGTTTATTCATAAATAATTGTATACATATAAAAGTAAAATTTAATTTCCTATAAAGAAGAAGTTCCTGGATAAAAAAAAATCCTTATGTTTGAAAGTAAACGATTCCGCAGCATATTAATGTAATCAATTAAATACTAACTAAACTTTTTCTTTGTCTAGCTGTAATATCATAAAATGATGAAATAATAGACTTATGTTAGTAGAATTGTAAAAATGACATTTTCATCTCTTCTTCATTGGCCTGACAGCCCAAGGTGGGCCTTTGCCTTTCTCAGAAGTGCATACCAGGGCCCCCTGTTTTTGGATAAGGTCATTCAATTTGTCACTTTTAGTGTTTTTAGGTCGTTTTCAAGACAGTCACGCCATCGGAGTTTCGGTCGTCCTCTTCTTCTGGTGCCAATGGGGCGAGCCAAGAAAATGTTTTTCGTCACCCGATTGTCGTTCAACCGGCTCAAATGTCCTGCCCATATTAATCTCTGTATTGGGATAAATTTAACAATATCTGGTTCTTTATATAGTTTATAAAGCTCAGAATTAGTTCTTCTTCGCCATGTATTCTCACATTTTATTCCATCAAAAATGCTTCTTAAAGTTTTTCTTTCGAAAATGGAGATGGTTTCTTTGTCCTTCTCAGTCAATGTCCATGTTTCAGATGAGTAAGTGAGAATAGGCCGAATCAAGCATTTGTATATCAAAATTTTTGTTTTTCGACTGACGAAAGTAGATTTTAGGTACTTTTTTAAGACGAAAAAGCATCGGTTAGCAGCTGTAACCCTGCTGCGGATCTCAGGTGCGATGTCGTTGGATGCATTCAATTCAGATCCCAAATATTTAAAGTTGCGAACAGTTTCAAACTTGTAGTTTCCTACCTCTAGATAGGGAGTGCTATATTTTTCGGTGGTCATGTATTTTGTTTCGTCTTGGTTGATTGCAAAATGCATTTTACTAGCTGCAGCTTCTAGTGACGTAAAAGCCTCTTTTAAGGCCTTGGGCGTTCGTGCAACAATGTCTACGTCATCAGCATATGCAAATATCTGTACAGACTTGTGGAAAATCGTTCCTTGAGTTTTCATGTTAGAATCTTTTACAACTTTTTGGAGGGCGAAATTGAAGAGGAGACAGGCCAGTGCATCTCCTTGTCTTAAGCCATTGGAAACAAGAATAGGCTCTGACAGATCATTTTCCCTAAACTTTTAATTATCAGATGGGTATCATATGATTTTAAATTATGCATCACTACTGGAATCACCCTTCTAACTCTATAGTTTAAATTACAAGTCTGGAAAACAACAAATGTATACTTTCCGGAACAATGATCATGAGTTCTTACTATGATGTTATTTTTAATACATTGCCACACAAAGCATAGTTAATGTAGTTTGAAAAATATTCATCCTCTTCTGGTATCATTATTAATGGTGTAATCATTTTTCATTTTATAGCTATTTCCTTTTTTTACCATATTAAATTATTTGAAAAAAGTTATCGACAGCATCAGGTCTCCTATGAACATGAACAGTATTTACACTTTTTCCATTTGGGATTTTTTTTTCTAGTGGACGAAATTCTGCTTTACTTATCTGCAGAATAAATTGGTGTGATTAATGATTCAAAATCTGCATAAATAGTATAAGGGAATCGGGATCAAAATCGAGACCTTTGTTCTGAAGAGTGCTTTCACCATTAAAACACTACGGAATTGTTTTTCAGATTTAGAGATTCTTTCTTGTCAGCTTTTTGTATACAAATTCAATGTCTAGTGTTTGTTGCAGATCCACATCTTGATAGTAGTACAACTCCAAAATTTCTGTCAATATTACCGCAATAATTTATCACTCAAAAATTATGTAAATTATGCAACAAATCAAATGAAATGAAGGTTGACTGAAACAACTCAAATATTCTTCAAAAAGACTTTTCTGTCATATGAAATAAGCCACATATAGTAAAAAAAGACTTTTTTATTTTAACATTTTTTTATTTATATCATCGCGCAGAATCACATATCAAATACCATTTGGGAAATGCCATTTACGATTCCTTATTGTAAATGCTGCCCCATATTTTCAATTTTGTCTTTGTTTATTGCAGTTCCACCAGTGATTCTAGTGCCAAATCAGTCCCAATTTTCCGTTGGCGACCGATTGGAATGCAAGTCAGAAGCCAATCCGCCAGCCAGTATCACTTGGTATCGGAGTGACATCCAACTTTCGCACACCTCGTACGAGACTGAAGTTGTCAATTGCAGCACGAGATCAGAGGTTCAGCTGGACAGGGGCGACTCCTCTCTGCACGGAAACTACACCTGCCTAGCATCCAACGTCCACGGCCAGTCTCTGGCCACCCTGCACTATACCGGTAACGCAGATTTTCTGTACAAGGAAAGCAATTAAAACTAGAAGCATTCAGACTTTTAGTTTTTGTAGATAGGTTAAATTATATCCAATTAAGAGATTAGAAATACAAAAATCTTCAAATACCAACAAAAGGGCAATTTAACTAAGATGAGGTTAGAGGTTTAGCTCCTTGTAAATTTTTTCATACATTTTATCTCTCGTTATAACTTCTTGAATTGTGTAAACCAAACTTTTTTTTCTCGTGGACCACTTTCAAAATTTTACTACTTTCAGTAGACCTCCTGGTACAAACAAAAAGTACCTAGGTACTAACAAAAACTACTTAAGCAAAAAAGTACCTAGGTACCTTAAGTTTAATCTTCCCTGGCTTTTTGTTCTTTTTTAGAGAAGTTTAGAATAACCTACAGTATTTATATATAATATTTCCAACATAACTACCTACTACACTCAAGTAGTAAATCAAATATAATATGATTGATAAATTACAATATACAATAAAAAATATGTGTAACAAATAGGCAGATACTTATTTTTTCCGGCACTGCAAACACTGGCATCGATTCACTCACAGTCACACTTTTATTTTTAAAATCCCAAAAACAAATGAGTAACGTTTCGTTCTAGGAGTCGCATTTCATCCCTTTGCAGGCCTAAACAAGCATCCCGGACGAGAGGACGCAACGGCGGCACTTTGCAAGTCTCGACATGTGGTGTACACTCTTGTACTATTATCTAATGCTCTATTCAATTCTGAGTTTGAATTGGATCTCGAATATTTTTGAGTACTTACCTAGTAAATGATGCTACATGCCTACGTTGATAGGTAAATCCAAGCCAAAATTTTTGTTCTTTATTCTGAAAACCAGAAAATTTTTCGTGGACCCCTACTTACAACTTGTGAACTCCTGTTTTCTTTTCACGTCTTCGTGGACCCCCGTGTGGTGTCCTATGGACTCCTGGGGGTCCACCTGGACCACTTTGGGAACCTATGGTGCAAACGAATCAAGGACTAACTATTCTGAAAAAATTAAAAATTGCGGTTAGTTCAATTTTCAATAAGAAAAATGTCAATAGAAAATGCGAACAATCTGCTTAAGAATTACGGTGAGAAATAACTGCTCATAAATGAAAACCTTCTTTAAAAAAAAATAATAAAAAAGGACGAGCAAGCAATATGGAACGGAATCTACACCTTTGCACCGAGATAATGAGCACTCAGAAAGGCTATATATAAATTAGATCCCCCAAATATTTGCTTGGCGAACGGCTGCGCAGTGAAAACGCTTCACTTGCCATGCAATATGTTTTAAAAATCAATATTTACAATTGTTTTAAAATCAATATTTATTTATTTATTATCACTTGCCATGCAATATGTTTTAAAAATCAATATTTACAATTGTTTTAAAATCAATATTTATTTATTTATTATCACTTGCCATGCAATAAAATATGTTTTAAAAATCAATATTTGCGATAATTTTTTATAATAACAATAAATATTTAATTAAAATGTAAGCAACAAACTATCAACGCAAACTAAAAAGTTGTATATAAATACTTCTCGCATCGCAAATATTTATTTTTAAAATATGTTATATTATATTCAAAGCGATGAGATGTAATTCAGTGAGTTTGACTGAATATAGAACATGAATTGTTAATGAACTATACACAAAATTTATTGAATAATAGTAATTTTCAATATTTTGTAAAAAAAAAAATATGGAAATATAATAAAAGAATATCAGGAAACTACACATTCAAGGATTCAAAATATATAAACTAAGAAATATGTGCATAAATAAATCAAATATTTTGATAAATAAGTCGTTATTTCATAAGACTGATATTGCCCATCAGTTGAAATGTAAACAAGAATTCAATAAGGCGTAAAGAAAGTGCCATTGGTTTAATAGCATAATGACGTTACATATCTTCATCATATTTTCATCACGTCGAATTCGCTGGCCAATGTCTTACTGGTGAAGTTGCTCTGATTTGCGGGGCCGATCTAAGATCAGAAAAGTGCAGCATCATTTGTGACGGGCAAAGACAACATACCTTATAATACAGGGCCTGAAAGGATGAGTTATAATTTATCTAAGGAATATCGATTGAAATCTTCACCGACGCTGATATATTGGCAAAAAATTAAAGTAACAAAATTTGCATGTGTCAAACCATCAAGTGGCTTGTTTTTTTCTTCGTAAATTAAGTAAAATATCACATTAAAATTGGCAAACCTAAAACTATTTCCGTTTGCACAAAATAATTTTAGAAAATATGGACGATGGAACGGTTCAGGCCTTTTATTTCGGTAGTGACGGCCATGTCTGGCCTGGTGACCACACTTTTGCTGGAGCTTCATTGGTTGGGGAAGTGTCAGCGTTAATCTGTGACGTATAAAGTCCTTCCAGTGGTGTTGCGTGGATGGGAAGAGAAGGGTGAAACTCAGGTGTGACCTAGTCACTGACCGTGATTCAAAATTATGAGTCTAAACGAGTATTCCAAAACTCGGTAAGTAAAGCCCAGAGCTCACATGAACAGTTATACATTGTATGCATATCAAAATGACATATTTAACAATATCAAGAATTGCCAAGAATATTTCTGAAATTAGCTCAAATTTTATTTCTAATAAAAAGTTAAACAAATTTTATTAAATTGAATTCGTAAAATAATTGAGAACTGTCATATAGCCATGCTGTATTTAGTAATGTTGTCTTACAAAACTTTATTTGAAACAAAGCTCAGTTATTACAGAGTTTAAGTTTCAGCTTTTAAAAAAGTGTGCACAGATTATTTCATAAAATATCAACAAAATCTTGACGCATAAGACATGTTATTTGATGAGCAATTTCAGATAAGAGTTGAGCTATGTGTTTTAAATAAAAAGATTGACAAAAGTAAATAAAAAAAGGAATATCTGTATCTAGAAAACTTTTTGGGAAGAATATAAACCCACTATTTACAAAACACTGTACATTTTTTATAACTGAGACACGATAAATTAAAACAGATGCAAGGGAAATACATGGAAAAACGGTCATTCAATTTATATAAACTGTATGAGATTATATGATTATCATTTTCGCTTCTCAGGGGGAAGTTTATTTATTTATTTTTCATATTTTTATGTCAGAGGAATACTTTTAGGAATATTCATAGAATTCTTTGGTCCTAGTACTTAGCCTTTGATCAATGGTAAGCCGTAATGGAGTTCAGATTTCCCACTTCACACAATCTTTGTACACTATTTTAGTACTTTAATGCTCGATTCTAGAAGTGTGAAAAATTATTACACATGATAAAGTACTTTGTGTTGAGACTGAATTTCTATGATGTTGGCAAGTTACTCTTTAACATTTAAAACTTTCTTACGTAAGCCGATATTGAGTCTTAGGCGAGTGAGAGAGTGATACACTTTTAAATCGTCATAATAAGTTTAGAAGGTTCCTCCAGTCAATTGCGGTTTTCTGAGAGGCATTTTAGGCGAAGGAAATGATGACTGCTGTGAATATTATAATGAGAAAATTCTGCAATCAATCAAAACTGTTGCTTCCTTCTTCTTTGAACTACAAAAATGCAGCATTGTTTGAGACTACATTCATGTATGCAATTTCTTAAAAGTTGTAAAAAACCATTGAATAAGGAAGGTTAAAAGCATCTGGGACAAAGCACTAATCAAGAACAAACAGATGTTGAAAGGAAAAGATTTATCAACAACATAAGACTATAATTATATGAAGGTTTTTTTTTTTTTTTGAAATATTTCTAAATGAAGCAATACAAAAGTTATATGCAACAAACATTCTGGGTTTGGTGTAGAATCGATCATCCTTTGATTTGGCATAAAATTTGGTGGTACAGCTTGGCGATAAATTTTAATTTCTGGTAATCCTATCTTTATACAGCATTTATGAAGCGGCCTTTTTGATAGTTACATCTTAGCTCCTATCTTGACGTCCAAAAAATTACCAAAGATTCAAGGAATACCTGATTGTAAACTTTTACCAACTTCGTCCTTTAGTGCTCCTTTTAATTTGCTTATTACCTGCATTACTCATATCAGTCGACAAAATACTTCACAAATTGAGTATGTATAATCAGGACTCATTGTGGATTTAAATGTGAAGAGGTTCATTAAATGAGAGGCTCCTAGTTCGAATCTAGCTGCTTGATTTTGAGGTATGAGTATGATATATCCTCCAAGTAATTTCTCTAAAAACCTGGTATCTTTTGTTTTGATTATAATGTTGCCGATTTTCCCTTTGTTGTTGCCAAATTAAATTTTTCTTGCTTTTCGGAATTTTTTCTCTTGTTTTAAGTCATTTTTGCGTTATATATATGGTTTTATCAAGAGGAAACAACGCTTGAATTTTTTGTTCCGCTTTACAATTAGGCGGACTTTAAGTAATTTCTCGTTCCAACAACATGCGTTTAGCTTAACGACGAAAAAAAATCGCAAAAGCCGCCAAATGGGAGGATATACACTACTAGTTCCAATATCTATATGAACAACATAACAGATAGCTTAATAACTAATGCAGAAGCTTTCCGGGTTTGCTATTGCTTTTATTGGAGCATATGTAAGTATCATAAAAAAAAGAAACTTGGAAATTTCGGAACAAGTTCAGTATCCCCATACACTTGGCGTCGCGGCGAATTTTTGTGTCGCCAAGTTGTCAAGCTAGGCGCGCGTTTATAAACACGGGAAATTTCCCTAAGTTCGATCGAAAAATAAGCCTTTCAAAAAATTTAAAAAGGGAAATAAATATAAATAATGGACTTACTTCATATGAAGTTAAGCTGACATGCTGAATGGTATATTTATTTCGACATTTTCATTTGTCACCAGTGTCACATTTCAGTAAAAATAATTATCTAATTTTACAAAAAAAAGCATGCAAAAATATTTTTCTAAATATATATACTTTATAAAATTTAAAAAATAACATGTAAAAACTTATTTTTCAAATATAAACATTTTTTAAAATTTAAAAAAAGACATGAATAAAATATTTTTTAAATATATACACATTGTAAGTAAATAAAAATGAAACACGAATACAATAAAAAAATACATGTAAGCAATAGAATTTAAATAAAATAATTACACCTTCTCCAAATCCAATTTCCGTTAAAAAATTAATATTTGCGAATCCTAAATTAATAATTTGGAATCCTGGGCAAAAATCCATCATTATTATCTTTAATTTTAGCTAATAGAATTTGTTATTTTTCGACAACATTTTTAACATGAGACATTTTTAATTAAAACAATAAATAACGTAATTAAAACAATAAAATGTTAATAAATTAAGAAAACTAAATAAGGAAAAAAGAATATTTAAAGATTTTAAATAAATAAAATAAAATATATCATTTAATAAAAAATATATATTAAAATTAAACCAAATAAAAGTAAATAATATAAAAGAAATAATAAAAAAAATTACGATAATTGGACACTGGAAACAACGAAACACAAGAGCGGGAAATCCACTGATTCCATTATCAAAAGTAAATGAAATTAAAATGACTAGCAATTAAAACGTAGAACAATAGCAAAGAAAGTTCTGGAAAGTTCTCGAAGTGAAACTAAAAAAGCTGTTGCCACTAAAAAAAAGCACATATATAATGTAAAAATTATTTAAAACGGAGAAAAACGGAATATGGCAACGAAAAAATAAAAATAGTAACAAAAACTAAATTCGGCAACACTACAATAAAAACAAAAGCTGAAATCGGCAACACTACAACGTAAACAACGGTTACTAGATTTGGCGAGAAATCAGTGTATGGGGATACTGAACTTGTTCCAAAATTCCCAAAGCACTTACATTGACAAATAAGAATAAAGAAACGCATTATCCACTTTTTCGTTCAGCAGTGATTAGCATAGAACTCAAAACTTTTCATTCCGTAAAGTGCCATATCGTTGTGTATATTATTTTGTTTTCTGGGTAAAACTGAGTAATACGGCCGAAGTTTGGCGATTTTTTGGATTTTTTTTCGCCAAGTTCAAGTAAGGATTGAAATTCCTACGCTATATTCACAGCGAAATACTAAACTAATATAAAAGACAGTATTGAAATTCCGGCACTATATCTAAACCGGGTAAAACTGAGGTCTGTCCGTAATACTCAGTTTAGCCGTTTTCTGTCTACATGACTGTCGGTGGGAATTTTCTGAGTCGCTCCCCTCGTGAAACGCAACTCTTCTTTTAAGTTCACCTACTAATCACAAAACACTTTGAGCTAAAACAAGTAATATAAAAAAAATGTTAAAGTCAATTCCTACCTAGGTAAACAAAGAAAAATTTTGCTATCAATATATCTACAGTCAATTCCTACTTAGGCCAACAAAGAAAAATATTATTTTTTCTCCCATATTATATTAATTGAATTTATTTAATGAATTAATATTTGAGAAAAAAAACTGTATTAATGTCAATGATCAGCCATTACCAGTTTAAAAAAATGAATTTGAACTTGAGTCGATAAATAAAAAGTATTTTATTAACAATTGAAAATTTGAACATGATACATATATAGTGAGAGTGTAAACTAGTAATAGGAACTGAGAAAAGGTTGTATTAGCTTTCAGAGTTTGAACTATGCGAACCATCACATATTTTTTTTAAAAAACAAATGTCTTTCTTGTAGGAGCGCTGACCCTTGAGGATGGATCAAGGAAGCGTCGCTTCAATGTCACCGGCTTCATTGTGGGGATGCTACCGCCCCTCTTCATCTCCTTCTACATCATCCTGAAGCTTGGCTACAGATCTCGGTATGCCGAGGAGCGAGGGGAGGACGACGGAGTCCGGGAAGAGCCCTTCTTCATTAGTTACTGACAGGCAGTGATGAGATAAAGTGAAAATGGTCCGGTTCCTATAACTTTTAGCGTGGGGCTTCGGCAGAAGTCAACAAACTTCTTAAATAGAACGGATCAGAAAACGTTCATAAATATGTGTGTGTGAAGTTCATTGTATTCAGAAACGCTCATTTATTGAAGTGCCATTTTGCTGGAAAGATTTGTATGAATTTTCATTTTGTCCAAAAATATTTATCAGAATCACTATAATGTATTAGAATTTCATACATTTTGAAACCCGCATTTTCTTGCAGACACATCCCTCGTACTTTTGACAATTTACTTACCTTTTGAATCCATGCAACAGTCTAGAGGCACCATTCCTCTCTACGCGCATGGATCACACCACAGATGCCTGATGATCCTTATACGGGGGAAATTGTCTTCTGCGGCTAATGGATTTTTTTGCTCACAGAACTTTGCAGGTGCTAATGCAGTTTCTTAATGGAAAGCTAAATATATTTTTTTTTGCACTGAGTTCATTTGCTTAAAGCACTCTGTGAGGGTGTTCATAGGTGTTATGAAATGAAGAGTTATAAAAAATCGCTTAGCCTTTATTTCTTAAGAAAGCTTAACAAGATATTCAAATATTAACCGCCTCATTTATAGATTTATATTTTCACTACCATCCATGTGTCTGCAATCGTCAAACCTAAACATGCATTATAAGGCAAATGGAAATAAAATATACCACGTCCTTAATAAGGTGGTATTTGATTTCTGCTCTTACTTATTATGAGATTCATAAGCGGATAAACATTCTGCATCATTCATTTGCACTGAGCTGTTTGGGAAATGTTTTCGACAAATTAGCAAGTGCTACTCTCTCCAACACTTTTCCTGTTGCACAATTAGAACAGCCTAAAAAGTAGTGAAAATAGGCACCAAAAGCAATAATACGTCATATGATGTTAACGCATTTACTATTTTTAAACACATGATCGAAAACGGGCAATAATTACCCATTCATGCTTAGTATAATCTGCACACACGAGGCCACGAGACACCCATTTGTACACTCGATGGTCAATTCACTATGACTGATAAAATCATTTTGGGTGTTTATCTTGGATTAAAAAAAAGGATATGACGACACACACAGTATATTCAGATGCTGTCTGAACTATTTTCTTACAAATTTTCTTTCCTTCTATATTTTAAGTTTTAGGTATATATTAGGTTTTAGCATTTCTTACAAATTAGTCACTAATTAATACACGTCTAACCTACAATTTTGGATGATAGTTTGTTCTTGCCTAATATGATCTTTATAAAGTCAGCCATTCCATGCTTACTACCACACTCAATCTGTTGCGCGTGCAAATTAAATTAAATTTTTAACTTATAAAAGAAAATCTAGACACATTCTACAGGAAAAGTGGTATTTCAGGGTCCTATTAAAAAGTCTTTTCTAAGTGTATATATATATATATATATATATATATATATATATATATATATATATATATATATATATATATATATATATATATATATATATATATTTATACTTTTGCTTTTCTACCCTGGTGCTATTGAAATATATTTTCCCATCTCGCAATTATTCTAAGTATTATTATTAAAGTATTCCCGAATTTGAGCGGTATGGCACAGGGGTGATTCACAACATTGCCTTATATTTGAAATTCTAAGCAATATTATCTATAGGATGAGTGTAAAAATTACAATCATTACAACCTAAAACAAACTTATGCAGAGATTCTGTCCAGTTTATAAAAAAGAAAAGACATACATATATAAATGACATCAATTCATTTGTATGCACAACTTTAGGTCACAGAACGCTTATAGATTCAAAGCTGTGTGCTTAAGAAAATTGCTTCAGACTGAAATATATACAACTGATTTATTGAGAAAAACGTGATGCCACTGAGTCCCAAAAATGCAAATCCTCTTTAAGTTCAGTATATCGTGGTAACGTGATTTTTATACGATTAGAAAGCCTGTAATGATTTATTTATAAATTTTGGCTATAAAATCTAAACAAAAACTTACATTATTGCGAGAGTTTTCACTTGAAGTATTTTTCTAGTTATTGGCAGTTTGTGGTAGGGTATGTATCACGAAAGCTTACTAATTATGATAAAATAGTTTTCTCATAAACGTAACTTTTCTCGATAAAGCCTTTAGCTTCCTGAATATAATTAGGCACTACTTTGCTTAGTGTAATCACCCATTGTACTGTTTATAATGTTGTTCTGTTAAATAGCCATTCCTTGCAACAAATTTCTGAATAGA
Organism: Latrodectus hesperus; assembly: GCA_037975125.1. NCBI lineage: Eukaryota > Metazoa > Arthropoda > Arachnida > Araneae > Theridiidae > Latrodectus > Latrodectus hesperus. The sequence continues at coordinate 133,878,839 of CM075850.1, read as the reverse complement.
CTGATTCAGAGAGTTGAATTCAAAATTCTTTACTGTTAGTAATATAAATTTGGGGTTTCCGGAACAGGTGGAGGTGCGGAGTGGGGGTGTGGTAGTAAGGTGGAGAGGGTGGTTTCTTGGAGTAAAAAGAGGCGATACCTTATCATGGTTAGTTCCACCTGATATAAAAGGTAATAAGAGATTCCATAATTATTGCCAACTGAAAATTTTTGAGGTATATTGAGATGATAACGATTTCCATACTGCATTATTATTTTATTTCCCCATTAAATAAATATTGAGAATTTTTAAACTCACAATTTAAAAATTATGAATTTAAAAATTAGAAAAATTGAATGAATGATTTCGTACAGAGACACAAGGATTTTTTTCAGACTTGCACTTTAATATATAAAGAGAAAACTTATTAGGATCTTCAAAACAAAACATTTTGCGTAAGAATAAGAAGGTAAAAAAATGTTGGATAAAAGTTCATAATTTATTACTGCATTAATTTCTGTATTTTTTAAAGAAATTATACAAAAGACTCGTGCCGCCATCTGTTAGAGCGAACTGAAACTATTTTTTGATATTTTTCAAGTTTTTTTTATATGAAGTTTTATTTAGGATTTGAACCCAGGATCAAAATATCTCGTCAAATTAGTGGTCGAGTGCGTTGACCACTTTGTTCAGCGAAGTCGTATTTATTTAATGTTTTAGGATTATTACTTTTAGGATCAACAAAATTATTTTACTGGCATTAAGAGTCAATTATCATTTAAAAAAGCATATCCTGCTCGCATGATTTTACGTTACGCCTACATCGAATATATTCTTAAATGTGAAGAAAAATAGGCTGCGACGGAAATAATTAAAAAAATTCAAAGTAGGAAAAATCATCATCTTAATATATAATAAAAGAATTCATTCACAATGATAAAAAAAATCAAGGACGTTCATTTTATTTCCAATTTATATTTTCAAAAAAAAAATTTTTTTTTGAAATAAAAAAAAATTCACACAATATAAGAAAAAGATAAAAAATGTATCAACAAACAAGATATTCATGCCGTTGCTTCTAGTGTGTTTCGGAGAGTGCTTCCAATAAGAGTGAGGCACCCATTTGATTCGGAACGCCTCATAGAGGAGAGCTGCTCTCCGAAAAAGAGATTCCTGCTCATCAACCGAGAGGCTGAAGTCAGACAAGCGGAGAACTTTCTGAACGTTTTTTAACCAATGTATTCATGCTTCAGGTTGTTTTCGAGAACAGAATTTTGCGAGTAAAATCCGTGCTCTTTAATTTTAAGATGGTTCTTAACCTTAAATGTCCTTTAGAATGCATTTAGTCATTTCAATCATTTATAATTAAAGTGTCCATTTTTAAACTTTAATTCATTGAATTGTCTGAACTCTTGATATTATTGTTATAGGCCAGATATCCTGTATATAAAATGCTCTATATTTTCTTGTTTATGCACTCACCTGTATTTTGAAATAAATAAATTCGTTTATTTGAAACGTAAACTTGTTCTTATTCCTCCTTCAGTAATGTAATATGATAAGGCACTTTAAATAAAGGCAGAATTTAATATGTGGTTGTCAATTTACTTTTCTTGTATATAATCTGCCAATCTAAACATATATATATATATATATATATATATATATATATATATATATATATATATATATATATATATATATATATATATATATATATATATATATATATATATATTTAGATTGCCAGATTATATATAAGAAAAGTAAATTGACAACCAAATATTAATATATAGATTTGGTTGTCGGGTTTGTCGTGCAGGTTATCGGTGCAGGAATACTCACCTATCACTAAATGCCTGGTAATTTTGAACCACGGTCAGGTGACATGGTCACACCTGAGTCGTCACCCTCCTCTCCACATCCACGCCACACCAGCGGAAGAACTTTGGACGTCACATGGACACTTTTCCACCGACGGTGTTCCAGGAACCCAGTGAGTAAAGAGAGTTCTGCGTGGTCACCTCCCAACCACTGCCCGCGGCAAATGATGCTTCACTTCGATCTGAGCACAGCATGCTTACCGAACAAGAAATACTTCTGAACTCAGTGGGGAAGACGGAGAGTCATCCATTACTTCGATAAACCTACATATCCGGGTATCTTCCCCGGCCCCAAAAAGAGCGCTATAATTGCTATGCCGGAAAAGTAGGGTCTGGTACAATCTTGTTTTTTCTTGGTATTTTCGTGCTGATTTAAATGCTGACTTTCGAAAAAAATTCCGGAAGCGTCTTTCTATTTCATAAAAAATGAAAAGTTTGTTTCTCAGTTCTGGTTTGAGTCTTCAAAAATTTTTCTTCCTCAATAAAAAAAAAAAAATTGTGGAGAAGATATGTAATAATGAAATAAAAATGGAGGGGATATTTGAAAGTCTAAAAAATTGTCAAATATATGTTATATGAAATTGATTAGTATTCGGAAAAAATGAATGTGATACATAATTGAATTCATGAGACAGTAACATATTACTCTGAAGTGTCGTCATCTGAATGGGCATGTCTTCTCCCAGAGAGTCGGGACGGTTTCTCATCCGGGCCCCAGGACTCATCACCGTGCAGCAACTTATTGAATGCATGTTTCCAATGTTCAAATAATTATTAAAAGGCAGATTTTGGAATAATTATATTGAAATATTTATTAGATTTATTAAAAGTATTTAACATATAATTTCATGTTATACAATATATAAAAAATACATACGTTTTTTTAAACTATTAATATTTAGAATCGATATATATAAAACTGTCCAACAACATTTTGTGTGGGGTATAACTAAAAACGGTTGCACGGAATGAAATAAAATGCTTATCTGGATTTCGATCTCTCTAGATAAATTAAAATAAAAACACTGGTTCATTTTGAAATTTTAATTAAGGAATACGAAATTAATTTTAAGAAAAATTAACATTGATTTCAACTCTCTGTAAAGTTACAAATCCCCTTTAATAATCAATTATAGCAAGGTAATATTCGTCTCAAGAACTTTTTCGGTTCAAGAAAGTAGTGAATAGTTCTTTTCTTCTTATAAAAATTGCCACCTATCCTGGTAGTATTGAAGAAATGTTTACATTATTGAATCCCACTTCGTATACTCTCACAATTTAACTGTTTTTATTAAATCACGATAATTGCTATTTTTTTGATTATTGAGAATTATCGTTTTTACCCTTTTCAGCAAATGTGGTTTCGCTTTTACCAATACGCCACTGGTCGGGTCTACATTATTTACTAGTTGCTATAGAGAATTCTGATATCAATATTTAATAAATTTATAACTGAAGAGGGTCTTCATCATATCCAATATTTTTAAAGAAAGTACCGGAAATTTCATTTCGCGATGTTTAACGCATTGTTTTGAGAAGCAATTAGATTATTTTGTAATGCGTGCACTTTGATGGATTAAACTGTAGAATTTCATGTTTTCACATTCAAACTAATATTTCAATAACAAATGACTTTCTTAAAAAAAAAATTTTTTTTTCGATATACCGTGTGCTAAAAAAATTCACTGTAAGTTTTGCTTCTATTGTATTAATTTCAATGTAATCTTTTTTAACACAACTAGATTATAACTTAAACTATGTTTTGTAAAGCATAAATTTTTCATATTAAATTAAAAATTCATTTTTGTTAATATTTAAACAAAAGGAGAATTTATTAATTCTTGTTTATTTCGGTATGACGGATGGATATAAAATTCTTTTAGTGCAAATTCTTTTATTTTTATTGCATAAATTTAATGTTTACTTTTGTTGATCGCAATTAAATCAAAACTTTATGAGTTAAACCGTGGAATTTTATTTTCAGATTTAAACTGAAATTTGAGTCAAAAGTAATTTTTTTATTCTTTGTGTTTTCGTAAATTTAGGTATATCATATACTAAAAATAAATAGCGTATTTCCTGCTTCTGTTTCCATGGATTAATTTGTCTTTTCAGTTCATAATAAGGCTATATCGATAACATCTTGGTATGTGTTTATTCCTGGTAAAATTTAAACTAAGTAAGAATGGTATCTTTAAATTTACTGAATAAGTTACAAAATAATCTAAACGGAGCGCAGCTACATGGGGTACATTCAGCTAGTTTTTATACAGGACAAAAATAAAATATGCAGTAAATATGAAACAAAATCACTATTTAATATTACTTTTTGAAAACACCTCATTTCGCTTTTCACAAAGAAAGTTGTCAAATTTTTTTTTAATATATTTATGTCATGCAAGTCTTAAAATTCATGATAATATATTCAATGATTACTCTAAACTTTTTTAAAAATTCTTTTTTGCTATTTTTCATTAAAGAAAATAACTAACAATAATAATTCCTTCTGTAGAAAGCCTTAGAACTTAAATATAACGTTGTATGTGTGTGTGTTAAGCTAATTAGTTAATATTCACTTACTATCTCCAAAACAAACAGACGATTCCATGTTAATTAATATATTTATAATTTTTGTAGATATTTTTAAAACATGTCTGATAGGAGCACAGTATCTGTGAATGAACAATACAAGTGAAAATACTAAAAATCATTATCACCCTATTATTAAAATGTTTATTTCAATCTTGTCACAACTTCTTTTGCAGTACGGGCTGCGGTAGCTGCGTGTGACCATCAACGGAAGACAAACTTTTCATCGCATAAAATGTCTTGGCTCTTATCTCCTTTTCGGCCATCATTTTTCATTTGAAGCAAAACTCCACACTTTCAAGCGTCAAAACTTGATGTTTAAAACTGTTTAATGTGGGCCGCAACTTATTACTATCAGCGGTTCACATGCGTGTGCAACATGGATCTACAATTATTTAACATGCATAAGCCCTCTCAACGTATTTTGTTCTCTGACTGAATTAAGGATGGAGCAATCCATCAATAATCAGAATGCATAACTCCAAGCCAATGCCTTTCTTCCAGTTACTTTCCCCACGTGCGATGATTCAGAGTTTTCAGAAATAAAATGGCAACCCATTACTCTATTTACCGCTCAGTTTGCTTTGGCTGCTCTTCAAGGAAATGTACATGAGCATCCTTATTCCGTTTGTTCCAAGGCAGAATTGAGAATAGCTGCAACACGACTTACACCAGGATCTTGGTCTTTAGATAACTGAGGCTACGTTTCATTTCGCGTTTTTGAGTACAGCGTTTGTGATTAATTTAAATTATAATGAATATCAATTGGAATTCGCTGTAAAATTGCTTATGTCAAATAGAAATCATTCCAGAGCTCCATTTGGTTTAAGAAAATTATCGTAGGTCTCCTTTCTTAAACCAAATATATGGCAATTTTAACAGGAGGTAACCCTGTTAAATTGTGGTTAAATAACAGCTGGACAAGTTAAAAAATAAATAAGGCATCGAGTATTTTCTGATATTCCAACGTGTATTTTCTTAAAGAATAAAGATATATACTATTTTTTATTCAAAGTCAATAAAATAAAATTTTTCCACTATTGTAGCCAAGGTAACACTTTTCTCAATATGAAACCAATTAATATGAAAAATGTTCAGTATTTAAAAACTTCGTTAGTAAAATGAATTCTCAAGCATTACTTACTATATTTACTTTGTTCTTCGCTGACTTTAACGATAATCTTTATTTTCCTAATGCATAAAATATTTAAAATATGCATAATAAATAGTAAATATCACATTAAAGACCTCTGAAATCATTTTATTGTAAAGTTTATTTGAGAAAGAGGTTAAGTTTATTGTAAAGTATGAATAAGGCGTTTGAATGTTCATTGTATTTCCCTTTCCGAGAAGGTATTATCAAATATTGTGGGTCATATATGTGCTCTGATAGGGGAAAAAAAGACCTGTTTGATTTGGATAACACTCTAGAGACATTTTTAACATTTGGATCTGAATTTACAGTTCAAAGTAGACTCCAACCCACGATTATGAGCTGTTAAACTTGAAGCCTGAATGATTAGCACCATTAATCTATGCACGATGATGATTGCTTCAAAATGAGGTGAGCTGTTTTCACATGGAACGATCGACTGTTTCTATCAGTATTCTATGTTCAGAAACCTGGAAAATATTGGCAGTCGTTAATGGACTTCGCGTATCCGGACAACAATGCATGTTTTATAATTCATAGAATTGAATCCAATAAAATTATAAGTTTATTTCTACATATTTACTACAAAACTTTAAGCCTAAAGTATATGAGTTTTTAATAAGTTTACATAAAACAAGTAAATATATTCTGTAAGCTGGTAAGGTAAATAATAATTTCACTATATAATGTTTTTATGATTTTCGTTTTAACGCTATCTTTATTACGATTTTTAACAGTGGATTGGAGAGTGATCTTTATTCAGTACTTTAACTTTACTTTCAATGTAATTAGGTATGTTCATAACGCTTTAACGATATGACAACTGAATAATTAGCCTAAAACATTTCATGGGCCCATTTTGGGATCTGAATGGTTTGGAATCCACTTTAAAGTGTAGATAGAAGTAAAATTAACACAAAAAAATGATATTTGATCAATAAAACAACGAAGAATTTTTCATAACGAGAAATGAATATGTTAAAACGAGATATTATGAACATTTTGTAACTTTAGTAATAATTACTACTTTACTGCCATATTTGTAAAGATTCTTATTTAAAATTTAAATAAAATATCAAAAATTATATCGCACCTTTAATATCTCACTGTATATATTTCACTGACTAACCTTAACTTACTTTAAGTTGTTACAAAACCATGTATATTTAAGATTTCTGTATTAAGTCTGCAAAAAATTGTTTACAGAACTGAAAAAAGAAAAAATAACAAATTTATACAGAAAATAAAAAAAAATGTGTTCCACTATACAACTGTGTGTGTAAAACATTAGCGTGACCCCGACCGCTATGGATACATTACTTAGACGAGATATACATACTAAAAATAAGAATTGCTAAACAAACAAATTATTTAAAGCATCTGAACTATGTAGTTGTGCTCATCATTTCTTCAAATTAGGAATGCTTATTTTATGTGGGGATATATATGGTAAAATAGAAAATTCTTGCTGTTTTCGCGTTGCCATTGAATGAAGTGTAAATAAGTATGCAAATTTGTGTATGTCGTGATTAAGACACAGGTCGGTCGAGAGTAGGAATATCAGTCGTTATGAAAGCAGGTCCACAGCGCACATTCATCAATCGTAACTCGTACAGTAATGAAGAGAAATGGACTTGTCAAAGGAGCTCATTCGTATTGCTAGAATAATGACTTCAAAGTGGGCTTATCAACGGCTGCCTCATATTAAAGTCTGGGGATAGTGCTGTGAATTAACGTACGGCAAAGCATTAGTTTCACAAATTCAAATCGGGAGATTTGTCCCCCTGTGTGATGAAGCTGGTGTTTAGTGAACTACTCGTCACTATGAGCAGCTACCAATGGGCTGAACGGTCACCATGGAACTGTACTCGCTGCAATTGGAACGTGTGCAACAGGTTTTCCAACATAAAGAGCCGGCACTGGTTAATCGATTGGCCGATATCGCAATCTAATATACTACACTATTCACATTTTTCTTGCCTTTGCTGAAGCGAACTGATCAATTACTTTATCAAAGTTGATCATTTCAAATGTTTCTTTTTCTATACTTGAAATTGTTTAATCACTTAGACGATTTTGACTTATGGTGGATTATGAATTAGTCAAAATTAATTTCATTTTGCTGAATGAATGTTCCCAGCTTGCATTTGATGCAGAAATAGAAAAAAATATTTGAATGGCCACCTCTTCTTCTTTCTATCTTCATCGTTTCAGATGAGGCATGTTGGAAGTTCTAATAGAGTTTTTGGTTAAATTACTTTTCTATACTGCTGAGTAACATCTTTCAGCCCCACATTTCTCTATCGACTTCTATTCCATGGAAATCTGTAAGACAAAATTCACTTAAACTTTTACATTTGTTAAGCACTGTAACTTACCACCAGCGGCGTAGCGAGGGGGGGGGCAAGGGGGGCTATCATGCCCCGGGCGCAGCTTGCAGAGGGGCGCCAAAATCATTTCAAAGATAAGAAAAATTTCCAGAAAATTTCAATCTTAATTTGATTATGATATCAATTTTATTTAAAGAAATATGTTTTGCTTTTTATAATTCTTGTGTCATGTCCAGAAGAAAAAATGTCATGGAAAAATTAGACTTGGAAGAGAGAAGAGGTTGTTCATGAAAAATGACGAGTAAAGAGCTAATGGAGCTTGCCATAAAAGAAACACTTATTAGATTTCCTGGTTAATAATATTTTTGCATAGCTTAATCCCTTTTTAAAATTGTGTACTTTTAACCATACTTTCGATTTTGTCTTTTTAATAAGTTCGATTGTCGTTTTTATTTATTTTTTTTTTCAATCCTTTTTTTTAAGTTGCATATTTTGCTCAATATTTGCGATACTGTTGTTTTGTGAGACAAATCTTGTAAATGTGTAAATAACGAAAATACTTTCATTTTTTCATTTAACATTTCTGGAAAATTTGATTAGTCATTTCCATTTTTATACATATGAGAAATTTTAAATTTAGTATAAAGTTATTAATCAAATTATTTGTGTCAATGTTATATGATCATTTTTGGATCTATTATCTCAGGAAGATTACAAAAAAGTAAGCACATGACCTTATTTAATTTTGTAAATACACCAAGATGTACAGTTCCCTTTATGAGTCTTAATTGTTTTACAGGCTAAGTCAAGTTTTATGCTAGTGAAAGTGGTAACAGTTATGTTAACAAAGCAAATAAATTTCTTGTACTCAAAAAAAAGGGTCAATGGATATCCACTGACCTTTGACCCCTCTAGATGTGATAGTTATTCAAAAATTCAAAACGTCGCAATTATTTTCGAAATTTTAGTGTTTTGAAATATTATTTGACTTGTTATTTAATTTCTCATAAGAGATTAAGTTATTTTATTTCACGAGTAATATATTTCGTTAATAATTTTTATTTCCTTTTATAATACAAAATGTGGAAATTTAATCTTATGTTGACTACAATAACATAGTGAAACCTTACTTGCAAAAAAGAAAATTGCATAAAATTGATATATTATTAATGAAAATTTGAAGAATTTGACTTAAGTTATCAAGAAGCTATATAGAAAGATCAGTTTCAGTTTTTATTGAGACTCTGTGAAATTATTATCCATACACACACACACACACATTGTCTAAAAATAAAAGTAAAATCACATGTATTTTTATCTCAAGCTTTATCGTAGCCTTTTAGTCTAGTGTCGCTTTATACTCGTGAGAAAATTCTTACTGAAAACGTGTTTCCTATTAGCTGTCCCCTTTGGCCAAAATAATGTGTCTTGCAGCTCACTGACCTTCAACGAAAGGGGGTAAATTTTTCTCAAAATAGCGTTGCAGTATGCAGTATCAACACTCCCTATGAGGAATTGTCTTCTTGGAATCGAAATGGTGGGGATAGAGTACTAATTATCTCCAAATTTTAGGAAAATACATGAACTTCTTCCCTTTGTACAGTTCATATGGTTAGTATATCATTTCTTCACTAACATCTCTTCGTCGGAAACGAAAATTTAAATATTTGAAAAGCTGGAGTTTCGACCTTAAAAATATTATAGCAGTAAGTTATATTTCTGTCCACTATGTGTTTCTTGTAGATTTCAATATTTAATACATTATGCCAGTGTAAATATTTACTAGCATGCTTGTTGAGTTTTGAAAATTAAATATCAAATTATTCATTACTTAAGTAATTCATGTAAAATTAATTTATTAATGTTTAAATGTATTTATTCGGGGAAATAATTTTTATTTGTCTTGTAATTTTATTGGTTTTACATTAGCATCTTATATTGAAAAATTCTTTTTTCAAATGGTAAAATTTAAGAATCCATAATTGTTTTTTTTTCTTTTTAAATGTTTTCTTTTGTTTTCTTTGTATGCTTAAGTATGCAGAATAAATTTTAATTAATTTGTTTAATTTATATAAAAAAATATTTTTTAACTTGAAAAATCCCTTAAGAAAATTGTCCAGAAATTGTTCGTGTTTCTCATTTTGTATTGTAAAATTTTAGAAATTAATGTTGTCTTTAAATGATATTTGAAAGAGAAAAATTTAAGCTATTGCATGAACAGTACTTCCAAAATGATTCATAATAATCATGAATTTTGATTTTAATAAAAATTAACTTTTATTTTAATGATAAAATATATTTCATTATCTTAGGAAAATAATTTTATTAAATGTATTAAAAATATATTTAATAAGGAACGTTGGTGAAATATATTGCATCGAATATTAGCATGCATGAAATATTTGATAATTCAAAATCTACCTCTACGAGGTCATGTTGAAAATATTAGGCTTGACGATGGTAAAAATATTGGAAATCTGTTACCTTTACTTAAACCTGTAGCGCAGTGTGATCCACTTCTCACAACTCATCTTAAAATTGTCATGGAAACGCCAAAAACTATCTCATACCTATCACCCCAAATTCAAAATGAATTTATTCACCTTTTGGCATCCACAGTTTGAAATCAAATAATAAGTGATATCAAGCGAAATAAATATTATGGACTTTTATTTGATTCGACTCCTGATCTCTCTCATCGAGAGCCAATGTCCCGGGTTTTCAGGTACGTTGATATTGATTATACTAACAAAAAAGTTTCTATCAAAAAGTCTTTTTTAGGATTTATCGAAATACATTCTAAAGATGCAGCCTCAATTGAAAATACAATTTTAGAAAAATTAAATTCTGATCTGATTTCCTTAATAAACTGTAGACCTCACTGTTATGTTAATGGCGCAGTGATGTCAGGTCACATATCTGAAGTTCAACAGAGAATTATAGAGAAAAATAATAAAGCATTATTTGTAAATTGAGATAATCATTCATTAAATTTAATTGGATTTACTGCAGCTAAGCAAGATCCAGTCATCATAACATGCTTTGGAATAATTGGAAATATATATGCATTTTTCTCACGTTCAACATTACGCTGGGAATTATTAAAATGCTCTTTAAATAAAACAGTTAAACGTGAATCTGAAACCCCATGGAGTGCTACAGCACAAGCAGTTATTGTTATTGTTAATGGGCTGGAGGACTTAATAGAGCTGTTAGAGAAACTACCAGAAGATATTACCACCAGAAATGAAACTACAATTTTATTGCCAAATATACTTAACCTTAATTTCATAACTTTAATTCATATCTGGCATGAAATCTTAAGAAGAATTGATCGTGTGCAGTTCAGATTACAAGATTCTAAAATGAATTTTAGAGAAGCTTTTCATGATTTTGAATCATTAGAGACAGAACTTGCAGAAATTCGAGACCAGATATGCGAGGAGTCAATAAAAAAGGCTGAGTTCTTTTGTGAAAAATGGGGTATTGATACAGATGCCCGTGTAAGATGACGCCGAAAAATGCCTGGAGAATCATCTACAGATGTTGGCCTCTCAGTGGAAAAGGAAATTTCTCGTGTTATGAAAAGCGTTGTTGATCGTCTGCAGCGCGAAATGCACATGCGATTCATACGACTGAGATCTTAATTCCAATTGTGGATTTTTACTTGTTGTTGAAAATTTACTTAATGATGGTAATTTTGATAATGAACATGAAAATAATTGGGTGAATTTTATGATACAGATTTCAATGGAACAGAACTCTAAATTTGTGACTGCAAGATGTTACTCTGCAGTAGAAAAGAAATTAAACTAAATAGTCCATTAGAACTTCCAGTCTTCCTAATCTCTTACGGAGAAGAGTTTTCCCAAATATGAGAATCGCCCTTCAAATACTCTTTACTATTTCTATATCAATAGCAAGCTGTGAACGTTCGTTCAGCAAATTAAAATTAATTCTGACGTATTTACGATCAACCCTGAGTCAAAACCGTCTAAATGATTTAACATTTTTAAGCATAGAAAAAGAAAATTTTGAAATGATCAGCTTCGATGAAGTAATTGACCTATTCGCATCAGCAAAAGCAAGAAAAATGCATATAGTGTAATATATGTATTATATCATGATTGTAACTAATTACATCTACTTATATCTATAATATATATTAAATTTCATGTTTAAATTCTTTTTATGTTATTAAAATAATTATATTAGTATATAATATAAATAATATCTCATTAATTAAAAAATTATAAATCATGTAAGTCCGATTATTCCTTTGACACTTTTACGAATCCAATATAAGTATTTTTTTTAGCTAGAATTGATTTTTGTTTCAAAATTGAAGCTAAGCCTGAGACTTTAAATTAATATATTTCCAATTATTTTATAGAAGGTAAAAGCATTCTCTTATTATTTGCATTGTATCCTTATTACAAGTAATCTCTATTTACTATAATGTATTGTATGTAGTTATAGCTTTTATTATTTAATACATTTTTTTTCCTATATTTATATTGTATTACTCTTTTTAATTTCGAGGGGGCGCCAAAAAAGGTATCGTATCCGAGCGCCAATTATGCTCACTACGTCACTGAGAAAGTATAACTTACGGCGATAATATTTTAAATGTTAGAACACCAGATTTTCAAAAGATTACATTTTTGTTCCCATGAAGCAATGTTTTGGAAGAAACGAAATACTAACCGTGTGAACAATAAAAAGGAAGGAGAGTTAGTGTGTTTTCCTAGGAATTGGAGATAATTAGTTCTCGATCCCCTCCATTCCTATTCCAGGAAGACAATTCCCTACGCGGCAAACTGAAGTGCTATTTTATGAAAATTTTCCCCTTTTCTTTTAAGGCCAGTTTGGTGCCGGACACAATATTTTGGACAAAGGGAACCGCTAATAGGAAACACGTTTCAGCAGGAATTTTCTCACAAGTGTAACGCGACATAGACTGAATGAACAGTAAAAGCCTGAGATAAAATATATACAAGGGTTTTAATTTTATTTTGGGACAATGAATAATACAATTTCACTAAGTCTCAATAACTACTAAAACTGATCTTTCTATACCGCTTCTTGATAACTTAAGTAAAATCAGACTTTTCTGTTATTAATAGTATATTTAAATTCTTACAAATTTCCTTTAATAATATTTCAGTTATGTGAAATTCTCTTTTTTTGCATATTATTATTTATTACGTTAAAATGAAATAAAATTTTCACATTTTTATCATGAAAGTATATAAAAATTATTAGTGAAGTATTGCTTATTAAATAAAATGATTTAATCTGTTATGAGAAATTAAAAATAGCACAGCAAATAATATTTCAAAACACTGAAATTTCGACAAAAAACTTTTAAGTTTTGAATAATTATAACATCCAGAAGGGTACAGAGAAAATAATATTCATTGAATGTCTTTTTTTTTTAATTTTTTATTTCTTATTTTTTATATTAAAACAAACTTATTTATTTTGTTAATATTATCGTTATGATTTTTGTTAGTATTTAATTGACTTAGATAACCTGTATAACAATTAGGAGTCATAAAAGGCACTGTAAATCTTGGCGTTTTCACAAAACTAAATAGGTGTCTTTCATAAGCTTACTCTTCTGTAATCTCCCTAAGTTAATAGATCCAAAAATTACCCTATAACATTAACACAAATAATTTAGTAAAGAACTTTATACTAAAATGAAAACCTCTCATATGCATTAAAATGGAACTGACTAATCTAATATTCCAGAAATTTTATATGAAAAAAAATTAAGATATTTTCGATATTTACACATTTACAAGATTTGTAGTAAAAAACAATAGAGTATCACGAATTTTGAGCAAAGTATGAAACTTAAAAAGGAAAGGATTAAAAGAATGAAAACCGATAATTTAACTAATTAAGAAATGAAAATCGAAAGCATGGTTAAAAGAACACAATTTTTAAAAGGAGCTAAGCCATGCAAAATTATTTTAAAAAAATATATATAAGAGTAAGAGTTTCGTTTATGAAGAGCTTCTGCAGCTCTTCCTCATTTTTCATCAACAACCTCTTCTCTTTTCCAAATCTGATTCCTCCCTGGAGCTCTTTTTATTTATTTTCCCTGGACATGACTCAATAAATATAAATTGCAAAGTTTATTCCTCCTAATAAAATTGATATTATGATAAAACTAAGATTGAAATTTTCTGAAAAATTTTGTCTAGCTTTGAAATGATTTGGCACCCCTCTGCAAGCTGCACCCGGGGCATGAGAGCCACCTTTCCCCCCAGTTTCTATGCCTCTGACTTCCATATTAGTAAGTTTATAGGCAGTTTAGTTACTTTTTTAAATAATTAAGTTCTTTTTATCGTGTTTTCAAGCACCGTTTTTTTCTTTTAAGAAAAAATATATAAATAAAGTTTTATGTGCTCAGGATTTATAGTAATATATCGTTATTTTGTATTACAAATTTTGTCCATATGTAAATAAAAAATCTTTAAATCTTTTCTAAAAAAATTTCTGAAATATTGTATGGTTTTTAATTTTAGTTTAGTTAATTATCAGATTATTTGTCATGATGTTTATATACACTCGTGTCCATAAATTAAGGATAATGCAAGTTCAGGCAAAAAAGAGACAGAAGCAAAACAAATTCGACTTATTTGTAAAGTCTTTTTATTAAACAAAAGGTAAAGAGCAAAAACGATGCTATATGTTTGACATCATAAATAAAAATTGCAATTTTTACTCCCTGGAACAAATTTCAAAAAAGAACCTGTTTACAAAAACAAATATAACATGGTTGGTATGATGGTTAATACATAGTATGCCCCCTCAGACGATGCAATACAACGCCTAAGCATGCTGGGTATCAAATTATCGATCTGATCTTGGGGAATATTTCACCACTCACATCAAGCAATGCTCTCCGAAGTTCCAGTAGACATCTGGGTGAGGGTTGACGGATTACAATTCGTTAGCCAAGCATGTCCCACACATGCTCCATTGGATTAAGTCCGGTGAGTATGTTGGCCAGACAATACGGGTTATACCCTCCGATTGAAGGCATTAGTCTACAATGTTTTCACGATGAGGACGGGCGTCATCATCCATAAACTGAAATTCTGCACCCATTGCGCCCCGAAACAAACGTACACGTTGTTACAGAATGACATCCCGATAGATGTGGCCTGTATTGGTTACATTCTGAACATGCAGGCTAGTTCTGGAACCCAGAATAATTCCTCCCCAAACGAGCAATCCTGCACTACCGTAATGGTGTCGTTCAGTGGTGTTCTCTTGGTTGTAACGGGAACCTGGCCCTCTCCATATGAAAGTCTGGCGAGAATCAGTCTGAAAGCTAAACCTGGATTCGTTGGAAAACATCACAATACCACTGTTGCGGTGACCACAATGCATGCTCTCTACTCCAGGCTAACCGCTGGCGACAGTAATTTGCGGTAAGTGTAACATATCTGATAGGCCTATGAGCATATAGACCAATGTGCCCTAAGTGTCTGTACATGGTCTGCCTTGAAACTGTCGTATCAGTAGCTGAAGAGAGCTGACGAGACAGGTCTGATGCTGTGCTCCGTCTGTTTCTTTAGGCAGTAACTGCCAAATACGGTTCCTCATTTGCCTTTGTAACTAGGGAGTAACCTGTGCTGTAATGTCTACTCACATTACCATCATTTCGGAACCGTTGCCAAAGCCTGGAGATGACACTCAGGGCGATTCCAAGTTCCTCGGATACTTCCAGCTGGGTACGTCCACATTCCAGACGGCCGATAATTCTACCACGTAAACGTAAAACTTCATCCAAATGTTGCCATTATGCCATAACTATATGCGGTTATTGCACTGAAAGGCTTTTAATGCGCTTGTGAACACAATTTTACTTCTTTGCAACCATTTTTATATACCCCTCTCTTACATTCTCGTCATTGTGACGTACTATCGGTGCCATCTGGAGGCTTCTTGTAATTTGCATATTATTCTTCAAGGTGTGTGATAATTCTACACACATGTAACATTTTTATTTTAAAGTTCAATATCTGTGTGATTCTGAATTATCCTTAATGTATGGACATGAGTGTACCTTGATTTATTGATTTCATTATAATTCAGGGAAATTCCAAAAAGGTAAATTCTGAGATAGAACTTATTTAAATGCAGAACGATTCATTATGTTCCTTATGAGTCTTAATTTTTTTATGGTATCTTAAGTCAAGACGACGAAAAATTACTATAACTTTTGTTAAAAATAAATTTGTTATATTTAAAATAAAAAAATAATGTTTAATTATTATACTTTTAGCTGATAAATATATCATCGGGCCTAACTGGATGTGACAATTTATTATTTAAGAATTCAAAGTGTAAAAAAACTTTTGAAAAATTTTAATGCTCTAAAATATCATTTGACATGATTGTAATGCTCTCATAAGCGATTGAATCATTTCATTTTATAAGTAATATTTTGTTAAGACTACATTTTTTATAACGGAAAAATATCAAAATATCCCGAGATATAATTTTTTTTAACTTAGAGAATGTGTGTGTGTGCATCAAAATTCACTAAATTCTTATGAGTCCTAATTTTTTTTAAAGAATATTTAAATCAAGTTTCAAGCTTATGAAAGATTATGATATTGGCTGAACAAATAAACCTAATCTATTCAAAATAAAATTTATGAAACTTAGCGAATATTGCTTCGACTGATGAATTCCTCATTAGGGCTTCTCTAGTTGGGATTATTTATCATTTAAATAAAAAGAAAAAATGAAGGAGTTCTAATGCATTGAAATATTATTTGACAAATGAATTTTCTTATAAAAGACTAACTCATTTTATTAAACAAACATTGTTAATACTTTACATTTTCTTGTATAAAAAAGTAAATTTCCTAAAATTGAAATTAGCAGAATATAACTAAATTACAAATAAAAAAATTACTTTAGAGGTCCCCTGAAAATATCTGCATCTTTATTTATGATTACCAAACTCCTGTAATCTACAAAAAATTTAGGAAAGCGTGTGTAAAGTATTTCATGTACCATTTCGTAATAAATTACTTGTATAATAACAATTATTATTCTAATTATACAAGATATCATATTTTACTCACTGAAATATATGTTTTAGGCAACATAAAAATATAAGATTAGAATTAGTATCGTGAGTTTTGTCAGACAAATAAATCATATCTTAGGACTTATAGAAACAGCTAGATTGTTAGTTTCTTTAACTACACCACATAATACACATTCAATACTATCTTAAAAAAATAAGACTATAAGTAGTTATTTAAATATACAATTACACTTGATAGTTAGGGCGCCAGAAAATCTAAATTTTGATGATAGTGATTCTAATGATTTCGATATTGAATTCTTTTCACTAATTGATTAATTTGGTTTGTTTCCTTATCAAGAGAAAAAGCTACCCGACAAAAAGATAAATAAAAGAAAATGTCAAAACTGATCAAACTATACATAAAAATAATCATTTAAATATGTTGATAGCATCAGAAAAAATCATAGATTCACTTTTAATATCAAAGCCTTGTATTTGTAAAAATTAAACGTAATTAAATTAATTGTAATTATATATATATATATATATATATATATATATATATATATATATATATATATATATATATATATATATATATATATATATATATATATATATATATATATATATATATATATATATATATATATATATATATACTACAATTACAAGATTTTCCTCCCCATGACTTTACAGGCATCTTAGCAACAAGAAGTCGCCACTTGTCTACTTTGTGGAAAGATCGAGAATTAGATAATGTCTGGATTCGACGTACACATATCTTTTGAAATGGATGCAATCTCTACAAGTTTTATTACACTATTCGATCATTTCCTTTTTTTGAAGGAAGTCACTATCTGAAATTTGGAATTTTTGGTTTGATTTCAAGGTTAAAACATGCATTTAATATAATTTGTCTGCTTTTCTGGGGTCGACAATCCTAAAAGTCGTTTGCAATATTGTTGTCATTCTCACAAAAGGGCAATCCCGTCTAGAATTCACCATTTTATTTAGTGAGCTTTTCCTGATAGGTGGAAATTAATGCAAACTTTGTCTCCAATGATAAGTTTTGAAATTTCGGCAGTTTCTTATCAGCATAGAATTTCTGTTTACCTTCGTTATTTCGATTTTGTCTGGTACTTGTTCTTCCGCTCTCGGATTGTGCTTTAAATTTGATGCTATTGAATTTGGATGGTAGTTCAGTTTTAACATTTTTAAAAAATGAATATTCCTAACAGTAGAACATTGACTCTGATAAAAACACGGGGGAAATTTTGAACTCACAGTCTTCATGAATTACACTTTGTTCAATACGAAGTACATCTTTTTCATTTACTGATGCGCTATCAGTGAAAGATGCGAATTTTAAACAGGAGACCTTTTTACTACAGAATACGATAGACTCGTGCATTGGCATTCCCAATTAGTGTGGGTTTATTGCCGGGAATAATTTCTATTTGTTTCCATAAAAATTTTGAAAATTCCTGGGACAGCTTTCGTGAATTCTAAAACTTTACACAGCTGATGTAATAAATTCTGATATTTATCAAAAATTAATTGAAATAAATAAAATATTTGTTGCAGCTAAATAATTATAAACCCATCAAAAGAAGTCGATTACTTCTCTAAGTTTTCGGAAAAGAGAATTATTAGTATTTAAGTGTTTTTCAATAATTTTCAAGGTATACAATACACATTCTCTTTATTAATAAATTAAGAAGAATGATTTTCTATGAAAATAAAGCAATTTAAATTTAAAGAACAATTAGGAGAAATTTCAACAATTAATCTTCGGGATCTTTTTAATCTTTTTTCTTTAATCTTTTTTCTAAAGCCCAATTTTACATTAGAGTGGCAACTCTAATGCAAAATTATAGTTGCCTCTATTCCCGCAACTCTAATGGACTTAACATTACCTGACGTCAGAGCTCGAGTTGCGGTAATTCTTACTCATTGTCCAATGAATGCTTAAGATTTCTGTTAGGTTTGCTGTAAGAAAATAACTGTTTTACTAGATTTGCAGACTGCCGGACTATAGATCGCTTTTCTGGCTAACATTTTTAAGGTTGCCATATTATACTTAGTAGATTCTAAATTTCAAGATAAATTCTTATTTGGGAATTTTGTTTGTAGCCAAGTTTTTAAAATGCATCTGTTAACAATTCAAACAAACGTTTATAATGGATTTCCTTTGCTTTGTTTGAACCAATTTCATTCATAAATTTTGATGTTATTTTTCGTATATCATTTTTTTGAAAAATATCTTGTCTCAATAAAACTATGTATGAAAAATTTTTCACTTTCTGTTACCTTCACAATTTATTAAGAAAATGAAACAAGTTTTTAAATAGACACTGTATTTATTTTCTAAATTTATTATCTTCTTTCATTGTAATTTTTTGGAAATAAAAACATATCCTTAAGTTAACATTTTATAATCGACTGTTGCAAATTATTTCACATTTTCTGCTTCTTTAGCCCTAGCATTATTTCATCTTCTGACAGGATACGACTGTCCTAATACACATTTTTTTAAATTAGACTTCTGCTGACATCCTTTAACTTTGGACAGTCTATGGATAAGAAACATTTGTGAATACACTTCATATAAATCTTGAATATTAGAAATTTAAAAAATATAATCAAAAGGGAATCGTAAATAAGGTTTTTACTGTTAAAAAATGTTTTAAAAATTCAATCAGATAAATATGCCCAACAATTAAACATTCAGTATTTAATGAGATTTTTAAACGCGCATGTATTTTATATAAACAAATCAATTATATTTTAAGTTCTTAAAGAGGCTAAAAAATTAAGTGTTCAATATGAATATCATTTAATGGAAATTACACAAGTCTAGTCAATACAATGTTTTAACTATATTTTAATCATTCTGATTTATAAAGAATAAATATTAACATGCTTTTGAAATAATTCGGTTTCAAAGTATTTATCAAAACTATAAATATCAGTATGATCCAAAAAGCAGCACATTTTCCTTTATAAAATAGTTATTTTTCACAATTTCAAGTTTAAATTTCTAGGTTTTTAAATAACATAAAATTTTCAAGTTTAAATTTGTACGTTTATATTAAGTTATTTAAAAAATAGTGCAAGCTAATAAACATAGAAAATTTTAATAATACTAAATTTTGATATTTTAATCTTTTAAATTTTGCATGCCATTTTTATTACATAAAAATGTATCTCATTGAGTATATCTGCATAAATATTTTTAAATAATTCCTAATTATTTAAGCAAAATAATTTAAATTATAAAATATTCGTTAAAATGTAGTCAATTTTTAAGCAGTTAAATTCTTTTGTACTGAAATTAATATGCCTATTCTAACTAAAAATTTTCTGTTTTAAAATTAAAAACTTCACGATCGTTCGTAAACACTGAATTGTGACAACAATAATGAAAAAGAACAGCCATTTCATGTATTTATTCCGCTGGTGAAAAGAAGACAAAAATTAATCCGTTTTTAAAATCATTGGGAATATAAGTTGCCTGAGTTGCTGGTGCATGCACAAAGAAGTTTTAAGCAATTTATATCACCCATAATTTTCTTTTGGCTTGAAAACGGTGAAAATTATAAATAATGTTTAAATTTCATCTGCACGCATGTGAAAATATTCTGAAATGTCAATTGAACCCACTGACTTCTCAAATCATTTTACTAATAATTACAATTAATACAATTTTCTCAGGAATTCGATGGTGAGTTTCGTCTTGTTTGCTGCCGCACGAAGAATGCGATATGAAGGCAGGCAGCAAATTCGTAGACAAGTCGGATTTACGATGCCGCCTCAATACAATGTCGTAATGTGTATAATAATGTGAGACTCAGATGGAAGGTTGTCTGACGTAATGGATATTTTAAACCAATGAGAATTAATCTCGATCAGAACGAAAGAAACAACCACTTAATGGTTAATATGAATGTCAACATTTATTATGATAATCATGAGAAGTAAATTTTAATATTTTTATTACATACTAATTTATTTATTTTTAGTTTGATAATATTTTTTACAAACTGCGAAATTTTATTATTAAACATTATTATTTTCTTTCAGGATGACAAGGAAAACATTTTTTTCATGACATCAACGTAGTTTACTTCACTTATTTCCTACATGTAAGGCAAAACTGTCTACCAAGCGAACTATGATTTTGGTTGAGTTTATCTCCTCAAAATGTTTGGAATTTTCGTAATCATCCCATAATTACACTATTTTAAGGAAAGTCTTTATTTTTCTATGAATATCTATGAACTAGTTTTAACGCTATTACTGGCTCTCCTTTCGAAGCCCGGTGGCTTAGTGGCAGCGTTTCACGCTCCCATGACACAGGTCCGAGGTTCGATCCTCGGGCTGGGCAAGATTGACTCAGCCTTTCATCCCTTCAGTGGGTCGATTAACTGAGTACCAAGCATGCTTGGGAACTAAACACTGGGGATCTTACGACGCTTCGCATCCCAGGGCTTTCGGTCATGAAAACAGTCATGGGCACTGTAGGCCTTGGCCCACATAAGCTGTCGTGACATGGAGTTTAGTTTTTTAGTTTAGTTGACACTCTTTCAAATTGATTCGAAAGTATTAAGTCTTCGAATGATTCAAAGTCTGTTATTCGCCATAAAACATTAGAATTCAAATAATCAAAGTTTAAGAGTAATTTTTGTTTTGAGACAGATATTGGCTTTTATTTACTGCTTTGAAGTAATATTTTATTAAAATGCAATTTATAACAAATCATACATTGAAGGAATTTTAATTTGTATTGAACAATATTCAAAATAAACGTTTATTTTTTATTTATTTCATTGAAAGTTGCTCACTTTCGATTCAATGTAATAGAAGTATGACAGAAAAATTTGACATAACATTTCATTTCTTTAAATAGTAGTTTTTAAAAAGTTAAGCTGATCTCCCTACCTCAATTTTACTTCAGGACTAAAACCTACTATGGCCTGTAGCAACGAGAGTGAAATCGCCTGAAAACTAACACTAGAGCCAACTTAGGCGAAACAGTGACGTCAGAAAAACGTCACAAAATAGGAGCGCCAAGATCCACTTTATGTGTACCAAAAATTTAGAAATATCTGGCAAGGTGTCAGTGACAATTATTTACTTTTTTTCTCCTTTCGAAATAGTTTTTGCAATTAACTTTATAAATTTTTTATGACAAAAATTTAATTCATGATAAATCATCAAAATGTCATTCAAATAATTTTTGATTATAAAATTTTATCTTTTTAAATTATTTATTAAAAATTATAAAATAAACAAATTCATAATTTTGTTAAAAATTAACTTTTTGTTAAATTTTAGAAAGTTTATTAATTTTATAATCATGATGATGTAGATCAAAAATATCTGTAAGACTCAAAAGATAAAAAAAATTTTTGACCAAAAAAAAAAAAATAATAAAGCTAATCTCAAGGTAATAAGAAATATTTTTGCAAGTTATTTGAGAAATCTGTGATAGTTTATAATTTGTATTAATATATGTGGATTTTTTTATGAAAAGGAAATAAATTTAAAGATCTTATTTTTCATATATTTAAATATACCTTTAAATTAATTTAGATAAAATGCACAGAAGAACATATTCTACACTTAAATATGCTTTATTTAATATTATTTAAGATTTATAGTTATTATAAAAAATTATCGCAAATAAAAAACTATTTTTAAAATATAATTACATTAAATGCAATGATGTAATTCAAAGAGTTTGACTCTATTTAAATAATGAAATAGTAATGAAATAGACACGTTTTGTTTGATAATGATAGTTTTCAACACAGACCAACAATAATAAAACCTTCAACTCCCACAGACCATTAGCAGAAAAAAGGCAGAGTTTTTTTTTTTTTTTTGAAAAAGTGGAGGCGGTAAAAAGTACAATTGTGGCACAGCTCCTTCGAGCGGAATGTTTACTTCTCTGTATTTAGAAAGTTTTCGGAGAAAATCTAGCTATTTGAAACTCCCGAAGTAGTACTTTTGTTTGAAAATAAAGATGAAATTTATGCAATTTTTAGTACTTATCTAATTAAAATGCCTAGAACTTGCTGAATTCCAGGGTGCTGAACTGGATCTAATAGAGAAGAAATTTAAAAAAATGTGGAAAAATGGAAACACTTTTTATAGCACCCAAAGTATGTGTTCGAATTTTACATTCAATCCTTCATAAATATAAATTTAGTAATGGTATATAACCATTTTCTTCATGAATTGTTTATTATAGTGATTCAATGAAAATATTTTAAGTAATAAATATTTTCTACATTAATTAGTGTATTAAATATACTTAAAATATTTTCATAAATTTTCATTTCTTAATGTGTCTCGATCTTCATGACTGATATTTTTATTCTTTCCATGTGCATGTAATTCAGCGTGGCTAATCACATAAAACAAGTATTTAAATAATAAGCTCTCAGGTGAAGCTCCGTTATATTATATCTAAATGATTTAAAATTATTGCAAATGTAATGTATCATATGTACTTAAGATTTCAAATCTTATCGCTTACGTATAAGTATATTAAATATGAAAGAAATTTGTTCCGCGCGATTCCAATAATTTAAACATCAATATATTTCTAGTGAAATGAGTGTTAAATTAAGTTTCTATACCGAGATTTTGGATTTTATGGAGCATCAAAAATCATTAACTTTATTAGTTATTAATTTTTTTGATTACAAGAATGCACTTTTTGATGGGATAGATTATTTTAAGCGCGTAAGACTATGGAATATAGAAAATTAGCCAAAATATCTTTAAACTTCAACTTGATAACACATGTTTAATCTTGTACCATTTACACAACTTATTAAACAAAGATATTTTTCAAGTGAAATGAATAATCTTCAAGAAGCATTTACGAAATAGATGTGTTTAATTAAGTAGATTTTTTTAAATTTTCTAACATAACAGGAACTTGTTACTTATCCTTATTTATTATTATACTTTGTATATTTTATTCTTGTAAAGTGTTCTAAGTATTAATGTAGAGTAATTATAATACGCTTGTTTTTATCATCATTATTATTATTATTTTGTATACATACTTTTGTAAATAATTTACTTTGTTAAAGTTTTGCTTGTTTCTTATCATTTATATTTTTAAATTCTATATTATTTCATATTTAAGTTTTTGTAAATAATAATACCTTTTTCCTATCCTGAGCTTTTGTAAATTAATTTATTTTCTTATTTTATATGTTTGCTTTTATGTAAATGTAATTTGTATTTTAAATTGTAAAATATGTTTTGTAATTCTAATTCAAAAGTTATTAGGAAATAAGATATCACTTTGAATAAAATATTAAAATTGATGAGATATTTGTCCAATTTTTAATAAGAATTTAGTTTTTATTTGGTAACAATATTTTTTGTTTTTCATAGAAATTTAATATATATTCTATGCAAATATTCTATAGTTCACATAAATGTAGCTCTTGAGGATTGACAATAAAATTGACAATCAATTTTATGTTTAAAACAATTATGCATTCGCATCTTGTATAAAAAAGTGCTTTTCAAATTAAATATAAAATTATCAAACAACGGGGGGGGGGAAGAAGAATTTTGCTGAATGAAATGAGCCTTGCTTTTAAGTGAAAAGCGTAACGATGCATTTTTATGCAGTTCTCCGCTTAGAGTCGCCATCATCGCATTTTGAGTGAATTCGACACTAGAGTCGCGTTTCGATTGGGCGTTGGAATTATTGGTTATTATTGGTCTGTGGTTTTCAATTTTCTCTAAAAAATCATCAAAATATAAAAATGTCAATAAATTACACATTCTGAGTTTCAATATAAATAAGTTTAAAAATATATACATAAATAAATCAAATGTTTTGATAAATAAGCAGTCATAATTTCACAAAACTGATATTGTTCACCAGACAAAATGAAAACAAAAATTTAATATGATGTAAATAAATTTTCATTGGTTCAACAGCTTAGTGACAGGACATATATATATATACAGGGCTGGCTCATCGCTTTGAGTTGTCGAATTGTGATTGACCCCAGAGAGAGAAAGATCGTGACGTCACTAGGCATCGACTGGCTGGGATTATCTATGCTAGCTTGTGTTTGATTGCTACTTTCTCATTCATTTTGCCTTGTTCTGTGATAATATTTTAATTTTAGGAAAAAAGTGTTTTTATAAAGAAAAACAGGACACCGTGTGCTGCCGCTTGAGTTCAAATACATAATGTTTCCAAAAGAAAATCAAATGCTTCAGAAGGAGTAGGTGCAAAGATGTCTTAAGAAATTCTGGAATCATATATGAGGCATTGAATAAAGATGTCGGTGAAATAAAAATTCGTCATAAGCTGAAGCGCCCCAACTTCTAACTATTAAAGGAAACGAAAGACAAGATTCCATATGCAAATACTCTATTTTCGGAAACTACTGCTAAAGCTATAATGCATTTCACAGGAAACAGTGAAGTGGATGTATTCTTTTCATTGACAGATAACTTATTTAATTTTATAAACAATTCCGTACCACCCACACAGCCACAAATATCTATGAGATATCCAAATCAAGTCCAATTCATATCCAGATATCGATTATATCTACAATACATCCATGAGATATCCAGAATTTAAATGTCCATGGATATCCTAAACTTGTAAAATAACATCATTTAGACATTAACATTTGAATATTAGAAGGATATATCATGGATATCTAAAACTCTTTCAAACTGGATATCCAAATTTCATAAGGGCTAGATATCTGACAGACATCAGAACTCTAGATACCGTTAGATATTTACATTTTGGATATTTGTCGGATATCAAGCACCGGATGTCAACTGTACATTAATAAAAAGTTGCACTTTTAGAAACAAAGTTAATGAATTCTCTGAAACCAATATTCATATCATAAACTTTCCTTGCAATTTTCTCAAGATCATCCATCCATTCCAAAAGGAAGAATGTATTCCTTTACTGCACTTGTCTCATTGTGCCAATTTTTTTTCATCCTTTCCTTATTTGCTGAACACTATGGATAATATTTTTAAGGTAAATATTTAATATTATATAAATCTGTTTTTTTTGTTAATATTTAAAGATTTGTTCAAGACAAATTAAAGCATTTAACTCATAACTACACTAATTATTACATAAGAGGTATCTATTATATTTAAAAAAGTATGCAAAAGTTACTTGCTTAGGCAGATCTATCATGACAGTAAATTCAATAATAGCCTTTTAATTCTCGAGAGAAAAATATTCAAAATAAAATATTCAATCCAAACGATGTATTGAATTGGATATCATGAAAAACAATAATAGCACAAATCAACACATTATTTAGATATTTTTCTGTGGATATAATGAAAAATTAACATTAAAAAACTGAATTATGCTTTGTAAAAATAAGCAAATTTTACATTCATTTTTTTTACACCAGATAGAAAAAATAAATATTCAGCAATTTATTATGGTTTTTACATTTTAGAAACATAAAATAATTTTACTTGGAATGAAACTTTCATTTGTTAATCACATTACTTATCAGCAATTAAAGGCTTTTGTCAAACACATTTAAATGATAACTAATATTGTATAATCAACAAACTATATGCTTACATATTCATTGGACGGTTCCATTGAATTTAGGTAGATTAGATATAGCATTCATTGTAAAATGTACATTGCATTGTTTTTTTATTTCTCTTTACCAAGCATTGTACTTGATTAGACACATGAACTGTCTGCCATGTAACAATTACATTTGTACCATCAAATTTTAGATTTTTTGATATTATCTCAAGTTTCCAATTTACTTACACCTTTCCCTTACCTTAATAACGAAAGAAAAATTACATACATTTTAAATTTTCATGGTGAAGTATGAAAAACATACGCTTAACTGTAACGTGAGGGTATCCTCTTCTATTGGCGATCATTGCGACTTTTTTCGTTACCAAGTGGCGACGAAAAATGTCGCAATCCAGTTTGGCGCACTTAATCGCACGCTTGGCGCAATTTTATCCTCTGAACAGTTCTCTACTCTTTAGCACAGAATTAAAATTAAAGAAAATAAAGTAACAAAAATAATTACATTTAATCACATCGCTAGTTAAAAATAAACAAAATAATTTCAGGGATTTAAGATAGAATGTTACAAATCATAAATAACTACATAAAAGTAGAAAAATCTAGAATGAGTCCAAAAAATGGAAAAGTTATATAATTTCGTTTATTATTGGAAATTTAGATATTTAAAATTCTAGGAATTCTTTGCCTGCAAAAAATAATTTAAATAAAATTCTTACTTTCATTTTTCGTCCGACGCTCTATATTCACAGCAAAATCCAAAATGAATATAAGAGTTTAAATTCTGGCACGATATCCATGGTGAAATACAAAATGGACATATTAAACAGGAATGAAATTCCGGCGCTATATCCACAGCAAAATACAAAACGAATATAAAAGACAGGATTGAGTTTCCGCGAAATAAAAGATGAGAATATAAAAGACAATACTTATATTTCGCACTACATCCGAAGTGAAAAACATAATAAATATGAAAAAATAGGATTTAAATTGCCGTGGTTTTTATCCGATAAAAAAAAAATAAAAAAAAAAAACGAAGCCAAAAATACAAATAGTGCTAAAAATGCGAAGTGAAACTAAAAATGCTGTTGCCACTGAAAAGAAGCATATATATGACGTAAAAATGATTTAAAACACGAGAAAAACAAAATCTGGCAACTAAAAAATCTGAGAAGAGCAAAAACTGAATTTGGGAGCGATGATGGCGGATTGTTCTAAATTGCGAAATACGTAAATTTTGAACTCTGATTATTTTGTCATTATTTAATGTTTTCTTTCACACTTTTTCTCCTTTTTCGTGTTGAAATTATCGTCTGACTTTGGCTTAGTGTTTGACTAAGATTGAGTAGTTTTGTTCTTTTATTTTTACTATTTAAATTTTTAGTTAATTAATTAATTTATTTTTTAATTTTTTTTCATTAATGTGGATTTAAAATGATTGAAGCAGAAACTGAAATGATTTACACGGATTACTATTTGCACATTCCAAAAATAAACACTTCAAGATTAACGACTTTTGAAGATTCTATTCCACAACTAATCCAGTTAGATGAGGAAATTAGTATTACGAAGTTCTTCATTTTCCTGTCTCCCACTGATGGTACTGCATCTATTCCAAGGAAACCTTACAATTTAAAGCAAAAAATACTTCATTTTGTAAAGAATCACAAGAAAATAATACAAATTCAACACACCCGACAAAATAAGCTTTTATTTGAAACTAATTGCCCAGATGCTGCTGCAGAAATAAGCAAGATAAACAATATTCTTGGAGTACCTGTTAATTCTAGTTTTCAACCTGAATACATTTCTTCAAGATTTCTTATAAAAGAAATAAATGTGTAGATTTACTTTTATATCTTATTGCTGAAGAAATTGCGCAAAATGGCTTAACGATATTAGGCTTACAAAGATTTACAAAAACGAATTCTGAAGAACTGAGCGAAAATATTTTAGTGAACGTCATTAGACATCATCTACCTCAAACTATTAACTTATTCTATTCCATCATTCCAATTTCTCCTTTTATTCTATTCCATCATTCTAATTTCTCCTTTTATTGCCCCTCAGCGGGTTTACCTGCTTTAGGTAAACACAGGTGTCACAATCCCAAGTACCCCAGTGATCTGTCCTCTTCATTAATTTCCTCTCTCCTCTCCTCTTCAGCTTTTTCTTCCTCTTCTCCCTCATTGTGGTTGCCTTGTAAGAGGTTGAGGGCTCCCCTTGAGCAGCTATTGTCGCCCTGTTGCTATTAGCTTCTCTTGGGAACTAAATCACCTGCGTGTGGAATTGTCGAGGTTTTCGCACTCATATAGAAGATATAAAAACAATTATAAACCTGCATAATCCAGTTTGTTTTGCCATCTAAGAAACATTCTTGAAACCTCAGTATAGTTTAAAATTGCGTGGATATAATTGTGAGACGAAAGATGTTATTCATGATTCAGTTTCTGGAGGTGTATGCATTCTTGTGTCTTGTTTTATTCCTAGCACTATACAATCCCTTAACACTTCATTACAGATTGTTGCAGTACGCATACACTCAACATCTCTCATTACTATTTGTAGCCTTTACTTACCTCCCCATGCGATCATCCATGACAGCGATTTAAAGAACTTTTGCTGGATCAACTACCTACACCCTTTATTTTACTTAGTGACTTCAATGGTCGTAACACCTTATGGGGTAGTGATAATATGAATCCTCATGGCAACACAATTGAACAGTTCATTTCTAATAACAATATCTGCCTTCTAAATTCCACAGAAATAACCTATTTCCATCAACCACCAAGAACTTTTCATTCATTAGTTTTATCTATTTGCTCTCCATCAATTCTACCTTCATTAAATCTTAATGTTGTTAAGGATTTATATAACAGTGATCATTTTCCTTTAATTATAAATCAAACTGGTATAAGCAGACCACAAGTTTTCCACTCCTCTTATTCTTATCATCGTGCAGACTGGTCTCTCTATACTCAATTAGCTGCGATTACTGACAGCATGGTTAGAAGTGATAATATCAGTGATGCTGTGCAAAAATTAACTGATACACTTCTAGATGTAGCCAAAAACACAATTCCCAAGCGCTTCCCAATTCCACGCAAATATCATAAACCATGGTGGAACCATGAATGCCAAGTGTCATACAAAAAGCAAAAAAAGTTGTGGACTGTTTTTCGCAGGTGACCTACCATTGAGAACCTCATGGCTTTCACAAAAGCTAAAGGTTTTGCTCGTCGAGTACAGAGAAATAGTCAAAAAGAATCTTGGATAAGATATGTTTCTTCCATCACATTATCAACTTCCAGCAAAGAATTATGGAAGAAAGTTAAAGCTTCCAGTGGTTTATATCGGGACTTCTCTATTCCAATACTACGCACAGGAGCTGACACAATTTCTTCTCAATATGATATTGCCAATTTTTTAGGTGAAACTTTTGCAAGGGTATCTAGTCCATCCTCTTATGATCCTAAATTTCTCAGAACCAAAGAGTAGGCTGAAGAGAAACCTATAAAGTTTCATGATTAAGCCATACATCCATCTCTTTGCTGGAACTGCAGAGTACCCTGTCCCAAACTAAAAATACTAGTCCGGGACCAGATGGTATCTCATATAAGATGCTTTGTCATCTTAATCATGTGAATCTTTAATAAACATTCTTTTTCTATTCAATACAATATGGAATGAACATGTCTATCACAGTCTTTGGACCAAAGCAATTATTATTCCAATTCTTAAACCTGGGAAAGATCCAATTAATCCTCAAAACTATCGTCCAATTGCTCTCACAAGTTGCCTTGCTAAAACTTTGGAGCGTATGGTCAATACCCGTCTTGTTTATGTACTTGAAGACAATCAGTATATATCTCTTTATCAAAGTGGATTCCGAGAATATCGATCTACTCTGGACAATATTGCATGCCTAGAAACACAAATTAGAATGCCTTTGTATTGAGGCATCATTTGGTGTCTATATTTTTTGACATAGAAAAAGCTTATGATAAGACATGGCGTTATGGAATTCTATGAACTTTGTATAATTTTATAATTTCAGAGGAAATTTACCCATTTTTATTCATAGTTTTTTAAGTTCTCGCATTTTTAATCTCCGTATTGGATCAGTTTTATCTAATCCATTTATCCAATGTGTGGGGGTTCCTCAGGGAAGTGTCTTAAGTGTTACTGTTTTTAATATTTGCATTAACAAAATTCTTCATGTATGGCAACCATTTGTCCATGGAACATTATATGTTGATGATCTCCAAATTTCTTGCCAAGGTTCCAATATGCGACTGATTGAACGGCAATTACAAACTGCTGTCAATAATCTAATTGCTTGGTGTAATGAAAATGGGCATACTTTGTCCCCCAGGTAAAAGCAATTGTATCCATTTTTTCAGAAAAACTGGGCCTCATCCTGATCCAGAAATTAAGATATCGGGAACAACTATTCCCGTTGTTAATCAGATATCATTTCTTGGGCTTATATTTGAGAAAGAGTTAACCTTCCTACCACATATCTTAGATTTGCGCAAAAGATGCGAAAAATCACTAAATATTCTGAAAGTTCTCTCTAATACTTCTTGGGGTGCAGATCGTAAAGCATTACTCCGAGTGTATCAGTCTCGAATTGACTATGGTAGCGTAGTTTATGGATCAGCCACATCATCAGTTTTGCGCAAATTAGACCCTGTTCATCACTCAGCTTTACGAATCTGTTCTGGAGCATTCCGGACTTCTCCTGTCCAGAGCCTTTATGTAATTTACAACCAGCTACCTCTAGATCTGAGACGTAAGCAACTCTCTCTACATTATTATTTTAAAATGCTATCAGTATCACAACACCCTTTGAGATCAATGATTATTTGTTCCTCTTTAAGAAGGCTATATAATGCACAGCCACATAACATATTACCATTTTATGAGCGAACAAATTCATTCCTGTCTTCATCTGAGTTCCCTGATTTACATATTCAAATCACAGATGCACTAAGATTTTCTCCTTGGAATATTCCTGTTGTCAATATAATCAAACCCTTTACTGGATACAATAAATCAGCTACATCTTCCCTTATTTTGCAACAGATGTTTTCACACATTTATTCTCATTATTCCTCTCCCATCTCTGTATATACAGATAGCTCAAAATCAAGTGGTCATGTTGGTTGTGATATTGTTGTTGGAAATACAGTTTACAGCTATAAACTGCATGCATCATATTCTGTGTATACAGCCGAAGCTGTTGCTATTAAACGTGCTCTAGAAATAATACAATCCAGCTCTCATCGAAAATACTGTATCCATACAGATAGCATGAGTGTGGTCATGCAATTAGACCATTTTAAAGATAAATGCCATCCACAATAATTGGATGACATATGTGATATTGGATATTTTAAATATATTGAAGAATAAAGGATTTGACATCTTGTTTTGTTGGGTTCCAAATCATGGCATTGCTGGGAATGAACTTGCAGATAGTGCTGCTAAAAATGCCTCTGAAATTTTGCATAAAGCATTAACATTCTTTGACATTAAACAAATTATCAAAGATTTCATTTCCTCCCACTGGCAAAAAACATGGGATTTGCAGAAGAACAATAAATTATATAGTATATCCTCCCACATTCTTCCATTCCCAGTTGCTCCCATGAGAAGAGTTGATGTAAAACTCACACGGCTTCGTATTGGACATACTAGATTTACACACAAGCACTTATTCTAGTCTCGGAGTGCTCCAATTTGTGACATGTATAATGTACCATATACAGTACATCACATTTTAATTGTCTGTTCTAATTTTAATGATTTACGCATAGTGTTTTTTAATACCACAAATATAATTTTATCAGACTTGATTGGGTTTAAACCACATAGAAATTTGTTTTCATTTTTGTGTGCAATAGTTTCCTTGAATTCTATTTAAGATTTTTATCTAAAATAATCTTTTACATATGCTTTTCTTGAACTTTTAATACATTCCATTGTATACATCTGACTAGTATTTTAACAAAGAATTTTTACCTATAGTTTTAAATATCGTACGGTGCAGAAATGTCCAATATTGGACCTTGCATCAGTAAACCTCACAAAATCAAATCAAATCAAATGCTTTTTTTATTGATAACGTTCCCCAATGTGGAAAATGCTATAAATTCACTCATCCTACGAAAAAATATACACAAGAAGTCTTCCTATGTAAAAACTGTGAAACATTCCATAAAGACTCTCCCTGTGCCAATGAAACACCTAAATGTTTAAACTGTCAGAGAAATCATGCAGCTAATGACATTTTCTGCCCTACGAGGCTTGAAGAAAAAAATTCTTACATTTTAAAAGCATGAACCACCTTTTTGAGGCGAGATTTATTGAGGCGAGAAAACGTTATAATAAATCTTCAAAAACCAGTTTGGTTACCGCCAGTGTAACCAAAAGTTATCTTCCTTTCGTGCCGAATCAAAATAAAATAACTGTTATTGTTAAAAAAGCAGTGACTGAGATGGCTTCAATATTTGAAGGAAAATTACTTTCGATACAGGCTAGACAAGATCAAATGGTCCAACAAATGTTCTCATTCATGAAAGAATGTATGCGAACAAGTTTGAATTCAGCTAGATCAGTTTCTAGATCTCCTCCAAGAAAGAGTCATGCAAGATCTATCCAGTCAAAAAAAATAAGTCTAAAAAATTCTGTGAATCAGCAAATTATAGCTCCCGAACAACCTATTATGAAGTCTCCTCAACAAAATATTAAATATGCAGAACCTAACATTGAAGAAAGAATTGATCCAGGAAGAAGGCTTAAAAAACATTCATAAATTTTTTTTTAAATATTCTTTTACTACGAGCACACTTTTTTTGATTTTTAATAACTGTTCAGGTTTTTCGTTTTATTTAATGTTCAATTTAATTTCTTGGAATGCAAGAAGCGTTCTATCTAAGCGCCCGTATGTAAAACTTCCGTACATTCAATCTTTCGATGTCCTAGCAATTCAAGAAACGTTTCTTAAAAAATCCCACTTATTTCAAATTTGTAATGAAACAATAATTAGATTAGATAGACAAGATGGCCGTGATGGAGGACTTCTTTTTGCTGTTGATAAATCTCTACCTGTGCAAGTTTTAAATATATCCAGCTCAGAAGATAACGATACAGAAATATTAACTATAAAAATTACTATATCCAAATCATCTCTTACTTCAATAAATGAATACGTCCCACACGGTAAATTTTCAAGTTCTTTGTTCCATAGCATCTTATCAAATATTCATCCTCCCTTCATAATAATTGGAGACTTTAATATACTAAGTTCGGCGCTTGTGGTAGCTATTCAAACTCTCCCGAATCTTAAGAATTCCTCGATTGGATACTGGATAGCAACATTTGTCTTTTAAATACCTCTCAGCCTACTCATTTCGGACTCCACCATAGACCATCCCTTATCGATTATAATTTTGTATCTCCTGATATTTTTCCTTTTTGTACTTTCTCAGTCAGTTCAGATAGTTATGGTAGCGACCATGTCCCTGTTCAAACAAGTGTTAAAATCTACAACGATTATTCGAAAAGTACTTCCCGCAATAGAATTTTATGGACTGGCTTCTTCAATTCAATGAACACTCAAATTGCTAATAACGGACTAATTTCTGTAGGTCAATTCCAAATTTTATTCAAAAACTATCTTGATAAATTCAGGAAAAAACAAATCTTTCCGTTAAAGTCATATCCTCCGTGGTGGACATCGGAATGCTGTTATCTTTTGGGACAAAAAAGAAAACTTTGGAGGAAAGTGAAAAGTTCTCTTAATCAGACTCTGTGGATACAGTACAAACGAATTTCTTCAAAACTTCATAAACTTCTTCTAACCTTTACCAGAAATTTCTGGGATAAAACTATAAGAAATGCTGGTATATCTAAGGACATTTATTCTATTCTTAAAAAACTTAAAAATAGATCTACTGACTCACCATCTACTAATTTCTAGCGAAACTTCAATTATTTCGGACCCTGTTGTTCAGGCTAACTTATTTGCCAAATTTTATTCTCGTCAATCTAAAACTGAAGTACTATTTCTCGATTTAAGTTCAAACTTTGAGTTAGAATATAACTCTGCATTCTCTCTCTCAGAACTACAATTGGCGATTTCTAAATGCAAAAATACTTCAGCTGGTCCTGATTTAATATCAGCTAAAATTTTGAAGGGTCTATCAAACATAGCTTTACGATCCCTTTTGTCACTCATAAATAATTCTTGGTTAAGCGGTATTGTTCCCCCGTCTTGGAAAAAATTCATCATAATTCCTATAATAAAACCTGAGAAAGATACTACTTCAGTAAATTCTTCAGTAAACAGCAAAAAATGAGATATTACTTCAGTAAACAGCAAAAAATGAGGACTGTAATCATAAAACTTGAACAATGGTGTGAAGAATGGAAACTAAAAATTGATTCCTCAAGATGTTCAGTCATTGATTTCTCTTCCAAAAATCTCCTGTAAATTTTGAACTAACTATCAACCAATTACCTATCTATTGCTCTAAGCACATAAGAATTCTGGGGCTCTATTATACTAATAACTTAACCGTCAAGTATAATTTTCAAGTGAAAAAAAATCCACCCAGAAGAAAATTAATGTTTTAAAAGCTATTGCAGGTAATAGATGAGGAGCTAAAACTAATCACTT
The DNA here is from genome assembly GCA_037975125.1 of Latrodectus hesperus. Taxonomy (NCBI): domain Eukaryota; kingdom Metazoa; phylum Arthropoda; class Arachnida; order Araneae; family Theridiidae; genus Latrodectus; species Latrodectus hesperus. Next base: position 133,843,548 of record CM075850.1, on the reverse strand, counting down.
ACTTCAAATTGTTCAGTCCTTCATTACAAGTAGCCTTGATTCTGAATGTCATGTATTTACATCTGCGAGCTTATCAGACAGAAAAATCTTGGATCCGATATATAACTCAGTTCTTAGAATTGCTACAGGTCTTCCTCGCTGGACACCAATTCCACTTCTTCTGAAAGAAGCAGGGATCTTACCTCTTTCTGTAAGACAAAACTTTCTCTCTACGAGGATGTACATTAGAAATCTTGCACTTTCTACTAGATCTCCATGTGGTAGTTTGTGGGAATCAATGCCATACAGCCATATCTCTGGTGCTCTTCCTGTATCTTTGCGAGTGAAAAAATGGCTAGAAGAAAATGGAATTCAAGAATCACATATTTTAAGAGTTCCTGTAAAACCTACATCTATTAATATTAATTTAAAAATATTTCTTAGAAAATATACTTTTCAGACTTCCTACAAATACTATCAATGACCTCTTTGAACTGCATAGTACTTCTGAGTGGTCCAATCACATATTATTATTTACTGATGCATCTAAAATAGAAAATAAGCTTGGAATCGCTGTTTATAATAGCAGAAATAACTCCTTTGTTTCCGGGCAAATCAATAACTCTAATTCCATCTTTACAACAGAGACTTTGGCTTTATATCTGGCGGTGACTAAATTTCGTATTTCTCCCTCCAACTATATCATATTATCAGACTCCTCATCCTGTCTAAGCAGTTTGAAAACTCTCTCAACCTCTTTCCCAACCATCATTATACACATCGGATCAGCTTTAGGAAATGCAACTAAGATTTGCGAATATATTCAATTAGTTTGGATTCCAGGTCATTCCGAAATTGCTGAGAACGAAAAAGTAGATGCTCTTGCAAAATCGGCCATTAATAAAAATTATATTCTAAACTCGATTTCACCTGAAGATCTTATCCATAATATAAGAAACATTTCTATCAATTATAATAACAAAGAATGGAATAATAGTAAATATGCCTCTAATTTTTCGCACATGTCTTCTATCACGAAAATTCACCACAATTATATTAATTCTCGCCTTGAAGAAGTGTGGCTAGCTAGAGTTAGAACTAGATCTTTTCCGGCAAACGCTAAATTACATAAATTCAGACTTTCTTCAACGGATAAATGCTCTTGTGGAGAAAGAGAAACCATGGATCACATAATGCTATCGTGTCTTTGATATGATCAAGCAATAAATTCCTTAAAAGGAAAACTTGGTGTTGAAGCTCTTTCTTTCTCTTGGATTTTAGATTTGTCAACGAGTCCTAAAGAGAAAATTGACGCAACAATTTCTTTTTTGAAACAAATTAATAGTAAAATAAAACAACGTTCTAATTTTTTTCTCGTCTTTGTATTTCCAAGAGGCCTAATTTTCCCTTCATTTGTCAATCAAACGCCGTGATAATCTTTTCGTTTTGATTGTCATTTTTTTTCAAGATCATCAATCCATCAATTTTTGCTTAGGTTTCAAAAATAAAAACACCATCTTACTCAATGCGAGTTATAAGCCTATGAGCATAAAGCTCTAAAACAGTTTTTTCCCGTAACCTAACCAAACTGAATTTGGCGAGAAATCACTTAGAGGGGGATACCAGTTACACCATTTTGGAAATGTTTCGGAATGTACACTTTTAAAAAATTGAAAAATGCTTGGAGTGCTTTTTTATCAAAAGATACTCCAATGAAACATTGAATGTAACACAAAATAATTTACCGAAGGTTTTAAAAATATGTAAATACAAAAATCATTAACTAATAATTAAAATGCCTATTACTTTGCAACTAGGATGAAACAAATGAAAAACTTACCTTAAAATTATCCTTATACATTATTTAGATTACCAATTGATCGTCGCAGACAACGTGCAATATCATTCAATCGAAAACGGACAAAAAACAAATGGCTGAACAGAGTTTGATTGAATTGAATGCAAGGGCAAAGCGCGTGCGCCAGTTTTAGAATTGTATTTGTATTATGGATGACACATTTAGTTCAACAGCCAACAGCCGAGCTCAAGTAGCTCCTCTTGTAATACCACATTCGCCTCTTCCGTTTCATCAAATGGGGTTATGATCCATGGGGGTATTTCCATCGTCAGAATATCTTCAACATGCAGGGTATTTAAATATTGAGCGTAAGTCTGAATATCCTCATCAAGACATTCTATCTGTGACAAGTGCGGAAACTGGGAGAATTCGCGCCCACTAATATTTTGCTTCATTCATTTCAATTTACCATTTCAGTTATCTATTATTCTATTTAATTCTGTGTTTGAACTGAGTCTCGAATATTTTTGCGCATCCACTTAGTGAATGATACTACCTGCCTACATTGAAAAGTAAATCCAAGCCAAAATTTTTGTTCTTTATTATGAAAACCAGAAAATTTTTCGTAGACCCCCACTTACAACATGTGAACCCCTGTTTTCTTTTCAAGTCTACGTGGACTCCCATTTGGTCTACTGTATACTCCTGGGGGTCCACCTGGACCCCTTTAGGAACCTATGGTGCAGAGACTAAAATCTTGTACAATCCCCATGTCGCGGCTTACGCAAGATGATTTCATCGTTAATTATGGTTTAAAATGATGAAAAACATTATAATCAAAGTTTCGAAATGAAATACGTTTTAAATTATCCAGTGAGCAACTTCGTGCTATGTTTTCCATTCTAAACCATCATTTCAAGACCAATAAAATAAAGATTTTATGCATACAATTTGTTGCTAAACTGTCAACTAAATATTTTTAAATATTGAAACTCTGTAATATTAAGAGTGGTAAGTAACAGAAAAAGTGTTCCTCAGAAACACAAATTTTAAAGGAATTTCTGTTGGACTGCTATTTACTAAGCCTATGGTTGTCAAATGCTTACATTTAGATTTCACCCAAGGTAAACTTTTTTGACAATGTTCAATACAATAGCTTATAAACAAACAATTTTTAATATTGTAATTTGCAAACTAATTATATATTAATGATCCATAAATCCTAATCTACATATATTTATTATATTTATTTTGAACTTTGTTGCGAGAATTCTTATGAATTTATTGGTTGTTAACAAGTTTTAACAAATAAATATATATTTTCTGCAGCCATGAACAATTTTTCAGTTGCCGAGTCACCTACCGAGTTCCCTAACTGCACAGCAGATGAACCCGTCATCAAAGTAAGTGTACCCACGTGCTATTTCTCTCAGAAATAGTAAGAAAATCGCGTGCTTCTAAAAAGAAATTCAAACATAGATAAGTGCATGTAACTCCTTGTTTGTATGTCACTCCTCATTATTTTATAAATTTCTTCTCACACTATCAAGAATGATCAACTGAGAGCTCGAAGCGTGAATTATGCATAGAAGCAATAGCTTACTTACTCAGCATCATAAGCAGCGTCTGCGTAGGACACCTTTTGATGCCACTCGAAAAAAAATAGTAAGATAGTATGGATGGAGTTGATGAATGATATATTGTAACACACATTCTAACTCTTGTTATTATTTATCTCAATTGTTAATCATTTTCTTCTTTAACTAATTTTTAATTTTATGCATTTAAAAATAGTATGGATGGAGTTTTCAATGTAAACAAAAACTAACCTCAGTTGACCGGAAGCCATGTAAAATACTTCCGGTTTTCTCTCTTCTCATTGAAAATCAATGCAATCGCAAAAAAATTTAATTAAATATTTTAGGTATTTATTTCTGTTTTCGAAATTTTTTTTTATTTTATCCGTTAAAATCATAATTTTTAATAAGAATGCACTCGTAAGTGGTGATCCCGTAAATTCTTAAATTTTTTTCAATATTTACTTAAATAATCCTGATGAATTACCATATTTTGCGGGGAATCGCTCTTATTGGCGATATTAGGATCAATTGTTGATGAATGATATATTGTAACACACATTCTAACTCTTGTTATTATTTATCTCAATTGTTAATCATTTTCTTCTTTAACTAATTTTTAATTTTATGCATTTATTCCAAAATTTCAGGAAATATATTTTGCACGTGATTGAACCATAGTCATTTCAAATGTTAAGCAAGTTATTATTTATTCTTCCATTTACAGTATTATAAATTTTATTAAAATTTTCTTGATCATGCTAGAATATATGAATTGGTATCAATAATGAGTAGAAAATAATTGTTATGATGTGTTTATTTACTTGTTATTTATTAATACTTTAAACAAATCTTTAAACAAACACTTTTAAACAAATCTTGGTTTTTATTCCAATTAAAATTTAAGTCTTATTTTTAAGAGTTGATTTAATATATAGCTAATTAAACTAAGTTTAAGAGTTGATTTTAAATCGGGTTCCATTGGAAATTTGAACATTTTAACTTGCGAAAGTAAATTTGTTCTAGCTCACATATTGCAACCAAATGCTGCGCAACAACTACTACCTTTATTTAATTTCTGAATTTCAGATTCTGTATTCTGCATTTCAAAAATTTTTATAGGATAATTACTTTTAAATGAATACTTCTGAAAAGCAATGGAAACTACAAAAAACAAGCACAATGGTATAAGACAATAATGGAATAGTAAGCAGGAAGTTTCGTGCCGGAAGTTTTCTAGATCTACACGGTAGTAGCGCCCTCTATTCTACGCTTTACAGAAACTTCCATTCATAAAATGGACTCGTAATAAGAAAATAATAATTTAGACAGTAAAAAGCTGCGAGCTTACATTGAAATAATCAAAAATATAGATTATTTTGAAGATTCAGATTAGGCTTTAAATTTAAGGCAAAACATCTATTAAAATATCAATTAAATTAGATTCAGAAATAATTTTATGTCATTAAAAAAATGGGACATACATATCAAAGTTAGACAAAATAAATAAATAAAAATAATAATTAAAAAAACTCTAAGCATGTGTTTTTTAAATAATGAAAATATATATATGCATTTATTCACAGTAAAATTACAACAATATTATTATATAGTTATTATATTACTATAATTAAATATAAGCATGATTTTTCTTGTGCTATCAATCATTCCATCATCTGAATCTCTTTCCATATTAATGAATGCTTGTCCCGTCCTAGGTGGACAAGAATGAATTTCATTTGCGAAACACAGCCAGCAATTGATACTGTAAGGCTGTGCAAAGTTTCCTTCTTATTTATTTTACATTTGAAAAAACTGCAAACCATTCACAAACTTATGTTAACATTTTCTTAGAAGGAATCATTTTGTTATTAATGCTTAGTAATTTAAAGCCAAAATATGACTATAATCGATAGCAAATATTATTTAGAACTGAAATCATGATAACTTGACCTGAAACACAAAACATTTAATCTAATCATTTACCAGCTTGTATAAGTTCTTGTTACACAGCTAGCCACCCAATGGCAACACCAAGAAAGACAAAAGATATCACAACAAAATTTATTTTGTAGATAACATGTTGACCAAGAAGTAAATGATTAAATTTATGGAATTCTTTTAAATGTGGTTCCTGCCAAAATCAGTTGCAAGAATAGCCACCATTATTGGAGATCACCGCTGCCACACTGCCTCAGCATTGATTCAAAGAGACTTTAAATGTGTTCTTGGGGTACAGCAGACCAAGCAGATTCCATACGTTGCCATAGTTGATCTGGTGTGGCAGCTGGGAATGTAATCTGGGTCAATCATTGAGCAACCGTGGATTATATGTTTTTTATCGGCAATAGATCTGGCAAGGGAAGCAATTCAATATGGATTTTGATGAAAAACCCTTGGACAATGCGTGAGACGTGTGGTCACGTATTATCCTGTTGAAATATAGATGTGGGCAAGCCCTGAAGGTAAGAATGGACAACTTGCTACAACATCTTTAAGATGTAGCGCAGGCTGTTTAAAGTAGGCAATGCGTACTAGAGGAGAGCGAGAGTGATATCCAATACCACTACATACCATAATACCCGGTACAGGACGAGTCTGGTGGAGCATAACGCAGCTGTTCAGTATCCTCTATCCACGGTGTATCCAGATTCGAATGAGACACTTTTGGTGTTGCAGACAGAAGCGTGATTCTTTAGTAAGACAATTTAATTTCATTCTGCCGTCCACATCCTTCTTTCATCACATCATTGCCGGCGGAAACGTCTGTGGTTCTGCGTCAAGGGTAGACGAATTGCAGACAGACCACTCTGCTGTAAACGTCATCGAATGGCACTCGCAGACAATGGATGATGCGTTAAAGACTGAATGTGCTGTGCTATGGTTCGTGATATCACTGAGATATCCGTCACTACCATGCGCATATTTTGCCTGTCATCACGTGAAGTGGTGCACTGAGGTGGATGCGATCGAACACGTTTGGTCCGTCATACCATCTGCATCCAACAATCACATATCCGTATTACCATTGTTTGGTTTCGTCCAACACGACAGCCGATTTCCCAGAAACATAGTTCACAATCTCGTTAGGTTGTTGAACTCGGATACTTAATCAAAAAATGATCGCTGTTTTCTAAAGGCATTATTGATCATTTTTTGAAAAAAAAACCACAAAAAAATACAGTTGCAGACCTTGAAATCGTCGAAATCTCTAAACCTTAAATAGCGCTTTGAAGTGGTGCCACATGCTGCGTGATGTGCATCTGTGTGGAATTCTATTCATTTGCATATCTCACCTCGATAATGCATGTTGTAAATTTCATGTTAGTTGCATGCTTCCTTCAGGGTTTTACATTTACGGTGGTCAGCAGTGTATTTCAAGTAATGAGCAATTATCTGTTTTGCAAATTTTTGTTTCTGTGTTTATTTCTAAAAAGACAATTATATAACGGAATTTGATGTTCCGAAAAATCTTCTTTGAAATGATCAATTTTTTCCAAATCTTTAATTATCTAGCCTTTTTAGATCTTCCCGTTCTTTAATACATGGTAATGTTCTTTGAGACCAATATTTTCTTACAGAAATATCACAATTATCTTTCAAACATATTTCGTTTTAGGAATGGAAACAGTACGTAGGCAGAACTGTGATTCCAACTCTTCGATATCATCTTCCGAAAATTTGATATTTTTCCTTATAAAACAAATCTGCTTTTATGAAAGTTTTTAAATGTTTATTTTGTGGTAACTATTTAACTCTTTCCATCATCGTCCTGTGCAGCTTTGTTTCCGAGTGACCTCGAGTTCTTGGATCATCACGACGACAGAATTCTTTTAACAAGCATGAAGGGAATTTTATTGTTGTTGTAAAGAGTGCAGTTTATAAAAGGAATTCATTTATGTGTAAAATTACTATGAAATATAATAAGGAAGACATTCGTTTTTTTTTTACCTAACCAACAAACCTGCGTAGGATCCCAGACTTGATATCTGAACACAACGTCATAATTTTTAATTTAAAATATATTTGATCTTTCGATCAAAATAAAATTTTTTAAAAAATATTGTTTGCATTTGAAATTATTTGACTCTCCTGCTGGATAAGACCATGCCAGATCCCTTTGCCTCTCTTTTTATATCACAGATGATAACATTAATAGTGTTGAAAAAATTTCAAGGAAAAGTTTTGTTTAAGTATTTATCTTTCATCTTGTCAATATTTTAATAATATTTACGTAGAATTCTTTCTCTGATCAACCTATATGAAAATATAATCTAGATAATATTAAACCGAATGAATCTAGTTCAATTTAATTTTGATTTATGTTAAATAATGAGAAATATAAATACAAATAACACTTATTATTTAAAATGTATTTCTTAATACTCTCTAAAATTAATTCCTTTCTATATATTAATGAAAAAAGAAAAGGAGAAATTATATTAGCTTGTGTTAAGTTACTTAAGTTTTTTATTCTCTGTATGTTTTAGTTTAAAAGACATTTTTTTCTATTCATATTTTCATGATATTTTTAAATTAATCTTTTGCCTTTTTAATATTTTGCCGTTATCACAGAAATAAAACTTTAGTCTATGAAAATCTTATGTACTTATTTTTGAATCCAAAAATCTCATGCTCAATGAATGCCATTCAAAAATGATACATGTTATATGAGAACATTTAGAAGATGAAATGATTAGATCATGAAGTTTAAAAATTGAAAATATACAGGGTTATTACGAATAAATCAACGGATTTTGATATTTCAAACTTGGAAACGTATATGTTTTCATGACAACTCTAACGAAAGGGTGTTAACTACAGTTCTGCGCTGCGTGTATGCAATGTTACCACCGTTGCTGCACGAACGTCGTGTGCCAAAAAGGCGCCTGGACAGCGGAAGGCGTTTTGTGTACTAGAATATTCAAAGTGTGAATAGTTCATAACATTCTGCTGTGTGACTTCTTCTTTTGAGGACATGTTAAAGTCTACGTGCCACCCTCACTTACTACTTTGGCTGGGAAGCGTATCACGACTGCATTCTTGGCCTTCGATGCGACAAAGCTGAGTGATGTTGTGAGCGAATCAAATTATCGCTTTGACATCTTCTGTGTCTCTCTATCTGTAGTATGAGCTGCAATCAAGGATACTTTCGATTTCTTTTTATGTTTGACTCATGGTTGTAACCCAATTATGTTCCGAAATAAAAACTTCGGAAACTCGATGATTCTTTTCTAATAACCCTGTATATTAGGAAATATAATATGTAGCTAGTGTTGTTTTTGTTACAATGATTTCTAAAGTTTCCAAGTATCCAAAATTTAAATTGCAACTTTTAGAATTTCTATGCATGAAAGTATGTGATTCCCATTTAAATTAATTTATTGACGAAACTTATATTTAATGCTTGATTCAATCGTTTTTTTCTTCGATGCAGGCCAAGTGTCATCCCATGCTAGCGTCGAATGGACGGAGCGAATCTAAATGCTGTTCTCTCAATTCCTACAACTCCAGCTACCACAGACCTCCCTGCTATCTCGAGGGTCGTAAGTACAGAGGCTGCTCTCGATGAGTTAAATATATCTATATATATATTACTCGCAGTTGCAGTTACCGTGAAAATGAAAATATTTTAGTGGCAATCTATCAAGAGATAAACATTTGAGCAACTATAAAAACCACGAAGAATTTAATTACTTCCATTAATTTGCGCTTTATTTATTTAGTTTTGTCGTATATAAAAAGTATTGGTACTTTTCCATTATATCCCAGTACGATAATCGCTATAACGAGAAAGAAAATAATCGTAAATATTACATTTGCATGCATCATGTATTACATTAAAATTTTTTACATTTTTTAGAAACTACTAAAAAAAAGGAGGAAACCCAGAAAATTCACAAGCAGATACCCTAACGAACGTGTATGCAGAATGCAAAAACGCTACTTTTTCAATTTATTCAACAAGGATTATCTGATCATCAATGGTTATTTGATTTGGCTTCTTTCTTATCTTTAGTGGTTTATCCTTTATCCTTATTTGAAAATGGTCCTACGTGGACATTCTTAAGCACGAGAACTAATTCGAATGCTGAATTGGATTCCGACCTTCTGCGGGCATGCGCATTAGGAAGAATTCCAACATCACAGAGTACTAGATGGAATTCCACGCACAGCATGCTCATGATGAGCAGATTATTTTGACGCAGTTTCCGGGAAAAAGCACCAAACATGAAACTTTGCAACTTAATTCCTAAAAAAAATGTTAAAGGAAAATATTTTTATTTTTATCAAAGGGAATAGAAAAAGACTGCTTCCTCTATGTAAAGAAAATCTCCATTTTGAATGTCTGCCAAATTGTTCTTCAGATTGGATTGGAATGAATTAAATGGAACGAAATTCATATCAAGATTTTGCTCTCAGGATATCTAAAACAGGAGTTATACAGGGTATTGAGTTTCAAAATCGAAAATAAGTATTTTTAACAAATACTTTCAAAGTTCTTATTCATGGGATTTGGATTTATCCGATGCTGAAGATATTTTGATATAATAGTAAAAGTATTTTCAAAACATGATTCAATAAGGAAAACAAATGATTTCAGCGACAAACACAAAAGTATAACTTTATTACAGCATTTATACTCTTCTACAGCGCTACAAAAAAAACATGAAGTGACAAAGAGCGGCGCATAGCGGCCAGGCACAATGATTGATACTTTCTAGCATCCTCTCCCTCCTCCAGACTCGGACTGAGTCCACATCTCGTAACATACATTATTGAATAGAGTGAATCTCTTGAGTGTTGTCACACATCTACTGGGCAAAGTCCATTTTTTATATTTTTTCAAAATAACATTTTCAGATCTCAATTGACCTCCAGAAGGAGTTGCATCAACAAGAATTAGTTCCTCATCATTCCATTTCATATCATTATTAGTATCATCTTCACTTGTGCCTTAATCTCCTCCAGTGGAAAGATACGTTATATCGAGTGCAAATATGTTTTATGTTGGGTTTTCATCTTTACAGTACGAATCTTATTAATTTTTCCTTGGAATTCTCTATTTCTGATAGTGTTAGTTCCACGATTTTTACATTTATTTGGGCCAATCTTACACTTATTTACAAACCTCAACAGTCATGCAAATATTCAAATCATTTTATTATAATCTGATACATTATTTAAAGCCAAGGCTTCAAGGCATGCCAAGCCAAGACTAAGACATCAAGACATGTCTTTTGAGAGATCAATATTCATTACTTTAGTTTATTTTCTTTCCAAATCTACTTTTTCAGTTTGGCAGAGTGTTTCTCCAACAGGCCAGTTTTCAGAACATTCTCGTAGCTACAAAGGGTCTTCCCAACATTCTCGTAGCTACAAAGGGTCTTCCCACCATTTGAAGAAAATCATTTGTTTTGTAGAACAACCCCATGGTAATACACCCGCAATATTCATATTTCCTGAAATATGTTTCCATAACTGATCTTTTGTCAATTTACGAATCCTTTTAACTCGGTTTTGCACAAAAATAAAAAAAAATAAACCCATTTCCTTGCTCTTTTAACCACCAAAGATAGCCGGAGGCAGAATCAGACCAAAAGGTAATTTTTATATTTGAGAAATCGTGCGCATTAATAATAGAATTCGCAAGTCCAGTACCTATGCAGCAAACCATTAATTCTAACCTAGGAATACTTAAAGGTTTTAAGGGTGCGACTCTAGATTTTGTCTGTATCTCGTAATTGTAAAAAGGGACAGTCCCGCTCGAAGCGGAACGTCTAATCATTTTATGTATAACCCATTGTTGTAACCCAATTATGCTCCAAAATAAACGCTTCGGAATAACCTTGTATTTCATTTCAAATTTTTAATTCGACAATTACATAATTAATTTAAACCGTAATAAACATTAAATTGAGACCCAATTGACTTTAATTTTATTTGAACTTACTTTGCTGACGCATGTTATTCCGGGGTTCTGCCCTCTTCTCATAGGGAGGCGCCCCCTGCCTGCATAAACTGCAAAAGGAAAGGAAGACTTGTTTGTATTCTCAATGCATCTCAGATCAGAAATACACGAATGGGCGGAATCCTGAATTCTCTCAAGGAAAGAGAAGCAAGTGGGCAAAAAAGCGTTTTATGAAAAAATAAATAAAATATAGGCGACATATTAAAAAATGGTACTTTTTTCAACCTAAATCCCGATTTTCTTCTGAAAGATAGGCACGCATTTCTCAGCGGAGCCTGTAGCGTGAAAAGCTATCGGAACCCTGGTATATAAAATACTTCAAACCTCTTGTAAGGGACTTTTTTTCCTGACAGTACAATCTGACAATTCGCAATTATTACTAAGAAACTTACTGGGAAATATGTCACCTTGAAGAAAGATAATATTGTTTCATTACTCTGTAAATTATGTAGGTTATGATGCGTCAAGTAAGAATTACTTTAGGTAAGTCCCATTTTTCCCAATTTTTTGCATGTTAAATAAAATATATGGCATTTTTTATTAGAATTATTTTTAAAGAATTTAAAAGCAAAATATACTATGTGATGCGATTCTTCGAATTTGCTTACCTGATTGAAAACATCGATTTAGTACGAAAAGATGCCTTGTAGGCATTAATATGAAGAATACAACGGTTAAAACGCGCGTTTGTTGTTTCGTGCTGCGACGTGACAAAACGATCTAAGAAAGAAAAAAAAATAGTTATAACAATATACTTTATTTAGGGTGTTCCAACTTCTCACCGTCAGCTGCAATGCTCCTTCAGATCCTTGCTTGAAGGTCACGTTGCACACGTTGAAACATACAGTGTGACACGTTGGAACACGCGACCGTAATACGTCGTTTAAGGTCCTGCAATTTTTGTGGAGGGGTTGCATACACTTGCTGTTTCAAGTCTCCCCTCAGGAAAAAGTTCAGTGGATTCAGATCAGAAGAACGTGGAGGCCACTCTTCGAAACTGCCATACCCTAGTATTTGGTTGCCAAACTCCTTGACGAGGTACTGCTTCACTGGAGATGTCTTGTGAGCAAGCGCGCCGTCATGTCCAAACCATATATTCTGAAAATTAAACAACGACAGGTTCTGTACAAAATCGGGTATTACCTTCTGTAGCAATTGTAAATATCGTGCACCCGTTAACGTACCATTGGAAAATATTTGGCCTATCAGCTTGTTATTGTAACTTTAACAGCATACCGCATTTGATGTCAACGAAACATTTAGGATTTTCCAGCGCCCAGTAATGAGTGCTTTGCCTTTTGTACATGCCATTCCGTAAAAAGCTTGCCTCATCCGTCCACATTATATCTGCCAAGAATGTTGACTGGACCTGCATCTGATTCACGACGAAGTGCACCATGCATAGAGTCGCTCGGCATTCCCGTCCACTAAAACCTGTTCAGGAGTTGGTCGGTATGCATGAGCACCTGATTCGCTTAGGATTTCCCAAACCTGACTTTTGGAGAGACCACAGTGTTGACTGATCTCTCTTACGCTGCATTTCGGATATGCGAGGGCATATGCTAAGACCTCATCCGGTTGAACTTTCCGTCCTACCTTAGCTGGTCTGCCAGATCGAGGTCGACTAGTAACGCAACCTGTCTCCCTTAAACGTTTTACAACAGTTAGGATGGTTTGATGAGAAGGATGCGGGCCTGCAGGGAAACGTTGGCGGTACAACCTTGTTGCTGATCGTGCCTTGCGTTGACATTCACCGTGCAGTAAAACCATCTCACAATACTCAGCTTTGGAATACTCAGCCATTAACATTAGCATCAACATACTAGAGCCCCAAGATGTGCCTCTTTTACAGCTGACTCAGGTGAACAGACGTGACATTTCTTACGTATTTGCATACTACATACAAATTTTTAGAATTATTTTTAATACTTCATTTCTTCCCATTTCGAAATAAAAGTGAAAAATGTAATCATGAAAACGATTTTTTGTTTTTTCAAATATGCACACGTACGATGTGCCACGTCACAGCACGAAGCAACAAATGCGCGTTTTAACCGTTGTATTCTTCACATTAATGCCTACAAGGTATCTTTTCGTACTAAATCGAGGATGCTCTACAACTTTGTAAATCACTTTTTTTTACCTATCTCGTTCCGTTTTTGAGATACGAATGCTAACTAAACAGTTTTCCTCCAGGTGGCACAGTATGTGGTTTAATTCAGTAGCACATGGCTCTTTTACTATACCTAGACACCACTTTTATGACAATAGCAGCAGCCGTTCAGAAGTTAAGAGGGTGGCAAGGGATTTTAGTGGACATACTGTTAATGACAGTGATAACTAATAAATATATTGCTCTTACGATTTCGGTTTGGCCAAAGGAAAGAACGAAATTTTTACTTCATCTTTAAATATGAAATGACTTGTTCAAAAGTTAAATTGATTGAAAGAAATTTCATATTCAGTGGTATATTAATTTCATTTAATGGGATTTTATATATACTATTAAATAAAACTACTTTAATAGAATAAAGTTCACTAAACGAAATTAATAAATATCATTTATAATGCCCATAGGTTACCAATAATGCCATTGCAATAGTTGGGTTTTTTCCTTAGTTGGCCATAACATTTAAATATTTTCCATACCATTGTAATTACGAATAATACTAACACATACTTATGTGTTCTTTGCTTAACTGCTATAGATCATATTCATTGCTTTGTCACCAGTTTGTAGGTTCAGCACCCATTAATGTCTGTTTGCATTTCCATCCAATGAACCTGATTGAATTTCACAAATAATTGTTAAAAGGAATTGCTGTAAGGTGAAAAAGCAATTAATAAATTTGTGTTATCTTGAGTAGTTTATATATTCTTATTATAAGGATGCTAAAAAAATTGGATTTTTTAAATTGATTTTAACATTTTAAACAATTTTTCAAAAATATAAGAGAATGGATATTGAAAAATTAATTTTCGACATTAATTAGTTCTTGACAGTGAATATGAGACGAAAAAAAGATAGCTTTTAAATCCTAAGTTAATTCATCATCTAGAAAAACATGTTACGGTTTGATTCTGCTTTTGAGAAAGCACAGTTCTGTTTCGGTAAAGCGTTTTACGAAGCAATAATTTTTTTTTATACTCCTTTCTGACGAATTTAACTGGATTGAACTACAACAGATTGTTTGGTATGTTGCATTCATTAAATGATTAACAAGCTATTTATATTGCCTGTCATGAGAATTACATTTTCTTTGTTGTCTATGACGGGTAAAGCGTAATTAGCTATGCATTGAGACACGCAATGTTGATGGCATCAGTTTGATGCCATCTGATATCAATCATCAGATGAAAGAAGAAAATTTGAAATAAAAATAATTTGTTAAGGTGGAATATTTGGCAGACGTGCTTTTTGCCTCCTGGCCACTCTGCTCGGCTTATAACATAGCTAAGCAATAGCACGTGCTTTCAAAACCCACTTCCAAAACAATCAGTGATGTTTCGGTGAAGCGTGGTCAAATGTGAGATCGCGTCACGTGACATGCAGTTCGCGCGGGTCACAGCGGCCCCGTTCTCCAAAGTCCTTCCATTTTTTTTCTGAATTTTTACCCAATTTTTTGAATATGGATTATGTTATTATGGTTTCAATGATGAGGGATAATGTTAATTATAAAACATTATAAATTGAATAATTTTGCTAACACATGTTTCTTAAATGAACAATATTTTTTTTATAACTGCAACTCAATATTTAATGAAATTACATACATCAAAGATGTCTAATATTTATTGTTTGTATATGTATAAGACTTTTAAATGTTAATTTTTGTATTTTGCTCTAATAGTAATATCGCAAAAAAATGTTTCATGTTATGTATAATATTCGAAAAATTAAACGTGCTTGAATAGTTTTCAAAAAATTCGTTATCATTAAAAATATAGACATATTTAATTTGGGAAGCTGTTCACCATGCTACTTATTTTTTGCAAGTCTATTAGTTTAGTTTGTGTGTTTCAGGATATAACTATATTTTACTTCCCTTTTTGTCAATAACTTTTTTCTTAAGCGAAGTCCTTTTCCAATATAAACCGGATAACTATTATACTGCATGTTTTCATCTCAAGTGATGCATATTTGTTGTCATTATTGAAATGGATTTTATTGATTGAAAGGACAAAAATTATATCAAACTTTCAAAGATGGACTATTATAAAAAGAAGTTATTCATGAAAAAGAAAATGGAATTATCTCCCAGTAATCTCTATTGAAATTAAAACAGGGTGTTTTATGACCCACCCAAATAGTGTTCTTTTATTCATTTCTTTTTTAATCTTTTTGAGTGCTGAATTTAATTATAAATTTATTCGTAACTGCCAAGATGCGTTGTAAAAAATGAATAAAACAATGCTTTATACAAGTTTTAGCACGAATATTGTGATATTTTTGTAGTAAAAAGAAACCTCTAACATTTTTCAGATTTATTTGATATTATTAACAGTAACGAGAAAATGTATTTTTTTTTTTTGCACTGGATATTAATTTTTTGAGAAAAATTCCGATAACGTACTTGTCTCTTATTTTTCACAACGCGTCGATTAACGTCAATATGAAATTTCTGTATATAATTTTGAATAAACCTTAGTTTAAGAAATTAGGTATAATAATTAAGTAATTTTTATTGGAACCCTTCACAAGTGTTAGCTAGTATTTATGGAATTTTCTTAATCGATCTGGAGCTAGCATGAAAATATTATGACAAAATATTATGAAAATATTATGAAAATGAAAGGACATTCATTTATAAAGCTTCCATTTAAATCAATAAATTTTGTTTGATTTCTTTTTAGGTACTTTACAGAAAAAGTTTTAGGTACTTTTTCTGGCTATATTAAATACTGGAAAAGAAAGTTAAGGCCGTCAAAATAAATAATTTTATGAGTACAATATTGCAATACCGCAGTACATTTGGAAGAGTCGCTTTCAAATTTGGAATCGTATATCTATGAAATCTTTATAGCATTTTCCCGTCGATTTTTATTCCAAGATAGAAATGAGAACATCTTCACTGGAATGAAATAAAATATATACAAAAAGGCTGGTCTCTCTGCCTAATTTATATCAGAGATCTCTCTTAAAGTCATTCATTTGGAAATATTGACTCTGCAGACTTATTATTAATTTAAGCAGTAATGAATATGTTGATTTAAACTTATTGTTCTGATTGCTTTTTCGGAGATTCACATGACTCCAAAAAATGCTCACTTCAAGAGGGTTCCTTTTGTACTTTTAAAAGCGCCATCTATAGTGGGTGTTCGGTAAACTTATATAATCCTTTACAACAGGTCTGTCCAGACCAAATTTGATCTCGGGCAAGCAGATTGGAGATCCGCACAAATAAAAAACACACTTTTTAAAAAAAAGGTTAAATAGAGTTTAATATAGTTACTATGTAACTCTGTTACATTAAATTGCATTAGTGCTTCATTAATTTATCTTTTACAATCCTTTCAATATCAACATTAATCTTAGTTATTGCCAGACGCAGTGAGTTATCTGACAGTGAAGATCTATATTTAGATTTCATAAAATTCATTGTGGATTACGCACTTTCACAAAGATAGGTACTGCCCATCATCAAACCCATTTTTAAGCCAAGATTTTTTAAATTGGGGAAACGCTCGCCAATGAGCTGAAAAAATCTATTTGAGACTCTGTCTAGCTCTTGTAAAAGGGTCACATTGTAGGTCAAATAATTTTACTTATATAATAAAGTTTTTTTTAATTTCAATTTCTAATATTACTTTAATTTTTTAATTTGTCATTACCAGATTAATTTTGAACAGCTTTTTGTATTAATCCTTCTTTCTACACTATACACAATATAGAAATAATTGGGAAATAATTAGTTAGGAAAATACAGAAATAAATTTTACAAAAATAAATATACTAAAAAAAATTCATCACATCAACTCATTCGATTACAAAGTTCTAAAGAGTTTAAATGATAGGACTGAATATTATGACTAATATTCTTCACTATTCATGGGGAGGGGGATAGTAATTATTTAAATATTTTTAGGCAATTCTGTTGCTTCAAATATAGAAATTACATCTGGTAAATATTGCAATGACTTAATTTTTAATTTCATTTGTCATTTCTGGTGTAATGAAAATGATACTATTGTTTAAACAATTAAAATAATTATGTTAGAAAGTTTTCATTTCTGTACAAATTAAAAAATCATCAGTATAATGACTCTTTTATTTTGTGAATTAATTTTATTCTTTGTTCAAAATTTAACGTTTTCTTATTAAATATTTCTTAAGCTTTATACATGGTTAGAATCTCAATTCTTCCTTCATAGGTTAAGAAACACGTTTAATACGTTTTGTTCAAGATAAACATGTTTACATAATATTAATTGCTCTTAAATTGCAATTATTTATTAAATTAGTGTTATCCTAATGATGGAAAGAAAATGTATTTAATTTAATTAATTAATTTATTTATTTATTTTTTGCAATGTGATGATTTAAAAATATCTCAAATTATATTTGAACGATCCCTGAATGGATAGATATATTTTAGAATATATTAATATATTTTCAGTAACAGCATCATTCCTTCCACGGATATTTTAAGCTACATTTATTTTTGAACGTGTAAAAGCAAAAATCCTGTTAGGCAGTGATATATAAGTGGAATGTTGTGCAAATGTGAATTTTTTCTAATAGAATGAAATTTAGTTTACTATATTTTCTTTTAGAATAAAGTTCAAACATCCCTATACATTATCCCGTCCATTAAACAGTGCAGAGCCAAATCTGATTTTATCGGGAGCGTAACTTTATTTTGTCACTAATATAAGGGAAAACCTATTAAATTCCAAGTTGAAGATTAGAAAGATGGACACGCTAAGACTAAAAATGAAACCTTTCTTTTTTTGTTGAGAGAGTGGATGGGATCGAACCTATGACTCCATGTAATGAAAAAAAAAACGCTCTCACCACCCAATTATGATGGTGAACCCTTTCGAAGAAACTTTGATATCACGTTGATAATAGCCACATAGATGGCATGTGTTTAAAGGCTCTTCAAGTATATATTGCATATTTGGACTATGTTAATAATGTAAAAATAAGCTTTTACTCTCAGACAGAGACTTCTTTTCATCATATTAAATTTTTCTAATTTTAAAATACCTAATTGCACTCTTATGTGATTCTAAAAACTATATATATAAATTCACAGTGCAATTCTATCTGATTTCACATCGCTATTTATAATACACGTGATTCATAAACTTCATTGATTTACGCTAAATATAACTTACAATGACTATATTCCTATTTCACTGTTAAATAAATTATGTAAGGATAATAAATTATTCAATTATCATAATAACTTAAATACGTTCATAATTTAATTAATTTATAATTAAGTATCTTATGAGAAAAGCATTTTATTTGCACTTGTTAGAAAGGATTTTTTTCAATTGTAATATTCTCAATTTTAAATGGTGAGATTTTTTCTCCATCCGAAAAATTACAATAACTATTTCACTCTTCCCGTATTTTATAGGAACATTATTTCCATGTTGCTTCTATGAGTGTTTTTGTCAATTATTAAAGAGCAAAATTTTTGAACTATTATACCTTAATAAACCATTTTTTGATTATTTTTTCGTGTATTAAAATTCGATAAATGTATCGAATTTCATTCATTAATCGTATTATATTGGGGCTGTATTACCACCGTTTTGTATGTGTGTCTCGATTTTTCATTGAACTTATTTAACATGATATATAATTAAAGAATTATATAAAGTAAATGTTTAAGTGTTTCTTGTCTTGAAAGACACACCAATATATATATACCAATGTATTTGTTTCTTAACAAGAATATTAAAAATAGTTTTATTGCTCCGAAATAATCCATCTTATTAATGTTTTATTCTATTAAAAATTTAAAATACAATAATTTTTTTCAGCTTATTTACAATGATTCATAAATATTTTTCATTCGGAATAATTATTCAAATTAATAAGTCAAAATCATTTTTATTATAAATTTAAGTTAAAATATGAAATACTATAAATATACTATTTTAAATATAATAAGTAAAATTACTTTTTTTAATATCAGTTAGTTTCAAACTTAGGAAACTGTTATTGTTTAACTCAGAACCTTTTTGAAGAATTTTGGAAAATAATTTATATTAGCTATTTTCATGATTAGAAAATGCATCTACTGCGGAGCGGGAATAAGATATTTCCCCCTTTCAAACAAGGTGAGTGTCATCTTCTCCCCCGAATATTGAAGATTTTATGGTGATTGATTACTCTTCTTTTGAGGACCAACTCCCGTGCAAAGTGTGCCCCTTAATTTTTAGGGAAAAGTGGTTTGATTTACCAGAAATATTAAGCTTATCCGATAAACAATTTTTGTTTCCAAACATAAGATTTGGAAAAGTAAATAAAATTTTCAATGAAATCTTTGCTAAGAGATTTAATTTTTAACAACTAAATTTAATTAAAATATTTATAGACATTTTTTAGTTCATCAATTTCATATAAAATATTTGCTTCAGTAAAAAATTTTATAGTTCATTGTATAATTTTTTTTATTTTATTTGATTGTAAGCTCATTTTGAGTTTGGCTTCGGAATAAATTTGAAATAATCAAATGCTGAAATTGGATATACATTTATTTATTCAAGAAAAATTTTCTGAAATCAATTTAGACTTAATTTTAATCCTGAATTCTTTAAAGTTGTCAGTATAATAAATAATCCGATCTTTCACCGCACCGATAATAGCAAACATAAATTTTTTAAAAAAAATTCAATAGAATTATAGTTTTTACGAGCTATATCATACAAATGCACAAAACATACTTTATACACATACATATATATATGTGTGTGTGTTTATATTCGATAGTATTTTTTTAATATTAAATCTAAGTTGTATAAATATTAAATAAGAGAAATCTTACAAAAATAAAATATAGTTTCTCAGGGTTAAAGAAATACAAATAAGCTATAAATTATTCATAAAAATGTGTGTGAAGTGGTTTCCGAACTACTATAACATCATTGTCCAAGATAAGAATCAAACTCATGAACATTTGTAACAAAGACTAGAGCGCCGGTAGTGTTTGCCTATGAAATCTTGTGTGAACTACATTTAATAACACAATAAATGACAATAATAAAATCGTGATTGATGAATGATTTAATAAAATCAGAAATTTCAGCTAAGGAATATGAACTTATTTTTAGTGTTTACTAAGACTATTTCTTAAGATTTTGAAGTATTTCTAAATTAAAGTTAGAAATTTTTTATTCTGAATTATTTACTCATGGTTTTACATAATGACAGCGCGTTCAAATGTTCATGGATTGGAATCCCACCTCGTGCTTGTTTGTAAGTAGTGATTAGGAATCCACTTTAAACTTTTGGTCTCAGGCTAATAAACCTTCGTGAAACGCGACTGTCTTGAGACAGACATTTACACAATGGTACATTTTTTTTTGGTCAATAATTTTATAACATTCAAAAACATTTCTAATTTTTAATGATTTACAATGCAGAATAATGATTATGCCTGATTTCTTTCAAATTAAAATATGTTTTTATACATAAAATAAAATGATTACTATAAAATAATTCTCAATAAACATTTAATAAGCACTTAAACGTTAAAAAGAAATAATCTTTTAATGTTCGAAAAAAGAATTTTTCAACATAAAATGCCAATATAAAGGCAAGATATTAGAAAATGAAGGTATAACTTTTCTGATGACATCAACACATATAAATCATTTTCAAGCAATGAAATTGGCATGAAGATTTTTAAGTTATTTGATTAGTTTTGGAATTTTTTTTCAGACTCCTTTTTTTCGGGTTTCTTCCTTTACATGTTAAAAAAGGAATCTAAGTCTATTAACTTAATTTCAGCAAATGAAATGAAGCCAATACAATTTTTTATGAAACTTTATGTAATTTTTCCCCCTTTAAAATGAAGGTTTACATTGTTTTGACTCACGATCATCCAGATTTAGATTGTTGAAGCTATACTAATAGAATGTAATTATATATTTAAGTAACTATCTGTATCCTTATATTGTAATTTTTTCTTTGGTTGTATTGAATATAGACTGCATTGTTGTTTTGAATATAGACTGCATTGTTGTTTAAGAAGCTGATAATTTAGACACGTTTCTTAAGCATTCTAATCCTGAAATACTGCCCATTAACCAGACAAAATGGACGATAATAGAATTCCAGTCTCCTATTTTTATGTCGTCTAATAGAAATTGCTGTGAGTAAACTATGATATAACTTAATATTTGTAATAAAAGTGTAATTATAAATGTAATTTATTAAGGAATTGGATATACGAAATACTTTGCACACATTCATTTTATTCGAAACAAAATTTTTTTGTAGGTTATAGGTGCTTTTTATTTATTGTTAAAAAATGCATTTATATAATAAATAATCACATCCAGAGAGAGAGAGAGAGGTCCTAATGATGAATTTATCAGTCGAAACAATATTAACTGGATATAATTTAAATAGATTATGTTTATTTGCTTAATCAATATCACAATTTTTCATAGTCATATAACTTGACTGGGATAATCTGTAAAAAAAATTAGCTAACTGCATTTACTAAGTTAAATTTACATCTTAAATACATGAAAGTGGAACTGATCAGTATAATATTTGAATAGTTTTATCAAAAAAATTAATTGAATAAATAATAATAAACAAATAATTTAAAAATATTTTCGTTATTTACACATGCAGAAGATTTGTAGTACGAAATAATGATATAATTCTACAAATCTTAAGCAGATATACAACTTTAAAAAAAAAATCAAGATGAAACATTAAATATGATTTCTAAAAAGTTTTTAATTTTCGGCGATTTCCGTAGTCTGTTACAATCGTTATCGAGATTTATCTTTTTTGTATTCTTAATATCTTATTAACATAAATATAGTAATATTAGATTAATTTATTTATCAAAAATTTTATACAATCTGTTCCTTTACATAATTTTTCGTAAAACAGGAGATTCAATTCATTATTCAGTTGATCAAATCAGTGGGTCAAACTTATAGTTTTAATTCCAATCTATCAATACCAATTTTTCATGCAAAGTTTTTTGTTATTTTGTTTATTTAATTTTAATTGCTGAGCTAAAGTCGAAGATTTGTAAAGCATATTCGTTTATTTAGCAATGAAATATGAAATATCCACCGATAAAACAAATAAAATTTATTACTCAGTATTTTATTCATGCAGCAATACTTGAATTCTTTGTAAATAAAAAAAATGTTTGTTACTTGCATTAGCATTATGTCCCAACAAAGTTAAATGACTTTGGTGAATCAATACCTGTATTGTTATTAAGAAAATATCATTTAATTCACATTTATCATAGAAAATCAGCGCTGTTATTTGCAAAGTTTTATTTTTGAATAATTTATTAGTTTTCTGATTTATTCATAAGTTAACTCCTCAAATTATGGAGCCAATACAAAAAAGTTCATTTCGTTAAAAAAAATTAAACATAATGAAAAATATTTGTCGAAATAGAGTCAAATTTTGTTAAAAAAAAGCCAATGATTTTTTTTTTTTTTTTTGCCAAAACTTTTCGCGTTAGTTATTTCAAATTTTACGACTTTCGGGCCCCAAAGGCGGCAATTAAATCCCCTTCAGTTGTTGGAAGGAAATCTTAAGGGGCGAAATTCGAACCCTGGAAAGAGGAAAGAAATTTCTGTGCCACAGAGATGTGTTCTGAGAAATGGTACGGCATTTTCACTGCCATAAGGAGAACCATATATCACCGGATGTTTGAAGGAAAGAAACACCATTGGGGGTCAGTCTTTTGCTGGACGGCGCCTTTTAATGAGGAAAATGTTTACAGTTGAAGTTTCTCACGTGCATGTGAAGACCAAGAGGGGACAATCGGAGTCCCCCTTTACCCCGGCTGATGCGCTACATATCCGGTGTCCAAATTATCTTCCTATTTTGCTTCTTGCCATTAAAAATTATTGTGTTAAGTTTTTAATGAAATCAATGCGTTTAAATTACTCTTGAGAAATTATGATCTAAAAATTAATATGTTCAGCCTATATATTTTAATATTGACGGTACGGCAGTATAATATTTGAATACTGCTAAATTCAAAATGCTTTAAATGCATTTTAATTTTTTCATGTTATCAGAGTCAAATAACATGCTTAATAAACTGTGATAAGTGATCAGTTAAAAATTTTATGTATTATTTGCTTAATTAGTTTTTCTCGATAATTAAAATACAACATAGGCACTAATATTAATTGTAAAATATTTTATTAATATCGAAGTTTGTAGGTTATCTATCTGTCATTGATTAAGAATAATGGACTTCAGGCTCTTATCCAGAAATTCTTACATTTTTTAAACACATGTTGTTTTTAAATTATATCTATGTGATCACAAAACACTTTCACTTTCTTTTTCATGATTTTAAGCTATATAAATTCAATGTTTTTTGAACAACTTTATTTATATGACTGAAATTTATCAAAATATACTTTATAACAAAAGTGTATGTCAAATTTTTGGTTGATTTTTTATTTGCTGAATATCAATGCTAATCCAATTGATCAGTGTTAAGTATGTTAGTGTTTTTCATGATACACAGTTACAAAATACTAATATATTCAACAATCATTTAAATTCAATTAAGCAAATATTTTATTTTTTCTTAGAGAAAATAAATCAATTTCTTATTAAATACATATATTTTTGTTTTAACTTCATTTTGTTGGAAACACAGATTTTAAAGTGAAATTTCTTACAAAATTATCATGAGTCACATATATTATTTAAATTATATAATGAGTATTTTAATATTAACAGAATAAGTATTTTTATATTATTTAAAATATAGAAAAATAATATTTTGTATTATAATATCTAAAGAAACTGATTTGCATTATTTTTATTATTTGAATTTCTGTAAAGTTATTGAGTTACGATTTTTCAAAGACTTTATATTTAGATTATGAATCATTTACATTAATTAGTAAAGTTAAATTAAATTTGCAGAAAAACTTTACTAGTTTTTTTAATTTTTATGATGAAAATTAAATAAGTTATTATTAACTAGTTTATTATATATAATAACTTATTGAAAATTATTTAATACGGAGTTTAACAATGAAAATTTTCAATTGTTACTAATATTTAATACATTCATTTTAGTTTATTGTATTTAAGGTATGTTTGTATGTATGTAGACAAGTATAATTTATTTATATGCATCCTTTTCCAGTAAAATTATGGAAAATACTGAAAAGTTTTACAAAAAAGGATGAATTTTGATTAAACGTTAGTTTTGGTAAGAAAACAAACGATCAGAATCAAACGCAAAAGAAAGTTTAAAAAAAGCGCTAGGAGACTTTTAAGAAACTCCCATAAACACGTCACTAACTCCGCTTATTTTCGTCATATAGAAAGGCGGAGTAAATGACAAAATGTCATTTACTCCGCCTCTGTATTTGACGTCATGTCCAATCAATATGAGGACGATAGCAAGCTTGTTATGGTGCTTAAGCACCATAACAAGCTTGCTATCGTCCTCTTGGCATCATGTTTGGCAAGGAATTTGGCGTAGAATAGGAGCAGATCTGCTTGCGGAAATATCCCCAATAATAAGGTCAAGACAAACGAAGGACATTAACTTATTACAAAACGAGGTAAATGGCCAAAAGGCTACTGACCTCATCCAATCCTAGACCCTCTTTTTTCATTCGGAATCAGTTTCGGACTACGCGAATGTTTTCAAAGGCTAGTTCTCTTGGAAAAAAGTTTACTGCGCTTATCTGTTAGTGGAACTGACATTCAGGGATCTGACACTAGCATTTTCCCCTTAATTCCATAAGCTTATTTGTTCGTATAATTGTTTATTTCCATGTTTCCTGCGCCAGAAAACTACGGAAAACCAAGTGTTATAATAGTATTCAGTGGTAAAAGAAAAAGTGGAAAAGATTATGTTTCCAATTTATTATTAGAAAGGTTTGTTTTTATATTCTTAAAATAAAATTGGTGTTTTCATTTATGTTGCAAATTATTTTTTATCACTAGTATCCTTAAATTATTTCTGTTCTGTGGAAGTGGAATATTTTTAACTTCAAAATGATGTATTTTGATTGTTATGTATTTCATTGTAGTTAAGATTCAGTGTAAATTATTATCGCTGCTTGACGAAAACTTGGGGGTTGATCTCGATATAAGAATATGATATAAGAATCTGGCTAATGAGTTAATTGATGTAAAATGGTTGAATGTGCAAAAAGTGATACTTTCATTTTGTCATCATAATAATGTATTGTTCGATTAGATATAAAGAAAAAGTAAAAAATTGAAAATTAAAGTTATATTACATGAAGGAAATGAAACAATGAGATATGGGATTTCAAAATAATGAAAAACTTATGTAAAAATAAATGCAAAATTCTATATGCTGTGGAAGATCTCTGGCAGTTAAAACTATTTGAATCCTCTTTGAAATGGATATATACAAGGTCAATATGATGATAAGTGGGTTATTTTTTACTGTATCATGCAGACACTGCTTTAACTCCCAGTGAAGTAGAAGTAGATCTCAATCCGTCTTCCAAAATAGCAGATAATAGCCTTATGATGGTGATCAGGCTGGTAATAAAATTTGCTTAATTGAGTTCTCATCTTCCTACAACAATAATTGAACAGTTTTATTATGATAATTATAATCTTGATTGGTGAAAACAATGCCTTGAATGGTGAAGACAAAACCTTGATCCTGAAAACAATGCCAACATCATAATATGCAGTTGCTCAGCCAAGAGTAACACTGTCAGTGCCTATCCATATAAGTAACCAAAGGAGCGTATGTCAAATCATGAGATTAGGCCCTTAACCATAACAGAACTGCTCTTTATCTTATTTTTGGAAGGAAAAGGCCTGAATTGTAGGCTTCTTTAAGGTTTTGTATTATGTAAACCTAACCTGTGGTAGAAAACAGAAACTAGATTCTTTAAAAAATAAGATATATTTCCATTAAACCACAAGTTAAACTTTTGACTCATTGCATCACAACTGTAATTGCAGTTTCTGATTTAGATTTGTCAGTAGAGTTTTTGCATTCACAATTCTTTCCTAAATATTATGTTACTGTTGTTCCTTTCAAACTGTAAGGGCTGGTATTGTATTTTGTAGTTATTCATCTTCATTTAATCTCTATCTCTCACAGTTAGTTGGTTTTTCTTCCACAATTCTTTCTCTAAGATATTTTGCTATAATTGTTTTATGCAGTCATTGCCTTCAACAATGTCTATTGATATCTCCAACAGCTGTGTCACTACAGTTACCAATGAGATGGGCTGTTTCTATCTTCCCTTTTTGGAACTCAGAAATATTTCTCATCTTAGTATTACTCTAGAAACGAATAAAGCAAACAATACACTCAGATGCATTGAGACTGTAAGCAATTATATAGTACAATAAAACTAAACAGAAAAAAAACTTAGATATCTCTCTCTTGTTAGCATCAACGAACACAAAAGAAAGCAAACAATACACTCGGATTTAATTGAAACAATATGCAATAATGTGGTGCAAAAAAAGCAAACTGCTACATATTTAGTTTTGTCCTACACTATTAAACACGAAAGTATCACTGTTTTCAGCAAGGTTTTTCCATTATTTTGAATAACTCTTCTATCCAGTAACTATGCAAATTCATTTATCATGTTTATAAATACTTTTGGAAAGTTCATTGTTAATATAAAATGTTAAGACTTGTTTTTAAATGCTATCAGTATTTAAAAACACCTTTCAAAGGAGAGTTTCAAGGAATTGAAAAAAATAATATGTTAAGGTAGTGAAGAATAAATCTTTTTTTATTTGGTGTAGTTGGATTTACATTAATTTGTGGGTTAGTAGTTACAAAAATAAGGAAATCATGAGCCACCTTTAATAATTTGGTTATATATTATTTGAATGTTTCCCATTTCAAAATTATTAAAAAAAAAGAAAAAAGAAGCAATCTTGTAATTTCTGTTAGAGTCTGAAGTTAAAGCTTAATTAGTTATGAGTTTAATGAATAAAAAAGCACATTATTTAAAGTTTGTAAAGCTCATGTTTTGTTATGTTTCTTGAATCTTCCATTTTAATATAGACTTTTCTTGTTCAATATAAAAGAGAATTTAATACATTTTTAACCAATATAAAATTGAAGTTTTTTTTGTTCAGGTCAGTATTCTCATTTTATGTATATATAATTTTTGAAAACAATTGTAGGTATTTATTAATTATAAACCATTGAAGTTAGAATTACAAACATTTAGTAATAAACCAAATTAAATATATTAGCTGATACTGTGAGATAGGTAGCAATTATTTGGAGTTTAGAAACAATTCCATTTATAACAATATTTGTGTTGCGATTAATCCTTTATTTTGTAATATCAGATTATTTTTAGTTAAGTAAAGTTCATTGAATTAAAATTTTTGTTCTCTTTACATTTAATAAAGTCACATTTGACATGCATATCGAGGAAACATCCATCCATGTTCTAAATTGTTTTATTATGTTTTTTTAATTTTTTTGTTTTTAATTTCGAGTTTTATAATCATAGACTCACATTAGAATTTTGTATTAGAACTGCATAACAACAGATTAATTTTTTTGACAATTTAAATAATTTCCATTTAATTCCATTATTAAACAATTAGTCAAAAGCTCATTGCTATTTAAAATTTTATTATTTAAATAAATATTTTTCCAGTGCTAATACATTTAAACTGAAATTTTGTATGAAAATTTTTAAATTTGAAACAAATTTTTTAAGTGTCATTAATTTCTGGGGTTCCATATAACTCTTAAAATCTTCTAGAACTTTATAGAACTTAGATTTGTAAGAAAATTGTAGTTGACCTGGCAGCTGAATGGTTAGCACTCTGGCTTTCATTTCAACAATTCAGGGATTTGATTTCAACCTTTAATGTGGACTTTTATAGTACTATTTGTATATAGCAGGAATGGGCAAACTAGGGCCTGTGAGAAAACTCCGGCCTTCTGGGGGTTTTTATGCAGATAGTAAATAGAATTCTAATTTGTCGGTCTGGTGAAAAATTAAAGAATTGTGATTTATATATTATATATCCATCTACTTTGCTTAAATATTTTTCTTTCTTTTTTTCAAATAACTAATGATCTTTTTACTTTCTCTATTTTAATTTTGAGAGTGCCTGTAACAAATGTAAGTAACATTATGACTGATGGACTCTTTAATCATAACTATCCTGGAAACAGTGTTTTTTTTACATTGTGTTATACATTAAGATGGTCTGTGTAAATCTGCATTGAATATGAAACCCGTGCTTGATGCAATTGTGAAACTTGTAAATATTATTCGATCTCGTAAGCTTATTCACAGGAATTTCGAGACTTTCTTCAGTCTATACAATTTGAATACTCTGATGTACTGTATTATATGAAAGCAAGTTGGCTTAGTGCGGGATGTGTTTTTGAGCGAGTCTGGCAGCTGAAAAGTAGCTTTGTGTAGTTATTCCATGAGAAAAAGTGTTCTGCGGAGTGCGAAATCTTAGAAGATACAGAATAGCTTTCAGACTTTGCATTTTTCTTAGATCTTCGTCATATGAGCATCTTTTTGTCATATGTCAAAATGCAAGGGAAAAATCAATTTATCGACAATATCTGGGCCCATCTTAAAACTGTTAAACTTAAACTTAATCTGTTTGTTGGGCAGCTAGCTAAAAATGACTTGTCTCATTTCCCTAGGTTAAATTCAATATTCTCAGTAACAAAAGAGAAGATTTAAAAAGCTGCATTTTGAGTTTGATGGCAGATTTCAAGATTTCAGTACCATTCGAACAGAATTGGATATTTTTACCATGCCATTCAACATAAATTGTAAAGCATTGAGATCAGATTTGCATCTAAAATTAGTTGAGTTGCAATCAAACAATCATCCCATGTAGCTATTTCTCAATATTCCAAGCCGAGCTGGCAGCTGAATGGTTAGCGCTCTTGCCTTCGGTTCAACAGTTCGTGGGTTCGAATCCCACCTTGGGCATGGATGTTTGTAGTGGTTCGGAATCCACTTTAAACCGTAAGTCCCGGTCTAATTAGCCCTTGTGTGCAAAAAATGACCGTTAAGCGACAAACAAACCAATCAAACCAACTCAATATTCCAAAGTTATGTTTACAAATCATGATCAAAAGTAAATTTCCCAAATTTAATATCTTGAATATCAGTTCTATGTTTGCTTCATCTTATATATGTGAATAAGTATTTTCAACTATGAACCTCTTAGAAAGAATCATTTCAGAACTAGACTGATGCATAAACATTTAGCTTCGTTCCTTAAAATTAGTACATCTCCCTTCAAACCTCAGTACAAGGAACTTTTACAAACGAAATCACAATTTCACTCATCTTATTAACATATTTAAATTGTAAAACTTGTATACTTTGGAAAAATTTATCTTGACTTGCCAACCTTTTTTTTTTAATTTTTGGACTGCTACAGAAAAAGTTTGCCTATTTTTGGTATAGTAGTAGTATAGTATAACTCAGTACAGTAGTTTTGATATAGTATAGTAGTTTTGAATCCAATTTAAACTCTGTCTTTGTCCAATTAACCATTGTATACATTAATAACAATAGGATATCTACCCAATCAAATCTAACATCTTTAGACATTTTTGTTGAAAAATATTATCACAGTTTCCTGATTTAATAATTTCCAGTGAAATAGGCCAAAAAATTTTAAATGTTTTTGCTTTTTTCACTAGATATCAACGAGATTATAATGAAATAATGTAAGCAAATCTTTGATTGAGAAACAGAACTGCATATTTGCCAACTAATCCAGTTTGATCTTGTGAAATAGTAAAAATTGATGACATTGGCAGATTAGTAAAAAGTAATTTGGCAATGTTATCCTTCCTTTTGAGTTATATCTTTTCTTTTCTTGAATTTGATTAATTAATGATCATACATGTAATATATATGGAAGAGAATTAAAGATTCATATTGTCCAATATATTTCTTTTATTCTTATAAGAAAGTCACGATTTTGATCCAGTTGGAACCAGTATCCTTAAAATTTATTTCCATTCATATTTAATTCAGTTTGATTCTGATTGTGTTGATTATTAAACAATTAATAAAGAATAATTTTATATCTTTTTAAAAAGATTATAATAATTAGAAATGCAAATGTTTCATATTCATGCCAGTTCAGTTCCTCTGGTTTTATTTTGTTGGAAATATTACTCGATACAAATTTATAAATAGATGCTGAAATGATAAAATTCCAAAATCCTGAGTGAGTTAGGATTGATTTTCAATTTTCATGCCAAACACTGCACAATTATCTCTATCTAAACTATGTTACTAAATGCAATATCTATCTTTCAAAACCCCGATTACTATATTTAAAGTTGAAATTAAAGTGCTATTTTAAATTTCAAATATTAGAATTTTAAATACTTCATTTATAATTTACAGAAGTATTATGCTAATAACTAGAAACTGATTTCACAAAGATTATATAATAAAAAAATTAAATACAAACTAAGTATCACATTCAACATCATGTGACAACTAGGCTATAAAGCTGGATCAATGATGTAAATAACAAAAAGCAGTGGTAATCTTAAAAAAAATTCAGTGTAATGCAATCTAGCCCAGATTGAACTAGGCAATAAAATTATGTAACACGAATAAAATGCATTTTTATGAAAACTTGGATTTTAATTATGTGTGCAGCGGCACCCACCTTAAAAATACTTGAGTGTAGGGCAATCAAAACCCAGATTAAACTGGGTTATAATATAATTTCAAATTGTTATATTTTTTCAAATTAATAATCAAATGTTTCAAAAGTCACTATTACACAAAATTTTTTTATATATGTATTTAATCATGCTACATAATACTTTATAGTGAACATATGTTTTTATGAAAATTAGAGTTTCTAATTAATGTTAACATTCTATTTATTTAAATGTATATAATATTTATAAAAATACTTAATATATAGCATAAAATATTACATAAAACTTCAATATTAATTTAATACCTAATCATTGCTTGGAGAATCATAAGCGCTGGTTGGACAAGAGATAGATTTTATGACTTCCAAAAATTTCGTTACTAAGTTTCTGGAATGATTGCTTCACATACATCATATATACTCCTTGAGGAAAATAATTATAAAGAATAAAAATGTGAGAAGTTTATTTTACAGAATTTCAAAATAAATTTTACGTAACAATGTAAAAATTGGTTACAAATATTTAAAAATTTAATTTTCAAGAAAAAAAAATTCAGAATATAAACCCTAAATCATTCATTTCAAAACTTAAATTGTAGTCAAAAATAATTACTAATCAAATGCTTAAGTCTTACTAGCACACACAAAAATATTTTTTACACATGTACATAACCGTATAACATAATAAAAAACAAGCTGTACCATAAAAATGCAAGAAAATATTACAACCCAATAAACCAGTTTGGCACATTTTATCACTCATACTGGCTCCTAGGAATAGGCTGCTGAAATTTATGTTTCAGATTGATAATTAATAAAATAAACTAGAATTATCCATGTTCACTCATAATTTTGGAACTTTATTTTAAAATAAAATTTTTACTAATATAAAATCTTAATATTCCAGCTATTTATTATTTACAAATTACAGTTGTCATTTTACAAATGTTTATTTTAACTAATCTTATTCTAAACATTTATAGATTTTTATACAAAAAGCTTATTTTTGAGGAATCAATTAAATATTTCAAAAAAGTAATAAATAATCTTTAATTCAGATACAATATAAATACTTAGATTCTGACAGTCTATATAAATTAAACCCTTATTCTGTTTGTCTGCCAAATTTTTATTTGTGGTTGAATTGAAAATGACTGCACAAAATAAATTGAAATTTGTTTATCTGAATATTGATCTTTCAACTTAAAATAAAAGTAGTTTCATTTGAGGATTTTTAATACAATTGTAATTGAATTGAATCATAATTAACATCAATTTAATGTCTGAAACTGTTTATGCTGCAATGTAATTTTAAAAGATGTAAAAACCATATTTTCTAAATCTTTCTGTTTTGAAGAATTGAGGTGTATGGTTATTTTCCTCTTTACAATTGTCAGAAATGTGTAATCACTGGTTATAGAGAAAAATATTTTATGGCAGTTAAATCTTTTTTCTATGTACCTACACTGTACTTTTTTAAAATTAGTTATAATTTTTTTTTTCATTGTAGCATTGTGTTTACCATTGCAGCATATGTGTTTATGCTATTCTGATTACAATGCTGATAGGAAATGCATTGAACAGGTGTGAAAAATCTCCATTTTGCTGTTCAATTTATTTTGTAACTGAAGGGACTTTTCAAGCTTCCAACACCATGTTTCACTTATCAACATGCAAAATTTTATTTTATCTTAATCTAAGCTAAATAACGGGTAAATTTCATTGTTTTCCCTTGTGGCTATTTTCTCTCAAATGCTATGTATATGTTTTTCTATGGAGGTTATGGCCCACACTAAAGCTGGTAAGCCTGGCTTGCTTGTTAATTATTAAATTTTGTATATAAATATTGTCCCTAACAATTTTACAACTCTTTATCGAATGCAAATTTAGAAAATATTTTGTTAAGTATGTAAAAAGGATGTAGTTATGAACTGTAAATTATTTATAAGACAGTAAGTTTTTTGTTATAGTTAACTGTTGATTATCATTTAGCGAATTAAATGAGAAAAATATTTAGTAATTTTCTTATACATCATAATATTTTGGATTATTAAAATCATTCCTTTGTAACTGAAGATTCATTTTATATATTTGAAATAAGTATAAATTTTTTAACAAAAAAATGATTAGTTTTTAGGTATATTGTTATCATCTGAAAATATAATCAAAATTATACATTTTATGTATAATTACTGATATATTTAACCCAAAATATTGTTTAAGGTAATATTTTAATTGGAATGTTCATGTCTTGGGAAAAATTTAATGTAAGTCCTGTAATTTTTTTCTTGAAAATCTTGATAAACTCTGTCATTAACTTGATATAAATATATTCATTATGTTTATTGTTTTTGTCATAGAAGTCTATATTTCTGTCTTATTTCTAATGCTATTATTTTCTATTTCATTATTTTTTACTTTAATAAAATAAAAACATGACATTAGCATTATAATGACTTGTAGAAAATTTATTAAAATCACTGTGTGTCAAAAAGCTTGGGAAACACTACATTAGTATGTTGGATTTAGAATCTGTTTTAATGTCTCCTGAATGTTTTTTTTTTAAATTTATTTTTTCATTTATTTAGACTGTCATATTAATATGTATTTGCTATTTCTTAGGTTACGAAATGAATGTGTTATAATTAGGTTGTCTGCCCCTTTAAAAGAGAGATATGCTTTGGTATGTTAAGTTTTAAATATAAAGTATATTAAGTACCATATATTTTTATGTTTATATTTTGTATCATTGAATTGAAGATGTTAAAAATGTTTTATCAGAATTTTTTTTTAAAAAAAAGAATAAATTTAGAGAAAATATATAAACAGACTTTGCATATTATTAAATTCAAACTCAAGATCTGAATTATAAAACAATTTTAGATAATACTTTTCGAAAGTTAAATGAACTGTTTGTATCCTGTTGTTTATCTTTTAAATATCTATACTTTTGCCTTTGCACCAATAGTTCATGAGTACAAATCCTACCTTGGGTTTGGATGTTTGTAGTGGTTTGGAATCCACTTTAAGCTGTAATTCCCAGTCTAATTAGCTCACATGAGCTAATAAATGACCATTGAGTGATAAACAAACCAAACCACTAAATCTATTTATTTTTTTACATTATGCCGGCCATTGTCTTTTCAGACAGGTGTCTTGCAGTTCAGTACAATATTGAAATAGCTCTAGAAGGCGAGAGGGCTTGAAAGTCATCACTGGAATGAACAACAGAAAGAGAGAGGT
Source organism: Latrodectus hesperus (assembly GCA_037975125.1). Lineage (NCBI taxonomy): Eukaryota > Metazoa > Arthropoda > Arachnida > Araneae > Theridiidae > Latrodectus > Latrodectus hesperus. The sequence goes on along the minus strand of CM075850.1, from coordinate 133,809,118 downwards.
AATTAAAGGGATACTCCCCAGTCATAAATGAGGTGTCATAGAACCCACAAATAAGTAAATTGTCCAGATTTATTTTATATAGATGGGCCTGCAAATAATTATGTCCAATAGTAACTCTAAAACAAGCAACACCCTCTGCCATAAGTAGGAAGTAATACATGCAGTAAGAAATTGGCGAAGGCTGTACCTGATTCAGTGTTACCCTGGGTGCAGCATGTGGTGGTGGCCTGCCTCACTACACCCCAGCTCTAAATATATAATATATATCTGATCAGTTCCTATTGGTTGTTAACTGCCAAAATAATCTATAATAATAAAGGGAATTTAAGAGTTTTACACTCCAAACCAATCACCACCAGGGCAAGAGGGAAGCCCAAAGATGGATCGATGATTTTGGAATTATAAAGGTCAAAAACTGGAGGTCTGTTTCTGGAGCAAGATCTGAATGGAAGAAGATTCTGAAGACGGTCTTGACCCACAAAGGGCTGTTAAGTCAATAAAGAAGAATAAGGGAATTGGATATAAAGTTCCTTTTAGAAAGTTTGAGGAAACTCTGAATATGATCTGTTGAAGCTGGATGGTTATAGCTTTTTTCAAAAGTGGGGTTAATTTCTCTGCCATTATCAAAATGTGGATATTCTAATTTTTAACAATGAATTTCAGAGTTCTTATAATTCCTGGAATTTGAAATTTTCTTATGGGCTCTTGAAACTCCTGGAAGTTTTGATTTAACTCCTTGAAATCATGAAATATTTCTAGAATCTTTACTTTCTTTGATATTTATTTTTTTGTTACAAAATATTATATTTTCTATATTTTAAATATTAATATTTTAAAATTTTCAATGAAATTGTCTGAAGATTTAACTCTGTTTGACGGCAGTACAATTGATATTTGATTGTTGTATTTAGGTTTATGTACTCAATGAACTGAAGAGAATAATCACCAATAAAATTATCATGGGGGTTCATTCAGGCAGACAATTTTTATTCTTTTTTTAAACTTGTTTCTGTTTTCTTTATATCATATAATATTTATTGAATATTAATATTCAAATATAAAATTTTTTAATAATAAAATATACTTTTTATGTCTTTCTTGGTGAGAAAAATGCATATAATCATTTATCAATGAAATAAAAGCTGAAATAAATGGATTAATATGTGAGGTGGGAATAAGTGTTTTTTCAATGACCAATGGACTCTAGAAAAGCTACAAAAGGATTGGCATTTACGTGGTTCAGAATAAAAAAAAGAATTTCATAATTATTTGGAAGAGTTTAAATCATTACAATCGACTGTAAGATTTCAAGATTGTATTGATAAGAAATTTGATTTTAAAGGTGGAAACAATACTTTTTATTTTGACTTATTTTCAAATTGACAAAATTATTGCCACTTTTGGAAAGTAGTTAATTTGCTTTAACTCATATTCAAGTATCTATTGAACATGGGTAACATCTATTGAACAGTAGTAATATTTGGCACTTCACAATATGCCCACCAGAAAAATGACAACTGCTTGGGCCATTCTCTACCTTGTGACTCTATAGTATGATGTAACATTATTCCATTGTCTTTTTATCAATCCATTACTCTGTGGGTAACTTGGTGTAAAGAATTTTGCTACAGTTCCTAATCTTTTGAAGAATTCTTGCATTAACTTGGCTGCCAAATTGGTTCCATTATCTACAGCAATGATTTGGAGAATGCCAATTCTCATAAAAAAATTTCATAAGGGGATCACAAGTCGATTTTGCTGTCAAAGATTTAATAATAATTGCTTCTGGCTACCGACTGTGCTGATCTATAACACACAACACAAACTGATACCTCCTAGAAGACTTCGGTTCAATAGGCTTTAAAATATCAGCATGTTCTATGTCTTTTGACTTTAAATACAGTTCTAACGCAGCTTCTACATGGGTAGCATACTGAGCATAATTTTCATTGTGTTGTTTATAACAATAATCATAATTCTTGTGTTGTAAAGAATTATTCTATATTTCCTTAAAATGAATCGAAATTGAAATCTAAATTTATTTACTTTGCATATATATTAAATATAATTATAGTAAATAATTAAATTAATTAGATAAAATAAACTTTATAACATTGACCAATTTTGAATCCGTTATTTCGTAAAGTAAAACAATTAAAAAGCATTTAATTTTCCTTGAAGCAGTCTCTTATTCCATAAACTTATAGTGTTTAAATAATAAACATATCATAATGATTATGAAACTTGTAACCAAAATTATATACTGTCATACCTCATTGAATTAAAAATCATTTCATCAATTTACTATTAAATAACACAGCAGCTTTTAAATTAATACACATTAGTACAAAAATGAAATAAATTACCAGAAAAATAATTATTCAATATAAATTTGTGTTAATAAACAAATTCCAAAAATATTTTTTTTTACTAAAATATAATATTACCAGTTAGAGGAAAGCAAAAAAAAAAAAAAAAAAAAAAAAAAACACCTTTCTGAATATTAATGAATTAATACCAATTACTAATAATAATTTGAAATTGATGTCAAACCTTAATAATTTCTCAATTAAATTGATCATTATATATATTATTATTTTTTATCTTGATATTTCAAATATTTAAATAAGTTTTATTTAATTGTTACATGTACTTCTAAAGCACAAACACAAAAAAAAACATGTAACAAAATTTTAAAATAAAAGTTCCTTTAATTCATGAATAATTAAGACAAGTATTGGCTCTTACTGAAATGAAAAGCAGTCAAAATATACTGCTTTGTAAATCCTTTTCTATAATAAGTATACCATAATTTTGTTTTAATTTGGAACATGTCGTGGATAGAGATGTGTCATTGTGATGTTCTCATGATCCTGTCGCCTCCAGGAAAATTGAATTTAACACATAAAATTCATTCATTTCTGACAATAAATTTGTTGCATATTCATATAAATAAGCATTAATTATTAACAAACACAAACATTAATTTTAGAAATTTTTCCACATTATTCAAATTTATTTATTTTTTACTGACCAGGAGCGGGACCTCCACTACTCCTGCTGATCACAACAACCAACCTGCCTCTTTCTCTGATATGACTCACCCATCATGTCTCTGTGTCCCTACCCCTGGCAGATAACAAAATCAAAAGTTTTAGTTCTTGTTAACTTCCTAATTTTCACACACACACATAATAAATAAAGTATCTCATAAGGTAGAAACTCTATTTAAAATTTACATTATCTTGATACCCATAACTATTCTAAATATATTTGGTTTTCCCTTCTGAGTTTATTATGCTAAAAATTTGAAATGCTTACTCCTTTTTAAAAATTTGAGATATTTTTATTTTACATTCATTAAAAATATTATTAAATAACTGATGATTACACATTAGCCAGTGTAATATATAAAATTTGCAAAATAAATTTACACAATATCTTTCTTCACTATTTTAAACTTTCTCTGTTGCATATGTAACTGGATTTATTATTGTATGGAAACAATTTACAATTCCTTTTTGAATTGTTTTAAACTGTAATAATAGATAAATATAGTGTTTATAAAATGTATTGCCATAAAACCACTAATAGTTAAATACATCAATTCCTAATTTAGAAACATGCTTTAAAATAAACATATACAAGGGAAAATTTCTTTAAATTATGTTTTGAAATGTCTTGCATTGTAAAATGTATATTGAAACTCATAAATAATCCATTACTAGTTTTGTATGAATAAAATTGAAATTCTTTTCATAAATAATTGTTAATGAAATAAAACTTTTTAATTTATATTTTGCTTGAATATATATGCTTGAATCAAATAAATGATAGAAAAGCCAGAAATTTCTAATTTCTCATTACAATTATTTTAATACATGTTAATATACAAAATGGTTATATGTTTAAAGTTATCACGAGTGCTATTTTATAATTACTGATAATAACCAAATTCATATTTTTCATTAATTAATCTTTATATGTTTATTATACTTGATGTTGAATTTCTTTTGAATAATAAACATCTAATAAGAGTGCATACAAAAATGTAAACAAAGAAATTTTTGCAAGCATTACCCAAGATTCTACTCAAACTCCAATTAGAATCCTTGTTACTTATGCTGGAGTAACACTAGAATAGTGTGACTCACACTTTACCTTAGTTTGTTAATAAGAATCAGCGATTTATGAGAAAGTTAACTCCAAGTTACACAACTCCTTAGTTATCCATGTTTTGTAAATATGGCTAATATAGTAGAAAATCATCTTGTTGGTATATTTTAAATGCAATCATCAAATCTAGTCTGATTAAGGTATCTCAGGCTTCCAGAAGCTGTTGCTCCCAGCATCTTTATGTGTTCCTACTGCTTTATTTGTACTATACATTCTTATCTAATTTTAATTTTGGCTATGTGAGCTCTTGGGGAACATTATAACTGCATTAGTGGTTTGTATTTACCTGTAATGTCAACATCACTAATACAGATTAATAACCATGTACAATATTTTATATAATTGAATGTTAGTTTTGATGTTCTAACAAAAGTTAGCTTCCTTGAAAATTAGATCATTTAAATATTTAGTACATAAGAATTTGCATAGTGTATTTCACAATGACTGGATTATATTTTAGGGATATTCAACTTTCTGGAAAGCAATGTGTATAGTAGGACTCGCGTAATCTTAGCTAGCATAACCAAACCATTAGTAAAAAATTTTGTTTTTGATGCCAATACTTTTTTTATATTTTATTGTAAAAATGATATATATAAATATTTAATTTAAAATAAATTAATATCTGAGTATTGAAATTTTTTTGTAATATTATACACTATGAATTTTTTTTGCCTAATATTTTTATATACTGTTCATTTTAAAATAGATATCAGTAATTTTCTGAAATAAAATTAGCTTCATAAGTCATTTTAAAATATTCCTTTGGTTATAGAAAATTTGCTCTCATTTCTTTTCCTAGGAAAACAATCTGAATTATGAGAAGCTTCTTGATTCATCTGAATATAAAGAAACATTTCGCCAGAAAATGATAGAATGGGGAGAAGCCATTAGAAACAAAGATCCAAGTTATTTTTGCAAGCATGCTATCATGCAATCAGATGCAAAATCAAAAAGAATTTGGATTGTTAGTGATGCAAGAAGGAAAACTGATATTAAGTTTTTTCTTCAGAATTTTCCTACTGCTACAATTACCATTAGAATAAAAGCATCTGATTCAGTGCGTGAACTCAGAGGTTGGAAGTTTACTAAAGGTTGGTTACATTCATTTCAGAATACACACATTTAATCTATTGTAGATAAAAAGCTATATTTTAGCCAATCAATAATATATGTATAAGTTATATATAATCAGTAATATATTTTAAATTATAAAAGAAATATTGTAGCAAATTTTTTTGTATTATTAAGAATGTTATCTTTTATAATAACATTGATATAGAAAAAACATAATTATAGTTTTATTTCTCATCTACAATTTTCTCTGTTTTAAATGTCATTAATTCACTAGTTTCAATTTTAATCCAGTTACGAATTGAAAAAACAAAAATTAATGTAAAGAAAATAGAAGCAAAACTTTTGATATTTTTCTAGCAGGCATATCAAAATAAACACAATTTAAAAAATTAAAAAATTCATTTGTGTCTGAAGTTTGAGTTTAAATTTTAAAATATAATGTTCTACCGTTTAATATCTTAGAAGTTCATGCTCAAAAAAGTTTCATGTATAGATTAACTAAAAATAAATTGAATGATGTGTATAATGTTTGAAAATTCTATTTATTTTTGTAATTGTCAAATATTGAAGTTGGAGTTCTTTTTTTTCATCTGCATTACATTGATCTGACCAGTGAAGCAATTAAAAAACATATTTGCTGCAAAAGGTAAAAATAATAGTTTTTCAAAAATTAAAAAAAGTAATCCTTATTTAAAATCAATTGTTTTGTGAGAATTTAGGAAGAAGAATCCAATATTTTAAATAATTTTTACTCCCAAGACTGCATTGTATATTCTTAATAATACTTATATGTGTTATTATGCTATGTAGTAAAAAAAATTATGACAGAGTATTATATCAATAGAGTAACAAACTGTAAACAGTACTATTACTGACCAAATTAATTGCAATATTGCTTGTACTTTATTGTAAGATTTCAGATTCTTCGTTATAAAATAAAAAGGGTTTCTCAAATGCTGATATAAATTGGAATCAAAATAGTTCAAAATTGCCTGATTGCATTATCTGTTGACTATTATAAATACAGAGGATGTTTTTGCATTTTTTATGGAGAATTTCATTTTGCCTTAAGAAATAAATGCCTGCATGGAAAATTTTATTTTCATAACAGTTTGGAAATTTGACTGATTTTAAAAAGGCAGTAAATAAAGGTTGCATTTATGCTTTTTTTCATAAAGGGTTATCTTTATTCATTGGTACAGAAATGCAGTAAAACAAAAATTCTTAAAATGCTTATCCATAGAAATTTTTAAAATTGGAAAGGTGAGAACTTTAAGGCTAAAGGAAAGCTACAACTCTTGAGTTATACTTGACAACTCTTGAGTTTATTTTTTAAAAACAATATTAAAGTATATTTAAATGTAGAATATTTTTTCTTTGCATTTTGTCTATATTAATTTTAAAATATATTGAAATGAAAGGAAAATAAGACTTTTAATTTTAATTTATTTTCTTTTCCTAAAAAATCCACATTTAACCTTAATGCAAATTATAATCTGTTACAAATTTTTCAAATGTTTTGCAAAATGTATGGCTTATTTTTTTTAGTCGAGCATTTTTTTTTATCTAAATGAGTTCTACATATATCTTTGATCTACATAATTTCATAAAATTAATAAACTATCTATAATTTAATAAAAAAGTTAATTTCTTATAAAATAATAAATTTTATAATTACTAATGGATAATTTAATAAAAGATAATATTAAAAATTATGATCTCTCTTTGTAAAGATTTATCATGAATTAATCTTCAACATAAAAAAATAATAAAGTTAATATCTAAATAAGTTGATAAAGTTAATATTTCAAAGAGAGAAAAAAAAGAAATCAGTTTTCTAGCAAATTCTCTTGCTGGCCTTAGGCAGTTCATAATGCAGTGTTGAAGTACATGCCATATTACATCAATCATGGCAGCTGGAGAAGGCTGATGTATCAGTCTCTTATCAATCTATGACCAAATGTTTTCAGTTGACAAAAGTCTAGACTATGTTGCCACGAACAATAGAATACTTTCTGATTGGAAGATGTTCAACATGTGTCCTTGCATTATCTTGTTGAAAGACTGCATTTTCAGGCATTAAATATAGGGTAAAACTACTGACCTCAAGATATTGAAAATGAACCTATTGCCATTGATCTGAACCAGGAACACATGTCATGTATCCAATGGTTTCTTATACCATTACCCCAAGTGTAGGGTCTCTAAGATGATATCAGATACAAATAGGCAACAAGCATTCTCCTCAGAGACTCTAGATTTTCAGGGCTAGGGAAAGAGAAGGGCTGGCTCAAATGCTCCCCAAAACTGTCACCGGAAATAGCTGTTGATGACATAGTCAGGCATCCAAGGAGAATAAGCTGCATGGCGTTTCTAAGCAAAATACTTACTTTTTATTTTTAAGTTCATTTTGTTTTTAATCAGAGTGAAAAAAAACTACAAATGCCTCTCAAATATTTAGTAAATTTGCAATTATTATTTAATAAACCCAAGAAAATTATTGTTAATATTGAAATTAACTTAAAATTGTATAACCAATATAAAAATATATTTACCTATTAGCTTCAGCTTATCTTGATTTTTTGACTAATGACCCATTTCTTGTTTTTCTGTTGAGCTTTATTATAGGATACTATCGCTGCATTTTTATTTAAATAACTCATTCGTATAAATGTTCTCAAGCAACAAAAAAGTTTAATTGCCTTTCAATTTACAATAATAAAAGAAGACTCTGTTTCATTTATTAATGTTGCTATGACATTTTTCCCTTTAGAAAATGTGTCACCATAAAATTTGTGAAACATTATGTCCATTTGTTTTATAGCTTCCATCCATGCTTTTGTTGGAACAGTAAGTCCCCTTGCAGAAATTAAATTAATCCACTCAGAATGATTGGGCATATTGACTGAATCTCTTGATATAGTTCCAAGTGAATTATCTTTAATTTTATAAGCAATATAACTTGCCACATAAATCATAGCTTCTTTTTCAAATGGAGATATATCACAATTTGGATTGGAAGAGGCAAGTTCATTTTCCCAAGATAAAGGTAAGGGATTAATTAAGAATTCACGATTTGATTCATCATCTTGAGAATCAAAAGAATTGATAATTTCTTGACGTTCTTTTACATTAAATGCAGAGTCTCATTATACTTGTTAAATAAACGTCTGGTCCATTTTCTAAAGAGTTTACTTTCGGTGACAAATTAGGTAATTTATTTGCGAGCAATATTTTTTTAAGTGAATAATTACTTCAGAAGGAGAAGGATGGTCATTGAATCTCCCGAGACCTCTAATTTGGCTGAAGAGGCTTTTGAGCACATCTTGAGTAAGTCTACTTGTTAAAATATAAGATACATTTATAGATTTTAAGCATTAATATAATCCATAAAGAGAATGAATTGAAACAATAATCCCTTTCTGAAAAGGCAAAACCGATTTTTTTCCAAATACACGTAAATTGAAAACTTCCTCCTTGATTGCGTTTAAAGTTTCTTTTTGAGTACCAAAGCATTTTTGCACTCCAAAAGCAGCTTTTAAAGGCTTGTTACTGCGAGGTATTGGAACGGAGCTGTTCATAATATCAAATAAATTATCGATTAATGAAAAAAATGCAGCCGCTTTAGTATTTCCAGTGAAATGTCTTATAGCTTTAGCAGTAGTTTCCAAAAATAAAGTCTTTGCAGGTGTAACCTTTTGTCTTGCATTTCCTTTAACAGTTAGAAATTGGGGCTTCAGTTTATGGCAAATTTTTATTTCCCCGACATCTTTATTCAATATCTCATATAATATTCTAGAATTTATAATTGTACCATCACGCAAAACAAAACCACTATCTAAAAAATGGTTCCTCAATAACTTGATATAATGAGGCATATCAGCAAAAACCCATATTTTCCTTGAATCTTTTGAAGGATGAAGAAAACACGATTTGTCTATAGTTATTTCGAGTTCTTTCCATAAGGTATGACACCCGCCAAGATCCGAAATTATTGCTCGAACTTGAACACCATTGAATTCGACTTCTTCTATTACAGAAAATAAAAGTTTTTTATTCATTTTACAGTCGAAATTAAAAAATTTTGGCTGTTTCCACGGGAAAATTAATCCTCTCAATAAAATAACTTGAACTTTAGAAAATGGGCCTAGTATTTCATCCAATGAAGAGTCGTAAAACATTTTCGAATCTATGTGCATTTCGTCAAAGCTCAAATCTTTTCCATATCGCTCTAAGTTTCGCAATTTTTTTCATCAATAACATTACATCTTTAAGAATTCCAGGCATGCAACTAAATTTGGAACACCATCTTTTCAAAGTACTTGCACTTGGCATATTTAATCCCATTGTATTTCGCCAAAAATCGTAAGATTTTGAAGATAATGACCGAATCAAAATACATTTTGAAATAGTGTCAGATGACCATTTAGTCCATATATTTTCTTCATCTTCACGCTTATAAGGGAATAAATTGTTTATCCCCATCTTCCCAAGTTTAATGTTCTCCTTTTGAAGTGATTTTATTTTCATTTTTAATTTTTGTATTTCATTTAAAAGCAATTTTTTAATTTGATTTCAATCGTTTAATTATTCTTGTTGTAGAAGTTCGATTTCTTTTTTGCTCATTTTTAAGGAATTTCACTGTATTTTCTGCGCATAATATTATTTTTTCAATTTTTCTATATTTTTTAAATATTCATTGCATTTAAGGCACTTAATATCACCATCACATTGATTTTCTGCATCACATAATTTATATATATATGTGGACTCACACACTCAATTCTTTCAATAGCTTCTACTAATCTTCTTTTCGTTTGTCTCTGTTCTCTTGGAGTATTTTGAATTATGTTTAAAGCAGGTAACTTAAGATTAGGCAAAGCCGTCGGTTTTAATATTTTTCTCTCTGGCAAACCAAGTAGTCGATTTTGCATATCGTCCATATATTCATTCAAATCAAAATGCTCACTGCACACTCTAGCATTCTTGATGTTGATTTTGTCACTTCTTCGACATCTTTGCTCCCATTCCTTTGAAAGCATTTGATTTTCTTTTGGAAATCGATGAAATATTATGTTTTTTGCTTTTGTATTTCGATACGTATTTGAACACGTAGCAACAGCACACAATGTCATGTTTTCCTCTTTAAAAAATACTCTTGCTTAAAATAAAAACATTAACATTAAACAAGCCAAAATGAATGAGAAAGCTGCGATCAGACACAAGCTAGCATAGAGAATGCCAGCCAGTTGATGCCCAGTGACGTCACGCTCTTCCCCTCTCCGGTGACAAGGCGGCATGCGATACATCAAAGCGATGAGCCAGCCCTTACCCTGCTAGATTCGTATATGGCCACCTGAATGCCACATGCAGAGCTAGGACTGAAAGTCAGCATTGTGCTTCTGCCGTTTACAGCTTTATTGTTGGCCAAAGCAGAGTCATTGTATTTTCTATCCAGCGCTGTCAAAGGAAGCCAAAGTAATGGTTGCCATGCCAGTGTACGATAAAATATTGGTCATCATTTAAATATTGTCATTTCCTGATTAATGGTCTGTAATGCCGTTGGTTTAGCAAAACCGACCTTATTGTTTGTTTGCCCTCTTAGGCATTAATCATAGGAGATCATTAAAATTCTATGTAATGTTTAGTATGATCCTCAATAATCTTTCAATTCGTACAAGTTTGGTAATATCACTGAATGATATTCCACATTCCTAAAACCTGCTTCCATTGAATTCCATTACTTGCTGGTAATCATTTCTTCATATTTAAGAAATGTACAATATGCTGTTATGATAGTCTGAGAAAATTCTGACCTTCAGAGATATTTCTGAATGAGTAATCCACTGCTGTTCAACTCTTTGTGTCAGTGCTTCATATGTCATTCGTCCCTCTTGTGCCTACAAATGTTAATTATTTGCATATACCAACCTCTTTTTGAAGTTCATAAAAGCAGTCTTTCCTTTTGTTAAAATTTTATTAGCAAGCAGGATGGTAATTACAACAGGGCAAATAAGTGAATATTTTAATTAAAAAAATGCTATGGCGAAATTTAATTGACCTGATCAGATTCTAAGCTTTTTGTAAAATATTTCAAATGATGTCAATATTTAAAGTTGAGAGTGTGATTCAACCAAACCAAATGAATCATTTGTATACAAATGTATTGTAAAGTGATAAAGTTGCACATGTTGTTGTGAACTTTTTGTTATGCTAAGACAACCTTAATTAAAAACTATGGGATATTTTTAATCCTAAAATAATGTATACATAAATGTGTGTTTGTAAAAAAGGTTTTCTTGTTAAAAAAGTATTGAATATTAAAAATAAATTGAAAACATTCCTATGTTTTCCATTAGATTATGAAATGTATATAGGTGTAACTTGCATACACAGTAATGTATTTATAAAAATAAGTGATACATGTAATTAAAAATAGGAATTTTTTGTAAAGAATATATGGGACTAAACATTATTTTTTGTAGGAATTGATGATAGGGAATCTGAATGTGGCCTAGATGACTATTTAACCTGGGACATCATTATTTCAAATGATACTGAAGTTCAACTATTAGAAGGAATTGAGAAAATTTTGTCCTTGATATCATATAAGATAATGACATAGTAATATTTTCTTGCAAATAATATATTTGGAGAAGAAATATATAGGTAAGAAAATTATGGGTTTATGTTCACATGAATGTTTCCAAATTAAAAACATTGAATAAAATATGTAGAACAATATATTAATAAGAATCTTATTTTTATTTAGTTTTAAAGAATACATGAAATTGTATCTTTATGAGAAATGTTAAAGTTATTCTTATTGAAACATGTATTCAGACTGCCTGAACTTCTATTTATATAAAATTCACAATAATTTTTACATTTGATAAATCAAAACTGAAATCCAATTAAAAGCTTGAATGATATTCAAAATAAGCAATTAAGTTTAATTATTCAGTTTAAGTGTTACTGAGTTCTCTAGGACTAATAACCCATGAAAATAAGCACTAAGCTATTAAATTTGCAGCTTGCTTTTACTATATTATTTCTTTTTTTTCCATCCAAAGTGTTCATTTGCAAATAGTATTACATAAAGACATCTGATCATTTTTATGCATGTATATATATTTTTTCCATAATTTTATGTAGAATGTTATGCATTTTTTATTTTATTGTTATGCTTTTGATTTATATACTTTTGCAGTAACTGAATGTCATTTTAAGTTTTTATGTATGTGTCTTGTATATTACTTTTGGAAAATGTGATGACTCACAAAAATATTTTATATATTCCTCTATAAATAAATAAAATTTTCAGAGTGTTTATTAGTTAAAAAGAGTTTTATACAAACCTATGTATTTATACTTTGTTGCAAAAATGTATACCCACCTGAGAAAAATTAAGCCCTGGATGAACTATAAAGTTCAATATGTACATAATGTATGAGTAGATAAGCTTAAGAGAGATAATGGATTTAGAAATAATCTTATTGATAAGGAATATTTATTTCAATTAGTTGTAAATCCATTTCTGGAAGTTATGCAAAATTGAGATAGTCCATTAAATTAACAATGTTCTTTGTGATTCAGCCAAGATGTTATTGCACAAATTTAAAGGCAATCCAAGAAGGAGTTGTGGTTGTTTTCCCAAAAATGTTTCATCGTTAAAAGATATGGTCATTTGGCATTATATCCCATTAAGAATGTGAAGAATATACTCAAACATTGTTTTGACAGTTGACGCCCTGTGCAACTTCGTATCAGTTGTTGTAAAACTCTCCTTATGCACTGCAAAAGGAAATCTGATAAATTCTATTAAATATATTTTTGCACAACCAGTGATGATGCCTGTTTTAGATTACTCCCAGGGATGATGTTGAAAATTTTGTATTAATTGATCACATGATGTATGCATATAAATCTAGTAAAAATCCGATTTGTAACACCTCTTGAATAAATGAATCATTTTAAATATTGGCTCACTTGTAGGAATATGTTCTTGAGGAAAAGGTTAGATTTCAGTCACTATTGGATAGAAAACGGATTTCTGCATGCCTATGGTAAAGTTATTTCTCTCTCTGGTGACAGTGCTTACAATCTGTAAGTCCTAAAAGGTGTGGCTGATATTCGAAGTTTACTGTCTAAAGTAGTATTTCATAAACAGCATGTTCCACATTACTACAAAAATGTTGAAATACACATTTTATTCATTTCTTTTTATACAAACATGATCACATAAAAATAGTCATTACATAAAATTGTTGCCAAAATATAAATTAAAAACTATACAGATATATTACAGATATATTTTAAAATAATCTTTGGTGATAAAATATAAATATTTTATATACACATATCTTCAGAGGTATTTTCATTATACAATTTTTTAAAAATAACAATCATACACACAGAATAACTAATTTTATGTAATTTGATTGCAGATTATTTTTTCAATCAATATACTAGAAAGTCTATTTCTAGATGTTAATAAGATGTAAATACTTAAAATACAATTTGTTTCCTTCAAAGAAAACCCAAGAAAATGCATTACATAATTAATATACATTTCAAAACAAAATTCTTGGAACTTAAGACATCTAAATTCACAATTCTAAAAATTTTAACATTCAAATGTGTTAATTGGCTAAATTTGATGTAGATAATTCTCAACATTCTGTTTTTTATGTTCAAAATATTTACATTTTTCAATTAAAAAAATATTTTTCCTTAATTCCATACCAAGGTACAAAATAAATAAACTACATTATAAAATGATAAAAAAAAACATGAATGATGGTACATGTAAAACGTCAAAAAACCTAGCAAAATAATATATAAATACTTGTACATAACTTGTTTGATTAATTTATGGTTCGCATTATCATAATGTGCAAATTTTATATATGAAAAGCTCTTTTAAATTGTGACAAAAATTTTGCTTTAAAAAGCTTTATAAAAAATACTTCTAATGCAAATGAAAATGTTACTTGAGCAATTGTTTCACACTAGTAGTTTTATTTTATAATTGTACACAATTTATGCACTCCTAGAAACTAAATATCATAAAAGAATAGATACGATAGAGCAGTGTTTCTTGAATACATTTTACTTTTTCCTTGAGTAAAAAAATTTGATGAACATTATAACATAGAACTCTATTTCACTTCCAATAATTTAGAAAAACGATTTATTCATTCATTGTCGTGTGTCAGCTAAGCTGGCAATATGGGGTGTCCTGCTCCACTTTTCAGCCTGAAACATATTTTGGTGTTGAGTCCAACTTCCTCAGTACACACATGCCATAGGGACCCGTTTATAGGACAAGATAGATAGAGAGAGAAAGTACATCCATGCCTGAAACGGGATTCGAACTCAGGACCTCCTTATCCGTAGTCAGGACCACTAGACAAGTTGGTCGGCGATTTACTTGTTGAATGATGTATTATCAATCTCAAGAAAAAAGATATACCATTGGTATTAATTGGCGAACTTTAAATATTCATTATAATTAATTGATTTATAACTTCTTGATTTACAAAAATTATTCTTCACTGATTAAAAAGAATTAAGTGAATAAATTCCTGATGGTTTTATATTGAGAATTAAAAATGAATTCATTCATTTTAATGCCCATTTTTAAATTAACAGAATTGTATGCTACCATTAATTAATGAATGATTTAATATGATATAAGCTGTATTAATTAAATTAGCAAGACCAATTGCTGCTGGTCCCTGATTCTAATCCTAGTTCAGCCATGGATGTTTCTTTCTCTCTTTGTGTTTTTCTTTATCACTTCACTTTCGGAGTGAAGATGGGACACCCACTGTGGGTGCCCCACTATACGAAATGCCATCACTGTGCCCATTATGTAGAGCTGAATAAGGGAAAGGCCTAAGGGCAGCCACACACACACAGGCATTAGAAAAAATGAATTAAATTAGTTTTTATCTTTTAAACTAGCATACCAAAATTCATGATGTTAGTTGAAAGCTACAATTTAATATTTATTATTATGAATTATATTGTAGCTTTCAACTAACATCATGAATTTTGGTGTGCTAATTTTTTTAAAAATTAAGTAATTTTAAGACAAATTATTTATTAGTATAACTGGTAATAGAAAAATAACTATTGGTTTAAACTGAATTCATTAGAACTTTCATAAGAACATAAAATTAAATCAACATGCATATTTAAATAAAAAAACTTTTTTAAATATTTAATACTAAACAATGTTGAGAGTCTCACATTACATCATAACATTTTTAAATTTATAACCCATTTTGAAAATTAGCAAATAGTTTAAATAAATCACATAAAATTTTTATTTAATGATAAGGAATAATAAAAAATATTGCTGTCAGTTAAAAGGTGAAAGAATGTTTATATTAGTTTCAAATTTATTCATAAGATAATGCAAAAAACCATAAGGACAGTGTTATTATAATTTATAAATTAAATAAGAAACAATAAGGAACATTTTCTTTTAATAATCTAAAAATATATTTAATTTATAACTTCATTTATACAGTAGATGTTTGTTTTTACAAATACTCAGGATTTAACAAGAAATTCACTCACAATTTAAATTCCCATTTACAAATAAAATTTTGGAAAATCTTTTTCCTGCAAACTTAATTTCTTGCCTCTTTTGTTAGCATAGATTTTTTATGGTTGAGAAACTTGGATCAATCATTTTCATGGAATAATCATTAACCCTTCAAATTATGGATTTATGTACTACTCTGACGTTGACACCCCAGAATTTTTAAGCCCATGTACCAGAATATAATCAATAGCTTCAAGTGCAAATATAATGAAGTACTTTTGCAAGGAGTAATCATGCTTGAAATTGTCTTATGAAATTGATTTCCCAGATGCTGCACACTTGTCAATCCATCTTGCAATGTTGCAGAAGAAACAATATCTAGGTCATTCTGACATGCAACATTCATAACCATAAAAATTGTAAAAAATAAAGAACATTTACTGTGCGACTTGAGTGAAGATGAGTCACTCATCCATGAAATTTGTTGAAAACCACTGATGCCTGAAATTTCATTTCAAGAATATCTGAATGTATAAATCAGATGTAATTTGTTCATAAGAACTGTCAGATGATTAAACAAATGAGAAATATAATGAATTAAAATGAAAAAAAAAACTTTCAGACATTAAACAAGAAAATGTCTACAAAATAAGTGGAAGATAGACATACTTTTTTGTGATTTTAGGTGAGTGACAAAAATATATATTTTTTAAAAATAAATAGAATTATGAACTTGATCATTTTTAGAATGAAAGAACTCAGACAATAGCTAATAGCAATTGTAAAATCTTTCCAAGGAAACATTCATTTGTTAGCAAAATTGAGATTATAGCTGAAATACATTAGCATAGTCGTGGCGCCATCTGTCATTTATTGTCGCCTTTCTTTTTTAAAACTTTACTGATGATTTTTCTGATGGGAATGTATTTTGTTAGATTGTCTGTATTGGTGCATGATATGTACAACAAAATTCAAAACCTTTTTAACTCACAATTTGTGGATTATATACAGTAGATGTTTTTAAAAATGATTATAAATTATATGCTTACAATATTTTTTAAAATTGACAACTTCTATTATAATATATGCTTAGAAGTCAGGATAATTTGTCTAAATGAAAGGAAATAATGGCACTATAAAAATCTGATTCTCCTTTTTCTTTAACTAATGATCTAGATGAAAATGGCACTTTAAACATACAAAAATAACTCGATGGAAATATCTAAGTAAATAAATTATAAAATACAGGCTTCTCAAATCACAGTGTCCGACTCATTCATATAAATTGGACTAGGTCTTCCATTCAGGAAGAGAACAGATGTTGGACGAGAGTTAGTTTCAGATGATGGCTCGGACATTGCATAAGCAGAATTCACATAGTCTGCATTGTAATTATTTTGATTATTGATGAGTTTAGTGACAGGATTTTGATAATATCGCCTCCTTGAACCTCGTTTGGAGCGAGTAGACCGTTGCTTCACCTTTCGTGGTGTCATTGGGCGTTGGCAATTGTTAGAATTAAGATCTGGAGCAGTATTATTATGATATTCTATACTATACGGAAGATTTCTAATCGATTTCACTGAACCTAGAAAATATTAACAATGAATGTATAAGCTGAATTGAAAAAAGACAATATATTTAGTAAAAAAATAAAACTTAGCATAAGTATAAATGTGTAATGGCAAATCTATGAAATTATTTTTTCTCGTAAAATTAACAATAAAGTGATATAATTATTAATTATTTTAAATTTTTTTAAATTTGATATTCTTCTAAAAAATAAGCACTATTTTGTCAAGAAACAAACAAAAAGTTTGAAGACATACGATTTAATATGAATGAGAATATTTGTTTATATTTATATCTTTTAAACATTAACTTTGAAAACCATTATTTAGAATAAATTATCTTAAACTTGATTTTCTTACCATTTAAAATACCTGTTTGATTTGTCCTTACAATCGTTTAATAAGATCAAATTTATTATCTAAACACTGTCAATGATAAAAATTATTTCAAATATTACCTATTGTTAATTTGTTAAAGACATTGTTAAATTTCCAGTTTGAAAATTTTTTAATTTATATAAAAAAGTTAATCATAAAGTGCTTTTGAAATTACATTAAATTTTAAGGTAAAAGTATCAAATCAAAATAGCTAAATGATAAATTTAAAAAATTACAATACATGTTTTTAATATAAGCATTGGGTATAAGGGCATTTTTTTTAATTAGCATGCATTTTAATTTTACCCCACAGATTTCAATACCCTGCATTTTAGTATGAAAAAAATTTTTTTTAAAGCTTTTTGTTCAAACATGCATAAGTGCATATTACATGCAATA
The DNA here is from genome assembly GCA_037975125.1 of Latrodectus hesperus. NCBI lineage: Eukaryota > Metazoa > Arthropoda > Arachnida > Araneae > Theridiidae > Latrodectus > Latrodectus hesperus. The sequence continues at coordinate 133,790,959 of CM075850.1, read as the reverse complement.
GAAAAGAAAATCAATGCTAATGTCTACAATTACTAAATACATAAAGAAATATATTTATAATGAGAAGGACCCCTATAAAGTAAAAACTGTGTTTAAATGAAATTTTCAACACCTGATATAAAATTAATAGGTAATGTGTGAGTTATAAAAATAAATACAGAAGATAAAATTTTAAAATTAAAAAATGGTGCAGTTTTAATGCTTTTTTTAAATTATTTAACTAAATTTAAATGTAAGAGATGTGATTCCATATTATTTTCCATTGATTCCATTTTAATTATTAATATTGCAATCACATTTCAATCACTTGTAAGCATGTGAAGAAATTAAATCACAAGTCTATAGTTAATGTATGTCAGTTGATAAGTTTTTTAGATTGACAAAATGTGATTATATATTAGAACCCAGAGAAGTTTTGAATAATTTTGATATAAATTTTAAAAGAAACAAAATAATTCTCAAAGCTTAAAAATTATTGATGTAACCAAATGTACAGTTTTGTGATACAAAACAATACAGAATTCCATAACTGTGAATAATTCAATAATATTGTTATTTTTTCAGTTATACGAAAACTGTTGAAAATTTATAAACTGTGTTCTAAGAATGTTTTTTTAAAATTATGTTAATTAGGCTTATAAAATTCAGCTTGGTAGGTTTTGAAACAGAGAAAGAAGATTTGAAAATCTGGTGGAAACTATATTTTGGTGCACATAAAGTAATAAAATCCACTTAGACAGAAAAAAAATCTTTCCATTAAAGTCAACCATGTTATTATTAAAAAATGTGTTACAATTTTAATAATATTTAGAAACAGTGCTACAATAATAGTATAGTGCTTTTTATAAAAGTAAAAAAATTTATCTACTCTGTATAAGTGTACAATAAGATTCTTATTTGTCTGTTTTTCGATTTCAAATGATTCTGCTCTTGATAAATTTGTTATTAATATAATCATTAAATTCAAATTAGATTTCAAAACAGCCATTTAAGAATTATCTGTATTGCAAATGACTAATCTAAAATGAGTTTTTGAAATACAATATAGTAAGAAATAAAATAAGGAATTGATAATCAAACAGCTAAGAAATTAAAAAATATTTGAAGTATGGTTGATGTTAAAAGCAAGTAATACCAATCAAGATAAAACTGTTCTTTAAGTACTGAATACTTTCATACAATAAAATTAGAAGACAATTTCTTTGATCCCTTTTTGTACAAAAAGGCTAGGATCTACTGTTTAAAGAAGACTATAAATATTTATGCTTGAGATTATATATAGAATAAAACTATACATGGGTGTATTGAAGGTAAATTATGAAGTTTTTTGGTTGGTTACCTCACGAAGACAAAAAACAGTTTCAGTAATAAATTTTTGATTGATTTGGGGAATGATTAATGTTTGGTTAAATATTGCATATATTTTATCGTGCTTGGTGATAAATTATCAAATCAAATAACTGATAGCAAAAATAAGCACAGAAGAAGGGCAAAACAATGGGTTTTGAACACTGATAAACTCTAATGCAAAATCTCTTTGAGAACATAACGATATTAATATGAATATTTTGCACTTAGAAAAAATAAAGAAAATTGGATAATTAAATGAAGATAATTAATAATAATTTATTTAAATGTGGAAATTTAATGATACACATTATTAGGAATCAGCTATTAAAAATTTCATTCGTAAAATAGGGGTCACTCTCTCGTTTACTAGGTTAATTAGGTAGACAAGTACCTACATAGATCGCAGACACATTTGTGAATTCTTTGCTGGTGAGTGGAAAGTAGAAAGTGATTCAAAGCCACCAATAAAATCAACTGAAATAAAGAGAGGGCGTGGGTGTTATTGCATTTATGCTAAGAGGTTGCACCAGACTAGTCAATATTGTAAAAATTACAAAAAGGCACACTTTAAAAAGAAATAGTAATTTTATACTTAAAAAATTCAGAGTGATATTTTTTAAAATTCTAATTAAAGAAGTGCAAAGGTATAGAAAAAATTGATGTTCCTATTTATGATTGTTTAAAAATAAATTCCAATGATTTTTTTTACAGGACAAATTAAAGTATACAAATATTTGAATATAAAAATAAACAATATGTGTTTTTTTTATTCTAAAATTTAACTGGATTCATACACATTTCTAAGGATCCAATTCTAGGCGTTTTGAGGAGTTTTCCAGGAGTCACATCAAAAATTTCCAGGAGGTATCAACATTCATGTAAATTTTTTTATTTTATTATTTAAGTTAGAATTATATTTACTGATTACCTCAAAAGCCTTCAATGAATTGATAGCTGTAACAGATTTTTTTATTTAAGTAATCTCCATATTTTTTATATGTGCGAATTATACATTGTGTAAAATAATGGGTAATTTTAAAGTTTTTAAACATCTTCAATCGATTCCTATCTATTAATTTATGTATTTCAATATTTATTGAGTTTTAAATATACTTAATTTAAAACAAAATAAATGAATACAACTATCAAATAAATAAATCGTCATGAAGTTACTGTGACTAAACTAGATCTTTAGTCAAAAGTTATGAATACAATCTAATATCAATAGCAGTGGTGTAGTGAGCATAATTGTCGCCCGGGTACGATACCTTTTTTGGCGCCCCCTTGAAAAAAAAATAGTAATACACTATAAATATGGGAATAAAATGTATTAGGTAATAAGAAATATATAATAAAATATAAAGATATATATTACATTATAATAGATAGAGTATAATTGTAATAAGAATACAATAATGATAGAATATTGTACCCACTATAAAATAATTGAAAATATATTAATTTAAAGTTTCAAGCTAAGCTTTAAATTTAAACAAAATTCAATTCTAATTTAAAATAATAAAACACTTACATTGGATTCGGAAAAGTGTCATTAGAATAATCGGACTTGTGTGATTTAGAATTAATTATAAAAAGAAATTATTGATTTCATATACCAATACAATTATTTTAAAAAAACTTAAAAAATTTTAAACATGAAATAATTTGTTACTTATTATAGATATAAGCAGGTGTAATTATTTACAATCTAATTCTATTCACATATTTCTTGCCTTTGCTGAAGCGAACTGATCAATTAGTTAATCAAAGTTGATCATTTCAAAGTTTTCTTTTTCTATACTTGTTGTTGTCATGTGCAGACTGGCAATTATGTGGTGTGCTGCTCTACTTTTCTATACTTAAAATTGTTAAATCACTTAGACGGTTTTGACTCATGGTGGATCATAAATAAGTCAAAATTAATTTTACTTTGCTGAATGGTCATTCACAGCTTGCAATTGGTGTCAAAATAATTAAAAGTATTTGAATGGCAACATCTTCTCTCCATCTTTACCGTATGAAATAAGGAAGTTTTAATGGAGTTTTAGGTTATTTCTTTTCTACTACTGAGTAACATTTTTCAGTTCCACATTTCTCTATAGACTTCTGTTCCATGGAAATATATATGTCAAAATTCATCTAAACTTTTACATTTGTTAAGCACTCTGACTTAGTGCTCCCAAGGCATAGGTCATAAGTTCGATTCTAAGGCTAGGTCAACTCAACCTTTCAGTGGGTCGATTAACTGAGTACCAATCATGCTTGGGAACTAAACACCAGGGATTTCGCTTTGGGCTGACTACCGAACCGGGACCCCAGGGGCCTCAGTTAGGAAAAGAGATAGGGGCACAGTAGGCCTTGATCCGGATATTACGATTTTGAAGTCTGAATACTTATTTATTTATCAATTAATTTTTAACTTTTATGAAAATTGATTTTAATGATTTAAGATTTTGATAACAATGACTTAAAAAATTATAAATTAATTTTTTTCTAGCTTGTTAACCAATTGAAGTAATCAAAAATTTTTATTCCCTATTAAATGTGCATTATCTTATTCATGAAAGACTCTACAAATTGTTGATCATTAGGTATTGAACGTATGCTATTAACTTATCTAAACAAATTTTCAAAAATTCTATAATATTACTAAATTTACAAATTTTAGCTATTTATTGCAAAATAATAATTGGATCAGACCCTACACCCCTAATTTAGCATTAACTCACCTGATTTTTCACAATGATATCTTTTTAAACATTTGATTTACCACAGATTAAACTGAAAATTTTACTTCATTTTTTTATTTAAAAGAATTCAAGTAAAAAACAACTTTAACTTAATGGGAAATTTCACACTTAAAATAGCTTTTTAAATTATATCATTCAGACCATTAATGTAAACCAAAATTATTTTTACTGAAAAAAATTTAAATCACCAAATGTAATATTGATAATTTATAATATTTCCTTTTTATACCATAAAACCAATTTTTTTTTCTGATTCCAAAATTAGAAGACCTTTGTTAATAAGTCTTTATCTGATTTCAATTTAGATAATTAAATTATGTCATAGAATAATCAATGCAAATTTCAGATAAACAAAGGAATGCTAATATAGACAGCAAAAATATTTTGCAAATTTTTTTTAAATCAAAAACCAAAACATACATAAATTCAAGTAAAATTATGTATATTTGATAAAATCGGAAATTTTCAGCCGAACAAAATATATTATTAAAAATAAATTTTTTCTCAAAACAGATGCACTCTATATAGTTTTTTTCAAATTTTTTATTGATTCAAATTATTATCAAGAATTACAAGTGCTGAGATAAAAATTACATTTTAACTGTTACATCGCCTAATTTTATATAAAGAAATTTTTTCAATCATTTATCATTGTAGTGAAAAGTTTCTTCATATTTTCAAGCATTAAGTAAAACTGTTTTTTTAAGATATTAAAATATATTTTATTAAAATAAGGACTAATTTTTATTAAAATGAAAATTTATTTCTAATAAGAAACATTTTGGAAGTGCTGTTCATACAATGGCATAAAGTTTTTTTTTTTTTTTTTTTAAATAAATTTATATTATTTCAAGACGTACTTAAAATTTTACAATGTAAAATGAGAAATATGTAAGATTTCCTTATAAATTTTTTGAACGAATTCAAGTTAAAAGGTTAGTTTTTATATAAATTGAACTAATTAATTAAGAAATATATTCTGTATATTTAAACATACAAAAAAAAACATTTAAAAAAAAAAATTTTTACTTTTGAACTTCTACCTTTTGAAAAAAGAATTTTTCAATATAAGGGGCTGTAATGCAAAGCCAACAAAATTACGAGTCAAATAAAAATTATTTCCCCAAAAAAACATTTAAATATGAAATAAAATTACTTTTAAATGAATAGTATTTAACTAATAAGTAATTTTAAAAACACTCATGCAGATGTTAAATATTTATACCAGCAAAAATATGAAATAAATATTCAAATAGAAAGAACACAAAGTAGACAGAAAAAAAAATATTTTTAATGGTACAAAATGCTAATAAAAGCAGAGGTGCCCAATGACATACAAACCCAATTCTAAGAAGAAGAAGACAGAAAATATTACTTAAGACAATAATATTTTAAATGTCTAAACTTCACATTTTTAAAAGTTAACATTTTTGTTTCCGATGAAGCGACGTTTGGGAAGAAACGAAATAACCATGTGAACAATGAAAAGGAAACAAAGTTTATGTGTTTTCCTAGAATTTGGAGATAATTAGTTCTCAGTCCCCTCTATTTCGATTCCAGGAAGACAATTCCCTTGCCGGCATACTGCAGTGCAATTTTATGAAAAATTTCCTCCCTTTCTTTGAAGGTCAGTCAGGTGCAGGATACAATATTTTGGACAAAGGGAGCCTCTAATATGAAATACATTTAAGCAAGAATTTTCTCACGAGTGTAAGGCTACCGTAAAGCCTAAGATAAAAATTTTGGGGCAATGGATAACATAATTTCACAAAGTCTCAATAACAACTTAAACTGATCTTTTTATATCACTTCTTGATAGCTTAAGTAAAATCAGACTTTTCTGTTATTATTAGCACAGTTAAATTCTTACAAGTTTCCATTAATATTATTTCAGTTATGTGAAATTTTCTTTTTCTGCGAATAATTTTTTATTACATTATTACAGTCAAAATAAGATAAATTTTAACTTTTTTTTATCGTAAAAGATAATCAAAAATATTAATGAGATACTGCTTTTTAAATAAAATGATTTTATCTTTTCTGAGAAATTAAAAACACTACGTCAAATATTTCAAAACATTAAAATTTCAAAAATAAAAATATTTTTATGTTTTGAATTTTCGAATAATTATTACATCCAGAGGGATCCAGTGGAAATAATATTCATTAAAAGTTTTATTTTGAGTAAAACAAACTTATTTGCTTTGTTAATATTATTATTATCACTTTTTTAGTATTTAACTTGACTTAAATAACCTGTATAACAATTAGGAATCATAAAAGGCACTGTGAATCTTAGCGTAATCACAAAATAAAATAAGGTGTATTTAATGAGCTTATTCTTCTGTAAACTCCCTGAGTTAACAGATCCAAAAATTACCCTATATATAGCATTAACACAAATAATTTGGTTAATAGCTTTATACTAAAATACAAGCATCTCATATGCATAAAAAATGGAATTAACCACTCAAATATTCCAGAAATTTTTAATGAAACAATTAAGAAATTTTCCTTATTTACACATTTACAAGATTTGTAGTATCACGAGCACAGTATGAAACTTAAAAAGGAAAGGATTAAAAGAATAAAAAATGATAATCTAACTGATTAAGAAATGAAAATCGAAAGTATGGTTAAAAGAATACAATTTTTAAAAGGAACTAAACCATGCAAAATTATTATTAATAAGAAAATATAAGAGTAAGAGTTTCATTTATGGTGAGCTCCTGCAGCTCTTCTCTGTTTTTCATCAAAAACCTCTTCTCTTTTCCGAATCTGATTCGTCCCTGGAGTTTTTTATTATTTTTTCCTGGGCATGACGAAATAATTACAAAATATAAAGTTTATTTCTCGGAATAAAATTGATATTATGATAAAACTACGATTGAAATTTTCTGAAAAATTGTGTTTATCTTTGAAATGATTTGGCACCCCTCTACAAGCTGCGCGCCCAGGGCATGATAGCCCCCCGTCACTACGTCTCTGATCAATAGTACTGTACCACAGCTGCCAAGGAAAACTTCCCAGTGCCAACAATTTTACACACAGTTATGCAGTATATCGCAGGAAAAGAAGAGGCACCTTGTCCATTCTAACAGTCTACGTTTACAAAATTAACAAGAAAAAAAAATATATCATTCTCATGTTACTGAAGATGAAGGAAAATAGTCATCTAGCTCAATATCCACACTATCAGACATGTTTGACAAAAAATAATAAGCTAGTATAACACACCATAACAAAAAATTGATCCAAAAGAATAAAAATTGAAATGCTCGAAAACACGCTAAATACAGATAACTGTAATGTCTGGAATTAGCAACAGCTTCACCTGTTCCCAGAAAAATTCCACTATCCCACAATCGCCCTTTCTTTAAAACATGTAAGTCCATTGTAAACAATGCCAGACATTATATATAGATATATACAGACACATGTGGGAAGCAAAGAGTTAAGAGCTAATATTCAATTTGGTTTTCAAACAATTTCATTTATTCATTCATTGTCGTGTTGCTAGCCTAGCTGGGAATACGACAATGGGGTGCGCTGTGCTCCATTTTAACAATTTCATTGAAAATATTAAAACAAAAAACTCAACAATTATAATATTTTGTAACAAAAAATAAATTATCAAGGCAAATAAAATTGAAAATTTTCAAGGAATCAAGACAAAATTCCAGGAGTTTCAAGAAGTTGTACAAACCCTAATAAAAGCAAATATTTTTGACAATTTTTGTAAAAGCGATAGTGATAAACCTGCAAATTAAGCAATTTCTTTTACAAAAATAAAACAATAGTAAACACAAGGCATTAATTATTATTATTACACATCAGCATCTTAAAATGATATTTTTAAATAATATGCACTCTATTTTAGTTAAAATTAAAATCTTTTCTGCATAAAAAGCTGAACCGAATTAATATCCATTTCTTTTAATCCAAACTAATTATTTGAATTCATCTTTTGCAAATGAAAATAATGACATCAATAAAGACAAACTTAAATGTGTGTATTTGATTTTTTTAAAAGTATAATGAAGCAGCAAATTTGATGTGCAGCAAATAATGCAACAACTGATTTTGTGAAGCATAAATATACAAGGAAATAAAATATTTTTACTCTCTATTACTGTGCTATTACTCTCACACACATTTATTTAAAAGATAATATGGCATCTTAAAAATAAATAACAAGTTAATATACTCTAGTATATATTTAATTGATTAAACATGTACTGAATTCAAAGAAAATTACATAATTTATTGAATACACAGTTAAAATAATTTTTGACTGACTTTAATTAAAGTTTTAATCTTTTGCTTAAAATAATGTTTTGTTTTGCATAAAAATTTTTTTTCACATTAAAGCTAAATATGTACATTATTTATAACTTAGCCACAAATAAATTTTTAAATGAAAATTGATTTATATAAGATTTTATTCACGTTTATAAAATTTTCTTTTTTCTCCTTTGATTCAGAAATGCTCTTTTAATTCCCATTTATTATGATATTGGTGAATTTTCAACAAGATACTTATATGCTTATAAATTCATCTTGAAATTGAAATTTTTCATCTAATTATTTAGTTATTAATATTGATTGTCTTATGTTTCCCGCTATTTTTTTACTTGTTCCATACATTTCTTACACAATTATTAAATTGATTTTCTAAATGATCAATAACAAAAATTATTTAGAGTTAAAAAAAAATGAAACATGAAATTGTAATAATTTTTTTATATGCAAATCCACAAAAAAATACTAGGGAAAAGTTAATCGCTCAATGAAAATGAGTATTTACTGTAACATTTAAAAATACACTTTGATAACAGAAAAAACCTATTAAAAATTTTTACCTATTTAAAATAAAATTGCTTAAAGCAGTAGCAGAAACCCTGTTTGGTAATGTTAACTTTAAACATAACAAAGAAAATAATTTCTTAATATTGTTAGATTAATAAAGTTTATAGGCAATTTTTAATGTCTATAATTTAGTTACATACGATATATATTACTTTACATTTTAAAATTTCTAATATACTGATTAGTTTTAAGCATATTTATAAGTCTCATTTTAATGCACAATAACATTTAATCATTTCCAAAATTTTCCTCAATTCACATAAATTTAAACAAAATAAATATCAAATTATAGCATTATTTACTTTTGTTTAAACAAATACAATCTATTTTTGCAGTTAGGGACAAGAAAAAAAAATTAAAACAGGATTTGTAAAGATATCCACAAATCAAATTCTAAGAGTTTTTCAGGAATCAAATAAAAAAAAAATTCTAGGAACTATCACAACATAGTTTATTTTTTCTACATCACCAATTGTTCTTAACCAAATAAGCATATAATTATGTATGTGCAATATTTTTCAATGTGATTTGTAAATAATTGATACAAATAAATGTAAAAATTAATAAGACAATTTTTTTGTTATTTAAGCTAGAATAGTATTCAATGAATACTTTAAAATAGTCTTCAATGAATTCACAGCAATAACAGAAAAAAATTCATTTAAATAATCAATGCGAATATTTAAAAATATAAAACCAGTATATTACTGAATTACATATTACATAAAACATTGGTTAATTTTAGAGTTTTTAAACATCATCAAATTTTTATTTTGAATGCATAATTTTTTGAATATTCAAAGATGTAGATAACTTCTTTCCAGCTTTGAAAATTTACAAAATTTGAATGCTGTAAACTTTTTAAAAATTTACATTTCAGTGAAGACGAGCCAGTTCACATTCAAACCATCCATAGCAATACATTTGATAATAATTCCAAGCACTTTTCATTGACTTTTCTAACAGATCTTCAGTTCAGAGACCAAAAAAAACTGACAAATATATGATACAGTGTTTCAACAACATTATACAAAAATTTTACCTGGCAGTCCAATCATTTTGACTGCAGATGATCATTTTCATCAAAGAAAAGCATACATTTATTAGCATTCTTAACTTTAAATTTCAGTAAGTTGGAAAAGTAAGGTGCAATTTCGAAAACTGTTAAATCAAGACAATTATTTTCCATTACAACTGAATTGCTTTGCAATAGCATTGTCTGGGAAGATCGCTTGAAAGAAAGTGTTTATATTGCTACTGAATCCATTCTTTAAAACTTTAAGGACCAACAGAATACCAGCCTTTAAAATTTCTTTTGTAGAAACGAACAAATCTAAATTTTCAGAACATGTTTTGGGCTCACATTCTTTAACAGGAACAGCAGTAGTGAAAAATCTTTTAAATTTGAATTACTGGCATATACAGCCTGCTCTAATAAAAACGTATGCTTCTTTCTTTTATATGGAATTTGACAGATTATTTGCCCATAGTTGAAATATCAAAGCTTTTCTTGCAAACAAGACAGACAATGGGCATGTGTTTCTTCTTAACTTTTCAAAAGCCAATCTTTGTATAACTTTTCTTGCGTTCACTGGTCATTGAAAAACACTTTTCACCAGGCATATTAAATAATTTATTTCATTGATTAATATAATTCATTCCAATTCACGGAAATTATACAGAATTTTCATCACGAAAGATATAGTTTTACTCAGAAATCTTATATTTAGATATTAATATTAAGTAAATTTAATAAAATAAATAGAAAAAGAATAAATTAAAATCACTCTCCTAATTGCACCACATGAAAATTTTATTCGTGATTACTTCATAATTTATAATTCTATATATTACATCCATGCCTCATGAAACAATTGAGGCTGAACTGGATCTTTATTGTAGCCAACATTTACGCATACAGTAATAATCAAATATCGATTGTGCCACCACCTAGTCGTAACAATAAGAGCTATAATTCCATTTTGTTTTTTCAATAATTTCATTGAAAATTGTAAAATATTTAAAAAAAAAAAAAAAAAAAAAAAAAAAAAACCAAAAGAATTGTAATATTTTTTTAACAAAAAATAAATGCATCAATATTTATATAAAAATTCTAGGAGTTTAAAGGGCTCTTAAACAAAAAAAAAATTTTCTTAATTCCAAGAGTTTCTAAGAATAGTACGAAACTTGTTATAGTAATATTTTCTAGGTAACTATTTTTTTATGAAAGTAATAAATATTTTAAATTTATAAACATACACACATAATATTCATTAAAATTACACATAAAAAACTAAATAAAAATTTTTTGACATTTATATAATTCATGTTATTTGATAATATTAACTGTTGGCTGATCTATAACAGGCATATTCTTTGCTTGATAAACATTTAGTTGGTTTTATTATTTTTGTAAGAGGTAACTTCTGAAAAACTTATTGAATTTAAACTAAGAAGTATTAATCTAACATTTTCATTTAAATAATTATAAGAAACTATAGAATACATAAGACATATAATTTATAATATAAAATATGTATAAGCACTATGTAATATGAAATATAACACAGCATTATATGAGATCTTATCAGAAGAAAAATCTTGTAAAATTTAAGGTCTAATATGAAGTTTCATGAAATCACTAGAATTTTAATTCTAGTGATGCCTTTATTTAAAATAGAAATGAAAATTTATAGCCTAAATTAAATTATACATGATAATAAATATTATCAGCTAAAGATAATATTAAAGTATAATAAATATGACTGTTAATGTTCTTACGCAGTTCAAAAAGAATTCTGAACCAGTAGGCTAACCATTTGGATATCAGTTCAGCCTGTATTGTATTCATTTGAAAGTAATATTGAAAATTATATTTTGTCATTATTCGCTTACATGGTGGTACATATAACTTAACAGGCTATAAGCATAAGAGACTCACAAATATTTTCTAGTCATTCGTATACAATCTATCTAATATCTTATATTCATTTATATACAATCTAACACTATAAACATCCATGCCCAAGGGTACATCAAAACTGAGCTATAAAAACAGTGATTTTAAATAAATCATCAGAAAAATCGGAATTCAAAATATCAGAGTCAAAGTAATAACAATTTTATGATTCTTAGTAATTATTTATACATATAATTTAGAAATCATGAAAAATAAAAGCAATTTTAAATATAACATAGTTATGGAAATCAAATAGATAACTCATTTAAAACATACTTACAAGAATCATCATCTTTGGAAAATATGTATATTGTGCATGAAGCAAATATTATGCCAAAAATCTAAAATTAAAATCATATGATTAAACATAAATACATATTAACATATAATTTATACATCTTTTATATAGTTTATCAGATACAAATCATCTGGTAAATATATAAGTGGCTTCTCAGTAAAAATGATAAAAATCATTACTTTCACATTAAATTGATTTCATAATTAAATTATTCATTACTTTAAATAATTCATGTATATTTAATTTACTTTTAAGTACATTTTATGAAGAATTTAATAATGTTAAGATTTCACAATCTGAACTGGTGATTTTCAAAACAGAAATTTGAACTAAAGCTAAACACAGGCTGTTTGGGTTTTGTGCAGCAAGGTCTAAAAGAGGACAAGCTGCGCCAAAACTAAGATTTATATAAGAATATTAATCTTTTCAAAACCCAAAACAATGTTAAAAAATATTTGTATATATGACATTATTAAAATCTATATACATATAAAATAATTATAAATTAAGTGTATATACAATCACCAATAATTAAAAAACATAAATCAAATGAAAAGTAAGAAAATTATGGCTCTTAGAAATGAAAATAAGTTTCTATGGGGTGGGGTTCTTCAAGCAAATCAAACAAAATTAAAAGATCACAATTTAAAAAGTGTAAACAATAATGGTTAAAATATGGACACAAAATTAAAATATGAAAAACAGAAAATGATTCAGCACACTTTTCACACAAAAAATTTAAAGATAAGTGTTTATGTGTGAAGTGTATGTGCCTGATACGCGCGAAGGCGAGTTAATCTTACATCATCACTTCATATTGGTAAAACTGGTAATGAGGTGACGTATGGAAATATAGCATGCAATTTATTATGGACCTATACATTCCATGATTTCTGCCAGATAGAATAAATTAGCCTTTCAACACCTCTTCTCATATCAAATAACTGATGGCAGAGATGGGTCAGATGCAGATTTAGCAGCTGCATCAGCCTTCTCATTGCCATTGAGACCAATATGACTTGGGATCCAACAAAAAATCATGTCATATCCCTTGCCAGCAAGGGAATCTAATGCTCGAAAAATTCTAGACACAATTGGATGGCAGACAAAACTACTGTTTCGCAAAGCTTCCACAATACTCAAACTGTCAGTGTACATACAGTATTCAAATGAATCACTTGTATTCATCTGCTGAAGAGCTTGATAACTAGCCACTGCTTTAGCAGAGAAGATGGAAAAGGATGAATGGAGGCTGTTGCTAAGAGTCCTATTATTATAAACTACAGCACAGCCAACAAGACCAGCTGATTTAGATCCATTGGTGAGAACTGGTGCATACACGGCATACTGACAGCAACAAGACGCATGCTGGAAAACAGTAGCAGTTGTGTCAAATTTTCAATAACAAGCAAAAGGATTGATGATTTTAATCTGTGGATCATACCAAAGTAGATGTTATAGAGGGTCCGTTTTGTCAAAATAGACATCACATTGGTCAAAATATAATAGACTAGATTTTGTCTGAGTGAGAAAAGGTTGGATGCGGTACGATCGAGCATTCATACAGTCTCAAAAGTGCAGGTGTAGTAGTGTGTGTAATGGAATGTAATGGATGATGAGTGCCCGACATAAATTTTAGCATAATAATTGAGAGACAGCTGCATCCATCTCAGGTCTAAAGGCAATTGTTGACAAATTGCATATAAACTTTGGATGGGTGATGTGTGGAATGCACCTGAACATATCCTCAAAGCAGAGGGATGTAGTGTATCCAATCTGCGAAGAACAGAAGACCTAGCAGATCCATACAAATCGTGTAACGAACGGAGAATTCTATATTGCCATGTATATGGATATGCCTTCTCTATGTTGAAGAAAATGAAAACCAGATGATTCCTTCGCACAAAAACATTGTGGATCTGCGTTTTCAAAAAAGGGGATAATATCAAGAGTAGACTTTCCTTTATGAAGTTCACTTTAATTAATATGAATACATTAGTTTTTTTTCTCAGATATATACGAGACGGGTGTTGACCATACGTTTGAGAGACTAACACAAGCAACTCATCAGAGCTATTGGTCAATAATGTGAAGGAACAGGAGGATCTTTACCAAGTTTAAGAAACAGAATTGTCTGAAAAGGAGCTGCCCTTCAGAGATTGTCCTTTTTGAAGCTGATTTGGAGCCTCTTTTTGATATAAGACAGGACCATCTTACAAAATATTTTAGCAAACTTTACAGCTATGAATCTCAAAACAATACTTCAAATTATTTTTGTAATTGGGAAAGCCACCAGACTCAAGAAAAATAGCTCTTTTAGCCAGGCTTTGTCACAGGAAGCTATTGTTAATAATGTTGAATCACATTCTCTTCATTTCTGCATGTCACCAACAGAGGATTTTTCCAGGATTAATTTTCACTTCAACCTCTCTTTTTCCAACAATAAAAAGAATACTGTAACTAAACATCTTAGACAATTAGCCTTGAAAATCATAAATAATATCCCTAGAAGTGGCATTAAATTGTATACCGATGGAAGTAACAAAATGGGAACTTTTCTACACAACTGTTTACTGGATGTGGAAGATGTAACTGAGGATACATAACAAGACCAAGATTCCTTCTGACTTCGATGATGAGCTAATGCTTTTGTTCTCTTAAAGGCAATAAGATCCTTTGTTGTGGGGTATCTTCTATATAAATTCCATAACTTCCTCTGCTTCTTATAGGTATTTTGACATTCATCCTTTCACCAAGGTTTGCACTGCCTGTATGGTGTAGGGGAATTCTTAAGTATTGTGTGATGTATCAGCTGTATTGATAGTTTTGAACAGCATCATAAATATCTTCGATTAAAATCATTTCATCATCAACAATTGCCAAATGTGTTAAATAGTGTCCAATCTGCCCGCCTGTACACATAAGTAGGTAGAGGATGTCATATACTACCTCCAGTCTGAGAGATGATGAGAGGAAAATGATTTCTGTTGTACAGATCATTTCTCACTGATAAATTTAACAGTAACAGAAGCGAGGGAGAACTAGAGCCAGATCAAGAGAATAAAATGTTCTTGTGGGTACGTGAAAATATGCCTTCTCGTCAGTATTAAGTAGACAGAGACTGTTGTCTGAAATAAACGACTCTATTAGCTGACTGCGAGAATTAGTATGATCACATCCGCTTAAAGGATTATGGCTGTTAAAGCCACCTAAAATCAGAAATGGTGTTGGCAGCTGATCTATTAGTGCATCGAGTTCCTCTTGGCGGATGACAACATGTGGTGGCAAATACACACTAATGACTGTTAACAAACATGCTGTATGAATTCTTTCAGCTATTATCTGTAGTGTAGTATTCAAAAGTTGGGCAGTGCAGGGAAAATTATTCAATGTTTACATACAAACACCTCCAGACACTACACTATCATTACCAGTTATTTTCTACAGCTTTTAAGCCCTTACATGGAAAAAATATTGCTGGTTTAAGAATGTTTATTGAAGTGCAACACATGCAGGTTATAAGCTGAAATTACAGACTTGATGTCATCATGGTGTGAATGTCACCATGGCATTTACAAGAAACAAAGGAAGTTATGGTTCAATTTGAAAAGCACCATTCCCTGAGCTGGAAGGCATGTCATCTGACATCTCCTCAAACAATAAATCATCTTCTGAGGGGTGCAGAGAAACAGCCTCAGCTTCTAGGGATAAGACTTTATGGGTGAATACAGAGGGTCTAAGAGAAACCTCCCATGAAGATTTTAATTTACATGCCTTAGTGCCTTCTGACTTAGCCGAAGGAGCTTTTATCTTATATATTGAAGTGGATACAGATTTTGGCCTTACTGTTGATGTTTGGGGTAATCTAACAAAGGGAAGTGACATGGATTCTGTTTGTGTATTTATGTATCTGGTGACTTTTCTTTCAAAGGTTGCACAGCTTACCCCATGTATTGGACTGTGAGGTAACGTGATATCCAGCCTCAGGGTATGAGCAATTTGTAGTAACTTTTATCATGGTGATTTCCTTCTTAAGTGTCCACTGAGAACAACTTTGAAAAAAAAGGGATGGTCTCTTTGACAAATGACACATTTCTCCGTAGTTCAGGTTCAGCTGTCATGGCCAACTACTTCTCAACGTGTGCAAGTAAGTTGGTCCCTGTAAGCATTTCTCTAATGCTCAAATAATTGGCACTGGAAGCATCGCAGCAGGTTTGAAAAATATGGCCGGACGGAAAAATTCAGATAAGCAGCTTTAATATACTGTGGAAGGTCAGGGGGACGCAAAAGTCAGAATGAAATATTTAGTGTCAATAAACTTCCCATCTCTTCTGATTGTGAAGCATCTAACTTAACAGACCTTTTGATTATGCAGGTTTTCACAAATTTCATCTGTCGGTGTATTCAACAAATTTTTTGCGGATTCAACACCATGTGAAAAGTTGAGACTACCATGAGGTGACACAGTTACCTCTAAGTTTGCTAGCTTTAAAAAGATGGACAGTATAGCAGCCCGGGTAGCATTAGCAATCTCAATTATTAAGTCTCCAGATCTCATTTTAATCAAACTTTTTATTTCCTCTTTATTTCCCGATATCCCTTTTTCAATTAGGAAGGGGTGCACCTTTTCAAAAGTTGCCTCCAACTTTTAATAACAAAGAATTTATCTTTAATTTTTTGTATTTGCTGTCGTGGGAGAGAAGAAAATTTTGCTTTCTCCATACGTTGATTATAAAATTTCAGGACCTGACCACACCACCCATCACCAAGTCCAACAAGGGAATGCAGACAAGCTGCATCAGTGCTAATCAGATTCTATATGCTGACAGTATATCACTGAGATGGCCTCCACCCATAACAAGTCATTCAGCAGATTACTGATTGCTTGACCCATAAAGCCAATTGATGTGTTGAGGACTACAGGACATCTCCTGTTTACCTGAAGCAGAGGCCAAAGTAATGCGTTGGTCTTTAGGGGCCTCAATTACCAGGACCCTCCTTTTCAGGGACACTGGTCTCCACGCACAACAAATATGTGAGTGATTTAGTCTCCAAGAGAAGCTAATAGCCACAGAGAGGTGATAGCTGCTCAAGGGGAGCAGCTATCACCACAATGAAGGAGAAGAGGAAGAAAAATGAGAAGAGTAGAGGAGAGAAGAAAAGAAAGAAGAGGACATATCACTGGGGTACCTCAGGATTGTGACACCTGTGTTTACTTAAAGAAGGTAAACCCCCTGTGAGGGGGGGGGGCTAAATACAGATCACATCTGCAAAATAAAGTTTTATGTGTGTACTATAAAACTTCACTACATAAATATTCAACCTCCACTACAAATGGCTGAGATTAGAGTATACATACAATTTATTTTATTATAATATTATTTAATTAATATGAAATAATAAAAACAAAATCAAAACGAAAATATAAAAAATTAAGAATTACATCAACATATTAGTTACAAAATTATGAAAACTCAAAAATTTCAACATTAATATTATTTTCACAAATTTTAAGTTCTCTTAAATAGAATATGCATATAAAAACATAATATGAAAATTTAGCTTCCAGTGTTTTAGGACTTCTAAGTTTTCTTCAAGGTCTTCAAGAAATGTATGAATTATTTTTCATTGGGTTTTAAAAAGCATTTCTCTGATGAGTAGTTTCTTTGATTTGTTCTACACAGAACCAGTTTCCATATAAGAATTAGGAAATATTATAGTCAATTCTTTCCAGATAGCTAAATATTTTGGGTTTTTGAAGCTTAAGAAACTACACAAAGATTTCTTCATTGAACTAGGAATGTTTTGCAGACTTTTCAAATACATAAAAAAAAGTAGCTAATTTTATTTAACTTTCTTAAATATGTTCTTGTAATGCATATAATAATTTCAAACTTATTGCTTATTGGTGCTTAAATTTTTTAATTCTTTTAACAGAAATTCAAATTGTGTCACTTGTTAATAAATTGGTATTTTATTGCTCTAAATCTTTAGCTACTAGATGAATTGGTCCCAAGACTTTATGAAGTTCTAAAAGTTTAGGATATACAGCTTCATTCTACATACAAGAACCAATAAAATTTCACATGCTAAAACAAAACATTCTTTTACTGTGAAAAATCTTCCAATGTCCTCTATACTATTCCACCTTGTTTTGTAGTCAAGAAATTTACATAATCAAATTAACATTTTAAAATAGGAAAAATACAAGCATAGAAATTAGAAACATAATACTCACATTATCTTTTTTTTAATCAAATATAGCAAATTTATATTTTTGTTCCCAGTTTTTTCTTTACAATATTAAGCACACCTGTTGTGACTTGTGACACATTACACATGCATATACAAACTAACAAAATAAATCAGGAATTTCTTTTCCACATGCAAATGCACAGCTGCTCTGTGTACAATGCACTGACCAATTTAACTTGCAATATTGAAAAAATGTGTTTGCTGCTTGTTGCATAAAATAGATAGTAAATCAAATATAAATTTAATTTATACAAAACTCTATGAATTCTATAAACTAGTTTTTTAAAATCACAGGTTTGAAAACCAACAAACCCTAATAGATATTGAACTTCCTGAATTTTTTTTAAAAATAATTATGTTGTTAAAGAAAGTTGTAATTTACAATTGTTAATATTTAAAAGTTAATATATGCAATTTATTTATATAATTATGCGTCTCCATTCAAATCATAATCACCAGATCAAAAACATAACCTCAGTAAATGGCAATTGGTAACCTGAAATGTTTATCAAGGATTTTTAAATGACTTACAGAAATTTCTTCACAGAAAATGCTTTTTGCTGAATTATTAAGTTTCTTTTTTGGTATGTCATTCAGCTACTCATGTTTTCAATCTTCTTCATTATGGCATATTTAAATTGCAATTTGAATATTTATTGCTAATCATAACTAAGACTTCAGATTTCTCGTATTTTCAAATATCTCGACTAGGTCTTAAGCCTTTACTTTGGGCGGGAAAAAATCAAAGCTTATGTTTCAATCAAATTGAAGCATGATTTTCAATAGATAATATAACTGTTTATAAGATAATTAACTTAATATAACAAGTCACTGAAATAAAAATTGTGTGTACTTCTCCCTGTTTTTTGCCCTATCCTGAAAGCTTTGTCTCATATCTGCTGTCCTGGTGATGACATCTATAGATGATCTGACAGCCACTAGCAATGAAGTGTAGGGAAAGTGTGTAGAATGAAATAAGTTGGCCTCACCTCCCAAATACTTTTTCCTGTTGCGTCAGCATCCCCCTTTAATAATTTCTTTCCACTGATGGGTCCAGATCTGACTTTGTGAAGACTTGTATCATCTCTTCTATCTGAGTAGGACTCAACATGGTTTGTCTAGATTTGATGCCATGACCACATGGTAAGGACAGCCTTTTAGAACTGTAATACTGGTGCAACCTTCTCTATTTTAGCCATCAACTTATCGCCTATTTCATGTATTAAATATTATGGCATTTTTCTTTAAAAAAAGAACTTATTTAGCAGTAAGCAATTTAATCATGTGACTCGTTCCACGCGCCCTTGTTAGGCCTAACTCCTTGGTCAATCGTCCCCCTTTAAATAACAAGATATTTTTGAGTTGTCATCACTGTCATATTTATTTCTAACAAAATGTATCACCCCTTTGCTGCAAAACTCTAAGTAAATGTAATGATTTTGCATCTTCCATTGGTTGTTAAAAATAAATTGTGAATTACTTTTTATATATTATGAAAAATGTCTTTTTCTTTATGTACATTGCTCATGAACACAACTACTAGCCAAAATCCTAGGGAATCACAACACTCTACTAGTAGGACCACAAGTAACAGCAAAAAGAATTCAAAATAAGTAAACCAACAAAATTAAACGTAACAGGTATCATTCTAGCTAGAAGAAGCGCTCTGTGTATGACTCAGGTGAAAATTCTATGTTAACTAAAAGCAGCTAGGACATGTAAATTAAATTGTGGTAACAATGTCCTGTAAGTAAAACAGTTCTTTTAGGAGAGGCAGAACAAATCTGAGAAACATGTTTCTTAATTTTGATGATACACTGCTTTTGGAGTAACGGTTTGCTTTGTCTGTTGTTAAATAGTCAAGTTTAGAACACAGCTTAATAATTAGACTAGGATATATAGTTTAAAGTGTATTTCATTAGGAATACACAAGTCTGTTAAATTAAATGCCAGAGTGTTAACTATTCAAATGGCAGTTTAGTATCCAGCAGTATGATCCAAATTAATTAATAAATTTGAAATAAGAAATAAATATTGTAAAATACTAAATTTGTTAAAATTTGCCTTTTTAGTTGTAAATGATATCAGTTTTAAAATTTTACAAACAAAAAGATTGTAAGAAATAATGAGAGTTACATTTTCATTTCTTATGTAAAAAATACTTGATTTCATAAGCACTTTTGATATATACAAAGAACAAAAGCATTTTTAAAAATTTCTGATTAAATTGCTTAAAATAGTGTTTCAACTTAATAGAATTATTATGGACAACTCACATAAAAACTAGTTTAAAACATTAGTTGCAGTTTAATTGTCCCCTTGAAAGATAAATCACGCTGATGCTAACTTAATGAGCTAACTTCTAATTTGAAAAAGAAAATTTGAATCATACATACAGCTAAAAAACATTGAATTGCAGCTTGCATTGCTTCAATATAAAAATATTCTACAACACAGCCTTCAACTGTGGTTGGAGTAGGAAATAAATATGGATCATCATGAGAGGAGTTGTAAATAGGATTGCAACCAGCTCCATTCACTAACCACCAACTGCGACTTCCAGTACCCATATTTAACACTTCTGTATCCTGAAAAAAAAATGAAACATAAACAGGAAGTATAAATTACATAAACCCTTTCATTATGAAAAAATCTTGATAAAATTAGATTTCCAAAACATCGTTAATCAATTTTTTACTATCTGAAACTTAACTAAAAACTAGAATTTTAATGTTCCAATAAATCAGTAAAAATAATTTTTATAATTAAATTGTAACTAGATTATTTAGTTTGCTTTAAGATTTTATTTTTAAATTCATAAAAGAGAAATATTTTTCATGAAAACAAATGAAATTGACAATAATGTGAATTTTTAATTACTCCTATATTATTTTAAAATCAATTTGCTATGATTAACTGATCTCAAGGAAAATTTTAAATTTAAATAATCTTTATCTTACTAACTGTAATTCTTTATCACTTAATAACATTAAAAGCTAACATACCCTTGTTAGAACACCTGCTTCAAAATAGACACAAATAACAAATATATTCCACCCAAGCCAGAGTGATGACCAAACAGCATACTATAAAAATACATTAAAATAAAATTGATATTTTCATATCTAATAAAATTATGAACTTCACATTTGTTACATATGTTACAAATATTTAAACTAATTTTTTACAAACAAAATCCAATAAGAACATTTTTATTTAAGAATAACTTTAAATTATTCAACACAAATTAATCATGAACTGCATGAAATTTATATGTCATAAAATTGCAGCATATTCTAATAATTTAAAAAAAAATGCACTAGAATATTTAATTTTGCTTTTAATTTCTATTAATAATTTTGGTAATTATTAATAAATAATTTTACATATTTTTTAATAATAAAAATTACTAAAATATTTTTTGAATTTCAGATATTAAGAAAAGTGGATTTCTTTTTTGTACAATCAATAATTTTTTCAACATGAAGATTCTGTTTTAAACCCCTTAACTGTCTAGGGTTCTGTGAAGAAAGTGTAATGCAAGTTTTTATCCCTTTAGCACTTGTTAAGAATACAAAAGCCTCTAATTCTTGATGAGGTGTATTTCCACTGTATCCTGGACCACCTCACAATAATCACATTCTAATGACTTACTGAAGGGAAACCCATCAATCGCTGTCAGTTGAAGAAACCAAAATGTGCTCAGTTTGCTTTGTGAATGTTCTACTCGAATATTTCTTCAAGTCTTAATTATAATTTTTCATTACACTAAATATGAATTTTTATTTAAATATTTTATAAATTATTAACAGGAAATGTAATTTATTTCTAAGCAGTTTTTTGTATTAAAATCTTAAATAATTAAAAATATATAAGCTAACTATCACAATGAAAATCATAATTTTTAAATATCATTTTGCTATATTTCAATCATTTCTTTTTATTAGAAAATCAGATAATTCTTTTTAATTTCCCAGATAGTTAAAAATTTAATGATTTTAAATAGCTGTAATAATTAGTTAATTTGCTGTTTATTTGTAATTAATAATCATTGCAGATACTTTTCAAAATCATTAAAAGAAACGGTTCTGTTGCTTTAATACATACAAATTGAAGAATTTAGACATTGTATATTTTTAATAATTAAGAAACTAACTTAATTGCCTATAGATTTTATAGTAAGTAAACTACTGACAACAGATGAAATATAGGTGAAAAATTTTAGATGCAAATTTTTCATATTAAATTCCTTATACCAAAAGATTTCCATTTCTAATTATGTAAAAATATTACTCCATGCAAGAACCCGTGTTATTATATTTTTTTCAGTATTTTTTTGCATAAATATTAAAATTAATGCATCTCTCATATGAATATTTGTTTTTCAAAAGGAGAAAAAAGGCAAAAATATAAAAACAGGGAAATCTTAACGCTACTGTTTATAATAGTATTCTAATAATTGAATATTTATATAGAGCTTGTCACTATCACATTTTTTCACATATCCAAATTAGTCCTAGATTAAATATTTTTCCCTTCACAGAATTATAACTGTTTTGTGACATGCAAATCATTATAAGTGGTAAATTTAGAGAAAGATTTTTTTAAAAAAGAAAATACTTTAGTACAAAAATGATTTAACTTTCTTCTTCTTTTGATGGTTATAATATAAAAATATTTAAATACTTTTGATTTGATTAATCTAATATTTTTAAATAATTTTGATTAAAGAAGTAAATATTTACAAAATTAATTTTTGTAAGTATAAATTCACTAACCAGAAATGAATACTTTATCCAGTTTGACTCTATTAATTTTGCATTAAATTTAACCCGTTAAAAATACATATCATAATTTATTAATTTATCACAAAAAAATAGTTATTTTTCACATTAGAAACATCTTATTGAAGGCCAAATTATTTAGCTTAATATTAGAATTAAGTCATTGAACTTTGTTTTCGAAAACACAATAAAGGGATAAAAAGCCATAACATTGTGCTTATTTGAAATATTCTGTTTCAACAAGGTAAAAATATAATCTTTAGTACAAAGATGTTAGATATTGAAGTATATGAGAAACAAATGTAATACTTAAAATGTAATCAATAAATTAGTAAATGAAAATATTTCTTTTGCATAATAAAGGAAATTTCATATTTTCCGGAATTTGTATACAAGTAACTTTAACTTTAATTCAATGATTTTAAATTATATTTATGAAATATTAGTTTAAAATATCCATAATTTTACAAAAAAAATTATTAAATTAATTTTAAACATCACAATGAAGACATTAAATAATTTAACATGTTCTCTGCTGTTTTCTTTATATGGAAAAATGTTTGTGATTATTAAATTCAAACATTTTTTAAATATTTAAATTTTATCATTAGTTTATGGTTAAATCATATTATAATGTCTCTGAAACAGAAATGTATTTCTAAAATAAACATTTAAGGGAATATTTTTTGTAATTTTCCTGAAATTAGCAATTCTTGATGTATTTTAATATCATTTTTCAATCCTATACCAAAATGTAAATTTAACGAAAGTTTGAATCAAAATTAAAATTTTCTTGCTAAAAATAATAGCTTCCTTGTAAAGTTATAGACTTTAACCCATTAATGCCCAACTTAATTTAAGTTTGAAATTTTGTTAAAAACTATTAGAATTATGTTCTAAGCACTTAAATTAAATATAATATGCAATTAAACTCCACACTATAATTTAGGATCCGAGATAATTACTGTCCTATAAATAGGGCGCTGGGCGGATATGGAAGTTTTTGAACACTTAGTACTTATCTTTTGTTTTGAGTTGCTTGATAACGTTTCAGTTCTCAAACAATTGAACTTTAATATTTAATGCAAACTAAAATGAAACACAAATAAATTTGACATTTTTATTAAGCTTAAACATATTCACACTATTTAAGGTAGTTTGGAAAATATTTTGTACACAGAGTTAGATCACATTTCATGCAAAATGTAAGTGGTTTTCCAGAACAATTTTGCATTTGACATCCTCTTTGTTTTACTCTTTTACCAATTATATGGTCAACTCCATCGCGTCTAACAGTGTCTATTACCTTAACTCACAATGAACGTGTATACCTTGGTCTACTGATTTGCTTTTGTCCTATGTTGCCTTTTTTTAGATAGGCAAATAAAAATTTCCACATCTATACTTTATTTTTCACATAACAGAGATACCTTTTTTGTTTATTACGTTCAGCATATGAGTTTCTAATAAAGGCATTTCAGGACACCCTATCTATATTTTTATGTTTTTTATAAGGCTCAAGTCTCATCTAATGTTTCTTCAATCTTGATATTTTATTATTTTTATGCCATTCTTATCAAAAGTAATGATATTTGCATTGTGCTTAACAACTTTCTTAGACAATTCCCCAAGACTATTTTCAGTCATAAATAAATCTTGAACTTTTATATTTGTATTGTTAGTATAATTTGTCTTGTTATTAAAATATTTTTACATTCATCAATTAAACTTTTATAATAAACCAAAATTACCTTAAATAACTCCTTTAAATTGAAATATAAAATTTTTTATTAGATATTAAGTTAACTAAGAAATTTTTAAATAGTAAATACAATACAAAAATTATAAAACTGCATATAATAAAATAATATGTATGAATTGGCTGTACCTGAGCTGACAGCATTTTTTATATATGTTGTGGCTTATTCCTCAATGTCTAACTGCAAGCTAGACCATGTCCAGGAGTTAGTAAATCATAAAAAAGTTATAATCAAAAAGAGGTGAAGTAATAAGGTCCTTATGCAAAAGCCCTATATATTGGAGGAAATGTTCATGGGAGGCCTGTGCAGAAGTGAACTCAAGATATCTGCCCATCAATATAAATAAAGGCTCCCTATATGTCCACTCACGAGCATGCTGAAGGTACATTGGACAGCTCTATGACCTCCAATTTTGAGGCTATTACCAGGAGTTTTTCCAGAATACTAAAAGTGGGACAGAATTTCCATATTTTTTGTTGTGACCTTAATTTTTGGGCTTATTTTGGAAAAGGTCAGTTCTTTAGCAGTAGTGATGAACCAGAAGCTCCTTCTTTTACAAAAATATCAACAGACTAATTGCCCTGAAGGCCCATGTGTGAGGGAACCCACTGAAAATAAATCTTATGTTGCTTTGAAAGCACTTTGAGGTCTTTAAAAATCATGACATTTACACCTATCTGTCAAGATCCAAATATTTTTAATATCTGTTCAGCTCTAGACAGAGAAAAAATCTGGATTTTTAATACCAATTTCCACAGAGTGAGTAGATGTGACTTAATGAAAAATCCACTGCCATCCATATAAACCTAGATACCTGAAATTGGAATTGGCTCAAGATCAATTTTTCAATGATCTTGAGAAAAAGCAGGATCAGGTAAATCATTTTTTCCTAGTCCTAGCACCCAATTCTGTAGGAAAATGTATGCTGGGCAGATCCTCCAATGGATTAATGAATGTCTTTAAACTTTGTTTCTCAATATCTAGGTGCAACAAGTCCATTGAGTGCAATCTAAACAATCTCTTTTCAACCTATGGTTATTAACCTAGTTTCTGAGGAAGACAGGGGTTCCGTTATGGTCTCTGGAACCATAAAGTTTATCAAAATACTGAGTAAGGCCCAAACCTCTCTTCAAACTAAAGGCCTGCACAAATCAGATTTATTAAGTACCAGATCTGAGGGGCAAGCACTTCTCAAACTCCTTATAATTTTCGCAACACTAAACTGTATTTTTGCTAGTTTTGTCAAGTTGGTGGCAGAGGCACAGAAGTAAATTGGAAAGCCATTATCCAATAATGGCTTGATCAGAGAGACATAGGTGGTTGCTCTAAGTGTAGTGGCATCGTGGCATCAGCTTCCCAGTTTTCAATTAAATGCTCAATATGTTTATTACTCAATATCTCCTGGTCAAATATGTATCCAAGATATCTTGAATGTTTATCTTATTGGAGTCTTCGGCCATTCATCTCAATTTTTTTATATTTTCTTCAATGAAGTAGGATGGAAGTAAAAACTTATTGAATTTACAAAATATTTTTAACTAGGAATACATTTCTCTTAAAATATTGTTATTCTATGACAGGCATGTAATTTTCTTATTATTAGTTTTTTGAATTTACAATGAAAAATATTCATTTTTATAAAATTTAGCATTTTTTGCTTCAATTTTTCTAAGATTTTCAATACATATGTAGTCTTGTTTCAAAATCACAATAAATAATATTATTGAACAAAGTAATAAAAAAAACAATTTAAAATATTTCAATCTTAAAATCTATATTACAACAAATGAATTTAAGGAAAAAAGTTATTACAGTAATTTTTCCAGCATTATATAATAGGCAATGTATTATTTATAGAAATCCTTTCTGTTCTACATATATCTCTTAGAGTGAGGAAAGCTAATTTATTTCTAGACAAGTAAACTATTCCCTACTGCATCATATACAGCAGGAATCCTAAGGGGAGATTTCTCGCTTCTTAAGTTACCAATGTAAGATAAAAATCAGCCAGACTTAATGGTAAAAATATTTGCTACACAAGTATGTGCAAAATTTGATCTTCAGAAATAAGAGTGAATATAAATTGTATGCAAGTATTGATGCAATCTAAATATTTTAGTTTAAATAAAAAATATTATTTTCAAATTGTACATAGAAAATAAAAAATATATCTAAAGCAAATTTTATACTAATTCAATAAAATTAGAATTTAGTTGAAATTTACTCATAAAGAAAAAGTAGTTTTAAAAAATATTTGGAAAAAATTTGAACTTTACAATCTTCTTTGAAAGTAAAAGCAGTTCTGTTTATTTTTTACTTTATAGAAGACCAGAAGTTTCTATTATGAAAAAAGCATTTATTACAAGTTAAACTATGATCCAGTGGCTTAACATAGGATTCAACTTCCTACAATATATGCATAACAAGGCTTTATGTGTATAAATGGATGTTTGTAACAGAAAAGTATATGAATAGATGGAAGAATCAAATCTGCAAAAATTGATAGCTTTGATTTATTTATAGCTCTTTGTATGTATGAAAATCAGATAAACTATAACTGGCCTAAGATACAATATTTAAAGAGGATTTTAAAGCACAACACATCCATACCAAAAGTAAGAACAGTATTCTTAAACTGTAAAACTGAAAGACAAAAAACTGTCCCAATTGAGCACCAAAGAACAGGAGTTTATCAATAATATATTTGATTCAAAATATTCTCCTTCTAATGAGAATATTCAGCAGCCATCATCTTCAGTAAGAATGTTATCTTGAGATCAATGACATAACTCTATTGTATGTCAGGAGTGGCCGAGCTCCTTATAGTTTCAGCCATTTTTCAAAATTTGAAATTTTTCGCAGGCAGCAATTAAATACATATTTAAAATGTATGCAAAAAAGGTATGAAAATATATTTTTACGGAAATTATATTTATTGAAAACATATAAATAAAAGTACAAAATATGTGTAATGAAATTAAATATTAAAAATTTTTACTTCTCTTGATAAAACATTTACTTCTCTTGATAATTCTTTAAAATTTAATGAATAATTTGTGACAGCACTTCTCAGTAATTCTTTGAGATGCTGGATAGTAAATACTGATAGGTGTTTGGATTTCATGAATTTTAAAGTAGAATAAAATGATTCACATAAGTAAGTTGTCCCGAATATTGAAATAATTCAACACTCAGTCTTTAATAATGAAAATACTTTGATTCTGATAAAAATTTCTAAAATTTAATATTGGCATCAACTTATATTTTAATTGTAGAGCTTGATCCTCTTGCATATCTATTAATTCTAATTCTTTTTGGATCACAATTATATTGGAAATGGAAAATTCACCTTGAATTTCTGCTAATTTCAAATGGATTCAGAAAAATCAAGAGATGATTTAAAATATTTCAAGTCTTGAAATATATTTTGAATTCTGTCAATATTCCTTCTAGCTTTTTTATGTACTCGTTGAGTATTTCTCGGCACAAATTTTTTTAATTTGAGGAAAACGACAAAATGCTTTATTTTTTAATGTCCTTTTGAAAAAGTTGTAATTTAGTTTGAAAACTAAATATACATAGTGAAAGATCAGATATTATTTTATCTTTCCACTGCAATTAAGAATTCAGTGTTTGCAAATGTTGCACAACATCAGTCAAAAACTTGTCTTGTAATCAATTGTCATCATGAGATCAAACAAATCTACAAATCGATTTAATATGTTGTAGTTTGATAACCATCTAACAATGCAAAAGAAATTAATGTCATTTGGAAGTTCTTTTTCCTTTAATTCTTCAAAGAAATTTTTGAATTGTCAATGATTTTTTGCATTGGTACAAAAGTAATTTACAATGCATAACTCTGTTTTCATAACATCAAATCATTTTTAATATTTCAGTAAACAAGATGTTCTCAGTGAAATATGCAGTGAGTTGGTATGAATTGTGGAATATGAGAATCATATTAAAAAACTAATAAGAGGATTTTTTTACCTAGCATTGTCAGAGCTTCATCAGTTGCAATGCTTACAAGTTTCTCAAAATGAGAAAATGAATAACTAAATAACTTAGTATAAGGATGCATTATTTCGATCTAAAACTTTAAGCACGTCTTTTAAGCATATTTTAAAAATAAACTCTCCCTCTCCATATGGCATTTCACACAAACATTATTCCCGGTAAAAAAAAAAAAAAAAGCTGGCTTTAGCCACATTATTAACCTGATTGCTAAGAGTCATCAAAATTGACTGTTGGTTATTTGCATTAGATTTTAAAGAAACACGTTTATCTGATCTTAATATGAAATTTGGTGGATACTGATTAGAAAAGTGAGGATGGTCGCTAGATCCTCACTTTTCTAATCAGTATCCACTAAGCTAGCAATTTACGTTGGTTTCATAATACCAACGTAAATTGCTAGCTTTATCATTTTTGACCATAGAATAACAAATTACATACAATTATTTTCCATTATTGTCAGTAAAAAGGAAATTCTCCTCCCATTCATTATTAAAACTTCTATTTTCTTACTAGTATATTTTTTATTTTCATTTTGTGTTGTTAAATTTTTAAAAGAACTGGAAATAAAGAAATTTAAAATATACAAGTTTTGAGTTATTAAATATATAACAACACATATTACATACTACAAAAAAATTATAGTCAACTTCATATACATGTAGCATGAGTGATACAAATTCTTTTCTCCAGAGCACAATGTCAACTGTGTGTTACAACGAAAGTATATAAATTTAAGATCAGTCTGGAGGCAGTTGATAACATCACCATTTATATTTGTCTGCACAGTTTTGGATGAGTCATATCATTCTCAGAAACGAAATTTGTTACAACGTTGCATTTAGTCTTTCATATTTGTTGTCAGTAATTTAAAAGACTTTTTAAAACACTTACAGAACAATAATTATTTTTAAAAACATAATAACACCAGAATAAAAACGGAGCTTGTACATTTATATACAGTATAGAAAGCCAC
Source organism: Latrodectus hesperus (assembly GCA_037975125.1). NCBI lineage: Eukaryota > Metazoa > Arthropoda > Arachnida > Araneae > Theridiidae > Latrodectus > Latrodectus hesperus. Next base: position 133,760,941 of record CM075850.1, on the reverse strand, counting down.
AAATATTCCTTTAAAAAGCCACATGTTGGTTCCTCCCTGGTATAAGTGCAAAGATATTAACTTGATTGAAAATTTGATATCCCATCATTTACAATGATTGTTCATGCTGATCCTAAAAAGAAAAACTAAGGAGCTTTTTAAGTATAAATTTATTCAAGTGTTGACATTCCTACGCTATGCAAGTATTTTCAATGAATTCTTTAGGGCCACATATAAATATATCTGTAATTACGTGTGTACCTGCAACATTTTTCTTTCATATTATAAATGATAAATATAAAAAGAGAAATAACTAATCTCTATATGCGTATATGGATTAAACGTTGCTAAATTTGGCCCGATATTTTGAGAAGAATAAGTGTAGAGATGTGTTCTAATGCTATGTCAAAGTCAACCACACTGTCTCACATGAGAATAAATAACAGCCCTTAGAATAATTCAAGCAAACTGTTAACAATACAACTATTATAAAGGTGACAACTTTCTTTTAAGTGTTGTGCAATTGGATATGTTATTGGTCTATCACTACGGTTTGGTTTGTTTGTCGCTCTACAGTAATTTTTTGCACACGAGGGATAATTAGACTGGGACCTACAGTTTAAAGTGGATTCCGAACCACTACAAACATCCATGCCCAAGATGGTTTGGTTTGGTTTGTTTGTCGCTCAACGGTCATTTTTTGCACACGAGGGCTAATTAGACCGGGACTTAATGGTTTAAAGTGGAATCCGAACCACTACAAACATCCATGCCTAAGGTGGGATTCGAACCCACGAACTGTTGAACCAAAGGCAAGAGCGCTAACCATTCGGCTGCCAGCTCGGCATGCCCAAGATGGGATTCGTACCCACGAACTGTTGAACCGAAGGCAAGAGCGCTAACCATTCGGCTGCCAGCTCAGCAGTCTATCACTATGAGATAGAAGATAAAAATAATTGCTGAATATTAACATTTGTCTCCTAATGACATGAAAAAAGTTCAGAACACAAGCATTTATAAAAATTTAATTTTGATTGTGTTTTGGCATAATGGTAAATTCACTCCAATACTTACAGATTCTGAAATACCTCTGGCATTGTGTTTCATGTGTTAGAGGTAACTTGGAGTGAATAATCTTGCAATATGACAACCCTTGTCTACATACTTTATGTATAAGTGAAGAGATTTTGCAAAATCTGCAGTTTGAACTAATTCTGCACTCTTCTTTATTAATCCTGGTAATTAGAGTTTTTATTTTTTCTTCAAGGTAAACTTCACAAGGTTAATCATTACACCTCAGATATGAATAAAATGAAGGCAAGTCTCAATTTTTGGATTAGAGGAAAGTTGGAAGAATTTTTCAATTATGTAATGTAAAAACATACATTGATAGAAATGTATTATTTTTAATGATGACTGTTGAAAAGTATAAGATATTTTAAAGTTTAAGATTTCTACTTTAATATAGATTTAGCTTGATCTCATTATTTGCTTTTGTTTGTAACCTACAAAAATGTGTGTGCAAGATTTTTCCAATTTAATATCATAATTTAAGAAGCACTTTAAAGCAATTTCTCAAAACATATCAGAAAATTCTAAAGATCTTGATCTCAATCTGCATAATGTACTTTGTTGATTCTGAAAAGGTAATTTTTGTTAGTTATTTTTTAAATTTTTGTTACAGTAATTTAATTATAGAAAATATCAGAGTGAAAAAAAATAAAACATATTTTGATCTAACAGATTCATATTTGTGCTATTGGATTTAGTTCCCCTTCCCTACAAATATGGTACAAAACTAAATTATTTAAACAGAGAAATGATATATGTACAGTAACAATGATAGGATCTAAAAATTTATTTAAAAAGTTACACAGGATATTTTAAAAATCAATTTTACTTCTTATCCATTTTTCATATAAATGATAAGCAATGATGAAATTGACTTATAAAAATTTGTTATTAATTTTTAGTTATATTTCCAGACCAGTTTGAAATGTATGTTCAGCAGTTTAATATCATTGAATTTATGGCTAATATTTTTGTAAAACCTTTGCTTAGACAGTAATTTTACAGCAAAAAGTTCTCTAAGCAACAAATGTTTTTTACAATAACCTTAAAGTTAACAAAATCATGTAATTTTAATTTAAAGAAAAACAACATTATTTTAATTAAAAAAAGATCCAGAAGTTCTTTTATAAAAGTATGTACAAAATTATGCATACAAAAAGCTATTTATATATAATTTTAGCATGTGTGTAAAAGATAAATAGCAATAATTTTTAAATTTTTACTTAATAAAATTAGAAAATTGATAACAATTTTAAATCTTTAATGCAGATGATATTTCAGATAAATTATTTGATCCAGAATGAACACTTCAATTGTCATTTTACACAAACTAGTGAGTTTTTAAAGAACAGTATTTGTTACATTTAATGAAATTAATATCTTAATAATAGATAAAAGAGAATATTTTTATTACAATATAAAATAAGTTTTAAATAGTAATAGATTTATACTTACACAAGTGACATATTTTATTTTATATTGATATGCTCCAAATGTTCCCAATATTGTCAAAATAATTTGTACAAAATTAACTATTATTGGAGTCCACATATAACCCAAAAAATCCAAAATTTGCCTTTGAACTGTTGCAACCTGTAAAACAGCAGTTTTTACTTTCCAAAATCAGAGGTATTTTATAATAATCACATATTTAAAAGAAAGTGCAGATTTTTTTTTAAAAGAAAAAGGCACATTTTTGTATCAAGTAAATAATTAAAAGTAACAACAAATATATAACATTTAGCATGATTAATAAAATTTAAACAATATTTAAGAAAACCTTTTATAATATAATTTAACCTTTTTCTACTTTGAAAACATATTTCTGCTAATACTTCAGCTTTTCCTATTTAAGATAATAGGCAACAAATATTGCAATTGTCATTTATTTTTATCACCAAAATAAAATCTTACAATTTTGAGATTAATAGACATATTCACCAACCAGAGTTAAGACGAGAATCAGGGTAACCTGAAGCCATGTATCAAAACATTATTTATCAATGTCAAAAGAACAAGTAATCTTCCAATATTATATCCTGAGTTAACCAAGAGTTTTCTTGTAAATAAACATAGTGGAAATTGAGGATATAGTTTGACTCTGTGGATTATTATTAAAATCATGACGAATTTGGCTGCCTAATCATAAAAAAGTACATGAATAGCTAAAGTATATCCAATTTATAAAAATATAACAAATTTATTTAGCTTTAAAATGAACAGTGCAAGTTGCATACCACTGATATCTGAATAAATTATTTTCGTATCGTAAAAATCTGAGTTTTCAAATTAAATATTTTTTTAGTTTTTTAATATTAGACCTGCCATTGTCTTTCCAGACATGAGGCATCTTGTAGTCCAGTACAATACTGAAGTAGCTCCAGAAGGCAGAGAGATAAAATAATACATTTCTACAGCTAGCCTCCATAATTTTCATTCTAAAAGTATCTACTATATTTGGATATAAATCTGAAATTCATACATGCTAATGGTATATACTGAAAGCACAAAATTTTATTCTCATTCATTTTTAATTATTCTCTAAATAAATTTACTTCCAACTAAACATGCACTTTATAGTTATTAACCCTTTTTATTTTATTATTTAAATTATTACTTTATAGTTAATTCAATATACATTAGCGCAGTGCATGTATTAGCTTAAATCGACACTTTTATTTTACATACAAAATAATGAATTCACAGAAGTAGTAACTTTTACTATCTTAATCTATAATGTAAAAATGAATAATGTATTACTAATTTATGTAGAATTTTCTGCATGTTAGTTAATGTTCTTGATAATATGAAATATATATTTATAAAATAAAATATTCAGATCATTAAAAAAATTTGGGGGGATGGGGCATTCAACAATTTACATGTATTGAAAATTTTTTAGCAGAAATATTTTTTAAACTATAATTATGTAAATAAACTTTATTTTAATGAATTATGTTTTGTTATTTTGAGAAACATTCTACTTATTTCATATTTTTGTTTTAACAGATCAAATACTTGATAACTAGATATTTTCATATGCAAAATGTGATGATAAATTGAGAAACAGTTACCAAATGCCTGCTAATTGACATGTAATTATTATTCTTATTACTAATATCATTTAATTTAGTAATTAAGAATGCATGAAGTATCTGCACTTTCCTAAATCAAAATTTCATTACAATAATTTTTTCATATATTTAGCATGTATCTCATACATTCAACAGTAAATCAGAAAAAATTGTCATAAGGTATTATGTTTCATTACAAAATGTTGAAATGCTCTGTGCTGAACTTTATATAAATATATATATACACACACACACACATATATTTAGTATAAGCTATTAAGTACTATGGGTGCTTGCATATTTTTCCATCGACAGTTTCTAACAGGAAAAAAGTATGTTAAAGTTGTGACTTAATGTTGCAATTTAGTGACCATACTAATTGATCTATCTCATAAACATTTTTTTTTACATTAAATGCCTCAAGTAGTTGTGATATTAAACTTATGATATTTGGTAACATTTTCTTATTACTAAATATTGTACATTTAATACCAAATTGAATCAATTTATAATTTAATGAGATAATTGATGGTTTAATTTATTATTTATATGATATGATTGAGTTTTTCAGTTTAATTTCTTTAGTTCACTTTGTCTTCATGTAAAGTTATAGTTCATATACAAATTTACGTAAAATATATTTAGCTGTTAAAATTTTATTCCCAAAACTTTTGTCAACTTATGAAATTTATATACAGTAAGGATATTTGTTGATGTTTCATGAAACTAAGTATTAGACGTGCAATGATATATCAACAAGTAGAATTCTTTCCACTGACTTCCTGGGACAAAGAGCTCAGAAAAATAATTTCTATTGTGTGAAGAAGATCAGAAAGGGGAAGCTCTCCGAATTGGTCATTTCTTCAACTTTCTATATGAGGAGGATGATTTTCCTTCTCAGTACACTAACTTTAGCAGATCATATGTTGGGAAGAGACATAGTGATCATGTGACGATTCCTTGTTCCCTTTGATCAATTGCTTCGTTATTTGCTCGAAGGAACTTATTATAAGGAAAAATAATATTATTTTAAACAATGCTTGCTACTTATGGTGGCTGATAGAAAATATTGTTAATATACTTTGCTTAACACTCTCATTTCAGTTTTAAGGTTTTGCTGACTTGAAGGAACAAATAGGGTATCCCCCTCTATTGGCGATCATGGTAACGAAAAAAGTAGCAACCCAGAATGGGTACCAATCAGCATAGGAAACTGGGGTTTTCTGCGATTCTGAGTTACTTGGCCTAACACTATATAAGAAATCAATAATAACAACTATGCAAATAAAGTGGAGTGTTACCCCCTTCCCAATTTCAAATTGGGAAGGGGGTAATTTCCGGTACTGTATTCACAGCGAAATAAAATATGTGAATAAAAATGGCAATATTTATGTTCTGCACTACACCCGAAGTGAAATAAAAAATAGATATGAGAAAATAGGATTTAAATTGCAGTGCTTCACATCTGATAAAAAAATGAACTTATACTGCGACAAGCAAATTGGAAATAAAAATGCGAAGTGAAACTAAAAATGCTGTTGCCACTGAAAACAAGCATATATATGACGTAAAAATGATGTAAAACATGGGAAAAACAAAATCTGGAAGGTAGCAAAAACTGAATTTAGCAACACTATAATAAAAACAAAAACTCAAATTGGCAACATTAAAATCAAAACAAAGGGAGCTAGATTTGGCGAGAAATCACTTAGAGGGGAATATCATATTTACACCTTTTTTCTTTACTAAAAAATTTTTTTATATATAAATGTAAACATGACAGATTCCTATTCATTTTACTCATTTTTTTATGAATGAGTAAAATAAAATTTATTTTAAAAACAACTTTTTTTTAATTTTGGAGGTTGATTACAATACATTTCTTTCATCAAAACTGCAATGTAGTATCACTGAAATCTTTCTTAAAGATTGGAACTTAATTTTTAGCCAATTTTCTAATGAAGAATTTCTATCAAATAAGAGAAATAACTATAACCATTTAATCAGAAATGATTAATATTACAGTGTAACATGACGGAATATCACTATTTGCCACAAGTGCTAAACTTGTAGATTATGACCCTAGAATGGGGTTTTTTACGAGAGGAGTTATAATAGGTGTATAATGAGATTATTATGGTTATTTATCTGGTATTCCATGACAAGTTTTAATATGCATAAAATCTGGAGTTTTTGTAACACTTGAATCTAATTATAAGTTTTTTTTTTTTTTTGTAATTTAGAAATGTATCTTGAAGTTACTGGTAAAAGACTGAGTTCTGCTCAAAGTTGAGCTTTCATTTGAAATTTTAGTTAGAAGTTAAATGTTAATTTTTCTTAGAAACAATACTTAGTTACTTTGAAAATGTACATTCTATTAGAAAACTCACTTTCTCTGACAAAATTTTAAGTATTTGTGTTGCAATTGAAAGATTGATTGTGAAAAATTGAATTTGCTTACTTTAATTTGGAGAATGAAAAAAAATAAAATTGTTGAATAATGCATGAGAAAATTAGATTGATTGTGAATATAATGATTAGATTATCACTTTCTTATGCATTGTGTTTTTTGTATTGGTTAACCAAGTTCAATTTTATCCTTTGAATTATTTAATAAATTGGGAACATCTGAAGTATAGGTTCTCTTTTGAACTATAAAAATTGGTATTGTAATTATATATAACTATCTTAATATCTGTAATTTTTGAATAGGAGTACAACTGTTTCATAAATTAAAATTAAGATATTTTAAATAATGATATTCTTTATGTTATTGATATAATTATTGGTTAGTTGTTCTCATCTCCAAAGTTGAATAACTAAGAATGTTCTTTAAAAGCATATCTCAATTTTCATTAAATAAATATCAAGTTATTGTGGAAGGTGATATGATTTATATTACTGATTTAGCGTTACTGCTTGATCATCTTGTCTTAAATGGCAGCATTTTATATTTTTTATAAGATGTGAACATCAAATTATTATAAATATTATTGAAAATCAAATTATAGTAAATATAGATGTAATTGACTTAGTTTTGTCACTTGACTATTAATCTATGCCCAGCAGAGTCACATAAGATGTTAAAGTGTATACAATTCTTAAATAAAGCAAAATATTATAAAAAGTGCAAATGTATTACTGATGACCACATTTATTACTGATAAATATAGTTTTATCAACAAATAAATTGAAATAAAACTGCCATTCAAAACAGTATTTCATATGCTAATCCCAATTTTAAAAATTGAGAGTAAGAATAATTATTTTAATAGTTTAAATATCAGAAAACTTAATCTTTATAACTTGTATAAAAAATAGTTCAAATTGGCCAAGAGAAATGGACTTTTATATTTGATAAAAATTTTAAAATGTATAACAATAAAAAGATCTACATTATTTTTAAGTGAAAGAAAAACTGAAATTTGTTTAGCAAAATATTTAATTAAAGATTTCATTAGATATAAATTATATATAAAATACTTTAACATTACAAATTTAAAGTATATAACACACTATACAGTCCTCCATTAATTTTTTTATAATTTTTACTTTAAGATAACATTACCGTCAAAATGTTTAATATAAGCATAACACTTTATAATTGAAATGGTAAAATTTTCCATGTAAGTTGGTATAATTTTGATTCAACTACTTACAAGATTCTGAAATTACAAATATTTCATTTTGGCGAAGTAACAGATATATTGTCATTTTTTTGCATCACTGTTGGACATGCCATGACACTCTAAACATCAATATCATAAAAATACTGTCAAGTCCTCTTAGCAACTCTACAACATATGAAAAATAATGGACATGAACCTTTTGAGTCGCTGTCCGACATTGAACTTGAGACACTTGTGGAAGAGTTTCTGGAGAACTCTACACAAGATGAATGTTTTATAAATCTAGTGTGGTTTCAGTTTTATTATCAAAGTTCATGTTACTTTTGTTCTTTGGTTTAATTTTAATGATTGTTATTCTAACTTCTTTTACTTCTAATTTGACATTAGAAATAAAAAAGAACAATGTTATGAAAAATAAAGCAATGCTTGTTAAATTGATCAAATTTAAGAATAAGAAATTTCATAGTTAAGAAAACAATTATAAAAATAATATAAACATCTGCTACAATTTTTTTAAAGTCAAAATACTATGAATAGTACTTTTGTTTTATAAGAAAAAAAACAACAGCCCAGATAAGTTTCTTATAAAATAGTAGAGAAGTAATAAATGTTATCTTCCGAGCATTAAATTTCATTTGAGTGGATAATTCAAACAAATTTAATATGAATGCTAAGTCTTGTTCACCATGGAAAATTTATAATGTGCTCTCAGTCTGGTACATCATGAAAAGTTTATAATTGAAAGAATTTCAGCAAAAAATAAACAAATTGAAAACTGAAAATTATCGGTATTTTTCCATTTTGCTGATGCATATTAATTTTGTCAACACATTAAAAATGTCAGCATATTAAAAAGTTTAACAAAGTGTCACATACTGCTACTATTACAGTTATAATTTTTAATTTTTTACCTTCTACAAACATTTTAAATAATGAAAATATAGTTGTCTTAAAAAATTTTTTTTAACAGTTACTATTTTTATCCCAGTTCTGAAATTGTCATCACGGCAAGATTTGTACCGGCGAAATGGAATAGTACCAAATTATTATTACACATTATTACTGAAACTACCTCTTTTCATTTATATGCTTCCTCATTTACCTCAAATAAAAATTCAAATAGAAACCAGATACTTATGGAAAAACAAATTTTGATACAAATAAATTTTTAAATAATAGTTTCTTATCTACATAAACATGTATCTCTTAATGAAGTACATAAAACAGCCTTCTTGTTTACTACAAATCATTCATATTTTTTTGCACATAATTTTCCAATATTTAATGAATTTTGAATGTAATATTATATTTCCATTGCTCTTTGTTTTTAAATGCTATCAGCAAGTTTATAGGTTTGGAATTCTGGAATAATTTTGTCAGAGAAACTGCTGGCTTTTTATTGCAGTAAAAATTCAACATGAAAATGATTAAAAATAAACTAGATACACGAGAAGTAGTTTCTGCATTTGAAGCTATTAAATATTATAATGATGCATTAATTATGAATCTTTAATATTAGCTTTAAAGTCATGTGGACTCCTGAAGAAAACTGATTGATATAAACCTTGTTATTTTCGGCCTATCTTATTGTCAGAATGATATATGGGTGTTTTGGTATAAGGTATGGGGAAATAGTTGAAAAATGTTATTTAAAACATATTCGTAAAAAAGGTAAGAAAAAAATACACATTAACTATCATTAGTGGATAACGATGCAAATTTATTTTACTATGCCTTTGAGGATAGAAGAGTACAGCTGTATATCAAAATCCGTATGCAAATCTGGTAGCTGTACAACTTAGTACATACTAATTAAGAGAAAAATATATCCAATGACTTACTAATTGAATAATGCAGGTTGTTATTAGAATACTTCGCACAGCACAACATGCCATGATCAATAACACAATTTTATAGTAAGTAGTTTCCAAAGCAATATCATCGGAATAGCTGATAAAAGAATCATATCCTTAATGCATAAATATCCTGCAATTTTGCTATTTGAAGGAAATAATGGGAATATTTTGTGGGTATTCGCATTATACCGTGACAATCTCTTTCTTCACCAAAGAAAGCGTCATGCAGGAGAAATCCTCATTGTTAATCAAAACGTAAATAACAAAACATGCACCGATTTTGACACTTATCATCAGATAAAGTAATAGATAGTCGTTATTCACATGAACTGTTATTGAAGAACCGTTACCAACTAATAACCGTTTAACAAATAACATATTCTTGAAAAATTAGATTTTTTTTTATTTCCAAAGACAGGGCAAATATAAGGAATAAAACATATAAAACACATAAAAAATCACAAAATAGAAATGAGAGTAGGCAGGACAGGTGAATACAGTACATAAACGTAAACAAGATGACAGGAGAAAAATTAGGTTATTAAAGCCCCTATTACATTAAGAGTTACCGATATTTCAGCGAGAGCAACTCCCATAGACATTACCTGACGTCACAAGTGAAGTTGTTGCAATTTGCACCCCTTGTCCGATCAATGCTTGAAATTCCTTTCAGGTTTAATGTAAGAAAATAACTGTTTTAAATAAAAAAATAAAATAATAAAATTCAGAAAAAATATAAAAGAGAAGGAAAAGAAATGTTTTATATACATCTGTCTTTATTGTAATTAACTGTTTCTGGAGTTAAATTCGAAAATTATTGCAAATTGTATTAACACTTCTAACATGTAAATCTTATTGTAACCCACTAACACTTGTATAATATAATTGTATATGTTATAAATATTTCGTACCTGCTCATGCATGTACTAGAATCTTTTTGCTTTTTAATATAATGTCTCGTTAATTGCTTAATGATTTATAATTTAAATTTAATTTCAAATAATAAATAATTTTAATTAACAGTGTTTTATATTTAAATTTATTTCTGAATATTCACTTGAAATTTTTTACAACTCATAAGCCACTCCCCTAAATGCACAGCATTACTTTAAGCCAATCAGAATCAAGCTATAGTTCCAGCACTTTCTAGATAGAAACGAGAGTAGAGGATCAACTGATCCAGGTACCTTGGAAACCAGGCAGCCGGCAACCACTCCAAAATAACTGTTTTAATAGATTTAATAAAAGAAAGCTTTTCTGGCACCAATTTTAAAGTTGCCATATCTTATTTAGTAGATTCCAGATTTCATAATAAATTCTTTTTTGAGAATTTCATTTGTAGCAAAGTTTTTAAAGTGCTAATTAATTCAAATGGACATTTTTTTTATCCAATGGCGGGCATACAAGGGTGGCTGAATCCTATGCCACAACAAGGTCAGAAATTGATACTCATTTCTCGTTACCCAGCGGGCACCTGTGAACCAAGTCGCGGAGGCGAGTAGCGTTACCCACGCCATACCACCACAAACCCGTTTATATGGCGGGCCACATTCATACAACAACACAGAAGAAAGGACAGAGAGAACAGAGAAGGAAAGGAACATCCATGCCGGAACCGGGATTCGAACCCGGGACCAACAGCTCAGTAGTATCGCTAACCAATTAGCCAATCGGCCGGCCAAATGAACATTTAAAATGGTTCTTCTTTGGTTTGTTTTAATCACTTTAACCATTAAAGTTTGATATTATTCTTCTTAGGTCATTTTTAAAAAAATATTTCTTGTCTAAATACATCAATGTATGAAACATTTTCCTATTCTGTTAACTTCACAATTTCTTAAGACAATAAAACAAGTTCTACAATATATTACTGAATTTATTTATTAAATTTATCCTCTTCTTTCATTATAATGTTTTTGAGAATTTCATTATAATTTAAGTATAATTTTCAAGTATATAAACAATGAATGCATGAGATTTCTTTCATTTCGCTGTAAGAAAATAACTGCTTTTACAAGATTTAATAGTTGGAAGTATACGTTATTGGCAAGCCAGAGAACTTTTGGAACAGTGACTCCGGTCTTCTCGTTTACGTTTGTGTACTGTATTTACTTGTCCTGTGTCTATTTTGTGATTTTTCTTGTGTGATTCATTGTATTTACCCTAGCATTGGAAAAATAATATTAATTGGAAGTATTCACTGACGTCATTATCAACCCAGCAACCGTCGCTAATTTTTTTTTGTGTGTGTGCACATGCAAAAGTAAATCATGGCTGCCAATAGTGTTTCGTATATTTTTTGTTTATCAACACAAGAGCTTGAAAATTATAAAAATAAATTGGAGTTATGATTTATTGGAGTTAATTATAAATTGGAGTTATTTTGACATTAAAGGATATTTAATTTTAACATTACATAAATATTTTTTATTATGTTATTTATTGTTTAGTTAAAATATCAAAAAATATCCTATTTTGAAACTGAATAATATTCTATTCTGATAATTCGACTATTAATTAGAATTTTGTTAAGCTTTCAAATAGAATATTCTAAAAAATATTAACATTTATTAACTTTTCTGTTTATGAACTAAATAGTGAGAGTGTAATTAGAATTTATTTGAATACATACTTCAAACTAAATTACTTTAAGTAAAATCTTTTTTTAAGTGTTTGCATATTCAATTTTTCATATATTTTTAAAAGCTTGTAGTTCATAATGAGAAAATGTGTAGGAAATGGAGCCTAACAACACACATTATAGAAATGATATTTAAAAATTCATTCTTCAATAAAAAAATTTAAATTGCATGAATATCAGTATGATTACGTGCAAAAGAGAAAAACTTTTGAGAGATCGTAATTTTTTTCTAATTTTACAGCTAAATATTTCAGTTTATTTTTTACAAGTACATACCTGATAGTGATCGAGATTTCAGTATGCTCATAATTGCAATTATTAAATACATTTATTAAATCTTATACATTATCATATATTTTTTATATAGATTTCGTATTTTATTACCAAAAAAATTGTTAAATTAAAATACATATCTGTTAAATATGTTAGCAAGATTCATCTCCATGTGCAAATTTTCTTTTAAAATTAAATAAAAATTTCAGTTAAGCAAATAATTTAAAAAATATTTTACAACATTGGTTTATAAATGCCAGTCAATTTATTATGATAAAATCTGTGCCTCAGACCTATATCATACATAGAGTTTGTTGTTGTCATTGTTGTGTTGTGGCTTATCCTCCAAACGTCTGATGAAGTCAGACAAGGTCCATCAGACCATTGACCCTAAGGAAATCGAGGACCAGTATATATCCTCTGTGGAAAATCCCAAACAGTCCAGGATGTGATTAGGAGAAGCCTGCTCAGTTTTACATTTAGAGCATATCTTACAGATTTTCCTGCCTTTGAAATGCGTGTGGCCCCTAGTGTGGACGCTTGCTAGTTTTGAAATTGCAGTTCTAGGGGCTCTGTTACAATTGAGGGCGAATGAAGAGCCAGGCTTTTTTCCCGTGTACCAGTGATGGCAGGAGGAATCCTCCACCCTTTCGAAATTTCAGAATTAACTATTGACTTATGTTCTGAAAAGGTAAGTGTAGAAGGAAGCATTATCGTGATAACAGTCCTTCTTGGTAAGTCTATCAGCCTGCTCATTACCTTATATGTCTACATAAGAAGGAATCCATTGAAAATAAACTTCATGAGACTCCGGAATGAGCTTGGAAGGATAGAACTGCTAGTTTGATCTCCAATGGCGATCCAGTTGTGTATGTGTTGAACAGAGCCTTTACTGTCTGAAAGGATCCATAAGTCCCCAAAATTGCTTTCACTAAGAATAGCTTCAAGACCTTGTTCAATTGCAATTAATTCCCTTTTGAAGACCGAGGAGGAATTAGGGTTGCGAAGGCTGATAGATAGTTTTTCTCTCGGTTTCTCAATGTAGATGTCACTACCATTGTGGTCATCCATTTTACTTCCGTCCATATACATTTTTATGGCATTGTCGGGGATCTTATTAATGATCTGTAAAGCCAACTATATAAGATGAGCAGGAATAAATTCCTTCTTGTTGATCAGGGCAGTAAAACTGAAGTGGAAATGGACTTTGGGTAGTCCCTCTGAAGTATTCAGGCAAGATTTCAAGAAGTGGGGCTCAACTTGATTATAAGGCAGATGCAGAAGTTTGGCTTGACTGAAGGGACATTTCTTCTTGAGTCTTAAATTGTTATTCCAGTTGCTTAGTTATAGGGAGGTTCTATTATGCAGACCATAGCTGAAAATTTTATTAAAATACTTGGTAAGGTTCGCCTTTCTTCTAGTTTGGAGTAGTTGCAAATTATCTTTATAGGGAACAACTTCTCTTTTTTAGTCATATATAGTTTGTTAGAACCGGAATCTGCATTAAAAGAGTAACATATGTAATATTGTAATTTAAAATTTGTAAGATTTCTAAAACGTTTTTCAAAATCATGGATAAGTTTTATTTATACTTTCAAAGAGCAAAAAAATGACTATGATAAACAATAAAAATTCTGAATTTTATTTCAAACTAAGCAGATGTAATTAACAGTTTGCTTATTTTCAATGCAATAGAACTAATATTTTTAATCAAAAACTATTTATAGAACTCTAACAACATAAACATCAAGAATCCACTTAAATTTAATAAGCATTAGACATCCACCAAAAGACTTATTTAAAATAAAAATTTACTTTAAAAATTTATATTTAATTAAAATTTATATTAAAAATTTATATAAAATTATATAAATAAAAATTTACTTTAATAAAAACTAAATATTAAAAAATTAAAATAAATATGACTGTCAATAAAAATTTAAGCTGTAAAAGAATAATTTTCTTATGAAATATATGGAACTCGTATAGTATGTCTAAGAGTATGCATTAAATTTAATAATAGACTCTAATTAAAAATAAAAGTACAGTATAGTATAAATGAATTAAAATATGAATAGTATAAATTTTTATTTGCATTATTTAATTTGTGTTTCCGACTTCATATTGTTGCCCGAATGTTAAACCCATGGTTTTAGTACTATATAATTTTTTTTCATGCACATAACTATTTTACATTTGTTTTAAAAATTTTGCACTTTCCATAATTTTCAAAATATTGCATTGAGTTGAATGATAAATCAATTTGTAGACTTACTTTATACTCATAAAATCTCAGAAACCACAGTAAGTTTTTCTTAATGATGGATCTCTATGCTTGATCTAAAAATATTTATACGAGAAAAGGTTTGTAGTATTTTTAATAATACTTGTAGTTCCTTGTCTTAAGCAGAGAATGTTTCGGAGAAATAAACAGAATTGCATGGAATTTTCAACAAAAACAAATTCTATCTTTAATTGAAATAAATAAAATATAAACATTTTACATTATTGCACCTATTTCAAGAAGGAATTGCATCAAGAAGGAATTTATAGAATAAAATTTTATTGATTTGAAAGATTTTATCAAATAGATAAAAAAATAAACATCAAGTTTATTTGTTATATCTGAGGGTTGGAATTTTTCTTTCATTCCAATCTGTGACACCTGCAAAATGTTTGTATAACACTTATATCATTTCTTAACGACTGCATTCGTTATAGCACAAGTAGCAAAAAAAATAGATAATGAGAAATATTTCATTGATTTTCATTTAAAATTTGGGGAAAAAATGAATTCCTCCAAAAAAGGCAACAATCTTTCAAAAATATATATTCAAAAAGCATAAATTGAAAATTCTTTTTAATTAAGTGAAAATTTTAAGGAATAATAAAAAAAATTTATTTTTATTTTTACATAGGTTTATTTGCATTTAATGTAATTTCATTTATCATGCATAAACTAGTAACACACATTTCAATGAGTCTTTATAGAAACAGAAAATCTTATTTAATTAAAAGGTTTACATAAATATAATTGAAAAACCAAAAACACTGATACTTTTTTATATATTATTTCATTTTTCTCAGTAGTAAAAATTAACTTTGATCGTAATGCTTGATTTTATAAATTTGCTGGTTTGAGGGAATTAAGTGGGATTCTTAGTTTCTAAACTTTTTTCAGTTGATAATCGTTTTGGAGTTTGACTTATAGATCCCTGTCACCTGCCGTAATATATAACTACCGGATGATGGTCAGACGGGAGTTTTTCAACATTAATCATATTCACTGGTGGGGTTAGGGCTCAGAACATTCATAAATCTATGAAATTCCCGTTGCTCCATCCATAGTGAGCTGGTTTACTTGGAGTATGAAGAATGAATTCGTGTTGTCTACAAATGATTTTATTCTGCATCCGTTCTGATTATTGAATGCGACTCCCGAATTACGGTGTTGTGCATTAAAATCATCAGCAAAGATAACTTTGTAATTAATCGAAATGAATGTTTTTTTAAATCAAGTGTTAGCAAATTGTTCCTCACGGTGGGTACGTATAGGAAGCAATATCATCAGTGTTAGATAAGTGGAATTTAACGACCGTTTCTTGGGTGAAATACAGTCTAAATGTTGGAATGTGGGTGTAGCTAGATTCATTATTATTATTTTTATCAAAATGGTTATGCCACTTTTGGCTGAGTAGAAGTTGTTTCAATAAATTCAGTAATTGGCAACTTTAAAATTAATATTTATAGTTAGATGCGTTTCATGAAGGAGTTTTATATCTGGGTCTTTGTCAGTAATAACTTGTTTCAACTTTGTCTGTTTCTTTAAAAAGCAGCTGAAAATCCAGTACATTATTTTCAGATTACTAGTTCTCATTACTTGTTAGTTATTCAACACTTAAGGTTTTGATTAAAATACACCGCCCGACATTGAAAATGCAACACCAAGAAGGAGCTGCCAGAAAGTGAAGTAATTGGGCAAACAGAGAAAGACAGCAACGAAAAATAAGTGATTTGTAATTCGAAATGATATGCATAATACTGAACGATAACAGGGTCGGGTCAGTACATTATAGACGGCGATACACGAAGTAACACGTCTAGCCACAATCATTGAGAGTACGAATGGCGTCCTGAGTAATGGCTTTCCATTCCCTGTCAACCATTTGCCAAAGTGGGTCTTCTGAAGGAGGCACAGTGGCAAGATCTGCAAATGGCATCTAACCATATCCCAAACGTGTTCGATTTGTGAACGATCTGGTGAGCATGGGGGAAAAGGAAGTAGCAGTACACTTTGCACAACATATTGGTGGATGCAAGCAATATGCTATCTGGCATTATCCTACTGATAAAGAACATTGAGCACTCCTTGAAGTTAGGGGAGTGTCACCGGTAGCAGCACATCATCCACGTGATGTTGGGCTGTGATGGTGCAGTGAATACAGACTAGAGGAGACTCGGAGTTGTACGCTATGGCACCCCAAACCATGATGCCACGTTGTTGCATGGTGTTCCACAATTGCTGTATGATTGGACTTGCCACCACGTCATCACCACACTCGTACGCGCTGATGATCACTGAAGAAATAAAAGAGTGACTAATTTGAGAAGACGATCCTGTGCCATACCGTCGTGCAGATTACTCTAATCAGGCACCATTCCAAGCGTTGGCGTTTATGCTGTAAGGCAATCTTTTTAACAGACGCCATGAGCGCAGGCATTGGTTACACAAATTTGGGTCAGGAGATTTGTCCTTTTGAGATGAAGCTGGTGTTTGGAAGACTAGTTGTCAATTGGTTCACTACATTTACCAACAAGCCAAACGTTCTTGGGGACTCGTATTAGTGGCAATTGGAGCGTGTGCAATAGACATTACAACACAAGGAGGCAGCACTGGTTCAACGCAAGTGTGTATTGCTCTTAACTGATAACGCGAGGCCGCATGTTGAGTGGGTGCGGTGGCGAAGCAAGCACAATTGGCGCCCGCGTAAGATACCGATTTTGGCACCCCATCTCAAAGAATAGTAATATAATATATAAAATAAATATGTGTATGTGTGTAAAAAGAGTATAATGCAATTAACAACAGCAAAGTATCTACTTTAAAATAATCTTAAATAAAGATAATTTTAAGGGATCAGGTTGTACTTTTATATAAATTTGAGATAAAAATCTAGTAAAAAAATCTTAATTAGAATAAGATTCGGAAATGCATCAGTAGAAATCACACTAACGGAAATTTAAGAATTAGTCAAAGGTTGCTTAGAAAATTATTTTTCTGAGATGCAATGATATTAACCATGTGTTTCGAGACAAAGTGAAAATTTGATAAATCCAAATGGTTAGTTTTCCTGACTAAGCTGTGGGTCCCGGGTCCAAATCCCGGTTCGGGCATGGATGTTACTATCTCTCTGTGTTTCTCTGTCCTATCTTGTGTGATGATGTATGAATGTGGCCCGCCCTATAAACGGGTTTGTGGTGGTATGACGCAGGTAATGTTACTCGCCTCAGTGACTTTGTTCACAGGTGCTCACTGGGTAACGACAAATGAGTAGTAGTTTCCGGCCTTGTTGTGGCGAAGGGTTAGTTACCCAAATGTGCCCGCCATTGTAAAAAAAAATAGCAGTCTAATGTATGTAAATAAGTAAATTTTAAAAAAATATAAATTATTTATTAGAATATGGTTTTAATTTGTTTTGACAGGGAAGTGTTTTTATAAATTCTAACAATCTAAATTGTTCTCTTTTTCCAGATCTTTTAATAAATAAAATGTGAAAATTATCTATAAGAACTCGTTAATATTCGCAATTTAAAGTTTTGTATTGTTTAAATAAAAATTAATTATTTTCATTTGAAATAATAAAATAACAATCTAGACTTTAATTTACTTTTATTAATTTTGATCACATTTTGTGTTTTTGAATACCTTTTACGTCAGATATATATAATTTATGCTATTATCTAATATATCGGTCTCATAATATCTACTGATATAAACGTACAAATAAATCACAATTATTTAAATTCTTAAACTGAATGATTATTGTATGTTTTATTTTAAGTCATCATGATGTTTTTCAAACTCTTCTGGACGAATTATTTACTATAGCTTAAAAATACTTATTCATTGAAATTAAAATATATAATTTTTCTACAAAGTAATCGGAATTCATGACATTTCCCCTCACGCATTGGGGATTATACATATATTTACAGGATTATCCATATATTTCAATAATTTATCACATTTACAGAGTTCAGTGGGTATTATGTATAATCATTGGTTATAATGCATCTTCTTCTTAGAGTTGGGTTTGTATATCACTTCGGACAATTGAGCGCACCATACAAAAACTCACTTTTCTCCTAAAATATACTTTTTATAATAAAATGAATACCACAGTTAGTCTAGAAACATTATTTACTATAAAATTAAACCATTTATTTCTATATCTATTGGCCATTTTTTAAGATATTGAGGAAATTTTGGATTTTGATCTCAAATGTAATTGGGAATCTGAAGTCACTTGTGTCACTTGAGCTTGTCTGTGTGCAAATTCTGGCCATAGGAAACTTATGAAAAACCATATAAAGATTAAGTGTAATAAGGTAATGCTAATTGCAGAATTTTATGTAAATACTTATATTCGTTTTTGTGGGAGATTGAGTTGTTTTTTGCTGAAATACATAAGATATCACTTCGGACAATTGAGCGCACCATACAAAAACTCACTTTTCTCCTAAAATATACTTTTTATAATAAAATGAATACCACAGTTAGTCTAGAAACATTATTTACTATAAAATTAAACCATTTATTTCTATATCTATTGGCCATTTTTTAAGATATTGAGGAAATTTTGGATTTTTGATCTCAAATGTAATTGGGAATCTGAAGTCACTTGTGTCACTTGAGCTTGTCTGTGTGCAAATTCTGGCGATAGGAAACTTATGAAAAACCATATAAAGATTAAGTGTAATAAGGTAATGCTAATTGCAGAATTTTATGTAAATACTTATATTCGTTTTTGTGGAAGATTGAGTTGTTTTTTGCTGAAATACATAAGATATCACTTCGGACAATTGAGCGCACCATACAAAAACTCACTTTTCTCCTAAAATATACTTTTTATAATAAAATGAATACCACAGTTAGTCTAGAAACATTATTTACTATAAAATTAAACCATTTATTTCTATATCTATTGGCCATTTTTTAAGATATTGAGGAAATTTTGGATTTTGATCTCAAATGTAATTGGGAATCTGAAGTCACTTGTGTCACTTGAGCTTGTGTGTGTGCAAATTCTGGCCATAGGAAACTTATGAAAAACCATATAAAGATTAAGTGTAATAAGGTAATGCTAATTGCAGAATTTTATGTAAATACTTATATTCGTTTTTGTGGGAGATTGAGTTGTTTTTTGCTGAAATACATAAGATATCACTTCGGACAATTGAGCGCACCATACAAAAACTCACTTTTCTCCTAAAATATACTTTTTATAATAAAATGAATACCACAGTTAGTGTAGAAACATTATTTACTATAAAATTAAACCATTTATTTCTATATCTATTGGCCATTTTTTAAGATATTGAGGAAATTTTGGATTTTCATCTCAAATGTAATTGGGAATCTGAAGTCACTTGTGTCACTTGAGCTTGTCTGTGTGCAAATTCTGGCCATAGGAAACTTATGAAAAACCATATAAAGATTAAGTGTAATAAGGTAATGCTAATTGCAGAATTTTATGTAAATACTTATATTCGTTTTTGTGGGAGATTGAGTTGTTTTTTGCTGAAATACATAAGATATCACTTCGGACAATTGAGCGCACCATACAAAAACTCACTTTTCTCCTAAAATATACTTTTTATAATAAAATGAATACCACAGTTAGTCTAGAAACATTATTTACTATAAAATTAAACCATTTATTTCTATATCTATTGGCCATTTTTTAAGATATTGAGGAAATTTTGGATTTTCATCTCAAATGTAATTGGGAATCTGAAGTCACTTGTGTCACTTGAGCTTGTCTGTGTGCAAATTCTGGCCATAGGAAACTTATGAAAAACCATATAAAGATTAAGTGTAATAAGGCAATGCTAATTGCAGAATTTTATGTAAATACTTATATTCGTTTTTGTGGGAGATTGAGTTGTTTTTTTGCTGAAATACATAAGATATCACTTCGGACAATTGAGCGCACCATACAAAAACTCACTTTTCTCCTAAAATATACTTTTTATAATAAAATGAATACCACAGTTAGTCTAGAAACATTATTTACTATAAAATTAAACCATTTATTTCTATATCTATTGGCCATTTTTTAAGATATTGAGGAAATTTTGGATTTTGATCTCAAATGTAATTGGGAATCTGAAGTCACTTGTGTCACTTGAGCTTGTCTGTGTGCAAATTCTGGCCATAGGAAACTTATGAAAAACCATATAAAGATTAAGTGTAATAAGGTAATGCTAATTGCAGAATTTTATGTAAATACTTATATTCGTTTTTGTGGGAGATTGAGTTGTTTTTTGCTGAAATACATAAGATATCACTTCGGACAATTGAGCGCACCATACAAAAACTCACTTTTCTCCTAAAATATACTTTTTATAATAAAATGAATACCACAGTTAGTCTAGAAACATTATTTACTATAAAATTAAACCATTTATTTCTATATCTATTGGCCATTTTTTAAGATATTGAGGAAATTTTGGATTTTGATCTCAAATGTAATTGGGAATCTGAAGTCACTTGTGTCACTTGAGCTTGTCTGTGTGCAAATTCTGGCCATAGGAAACTTATGAAAAACCATATAAAGATTAAGTGTAATAAGGTAATGCTAATTGCAGAATTTTATGTAAATACTTATATTCGTTTTTGTGGGAGATTGAGTTGTTTTTTGCTGAAATACATAAGATATCACTTCGGACAATTGAGCGCACCATACAAAAACTCACTTTTCTCCTAAAATATACTTTTTATAATAAAATGAATACCACAGTTAGTCTAGAAACATTATTTACTATAAAATTAAACCATTTATTTCTATATCTATTGGCCATTTTTTAAGATATTGAGGAAATTTTGGATTTTGATCTCAAATGTAATTGGGAATCTGAAGTCACTTGTGTCACTTGAGCTTGTCTGTGTGCAAATTCTGGCCATAGGAAACTTATGAAAAACCATATAAAGATTAAGTGTAATAAGGTAATGCTAATTGCAGAATTTTATGTAAATACTTATATTCGTTTTTGTGGGAGATTGAGTTGTTTTTTGCTGAAATACATAAGATATCACTTCGGACAATTGAGCGCACCATACAAAAACTCACTTTTCTCCTAAAATATACTTTTTATAATAAAATGAATACCACAGTTAGTCTAGAAACATTATTTACTATAAAAATTAAACCATTTATTTCTATATCTATTGGCCATTTTTAAGATATTGAGGAAATTTTGGATTTTCATTTCAAATGTAATTGGGAATCTGAAGTCACTTGTGTCACTTGAGCTTGTCTGTGTGCAAATTCTGGCCATAGGAAACTTATGAAAAACCATATAAAGATTAAGTGTAATAAGGTAATGCTAATTGCAGAATTTTATGTAAATACTTATATTCGTTTTTGTGGGAGATTGAGTTGTTTTTTGCTGAAATACATAAGATATCACTTCGGACAATTGAGCGCACCATACAAAGACTCACTTTTCTCCTAAAATATACTTTTTATAATAAAATGAATACCACAGTTAGTCTAGAAACATTATTTACTATAAAAATTAAACCATTTATTTCTATATCTATTGGCCATTTTTAAGATATTGAGGAAATTTTGGATTTTCATCTCAAATGTAATTGGGAATCTGAAGTCACTTGTGTCACTTGAGCTTGTCTGTGTGCAAATTCTGGCCATAGGAAACTTATGAAAAACCATATAAAGATTAAGTGTAATAAGGTAATGCTAATTGCAGAATTTTATGTAAATACTTCTATTCGTTTTTTGTGGGAGATTGAGTTGTTTTTTGCTGAAATACATAAGATATCACTTCGGACAATTGAGCGCACCATACAAAAACTCACTTTTCTCCTAA